>OY787670.1:34143318-34840818 GCA_963678985.1 Spisula subtruncata | reverse complement strand
GACCTTGTAACCAGTGTATGAGATCATTGATTGATTCATTAGTTGTTAATAAGCTTTTATTGATGCTAAATTAACTTACTTATAATAAATACATGAACTACATACGCAAGGGATGAGTATACTTTAAAGCTTACTGAACGCAAATATCACCAAACCTGCAGTCGGTCTGTTGTAACAAGATTAAACACATCCTGTGATCACGAAAGTTTGGCCACTTCGGCTTTTTCTGCTTAAATATATTTCTATTGCAATATATAAAGGTCTAGCTGATCAGAATGACACATCTTCATGTCAATGGATACCATGATCAGAAGAGAGAATAAGTTTCTTACCAAATTGTCACAGCTCCTGTAAGGCAATTTTTCAATGGTCGTCTTCCAAATTACATGTCTCTATGACCTGTAAATACATAACATTTACTATAATCATTTTTATTTTGGTATAAAATCCTTTTACAAATGTAAGTGTCTATAATGTTAGTGAATGTAGCCAAATCAAGTTTCTATGGGTTGTTTTATTAAAAGCAACAACCAGAAACACTTAGAGTCTCTGGTCAGTTTTATTTTATTCATCAATATATGTTTGATGCTGTCTATGGACATGCGATTGAGTACAGCTGGTGAACATATGTCCTTGGACCCCTGTGTGGTATGGTATAAGGTATCATATTCTCCAGGATGTACCAACCCTCTCTCAAGATGTACTAGCTGGGTGCTTGAACTTAAGTGTGGATCCTACTCATACATTCTATACATACTTGAGATGGTGCAAAAACACAATAAAATCTCATTAACTTTGAAGAGCTTTGTATTCTACTCATAATACTTGTCTGCTAAGTATTCATTCTGGTACATGTAGTATGTGAACAAGACACCTAGTTAGGGTGCTTCATGTTTCAAAGGTGAACAATGTTAGCTTTTATGAGTTTTTGGTTGGTTCCATATGACTTAAGTCCAAGTTTAAAAGTTCTGATGTTGAAGAAACATTGAAACTTGAAATTAGAATGAAAGAAATGTCTGAAATCCTGTAAAACATTCAAGGAATCCTTGACAATCAATATACCTGGAATAAGGACAACAGTTCTGATAACTAGCATACATGCTTAATATAATTTCACTGTTTATTTCATTTTGGCAAAGTTTGACAATTGGCTAATAAATCATTTTTGGGATACAAGTTTCAAGCAACACCACTTCCAGCAGTGACCACTATAAAATATAAATCACTGCTATAAATCATATGAAATAAATTCGTTATTTTTGAAACACATGGAAAAGTATAAAATGATTCATGATGTTGTTCATCATTATTCAATATTTAATGTTCACAATCTAAATGTGCTGGTGTTAGTCATTATTTCATTAGGGGGTACAGCTCTATGTTTACAACCACAGAATTAATTTCAACAAAGCCAATTAAACTACATTATGCCCATCACAGCCAATTACTGGTGGCCAGGACTTCATTATCAATTTTACAGTTAACAGTTTAATTGAATGCAGACCAAATGCTGTCTATTTTGACCTTAGGGGTGAAACTCAAAGTGACCTCTAAACATTTGTGATTTTGGTAACTTCAAATTCATTCTGGTCACCCATGATTTAATCTGTTTAAGGGGTTCAATGAGTTTAGGGGCTATTTTGACCACTGGAATTATATGCTTGAAGAAATATTAAGAATATTAATACCTTTTATCTTTCTTTTATGTCTTTAAGATGTCTTGGTGTTTAAAGTATCATATTCTTTATTGATGATGCCTAAAGAGCTTCAGGGGGGCATTTGAGCCTTTCTCTGGGAGCATGGGGAATTATTTCTTAATTAAATAGAAACATAAATAACAGATAACCTGAAGATCACATACATTTTATACTGTTAAGTGTTCTCAGGTACTAATCATTAAGGCCACTATAAATTGATTTCTGGATATAATTATCCAAAACAAGAAGTTTTTCCAAGAAATAAATAACTTGTCAGGGTAGCATAATTTGATCAAACTAGGAATGAGTTTGAGAAGCAGAAAGTGAACAAAGATGAAATGACCAAAATGCAAACTGCACATCTATTTCCACAAAAATAATAAATTGCATGCACAGGTGCAAATTATGTCTACCTATGGGTATACCAAAGGAAGAATAATTAATCATGGAATAACTCCTGACAAATTTCACAATGATGGGAAAGAGAGACTATATTAACGATGAAATTTATGACAAAATTTGAAAAATGAAATTAGTAAGAATATTTTCATTACAGACACTTGTCTTATATAACCAATCAAGACTAATGATATATGAACTACTGGGAAAGGAATTCCTGGACTCCAAACAGGCACACCAGCAGAGAACAGGGAATGAAAACATGCATGTAGACAGTTAGACAGTCAGCAACAAGCATCAAAGTATTCTTTCAACAGAAACAAAGAAATAGTTGGAAAGTTCTGGCATGAGAAATTCACATCATCATAAATGATAATTACTAAGGAATTACATCATCTAAGGCCACTATAACAAACATCCAGACGAATTCAATACCCAGGCTAATCCCTCACATATTACAAGCTTATGTAGCCAACACTCAATTTTTCTGTGATTTTAGTGTTTTTTATTTGTGATTCTAGTGAACTTCAATAATCCTGTTCATCCACACCATGGGAGCGAATTATAGAGGTAATCCAATTGTTGAAGAAACTGAGGTAGTAACAGCTTAAGGTACTTAATACCTTGATTAAGGAAGCAGCCTATTAGCACTTCTAAAAGATGAGCAGTTCCCAAAATATACAAAACTAATTTTCAGATATTGGTTGAATTATAGAATAATCCTTCCTGAAACTTATAATAGAACTACCATGAATGTCTTATTATCAGCATTAGACTTCTTAATTAATATGTTAATATAATAATCACACTTACAAAATTATTCAAACACTTTATGTTATTAACTTTAGGTTATTATATAACATAATCCTTTTGTAACAGACTTTGCAATAATATTACAAACTGCTTCTCATACATATAGTAGCTGGTCTTGGAAAGGAAGCTCAGAGATGGTATGCTGTTAAGATTATTTTTTAGTATTTTATGGTCACTATCTAGTTTTTAAATTGGTTACAAGCTTACCAAATGCTTCCCAATAAAAATGACAATAAAATATACATTAGAGATGTTGGTAAAACATATATGTTCCGAATAGACTCATTGGTGCTTAATGTATCTCCCTAATACATGCAAGACTACATCATGGGTACCAACCAGTTCATCTCTTAGTTAGGCCTGGGAAACGGTCTGGAAAGCATTTCAGAATTGACATTATTAGCGCTCCTGCCATGATTTGAGCCACTGAATCACTTGATCGAACGTCTAGAGTGCTACCCGCTGCCACCATGCCACCAATAGACGAGGCTCATATTCGAGGAATTGTTCTATGCTAGCCTTACACTGAGTAAACACAATAATCATGGTTGCCACATCAAGCATCAACCTATATAATAAAACTAAATGAACCATTTTATTCAATGCTACAGGTTGAAATGATACTACCAGGTATACCTAATAATTGTTTCTTCCTTCTATCTCTTCCACACAACATTAAGGAGGACCAGGAATCATAGGAAAGTCTTAGAAATGCCAGCAATGTATCCAAGGTAGATTTAACATCATTTAATGTACAAATCACTCAGTATATCCATTAATACAAGCAACCTGTTTTTCCACAATCATCATAATAACATTACTTCCACTTCTACCGGAGATATTATAAAGTGATGATCAAGAGCTTGATTTTAAATTTTACATAATATAAAGAATAAAACTTAAGTAGTCAATGAAGTTGATATAACAGAAGCACAAACTTTTATTACAATCTGTAGTATGTCACTTTAGATGGAAAATACAGAAAGAATTCAAAATCTCAACAAGCTGGAGTGATATCTTCTACAATAGCAAAATAATGACTTAAGCATAATCACCACATAAGATAACAAATAAACAGCAACAAATTGCAGCCTTCCCTGTTCCATGTTTTATTTACCTTTATAAATTCTACAGAAAGATGGTACTTCACATTTGGACTTAAAATTTAACCATTTTCCAGATCCTTTGAAACATGGATTTCTCACAGACTTTTTAAACCCATTTGAACGCAATGACCTACACTAATGCAAGCAGGTTACAGCAGCAGAACTTCACACCACAACCAGGCACTAAAATTCAATCATAGCCAGCGTCTTACAGCTTGCTTCCTAACCAGCAAAAAAACTGGGTATAGTCAAATTTCGGAATTTGGAATTTACAGAACCAGCACATATGTGCAATTACAGCTTGTAGAGAATCAAATTATGGTAACATTATTATGCCTATAATTAGTAGTGTAATATATGAGAATGATGTAGGATCAATCTATATTGTAATCTAGTGAAATCAAAGACAGCTACCAGTATTTCATCTAACAATGATTCTCACTGGAATAAACTTTTTTAGATTAATCTGATGAAATCTTCAGACTTTTAACTTTTACTGGTACAATTTCTCACAAGAACACACACGCAATGACACACACAATTACATAACTGCTGTGATATATTGCTGACAATTTCAAGGCATAACTGAAAACAATTCAATTTACTCTTATTTAGGTAACAAGGAAATATAGAAGACAATAAACATTGAAAATCATGAAAGCCAGATGACTTGAATTGTTTGACAATTCGGCTTATAAATCTTATCAAACCTAGAACCAGGACATAAACACAGCAGCACAAAGACAAAGTTCAATGCCACAATAGGATGTCATAGGCCAAACCATGGTCCAATGCTGTAAAGGAACAGTATGTTACAATGCACCATCTTGAATTCATACAATAGGATAATTCTTAGTGAACTTTTACAATGGAATGCATCTTATTGAATTGTTACAATGGGATGCACCTTAGTGGAGTGTTACAATGGGATGCATCTTAGTGGATTGTTACAATGGGATGCACCTTTATGAATTGTTACAACGGAATGTACCTTAGTAGATAGTTACAATGGGTAACACCTTTGTGTATTGTTACAATGGGATGCACCTTTGTGAATTGTTACAATGGGATGCACCTTAGTGAATTGTTACAATGGGATGCACCTTTGTGAATTGTAACAATGGGATGCACCTTAGTGAATAGTTACAATGGGATGCACCTTTGTGGATTGTTACAATGGGATGTACCTTTGTGGAGTGTTACAATGGGATGCACCTTCGTGGAATGTTACAATGGGATGTACCTTTGTGAAGTGTTACAATGGGATACACCTTAGTGAATTATTACAATGGGATGCACCTTAGTGGATTGTTACAATGGGATGCACCTTAGTGAATTGTTACAATGGGATGCACCTTAGTGAATTGTTACAATGGGATGCACCTTAGTGAATTGTTACAATGGGATACACCTTAGTGAATTGTTATAATGGGGTGTACTTTAGTGAATTGTTACAATGGGGTGCACCTGAGTCAATTGTTACAATGAGATGTATCTTAGTCAATTGTTACAATGGGATGCACCTTAGTCAATTGTTACAATGAGATGTATCTTAGTCAATTGTTACAATGGGATGCACCTTAGTCAATTGTTATAATAAGGCACCTCAAAGTAAAAGTTTATAACATGAGACCATAATTGTTCAGGGGACACTGTATTCTTAGTGGTCAAGAATCAAAATATAATTTCACTTTCAATTTTTTTATATTACTAAGCCATAAAGGGAACCCAAGCTTAAGCTGAAAGAGTGAGTCCTTGTCAAATGTGTCTGAAATCAAATGTTTCTCAGAATTTGTTTCGTATCTGAAATACATTTGACTGTCTACAAATTTGATTTCTAAAAATGTTAAAATGAATTTTATATGTAAACTTAATGTATTTGACCTCATTATCCACGTACAATAATCGAAAAAAACACTAATCACGACTACTAAATGGAACTAAATATGGGAAAAGCTGTAGAAAGTCAGTAGTATAAACAAATAATATAAGAGAAACTTGCATACATAAAAGAAACCCAGCTGTTCCATATCTAATGTTGGTGATTTGTTTAAAGTTACTTTGTTGATAGGTCTATTATATTGTTTTATTTTAACAATTATAATCTTGGTTTCACCACAAATATCACGTTTTATGTTTCTGTTTTTGCCATGATGGGTAATTTATCTTTTATCATTGATTATGTTTACTTATCAAGTAATATCAAGACCTACATTGAACTGTTTGCTATGGGAATTGGTTTTAATATCTGCCTGTTTATCTTGTCTGGGCTTATATCATCTTGGTACAAACCAATCTGGATCTTTCTAATGATTACTTCAAGGACTTTCAGACCTGCAATGGTATATTCTCACACAAGAACTGCAGCACAGCAATTGGCAATTACTCAGAAGTGTGACTGAGCAGGGGACATAAAGGCGGGGAGTCATAACAAGTATGTTAAGTAGTATTTCATAAAATATTAAGGTTCTTACCCGAAGGGGCGTAATGGCATACCTAATTTTGAGATCGATGTAGCAATCTATGGAACTGGGTCAGATAGTTAAGTCCCACCATTTAGGACAGGTTAAGTCTCATTAGGCCACTGGGAACTAGTTGGAAGTTATTAGAAACACAGTTAGACTGCCATGTGCTGCTTACATAGACTGGAAGCTTAGCAGGGATGACTTTTTAGTATAAGATTTATATTTACCAGTCATATAAAACCAGCCATAAAAACAATGAAACATGGCATGGTGTAATGTTGCAGCACACTTATAGTGTCTTCATGTTTGTTGTGATGTAATCTCCTCCTACAGTTACGTTATATTCATTCATCTTTGTAATTGGATTATATAAGATAAAATTCTTAACATTATCATTTACGCTTGTTTGCATTCATATAAAAGATTATATAAGGTGGAATGTTAATGGCAATGTTTTATGTACATTTTATTTACTATAATGATTTATATGAGCTTGTCTGGCACTGTGACAGTCTCAGAATGCTACATTAGTGTATACTTTCATGTGAATTTGACCTCTAGTCTGCAAAACTTCAATTTATGTCTAATTAGAACCAAGCTTCCTTTGTGTATAAATATAACTTGAAAGAGGAATAGTGTCTATCAAGCAAATATCAAAGCATTAACAGAAATATCAAGCAGTTTATTCAGTTTTATTGAAATCGCATTTTGCTAGAAAAGCAGATTTTTTACAGACTCAAAAAAATACAAGTTGGACTGTAAAAATTACAATAACACTATTCCCATTAAATGACACCTACAACAAAAGTATTCATTATGTTTCATTTATTTATGAAACATAAAACTGTATACCACACACTGTTTTGTAAACTAAATAGTTTCCTAGTAACACTATATTTTTCTCTTTTTTTTTGTTCTTTTATATATTTGAGGCTTCCTTTTATATTATGTATTTCTTTTATTGTCTGATGTATGAGGTTTCTATGCAACCATAATTTTACGTTGAAAATTCAAACTTTAATGTTTAAATCAAGGTCAAGAAAGTATAATTATATCAATATGAAACCATAAAAAATATAATAATAAAAGTAACATATGACACAAAATCGGTAATAACAGTAACACCAAGAGAGCAGCTGGTAAACCATGTATGCACCATTTCAGTCAAATAGCCAGAATGGCAAAGGTTATAGTGACCGTAAACTTTAATCTACTGACCTTAAATATGGGCCATCAACTGTTGCTGACCAACCTGCATGTAAAGTTTGAAGATCTTAGGGCCAAACATTCTTGAATTATTGAACTGCAACCATTTGGTCTACTGATGAACTACCAGACAGACTGACCAACAAGTGCAATGTGATATGAGATGATGACATAATAAATTCAGTCAGAAAGGACTACGGTATGAAAAAGGAAGCATTGATAAAAAAATGTAGATTATTACTGTTTATGGATTTCTGGACACCAAATGCAACAGTGCCCTAAGAGAGTCGTAGATGATTAAATAAGTGCCTTATGATTTGAAGTTTGCCTATTTATTAAGACATTGCCTGTTTTCCTCCAATATTGCCTTTCCAAGCAAACTAACACTATTACACAGTTTGTTATTTTAATAATAATTCAATTATATCCATAGAATGGGAAAAAGTCTGTCCCCCCAATCCCATCTCTAGACAGACCTTCATCCCTGTATGTCAGATTTTTTAACCAAATCAGACATTGCCAACAATATTCTGAGATTAATAGAATTACATAGGACTTAAGGTCACAAACAAATGCACATTTTGTGTATTTATGTCTTTGTTGGTTATATTTGACTCCCACATTTCTGAAAGCTTTGTGAGTTGCTTTTATAAAATCATATTCATGTTCAGAACCAGAGCAAAGCTTTGGTGAGTCTAGAAAGTAAAGTAAATAATGACTTTATTCAACAAAGCTGCACATTTGGATTACCCAATCTTCCATGTGGGCATCAAGACAGGACATCTGTAGGAGTGGTTACCTCAATTAAGCAACAACCAGTCTTAGAAGCTAATTAATGTAATTAAATCCTAATCAAACAGTTTTGCCTGTAAGTTCCCCCTGTATCAAACAACAGGTGGATAATACTATGTATACCAGGGTATTGTTTTATCAAAGCACAAAAGGAAAAAATAAATTTATATTCGAATTTTTAGTATTATATTAAATTTGCTTTTTACAACTACACTATGGTTTGTAGGAGTTCATTAACTACATCATTGTTAATTATTGTAGGTCCCTTCACCACAACTTATAGTAGTATTATCAGATAAGTAGCTGAAGTCATGAATGCAATGTTTTGCAATTGTTGTGAATATTCCAACATCCCTTTGTACACACCCACTATATCTCACTATTGTCTAGTTCATATTCTAAGCATGTTGGCATGAACTGCCTCTAGGATGAATACAATTTGATTTGGCATTTGAAACAAGAATCTGATGAAGAAAAACAGCATAAGTGAGCATGTTTGACAGATCTACAGTTTTATGTCAAGAGAGTGCCTCACCTCTAGGGAAACAGATATGATGAATTCTACATTATTCATCAAAATTTGTAACTAGAGTTGGAGTTTACAAATAGTTTTTGTCTCCTCTGCTCAGAGAATAGCTATGCTTACCAATTATCTTTCAATTATCATATTCTAGTACTTGTACAGGTGGGTGGGGAACATAATAATCATCAAAATTTGTAACTAGAGTTGGAGTGTACAAATGACTGGAGAATTCTGTGCTTACCAATTATCTTTCAATTATCATATTCTGGTGTGGGTGGGGGAAACATAAAATATAATCTGTCAGAAAGTTGATGTTCGTGTCATTATCTGCATGCTATCTATTTCATTCATCTTGTATATATGTGTTGTACATTATGTACAAGGGAGCGGTTATCAACCAAATCACAGAAATCTCCAAAGTGCTGAGGGGATCATATCAACTGTATCTCTGCAGTTTGTAGGCTGCCTTGAAAAAACTGTGGGACTGATATCACCCGAATCTTAGCGGGCACAAGGTCATCCCAATGGTGCTATGGAAAATGATTAGAATTTATGAACACATCCAACATATTGTTATTTTCACTGTACCAATATGAACTACCCCTGCCATCTACTGCTGGGTTTGGCTAGACATTGATTTATTCATGAATCCTGAACATAGTGAGTCTATATATACATACATTTCACAGCCAACGTTTCCTTGTAAGGTAGGTAAAGGTGTTGCCTTACATTTAAGGCGCCAACATGTGGTTCATTTGTTAAACCCTCATATAAACCAGTCGTAATTTAATTGTCAAAAAATTTTGGTGGTTCAGAAGTTCATATTGTAGCTTTCTTGGCAGACGGTACAGGCATGTCAAGATGTTTCTGTTGGCTTGTTTGTTTTGACACGTCTGAGATATATTTTTGTTTACAAACTAGTTCTATTGCTACAATGTATTCTATTTTTATAATACTTTCTACTAGTCTAAAAACTGTGTTTGTTACTAGAATTGAAATGAAAAATTTAGTCTTGTTTTGTTAGCTTCCTGTCTCTATGGCATTTCCCAGACTTGGCTTCCTTGTATATTATAATTCACCAATATTGATGAATTGAAAAATCTGAGGGTGTTTTTATCAATGATGCAAGTTATTGCAAATACATAAAGAGGTGGTCAATTATGCATAATTTACATAGAATGATTTATTTAAGCTTCATATTGAATTATTTGTGCTCTAACCCATTAGGATTTTTTATTAGAATATTGATCACAGATGAAGTGAAGGATTGTTGTATTATTATACTTGAGTAACATTTTAATCATAAAAGCGAAACATTTTAAGAATTATTCAGAATTGAAGTTTTGAGCTAATTTTCTTTCCAAAGGTTATAGCTGCAATGTTTCTAATTATAATCTCCTCGTATTACAAAACATTCCTTAATTGTCATCAACCTTCAGTTGTGGAAGAAATTTAAATACAAAAAATTTAGACTCGTCAGCAAATTCAAAAATTGTACTTTAACATTGTGTTTTGACAAAACATGTACCAATGCCAGGAAACTGTTTAAACTCAAGATGCTAAGAAAAGACAAAGTTGCCCATAATTAAGACAAGCTTAGTGAATCAAGTTTGTATTTCCTTTGCAAGGCCTAGAACTACATTCCAAAACAGGTGCATATAGGTGATTAACCCAGAATACAAGGTTTGCGGCTTATCCATTACTTACATTTGTAGATTCTGAACGAATTTGTCCAGTTTATTCAGGTGTTGTTATTTATAATATTTCCCACAGATTGAGCCAATATCTGTCAGCAATTAACACAATAAGCTGTGGTCAGTATGTCCCTAGTTGTACAGATGTGTGGGGAACTGACCTTGTAGCCAATGTATGAGATCATTGATTGATTCATTAGTTGTTAATAAGCTTTTATTGATGCTAAATGAACTCACTTATAATAAATACATGAACTACATATGCAAGGGATGAGTGTACCATAAAGCTTACTGCACGCAAATATCACCGAACCTGCAGTCAGTCTGTTGTAACAAGATTAAACACATCCTGTGATCATGAAAGTTTGGCCACTTCGGGTTTTCTGCTTTAATATGTTTCTATTGCAATACATAGAGGTCTAGTTAATCAGAATGACACATCTTTATGTCAATGGATACCATCAGAAGAGAGAGTAAAGTTCTTACCAAATTGTCACAGCTCCTGTAAGGCAATTTTTCAATGGTCGTCTTCCAAATTACATGTCTCTATGACCTGTAAATACATAACATTTTAATACTTTAATCATTTTTGTTTCGGTATAAAATCCTTTTAAAGATGTAAGTATCTAATGTTAGTGAATGTAGCCAAATCAATTTTCTACGGGTTCCTCAGTTAAAAACAACAACCAGAAACACTTAAGAGTCTTTGGTCAGTTTTATTTGATCCATCAATTGATGTTTGATGTTGTCTATGGACATGTGATTGAGTACAGCTGGTGAACATATGTGCTTAGATATCCTGTGTGGTATGGAGTAAGGTATTATATTCTCCAGGATGTACCAGCGCTCTCTCAGGATGTACCAATACTCTCTCAGGATGTACTTGCTGAGTGCTTGAACTTAAGTACAGATCCTACTCATACATTCTATACCTACTTGAGATGGTGCAAAACACAATAAGATCTCATTAACTTTGAAGAGCTTTGTATTCTACTCATAATACTTGTCTGCTAAGTATTCATTCTGGTATGGTGAAGTATCTGAACAAGACACCTAGTTAGGATGCTTCATGGTTCATAGGTGAACGATGTTATAGCTTTTATGAGTTTTTGGTTGGTTCCATATGACTTGAGTCCAAGTTTAAAAGTTCTGATGTTGAAGAAACATTGAAACTTGAAATTAGAATGAAAGAAATGTCTGAAATCCTGTAAAACATTCAAGGAATCCTTGACAATCAATATACCTGGAAGAAGGACAACAGTTCCGATAACTAGCATACATGCTTAATATAATTTCACTGTTGATTTTATTTTGGCAAAGTTTGACAATTGGCTAATAAATCATTTTTTGGGATACAAGTTTCAAGCAACACCACTTCTAGCAGTGACCACTATAAAATATATATCACTGCTATAAATCATATGAAATAAATTCGTTATTTTTGAAACACATGGAAAAGTAAAAAATGCTTCATGATGTACTTCATCATTATTCAATATTTAATGTTCACAATCTTAATGAGCTGGCCGTTGGTCATTATTTCATTAGGGGGTCCCAGCTCTATGTTAACAACCAGAGAATCAATTTTAACAAAGCCAATTAAAACTACAATGTGCCCATCACAGTCAATTACTGGTGGCCAGGAGCTCATTATCAATTTTACAGTTAACAGTTTAATTGAATGCAGACCAAATGCTGTCTATTTTGACCTTAGGGGTGAAACTCAAAGTGACCTCTAAACATTTGTGATTTTGGTAACTTCAGATTCATTCTGGTCACCCATGATTTAATTGGTTTAAAGGGTTCAATGAGTTTAGGGGCTATTTTGACCACGGGAGTTATATGCTTGAAGAAATATTAAGAATATTAATACCTTTTATCTTTCTTTTATGTCTTTAAGATGTCTTGGTGTTTAAAGTATCATATTCTTTATTGATAATGCCTAAAGAGCTTCAGGGGGCATTTGAGCCTTTCTCCAGGAGCAAGGGGAATTATTTCTTAATCAAGTAGAAACATTAATAACAGGTAACCTGAAGATCACATACATTTTGTACTATTAGGTGCTCTCAGGTTTAAATCAGTAAGGCCATAATAAATTGATTGCTAAATATTATTATCCAAACAAGCAGGGTTTCCAAGAAATAAAGAACTTCTCAGGGAAGCATAATTGGGACTGACTAGAAATAGGTTTGTGACTCAAAATGTGAACAAAGATGAAATGTCCGAAATGCAAACTGCACATTTATCAATTGCATGCACAGGTGCAAATTATGATTACCTTTAGGTACTAAGGAAAAATAATTAATCAGGACATAATTATGACATAATTTCAAAATGAAATTATTAAGAATATTTTCATTTCCAACACTTATCTTATA
Source organism: Spisula subtruncata (assembly GCA_963678985.1). NCBI lineage: Eukaryota > Metazoa > Mollusca > Bivalvia > Venerida > Mactridae > Spisula > Spisula subtruncata. The sequence continues at coordinate 34,827,745 of OY787670.1, read as the reverse complement.
TAACCAATCAAGACTAATGATAGATGAGCTACTTGGAAAGGAATTCCTGGACTCCAAACAGGCACATCAGGCACACCAGCAGAGAACCTGGAATGAAAACATGCATGCAGACAGAGTCAGCCACAATCACTACCCCAAACATTCCACAACCAGTAAAAGCAAGACAAATGTATAGCAACAAGCATCAAAGTATTCTTTCAACAGAAACAAAGAAATAGTTGGAAAGTTCTGGCATGAGAAATTCACATCATCATAAATGATAAGTACTAAGGAATTACATCATCTAAGGCCTTCACAAACAGCCAGACAAATTCAATACCCAGGCTAATCCCTCACATATTACAAGCTTTTGTAGCCAACACTCTATTTGTTCTGTGATTTTAGTGTTTTTTATTTGCGATTTTAGTGAACTTCAATAATCCCCCTTCATACACACCATGGGAATGAATTCAAGAGGTAAAAAAATGTTACAGAAACTGAGGTATTAACAGCTTAATGTACTAAATACCTTGATTAAGTAAGTAGTTCATTAGCACTTCTAAAGGATGAGAAAGTCCCAAAATATACAACAAGAATTTTTGGATATTGGTTGAATTATAGAATAATCCTTCCTGAAACTTATAATAGAACTGCAATGAACATCTTATGGTCAGCATTACACTTCTTAATTAGTATAATAATCACACTTACAAAATTGTTCAAACCACTTTATGTTATTAACTTAAGGTTATTATAAAACATAATCCTTTTGTAACAGACTTTGCTTCTTATACCTATATGTAGCTACTCTTGGAAAGGAAACTCAAAGATGGTATGTCATTAAGATAGGGCTTTTTAGTATTTTATGGTCACTATCTAGTTTTTAAATTGGTTACAAGCTTACCAACTGCTTCCCAATAAAAATGACAATAAAATATACATTAGAGATGTTGGTAAAACATATATGTTCCGAATAGACTCATTGGTGCTTAATGTATCTCCCTAATACATGCAAGACTACATCTTGGGTACCAACCAGTTTATCTCTTAGTTAGGCCTGGGAAACGGTCTGGAAAGCATTTCAGAATTGACATTGTTAGCGCTCCTGCCATGATTTGAGCCACTGAGTCACTTGACCGAAAGTCTAGAGTGCTACCTGCTGCCACCATGCCACCATGCCACCAATAGACGAGGCTCATATTCGAGGAATTGTTCTATGCTAGCCTTACACTGAGTAAACACAATTATCATGGTTGCCACATCAAGCATCAACCTATATAATACAACTAAATGAACCATTTTATTCAATGCTACAGGTTGAAATGATACTACCAGGTATGCCTAATAATTGTTTCTTCCTTCTATCTATTCCTCACAACATTAAAGAGGACCAGGAATCATAGGAAAGTCTTAAAAATGCCAGCAATGTATCCAAGGTAGATTTAACATCATTAAATGTACAAATCACTCAGTATATTCATTAATACAAGCAACCTGTTTTTCCACAATCATAATAACATTACTTCCACTTCTACCAGAGATATTATAAAGTGATGATCAAGAGCTTGATTTTAAATTTTACATAATATAAAGAATAAAACTTAAGTAGTCAATGCAGTTGATATAACAGAAGCACAAACTTTTATTACAATCTGTAGTATGTCACTTTAGATGGAAAATACAGAAAGAATTCAAAATCTCAACAAGCTGGAGTGATATCTTCTACAATAGCAAAATAATAACTTAAACATAATCACCACATAAGAAAACAAATAAACAGCAACAAATTGCAGCCTTCCCCCCTGTCCGATGTTTATTTACCTTTATAAATTCTACAGAAAGATGGAACTTCACATTTGGACTTAAAATTTAACCATTTTCCAGATCCTTTGAAACATGGATTTCTCACAGACTTTTTAAACCCATTTGAACGCAATGACCTACAGTAATGCAAGCAGATTACAGCAGCAGAACTTCACACCACAACCAGCACTAAAATTCAATCATAGCCAGCATCTTACAGCTTGCTTCCTAATCAGCAAAAAACTGTTGGTATATGGAATTTCGGAATTTGGAATTTATGGAACCAGCACATATGTGCAATTACAGCTTGTAGAGAATCAAATTATGGTAACATTATTATGCCTATAAGTAGTGTAATAGATGGGAATGATGTAAGTTCAATCTGTATTGTAATCTAGTGAAATCAGAGACAGCTACCAGTATTCATCTAACACTGATTCTCACTGGTATAAACTATCTTAGATTTAATCTGATGAAATCTTCAGACTTTTAACTTTTACTGGTACACGTTTCTCACAAGAACACACACACACAGTTACATAACAATTTCAAGGCATTACTGTAATCATAGTACTCTTATTTAGGAAACATGGAAATATAAAAGACAATAAACATTGAAAATCATGAAAGCCAGATGATTAGATTTGTTTGACAAAATGTCTTATAAATCTGCTCAAACTTAAAACCAGGACATAAACACAGCTGCACAAATACATAGTCCAAAGCCCAATAGGATGTCAAAGTCTATACCATTCTCCAATTCTTTAAAGGAACATTTACATTACAGTCACAGGTTGCAAGAGAGCACACCAATAGGTTCAAAAGCATTTTGGGACAATCATACATAGAGCAAATTACTACAATTTACACTATGGAATGAACCTTGGTGAATAATTACAATGGGATGTACCTTAGTTGAGTGTTACAATGGAATGTACCTTGGTAGATTGTTACAATGGGATACACCTTGGTAGATTGTTACAATGGGATACACCTCAGTGGATTGTTACAATGCGATGCACCTTAGTGGGTTGTTACAATGGGATGCACCTTAGTGGGTTGTTACAATGGGATGCACCTTAGTGAATTGTTACAATGTGATGCACCTTTGTAAATTGTTACAATGGGATGCACATTAGTGAATTGTTACTCAGGGATGAACCTTTGGGATTGTTACAATGGGATGCACATTAGTTGAGTGTTACAATGGGATGCACATTAGTTGAGTGTTACAATGGGATGCACATTAGTTGAGTGTTACAATGGGATGAACCTTTGGGATTGTTACAATGGGATGTACCTTAGTTGAGTGTTATAATGGGATTCACCTTAAGAAGTGGATTGTTACAATGGGATGTACCTTAGTGAATAGTTACAATGGGATGCATCTTAGTGGATTGATATAATACGGCACCTCAAAGTGAAATGTTACAACATGACACCATTATTATTTTGAAGTTGTTTTGGGGACACTGTATTCTTAGCGGTCAAACATAAAATATAATTTTACAGTCAAAATTATGATATTACTAAGCCATAAAGGGAACCAAAGCTTAAGCTCAAAGAGGCAATACTTGTCAAATGTATCTGAAACCAAATGTTTCTCATAATTTGTTTCGTATCTGAAATACATTTGACTGTCTACAAATTTGATTTCTAAACTGAATTTTATATGTAAACTTAATGTATTTGACCTCATTATTCACTTACAATAACGAAAAAACACTTATCATGACTACTAAATAGAACTAAATATGGGAAAAGCTGTAGAAAGTCTGTTAGTATAAACAAATAATATAAGAGAACTTCCATACATAATAGAAACCCAGCTGTTCCATATCTAATGTTGGTGATTTGTTTAAAGTTTACTTTGTTGATAGGTCTATAATAATGTTTTATTTTAACAATTATAATCTTGGTTCTACCACAAATATCACGTTTTATGTTTCTGTTTTTGCCATGATGGGTAATTTATCTTTTATCATTGATTATGTTTACTTATCAAGTAAATATCAAGACCTACATTGAACTGTTTGCTATGGGAATTGGTTTTAATATCTGTGTGTTTATCTTGTCTGGGCTTGCATCATCTTGGTACAAACCAATCTGGATCTTTCTAATGATTCTTTCTACTAGGTTCAGACCTGCAATGGTATATTCTCACACAATGACTGCAGCATAGCAATTGGCAATAACTCAGAAGTGTGACTGAGCAGGGGACATAAAGGCAGGTTATTATGACAAGTATACTAAATGGTATTTCAAAGGATTAAAGTTCTAACAGATAGGACATAACGGCAAACATAATTTGACGATCAATAAGCAATTTATGCAACTTGGTCCCAGCATTTCGGACAGGTGAACTCTCATTTGGCCATTTAGAACTAGTTAAATTTTTTTAGAAACCCAGTCAGACTGCTAGGTGCTACTTACACTGACTAAAAGCCAAGCAAATATGTAGTATCATATGATTTATATTTACAAGCTATACTTAACCAGCTATGAAAACAATAAAGCATTCTAGGTGTAATGTTGCAGCACACTTAAAGTGTCTTCATGTTTGTTGTGGTGTACACCCCTCCTAGTAATTTTGTATCCATTCATGTTTGTAACTGAATAATATAAGATAAAATTCTTAACATTATCATTTACGCTTGTTTGCATTCATATAAAAGGTTATGTAAGGTGGAATGTTAATGGCAATGTTTTATGTACATTTTATTTACTATAATGATTTATATGAGCTTGTCTGGCACTGAGACAGTCTCAGAAAGCTACATTAGTGTATACTTTCAAGTGAATTTGACCTCTAGTCTGCAAAACTTCAATTCATGTTAAATTAGAACCAAGCTTCCATTGTGTATAAAAATAACTTGAAAGAGGAATAGTGTCTATCAAGCAAATATCAAAGCATTAATAGACATATCTAGTAGACCATTCAGTTTTATTGAGATGACATTTTGCTAGAAAAGCCGACTTTTTTACAGACTCAAATTAGATTGTAAACATTACAATCACAATATACACATGACACCTACAACAAATGTGGTTTTACAGAATATATTTTTTCTTATATATTTATGATTTTCCATTTATTTATAAAAGAGTATATATCAATGAGATGATCAAACAGATACTATAAACGCTACATATGTCACAAAATCGGTAATTCATAACAGTAACATCAAGAGATGCTTGAAAAACATGAATACCACCATTGCATAACCATTTGGTCTACTGACTGACCCAACTGTTTGACCAACATGGCATTTGATTTGTGCAAAGCAATACACCCCCTCATCAGAGACGGGGACATAACAAATTCAGTCATAAAGAACTATGGAAAACAAAACTTTATATGGTTAAATCAATGAGTATAGATTATTACAGTTTATGCATAGCTGGACATGAAATGCAACAGTGCCCTTAGAGAGCTGTAGATGATTAAATTAGTGCCTTTTTGAAGTTTGTCTATTTATAAAGACAATGTCTGTTTTCCTCCAATAATGCCTTTCCAAGCAAACTAACAGTATTACACAGTTTGTTGTTTTAATAATAATTCAATTATATCCACAGAATGGGAAAATGTCTGTCCCCCCAATCCCATCTCTAGACAGACCTTCATCCCTGTATGTCAGATTTTTTAACCAAATCAGACATTGCCAACAATATTCCAAGATTTATAGAATTATATATGACTTAAAGGTCACAAATAAATGTACACTTTGTGTATTTATGTCTTTGTTGGTTACATTCAACTCCCACATTTCAGAAAGCTTTGTGAGTTGCTTTTATAAAATCATATTCATGTTTAGAAACAGAGCAAAGCTTTGATGAGTCTAGAAAGTAAAGTAAATAATGACTTTATTCAACAAAGCTGCACATTTGGAATTCCCAATCTTCCATGTGGGCACCAGGACAGGTCATCTGTAGGAGTGGCTACCTCAATTAAGCAACCACCAGTCTTAGAAGCTAATTAATGTAATCCTAATCAAACAGTTTTGTCTATAAGTTCCACCTGTATCAAACAACAGGTGGATAATACCATAATGTATACCAGGGTAGTGTTTTATCAAAGCACAAATGGAAACATGACTGCCTTCAATAAACGCTTAAGCCCCCGTGGAGGCCATTTCAATTAGTCTAAGTCCAAAATGACGTCAGGTGATAAAGGCGTGTGGAGAGTGGTCATATACAACATCCATGCAAGTATGAAAGCTTTGTAGCAAGCCATATTAATGCTAGAAGAAACGGTTAATTTGGGTTAACCAAGAACTTGGCCTTTCAATAAGTCTAAGTCAAGTTAAGGTCAAGGTGAAGGTCAAAATGGAGTCAGGTGATACAGACGTGTTGAAAGTGGTCGTATACAACACCAATGCTTGTTTGAAAGCTTTGTAGCAAGCAAAATTAATGCTAGAAGAAACGGTAAATTTGGGTTAACCAGGCCGGACAGACGAACGGACATCGGACAGGTGAATCACTATATGCCTCCCGATCTATCGATATGGGGCATAAAAATAAATTTATATTCAAATTTGAAGTATTATATTAAATTTGCTTTTTACAGCTACACTATGGTTTGTAGGAGATCATTAACTACATCATTGTTTATTATTGTAGGTCCCTTCACCACAACTTATAGTAGTATTATCAGATAAGTAACTGAAGTCATGAATGCAATGTTTTGCAATTGTTGTGAATATTTCAACATCCCTCTGTACACACACACTCACATTCTCTCTCTATTATTTAGTTCATATTCTAAGCATGTTGGCATGAACTGCCTCTAGGATGAATACAATTTGATTTGGCATTTGAAACAAGAATCTAATGAAGAAAAACAGCATAAGTGAGCAAGTTTGACAGATCTAAAGCTTATACAGTTTTATGTCAAGAGATGTGCCCTACCTCTAGGGAAACAGATATGATGAATTCTACATAATTCATCAAAATTTGTAACAAGAGTTGGAGTGTACAAATAGCTTTTGTCTCTGCTTAGAGAATTCTGTGCTTATCAATTATATTTCAATTATCATATTCTGATACTTATACAGGTGGGTGGGGGAAACATAAAATATAATCTGTCAGAAAGATGATGATCGTGTCATTATCTACACACTATCTATTTCATTCATCTTGTATATATGTGTTGTACATATGTACAAGGGAGCAGTTATCGACCAAATCACAGAAATCTCCAAAGTGCTGAGGGGATCATATCAACTGTATCTCTGCAGTTTGTAGGCCGTCTTGAAAAAACTGTGGGACTGATATCACCTGAATCTCAGCGGGCACGAGGTCATCCCAATGGTGCTATGGAAAATGGTTAAAATTTATGAACAGATTCAACATATTGTTATTTTCACTGTACTAATATGAACTACCACTGCTACCTACTGCCGAGTCTACTGCTGGGTTTGGCTAGACATTGATTTATTCATGAATCCTGAACATAGTCAGTCTATATATACATACATTTCACAGCCAACATTTCCTTGTAAGGTAGTACAGGTGTTGCCTTATATTTAAGGCGCCAACATGTGGTACATTTGTTAAACCCTCACATATACCAGTCGTAATTTTAATGTCAGAAAATTTTGGTGGTTCAGAAGTTCATATTGTAGCTTTCTTGGCAGACAGTACAGACATGTCAAGATGTTTCTGTTGGCTTGTTGTTGTGACACGTCTAAGACGTATTTTTGTTTACAAAATATCTCTATTGCTTCAACTTATTCTATTTTTGTGATATTTCAGCTAGATTTAAAAAATATGTTTCTGTTGTCGGCAAAAATGTTGTTTTACGAAATTATTCTATACTGCTTTAATTTATTCTATTTTTGTAATACTTCTAGTAGTCTAAAAACTATGTTTGTTACTTGATTTGATGAAAAATTTAGTCTTGTTTTGTTAGCTTCCTGTCTCTATGGCGTTTCCCAGACAGTCTTCCTTGTATATCATATAATTCAACAATATTGATGAATTGAAAAATCTGAGGTTGTTTTTATCAATGACGCAAGTTATTGCAAATCCATAAAGATGTGATAAATTATGCATAATTTACATAGAGTGATTTATTTAAGCTTCATATTGAAATATTTGAGCTCTAACCCCATTTGGACTTTTTATTAGAATATTGATCACAGATGAAATGAAGGATAGTTGTATTTTTTATCCTTGAGTAACAAATCATAAAGGGTAAACACAATATTATATTGAATTGAAGTTTTGAGCTAAATAAGACCAAATATTTGTAATTGAGAAGTCGTTACATTACAAATCATTCCTTAATTGTCATCAACCTTTAGTTGTACGGAAATTTTATTACTAAAAGTTTAGACATGTCAGCAAATTCAGAAGATGTACTTTAACATTGTGTGTTTTGATGAAACAAGTACCAATACCAGGAAACTGTTTTTAATCACCGTGCTTAGAATAGGCAAAGGACAAAGGTGCCCATAATAAAGACCAGCTAAGTATATCAATATTGTATTTCCTTTGCAAGGCCTAGAACTACATTCCCCAACAGGTGCATATAGGTGATTAACCCAGAATACAAAGTTTCAGGGCTTATCCATTAACTTACATTTCATATGTAGATTCTAAATGATTTTTCCAGTTTATTCAGGTGTTGTTTTTAAATTATTTCCCACAGATTGAGCCAATATCTGTAAGCAATTAACACAATAAGCTGTGGTCAGCATGGTCAGCTTGTCCCTAGTTGTACAGATGTGTGGGGTACTGACCTTGTAGTCAGTGTATGAGATCATTGATTGATTCATTAGTTGTTAATAAGCTTTTATTGATGCTAAATTAACTTAGTCATAATAAATACATGAACTACATATGCAAGGAATGAGTGTACCCTAAAGCTTACTATACGAAAATATCACCGAACCTGCAGTCAGTCTATTGTAACAAGATTAAATACATCCTGTGATCATGAAAGTTTGGCCACTTCCGCTTTTTCTGCTTAAATATATTTCTATTGCAATACATTAAGGTCTAGTTGATCAGAATGACACATCTTCATGTCAATGGATACCATGATCAGAAGAGAGAATAAGGTTCTTACCAAATTGTCACAGCTCCTGTAAGGCAATTGTTCAATGGTCGTCTTCCAAATTACTTGTCTCGATGACCTGTAAATACAAAATCTTTACTATTTATATATTTATATAATCATTTTTATTTTGGTATAAAATCCTTTTAAAGATTTAACTGTCTTCAATATTAGTGAATGTAGCCAAATCAAGTTTCTATGGGTTCTTCAGTTAAAAACAACAACCAGAAAAACTTAGAGTCTTTAGTCAGTTTTATTTTATTCATAAATAAATGTTTGATGTTGTATATGGACATTTGATTGAGTACAGCTGGTGAACACATGTCCTTGGATCCCTGTGTGGTATGGTGTAGGGTATTATATTCTCCAGGATGTACCAGCGCTCTCTCAGGATGTACTAGCTGGGTGCTTGAACTTAAGTACGGATCCTACTCATACATTATAAAGGTACTTGAGATGGTGCAAAAACACAATAAGATCTCATTAACTTTGAAGAACTTTGTATTCTACTCATAATACTTGTCTGCTAAGTATTCATTCTTGTACATGAAGTATCTGAACAAGACACCTAGTTAGGATGCTTCATGGTTCAAAGGTGAACAATGTTAATTTTTATGAGTTTTTGGTTGGTTCCATATGACTTGAGTCCAAGTTTAATAGTTCTGATATTGAAGAAACATTGAAACTTGAAATCAGAATGAAAGAAATGTCTGAAATCCTGTTAAACATTCAAGGAATCCTTGACAATCAATATACCCCGAATAAGGACAACAGTTCAGATAACTAGCATACATGTTTAATATAATTTCACTGTTTATTTTATTTTTATTTTGCAAACTATGACAATTGGCTAATAAATCTTTTTGTGGAATACAAGTTTTAAGCAACACCATTTCTAGCAGTGACCATTATCAAATGGCAAAGTATAAAATGCTTCATGATGTACTTCATCACTATAAAATGTTTAATGTTCACAATCTAAATGTGCTTGTGTTAGTCATTATTTCATTAGGGGCCCCAGCTCTATGTTTACAACCAAAGAATCAATTTTAACAAAGCCAATTAAAACTACATTATGCCCATCATAGCCAATTACTGGTGGCCAGGAGTTCATTATCAATTTTACAGTTAACAGTTTAATTGAATGCAGACCAAATGCTGCCTATTTGACCTTAGGGGTGAAACTCAAAGTGACCTCTAAACATTTGTGATTTTGGTAACTTCAGATTCATTCTGGTCACCCATGATTTAATCTGTTTAAGGGGTTCAATGAGTTTAGGGGCTATTTTGACCACTGGAGTTATATGCTTGAAGAAATATTAAGAATATTTATACCTTTTATCTTTCTTTAATGTCTTTAAGATGTCTTGGTGTTTAAAGTATCATATTCTTTATTGATGATGCCTAAAGAGCTTCAGGGGGCATTTGAGCCTTTCTCTGTGAGCAAGGGGAATTATTTCTTAATTAAGTAGAAACATTAATAACAGGTAGCCTGAAGATCACAAACATTTTATACTATTAAATGCTCTCAGGTTTAAATCATCATAAGACCATCATTGGATTAAAGGCAATCATAAATAGATTTCTTGATAATATTATCCAAAACAAGAAGGTTTTCCAAGAAATAAAGAACTTCGGTCAAACTAGAAATAGGCTTGTGACTCAGAAAGTGAACGAAGATGAAATGACCAAAATGCACATTTATAAGCAAAAAATGAAAAATTGCATGCACAGGTGCACATATACAAGGAAAAATAATTAAACAGGAAATAACTCCTGACAAATTTCACAATGATCTTAAAGGGAGGCTATATTAACTGATAATTTATGACATAATTTCAAAATGATCTGAAAGAGAGACTATATTAACTTGTAATTTTTGACATAATTTCAAAATGAAATTACTAAGAATATTTTCATTTCAGACACTTATCTTATATAACCAATAAAGACCTATAATGATAGATGAGCTACTGGGAAAGGAATTCCTGGACTCCAAACAGGCACACCAGGCACACCAGCAGAGCTTGTAATGAAAACATGCATGCAGACAGAGCCAGCCACAACCAGTACACCAAACATTCCACAACCTGTACAAGCAAGATAAATGTATAGCAACAAGCATCAAAGTATTCTTTCAACAGAAACAAAGAAATGGTTGGAAAGTTCTGGCATGAGAAATTCACATCATCATAAATGATAAGTACTAAGGAATTACATCATCTAAGGCCTCAACAAACAGCCAGACGAATTCAATACCCAGGCTAATCCCTCACATATTACAAGCTTTATGTAGCCAACACTCAATTTTTCTGTGATTTTAGTGTTTTTTATTTGCGATTTTAGTGAACTTCAATAATCCCCCTTCATCCACATCATGGGAGTAAATTCAAGACATAATAAAAATGTTGCAGAAACTGAGGTATTAAAGGTTTAATGTACTTAGTATTTTGATTAAGTAAGCAGCCCATCAGCACTTCTAAAAGATTAGCAGATCCCAAAATATACAAAACCAATTTTCAGATATTGGTCGATTATTCCGATTTTAGAATAATCCTTCCGGAAACTATATAACTACCTTGAAGGTCTTTTAATCATAATTAGACTACTTAATTAATTTTTATAATAATCACACTTACAAAATCATTTAAAACTGCTTAGTTATGTTGCCAAAGTTAGAGGTGATTATAAAACATCATCCTGTGTAAAAGGCTTTGCTATAATATAACAAGCTGCTTCCCATACCATGTAGCTGCTCTTGGAAAGGGAGCACCACAGGGTAACCAACCAGTTTATCTCTTAGTCAGCCCAGTGAGAGAAACGGTCTGGAAAGCATTTCAGAATTTACATTGTTAGTGCTTATGCCGAGATTTGAGCCACTGAATCACTTGATCGAAAGTCTAGAGTGCTACCCACTTCACCATGCCACCATGCCACCATGCTAGACGGGGATGATACTCGAGGCATTGTTCTATGTCAACCTTACACTGAGTAAACATAATAATGGTTACCACATCAAGCATCAAATAATAAATAATAAAACTAAATGAACCATTTTATTCAATGCTACAGGTTGATATGATAGTGAACCTAATAATGGTACTTCCTTCTATCTATTCCTCACAACATTAAGAGAGGAGGAATCAAAGGAAAGTCTTAAAAATGCCAGAAATGTATCCTAGGTAGATTTAACATCAAATATACAAATCATTCAGTATATCCATTAATACAAGCAACCTATTTTTCCACAATCATCATAATAACATTATTTCCACATGTTCCAGAGATTTAATAAAGTGATGATCAAGGACTAGATGTTAAATTTTACATTCGAAAATAATATAAAGAATAAAACTTAAGTAGTTAATGCAATTTAACAAAAGCACTTTACTTTTATTTCACTCTGTAGAAACAATTCAAAATCTCAACAACCTGGAGTATTATCTACTACAATAGCAAAATAATAAGTTAAACATAATTATCACCGGTGCCAAACTGAAAACAAATTAACATCAACCAATTGCAGCCTTCCCTGTCCAATGTCTTATTACCTCTATAAATTCAACAGAGAAATTGAAAGTTCTCTTTTGGACTTAAAAGTGCACTATTTTCTGGATCATTTGAAACATGGATTTCTCAGTGAACGCAATGACCTACAGTAATGCAAGCAGTTTACAGCAGCAGAACTTCACACCACTACCAGGCACTAAAATTCAATCATAGCCAGCATCTTACAGCTTGCTTCCTAATCAGCAATAAAACGTGGGTATATGGAATTCCGGAATTTGGAATTTACGGAACCAGCACATATGTGCAATTACTGCTTGTAGTGAATCAAATTATGGTAACATTATTATGCCTATAAGTAGTGTAATATATGGGAATGATGTAGGTTCAATCTGTATTGTAATCTAGTGAAATCAGAGACAGCTACCAGTATTCATCTAACAATGATTCTCACTGGAATAAACTAACTTAGATTAATCTGATGAAATCTTCAGACTTTTAACTTTTACTGGTACAAATTTCTCACAAGAACACACACACAGTTACATAACTACTGTGATATATTGCTCACAATTTCAAGGCATAACTGTAAACATATACTCTTATTTAGGTAACATGGAAATATAAGACAATAAACATTGAAAATCATGAAAGCCAGATGACTAGAATTGTTTGACAACTCGTCTTATAAATGTTGTTAAACCTTAAACCAGGACATAAACACAGTAGTACAAATACAAAGTTCAATGACACAATAGGATGTCTTAGACCAAACCACAGTCCAATGTTGTAAAGGAACATGTACGTGACAGTCAAATGTTCCAAAGAGCATTCCAATAGGCTCCAACGCAACATTTTGGGACTACCATACATAGAGCAATATTACAATTTATACCATGGGATGCACCTTAGTGGAATGTTACAATGGAATGCACCTTAGTGGATTGTTACAATGGGATGTATCTTAGTAGAGTGTTACAATGGGATGCACCTTAGTGGAGTGTTACAATGGGATGTACCTTAGGAGAGTGTTACAATGGGATGCACCTTAGTGAATTGTTACAATGGGAAACCTTAGTGTAGTGTTACAATGGGATGCACCTTTGTAAATTGTTACAATTAGAGTGTTACAATGGAATGCACCTTAGTGGAGTGTTACAATGGAATGCACCTTAGTGGAGTGTTACAATGGAATGCACCTTAGTGGATTGTTACAATGGGATGCACATTGGTGGATTGTTACAATGGGATGCACCTTAGTAGAGTGTTACAATGGGATGCACCTTAGTAGAGTGTTACAATGGGATGCACCTTAGTGGAGTGTTACAATGGGATGTACCTTAGGAGAGTGTTACAATGGGATGCACCTTTGTAAATTGTTACAATTAGAGTGTTACAATGGAATGCACCTTAGTGGAGTGTTACAATGGAATGCACCTTAGTGAATTGTTACAATGTGATGCACCTTTGTGGATTGTTACAATGGGATGCACCTTAGTGAATTGTTACAATGGGGTGCACCTTAGTGAATTGTTACCATGAGATTCACCTTAGTGAAGTGTTACAATGGGATGCACCTTAGTGAATTGTTACAATGGGATGCACCTTAGTGAATAGTTACAATAGGATGCACCTTAGTGAATTGTTACAATGGGATGCACCTTAGTGAATTGTTACAATGGGGTGCACCTTGGTGAATTGTTACAATGGGATACACCTTAGTGGATTGTTACAATGGGATAAACCTTAGTGAATTGTTACAATGGGATACACCTTAGTGAATTGTTACAATGGGATGAACCTTTGTGAATTGTTACAATGGGATGCACCTTTGTGAATTGTTACAATGGGATGTATCTTAGTGAATTGTTACAATGGGATGCACCTTTGTGGATTGTTACAATGGGATGCACCTTAGTGGAGTGTTACAATGGGATGCACCTTTGTGAATTGTTACAATGGGATGTATCTTAGTGAATTGTTACAATGGGATGCACCTTTGTGGATTGTTACAATGGGATGCACCTTAGTAGAGTGTTACAATGGGATGTATCTTAGTGAATTGTTACAATGGGATGCACCTTTGTGGATTGTTACAATGGGATGCACCTTAGTTGAGTGTTACAATGGGATGTATCTTAGTGAAGTGTTACAATGGGATGCACCTTAGTAGAGTGTTACAATGGGATGCACCTTAGTAGAGTGTTACAATGGGATGTATCTTAGTGAAGTGTTACAATGGGATGCACCTTTGTGGATTCTTACAATGGGATGTATCTTAGTAGAGTGTTACAATGGGATGCACCTTTGTGGATTCTTACAATGGGATGTATCTTAGTGAAGTGTTACAATGGGATGCACCTTAGTAGAGTGTTACAATGGGATGCATCTTAGTAGAGTGTTACAATGGGATGCACCTTTGTGGATTCTTACAATGGGATGTATCTTAGTGAAGTGTTACAATGGGATGCACCTTAGTAGAGTGTTACAATGGGATGCACCTTAGTAGATTGTAACAATGGGATGCACCTTAGTGGAGTGTTACAATGGGATGCACCTTAGTGAATTGTTACAATGGGATGCACATTTGTGAATTGTTACAATGGGATGCACCTTAGTAAATTGTTACAATGGGATGCACCTTTGTGAATTAGTACAATGGGATGTATCTTAGTGAATTGTTATAATACGGCACCTCAAAGTAAATGGTAACAACATAACACCATTATTATTTTCAAATTGTTGAGGGGACACTGTATTCTTAGTGGTCAAGCATAAAATATAATTTTACTGTCAAAATTATGATATTACTAAGCCATAAAGGGAACCAAAGGTTAAGCTTAAAGAGGGAATCCTTGTCAAATGTGTCTGAAATCAAATGTTTCTCATAATTTGTTTCGTATCTGAAATACATTTGACTGTCTACAGATTTGATTTCTAAAGATGTTGAAATGAATTTTATATGTATACTTAATGTATTTGACCTCATTATTCACTTACAATAATCTAAAAGACACTAATCAAGGCTGCTAAATAGAACCAAATATGGGAAAAGCTGGAGAAAAGTCAGTTCAAACAAATAATATAAGAGAAACTTCCATACATAATAGAAACCCAACTGTTCCATATCTAATGTTGGTGATTTGTTTAACGTTTACTTTATTGATAGGTCTATAATAATGCTTTATTTTAACAATAATAATCTTGGTTTCACCACAATTATCACGTTTTATGTTTCTGTTTTTGCCATGATGGGTAATTTATCTTTTATCATTGATTATGTTTACTTATCAAGTAAATATCAAGACCTTCATTGAACTGTTTGCGATGGGAATTGGTTTTAATATCTGCCTGTTTATCTTGTCTGGGCTTATATCATCTTGGTACTAACCAATCTGGATTTTTCAAATGATTACTTCTAGGATGTTCTGACCTGCAATGGTATATTCTAACACACAGACTTATGATAGCAATTGGTAATAACTCAAAAGTGTGAATGAGCAAGGGACATAAAGGCGGGTTATTATGACAAGTATGCTAAATGGTATTTCAAAGGATTGAAGTTCTAACACACAGGACATAGCAGCATACATAATTTGGAGATCAATGAGCAATCTATGCAACTTGGTCAGATAGCTAAGTCCCACCATTTGGACAGGTGAAGTCTCACTTGGCCATTGGGAACAAGATAGAAAATTTTAGAAACCCAGTTAGACTGCTAGGTGCTACTTACACTGACTAAAAGCCAAGCAAGTATGACTCTATAGTAGCATGATTTATATTTAAAAAGGCAAATACTAAACCAGCCATAAAACAAAAAAACATGGCACGGTGTAATGTTGCAGAAGACTTATAGTGTCTTCATGTTTGTTGTGGTGTAGTCTCCTCCTACAGTTATGTTGTATTCATTCATGTTTGTAATTGAATAATATAAGATACAATTCTTAACATTATCATTTACGCTTGTTTGCATTCATATAAAAGGTTATGTAAGGTGGAATGTTAATGGCAATGTTTTATGTACATTTTATTTACTATAATGATTTATATGCTCTTGTCTGGCACTGAGACAGTCTCAGAATGCTTCATTGGTGTATGCTTTCAAGTGAATTTGACCTCTAGTCGGCAAAACTTCAATTTATGTCTAATAAGAACGAAGTTTCCTTTGTGTGTAAATATAACTTGAATACAGAATAGTGTCTATCAAGCAAATATCAAAGCATTAATAGACATATCAAGTAGACCATTCGGGTTTTATTGAGACGACATTTTGCTAGAAAAGCAAACCTTTTACAGACTCAAGTTGGATTGTAAACATTACAATAACACTATTCACATGACAACTACAACAAATGTGGTTTTACATAATATTTTTTTCTTATATATTTATGATTTTCCATTTATTTATAAAAGTTTATATATCAATGAGATGATCAAACAGATACTATAAACGCTACATATGTCACAAAATCGGTAATTCATAACAGTAACATCAAGAGATGCTTGAAAAACACGAATACCACCTATGCAGTCAAATAGTTAGAAATGGTAAAAGTTATAGTGACCTGGACCTTTAATCTACTGACCTTAAAATCAATAAGGGCAATCAACTGTTGCTGGTCAACATTTAAGTAATTTAAAAGTTTGAAGATCCTAGGGCAAAACATTCTTGAGTTATTGAATGCGGAACCATTCGGTCTACTGACTGACCCAACTTTTTGACAAACATGGCATTTGTGCAACGCAATATACCCCTCATCAGAGATGGGGACAAAAAAAATTCATTCAGAAAGAACTATGGAAAACAAAACTTAATATGGTTAAACCCATGAGTATAGATTATTACAGTTTATGCATTGCTGGACATGAAATGCAACAGTGCCCTAAGAGAGCTGTAGATGATTAAATTAGTGCCTATTTGAAGTTTGCCTATTTATAAAGACAATGTCTGTTTTCCCCCAATAAAGGCTTTCCAAGCAAACTAACACTATTACATAGTTTGTTATTTTAATAATAATTCAATTATATCCACAGAATGGGAAAATGTCTGTCCCCCCCAAATCCCATCTCTAGACAGACCTTCATCCCTGTATGTCAGATTTTTTAACCAAATCAGACATTGCCAACAAAATTCCAAGATTTATAGAATTATATAGGACTTAAAGGTCACAAATAAATGTACACTTTGTGTATTTATGTCTTTGTTGATTATATTCAACTCCCACATTTCTGAAAGCTTTGTGAGTTGCTTTTATAAAATCCTATTCATGTTTAGAACCAGAGCAAAGTTTTGGTGAGTCTAGAAAGTAAATAATGACTTTATGCAACAAAGCTGCACATTTGGATTAACCAATCTTCCATGTGAGCATCAAGACAGGTCATTTGTAGGAGATGCTACCTCAATTAAGCAACCACCAGTCTTAGAAGCTAATTAATGTAATTAAATCCTAATCAAACAGTTTTGCCTATAAGTTCCACCTGTATCAAACCACAAGTGGATAATAATATGTATACCAGGGTAGTGTTTTATCAAAGCACAAATGGAAACATAACTGCGTTCAATAAACGCTTATGCCCCTTGGAGGCCATTTCAATTAGTCTAAGTCCAAAATGAAGTCAGGTGATAAAGGCGTGTGGAGAGTGGTCATATACAACATCCATGCAAGTATGAAAGCTTTGTAGCAAGCCATATTAATGCTAGAAGAAACGGTTAATTTGGGTTAACCAAGAACTTGGCCTTTCAATAAGTCTAAGTCAAGTTAAGGTCAAGGTCAAAATGGAGTCAGGTGATACAGGCGTGTTAAGAGTGGTCGTATACAACATCAATGCTTGTTTGAAAGCTTTGTAGCAAGCAAAATTAATGCTAGAAGAAACGGTAAATTTGGGTTAACCAGGCCGAACAGACGAACGGACAACGGACAGGTGAATCACTATATGCCTCCCGATCTATCGATATGGGGCATAAAAATAAATTTATATTCAAATTTGAAGTATTATATTAAATTTGCTTTTTACAACTACACTATGGTTTGTAGGAGATCATTAACTACATCATTGTTAATTATTGTAGGTCCCTTCACCACAACTTATAGTAGTATTATCAGATAAGTAACTGAAGTCATGAATGCAATGTTTTGCAATTGTTGTGAATATTCCAACATCCCTCTGTACACACACACTCTATCTCACTATTGCCTAGTTCATATTCTAAGCATGTTGGCATGAACTGCCTCTAGGATGAATACAATTTGATTTGGCATTTGAAACAAGAATCTAATGAAGAAAAACAGCATAAGTGAGCAAGTTTGACAGATCTAAAGCTCATACAGTTTTATGTCAAGAGATGTGCCTCACCTCAAGGGAAACAAATATGATGAATTCTACACAATTCATCAAAATTTGTAACAATAGTTGGAGTATACAAATAGCTTTAGTCTCTGCTTAGAGAATAGCTGTGCTTACCAATTATCTTTCAATTATCATATTCTGGTACTTGTACAGGTGGGTGTGGAACATGATAATCATCAAAATTTGTAACTAGAGTTGGAGTGTACAAATGACTGGAGAATTCTGTGCTTACCAATTATCTTTCAATTATCATATTCTGGTACTTGTACAGGTGGGGGGGGGGGGAGAACATAAAAATCATCAAAATTTGTAACTGAAGTTGGAGTGTACAAATGACTGGAGAATTCTGTGCTTACCAATTATCTTTCAATTATCATATTCTAGTACTTGTACAGGTGGGTGGGGGAAACATAAAATATAATCTGTCAGAAAAATGATGTTTGTATCGTTATCTGCATGCTATCTATTTCATTCATCTTGTATATATGTGTTGTACATATGTACAAGGGAGCGATTATCAAACAAATCACAGAAATCTCCAAAGTGCTGAAGGGATCATATCAACTATATCTCTGCAGTTTGTAGGCCATCTTGAAAAACTGTGGGACTAATAACACCCGAATCTCAGTGCACACGAGGTCATCCCAATGGCGCTATGGAAAATGGTAAGATTTATGAAATGATTCCACATATTGTTATTTTCACTGTACCAATATGAACTACCCCTGCCATCTACTGCTGGGTATGGCTAGACATTAATTTATTCATGAATCCTGAACATAGTGAGACTATATATATATACATACATTTCACAGCCAACGTTTCCTTGTAAGGTAGCAAAGGTGTTGCCTTACATTTAAGGCGCCAACATGTGGTACATTTGTTAAACCCTCACATATACCAGTTGTAATTTAAATGTCAGAAAATGTTGGTAGGTCAGAAGTTCATATTGTAGCTTTCTAGGCAGCTGGTACAGACATGTCAAGATGTTTCTGTTGGCTTGTTTGTTTTGACAGTCTGAGACATATTTTTGTTCACAAAATACTTTGATATTACTTCAATTTAAGTATTTTTTGTTAGCTCCCTGATTCTACGTGTTTTCCAGACTTGACTTCCTTGTGTATCTTGAAATTCACCAATATTTATGTATTGAAAAATCTGAGGTATATAAAGATGTGGTCAATCATGCATAATTTACGTGGAGTGATTTATTTAAAGGTTCATATTGTATTATTTGTGCTCTAACCCATTAAGACTTTTTATTTAAAAAATTATCACAGATAAAGCAAAGGATTGTTGTATTTTTTATACTTGAGTAACAAATCATAAAAGCAGAAGATAAGAATAATTCAGAATTGAAGTTTTGAGCGAAATAAGACTGAATTTTCTTTCCAAAGGTTGTAGCTGCAATGTCTCTAATTATAAACAGCTCGTATAAAAATCATTCCTTAATTGTCATTAACCTTCAGTTGTTGAAGAAATTTAATTACTAAAAATTTAGACTCATCATAAAGTTTAAAAGATGTACTTTAGCGTTGTGTGTTTTGACAAAACAAGTACTAGGCAATCCGAGGAAAACTGTTTTAAATCAAAATGCTTAGACATGGCAAAGGACAAATGGGCCCATGATAAGACCAGGTTAGTTAATTTGGGGAGTAGTTCCTTTGTGGTGTCAAGGACTGCATTTCCCAACAGGTGCATACAGGTGATTACCTAGAACACAAAGTTTCGGGGTTAATCCATTAACTTACATTTGTAGATTCTAAACGATTTGTCCAGTTTATTCAGGTGCTGTTATTTAAAGTATTTCCCACAGATTGAGCCAATATCTGCATGCAATTAACACAATAAGCTGTGGTCAGAATGTCCCTAGTTGTACAGATGTGTGGGGTACTGACCTTGCAGCCAGTGTATGAGATCATTGATTGATTCATTAGTTGTTAATAAGCTTTTATTGATGCTAAATTAACTTAGTCATAATAAATACATGAACTACATACGCAAGGGATGAGTGTACCTTAAAGCTTACTGCACAGATATACTGCATATCGGACTGAAGTTCTGTTGTAAAACAAGGCTTAACACATCCTCTGATCATGAAAGTTCGGTACTTTCTGCTTGTCTCCTGCAATTATATTTCTATTGCAATACATAAAGGCCCTGTTAATCAGAATAACAAAATCTTCATGTTAAAGTGTTTAGCATTAAAAAAGAGAGAAAGGCTCCTACCAAATTAGGCCTATCCCATTCCTCTCGTGCAATTTCTCAATGTTCTGTCTTCCAAATTACATGTCTGTATGACCTGAAATTACAAAACATTTACGATAGTATAGACAGAAAGTGTCCTTCAAAAGATGTAAGTGCCATATGTTAGTGAATTTAGCCAAACAGGGTTTCTATGTGATCCTCAGTTAAAAACAACAATCAGAAACACTGCAAGACTTTGGTCATTTTTGTGTGGCGATAAGCCACACAATGTAATAACTATCTTTCATTTTTTTTTTATTTATATATACTATGAAGTTAACGCCTTTATGCCTACACCAATAAATAGGTCTATGATTTGAACAATATTACAAGCATGCTACACAGGTTACACGTATCATTGAACCCGATTTGTTTACATTACCAACATTTATTAATATTAAGACCAACAATTACATCAGACTTTTATTTTTTGAGGATATTTTAATTTTATAGCAAATCATTCCGCATGGACTATATTCCTACTATCAAAGGCCTGCGAACCGCCAAGGACCGTCAAGAAGGTTGAGAAAGTAATCCCACGGTTTCATGTTTACATATCGGGGCATTCATATGCAAATTGATATACAACGAGCTATTGGTCAGTGACTAGTTTGTATTGTTTATTCAGCCAATAGATTTCTGTTGGAACACGGGTGAACTGAAATGTGTCTATTAAAATCACTCCGCCGCTGAACATTTGTAGACATCACCTAATTATGTTGTTTACAAACATTGATGCTATAAATAGAAACAACATGTTTTCACTGGTAATTAGTTCAAGGACAGTATATACAGTCTATCTAACCGCTAGCAGACGATCGATACACTAACTTGATTAGCTTCGACAGGATCTACTATATTAATAGATCTCTGGTTTAGCAGTACTGTCACGCAATATTCAATTAATTGCAGTTCCGTCAATTACTATCGGATTTTGACAAAATAAATTTTGTCAATACCATGAGATATTTCAATTTATTAATATCAAATTAAATTTTAATTATAAAATAATATGAATTCACATTGGCGAGTTAAAAAGCGAGTCCCTAGATTTTCTATTCGCGAATTGCGCAAATTTTCGGAACTACCTGAGGTTTTAAATCGTCAGTAACAATTTTGTTTTCTAATTTACATAAACAAATAATACCTCACTGAAAAGAGGAAACTTTCAACTTCAAGAAAATGTGTAACATTTATATCGGTCTCAATTAATAAGCACATGACAGCGAGTTAAACGCGCATCGTGCGAACTAATTGTGCTATTCATAGCGGCTATTTTCAACACGCTATTTAGGATTTGAATTGAGAAAGAATAATTAAGCAATAAACGAGAATTCAGTAAAGTATTTTCGGATTAAAAGAAATTGTCAATACTATGACATATTATTTATTTATAAGCAAGTGTAGTTTTACTTTTTAACTTTTTTGTCGGTTTAAAACTAGATTTTTATTATAATATAATATGAATACATGTATAGTAAAAACAATAATTATATATACAGTGTATAAATATATGTAGTTTTATTTTTGTACTTTTCTTGTGAATAATTTTACCAGTCTCTTATAATTCTCTGTTAGAATGGTCACATAATAATGACTCTGTGATATAATATAATGTGATTGTATTTGTATATATGTGAATGAGACTTAAATAAAGAATATATATATATATAAATAAAGAATATATATATTAAAGATCACTTATACCAATTTAGTTTGCGGTTATAAAATAAATGAACTAATGCTGACGAGTTAAACAGCGAGCACTTACATTTTCTATTCATGAATTGCGCGATTTTTAGCAACAACCTGGTGTCGTAAATCACCAATTATATTTTTACTTTCCAAGTAACATTAACAACTAAAAGCTATTTTAAAGACGATACGTTCAGTTTCATTAAGATGTGCGACTTTCATATAGATCTCATTTAATAAACACTCTACGGCGAGTTTAAACGCGCAACATGCGAACTAATATGCCTTTTAAAGCGGTAATATATTTTCACAAGGTTTCGAATTGAAAAGTTAACGGTAATTGGATTAAAAGGCCGTTAATTAGTATATACACGTTGGGCAAACCAAATTCTTAACCAAAGGTCTTTGGGCAAACATACTTCAATAATTATAAATAATTAATAAGCTCCTCCCACTTAATGTGCAGTTATAAAGCCCATTAATGCATATCTAATTAGCTCCTCCCACAAGCCACGTTGTGCAATATTATCTATGCATTTTTTAATTAGCCCCTCCTTATTATGTAACATTACATAATCCTAGCTAGATCTATATTTTGACAAGAAATTTGTAATCAATTATTGAAGCTGCATGAGGCAGAAAATTGATCATACAATCTGGTAAACTTCAAGGGGTTGTATATTGGTAGGTCGTTAGTAACTTGTTTTGGGACAGTTGGGGGTCATGTAACACAGGGATCTATGTTTTTACAAGGGATTGAACACACCATGAGACAGGAAATAGACCGTTAAAACTATTTTTAACTGAATGGGTTTTATATCGGGTTATTGTTAGTTGATTTGGAGACAGCTGCAGAAGTTAGGAATTTAGGGTCATAAAATTTACTGGTATAAAAAAGGGTTTACAACTTTGATACTCAGAATTTAGAAGTTAAATACATTCTTCTTGATATGGATTTAATAAAAAATACTATATTTGAAAACTATCAGCTATCCACTGCCCATCACCTGGGATGGGACCATGGTCGCACACTGACTGGTGCATAAAAATATGCTAAATACAACATAATAGCTATAATAAATATCACCCGCTGATTAGCGCGAGTTCATATTTCGGAACAGAATACACAATATTTAAATAATAACCAATACATAAATAATCGTCAGATTTTCAAAAAATAACTTGTAGTATATTCCAAAATATATAATTGACCTGTTTTAAATACGATTTTATTAACATATCGGACAGAATGCTATAGAATTTACGCTGAGTATGGTCCGAAAGTCTGTTCGTAAGTTTAGTTATGTTACTCCGAAAAACATTTCTGCTCTTGATCCGGCGGGAGTACGGACAACCTTCATTATAATCATATCAGTAGTCAATAGCCCTTACCACTGGACCACTTGTCCACCTAAATTCAATTGATCGACTTTAAATATATATATATATATATATGGCATCTAAGAGAAGTGATGTGACATGAAACCATAATTCTATCTGGTTCCGTTCTTGAATTATTTCATTCAACCAAAAAAAAGTCATGATATTACCATTGATATCATTTTCTTATATTTTTCTTCTACTGAAATCTGGTTCTATCTTATTAATTACCTCCCTTTATTTAATTTTCCCAACATATTTCTACCTAGTCCTGTTTCCATAGCGGGGGGGGGGGGGGGCATCTCGTTTGTTGTGTTTTAATTCCCAGTTCATCAGTTGTATGGAGACTACCCAGTCACTCATCTTGACACTGACGCTTGGTGTCTTGAGAGCAGCACAACATTCGAGTGAGTCTGGGCTTATCAGAACTCTGACACAGCATGTTGGTGCAGTCTTTATTTGAATGGTCAAAATGACATCAGTTCGCCACACATCAGTACTTTCAGTGCTTTGATTATATCACTCATGGATGCAATGTTTTATGTTGTCTATGGACATGTGATTGAGTACAGCTGGTGAACACATGTGCTTAGATCTCCTGTGTGGTATGGTGTAAGGTATTATATTCTCCAGGATGTACCAGGTCTCTCTTAGGATGTACTTGCTGGGTGCTTGAACTTAAGTACGGATCCTACTCATACATTCTATACCTACTTGAGATGGTGCAAAAACACAATAAGATCTCATTAACTTTAAAGAGCTTTGTATTCTACTCATACTACTTATCTGCTAAGTATTCATTCTGGTACTTTAAGTATCTGACCAAGACACCTAGTTAGGATGCTTCATGGTTCAAAGGTGAACAATGTTAATTTTTATGAGTTTTTGGTTGGTTCCATATGACTTGAGTCCAAGTTTAATAGTTCTGATATTGAAGAAACAATTTGAAACTTGAAATTAGAATGAAAGAAATGTCTGAAATCCTGTGAATCATTCAAGGAATCCTTGACAATCAATATACCCAGAATAAGGACAATAGTTCGGATAACTAGCATACATGTTTAATATAATTTCACTGTTTATTTTATTTTTATTTTGGCAAACTATGACAATTGGCTAATAAATCTTTTTGTGGAATACAAGTTTTAAGCAACACCATTTCTAGCAGTGACCACTATAAAATCGCAAAGTATAAAATGCTTCATGATGTACTTCATCACTATAAAATGTTTAACGTTCACAATCTGAATGTACTGGTGTTAAGTCATTATTTCTTTAGGGGGCCCAGCTCTATGTTTACAACCAGAGAATTAATTTTAACAAAGCCAATTAAAACTACATTATGCCCATCACAGCCAATAACTGGTGGCCAGGAGTTCATTATCAATTTTACAGTTAACAGTTTAATTGAATGCAGACCAAATGCTGTCTATTTTGACCTTAGGGGGAAACTCAAAGTGACCTCTAAACATTTGTGATTTTGGAAACTTCAGATGCATTCTGGTCACCCATATTTAATCAGTTTAAGGCGTTCAGTGAGTTTAGGGGCTATTTTGACCACTGGAGTTATATGCTTGAAGAAATATTAAGAATATTAATACCTTTTATCTTTATTTTATGTCTTTGAGATGTCTTGGTGTTTTAAGTATCATATTCTTTATTGATGATGTCTAAAGAGCTTCAGGGGGCATTTGAGCCTTTCTCCAGGAGCAAGGGGAATTATTTCTTAATTAAGTAGAAACATTAATAACAGGTAACTTGAAGATCACAAAAATTTTATACTATTAATACACTTGGTACCATTAAGTGTTCTCAGGTTTAAGACCACCATAAATTGATTGCTAAGATATTATTAACCAAAACAAGAAGGTTTTCCCAGAAATTAATAACTGGTCAAGGAAGCATCATTTAGTCAAACTAGAAATGGGTTTGCGACTCAGAAAGTGGGCAAATCATACTTGACCGAAATGCAAACTGCACATTTATTTGCAAAAAAAAAATGATTGCATAGACAGGTGCAAAGTATGATAAAATAATGAATCATGGAATAACTCCTGACAAATTTCACAACGATCTTACAAAGACGGTATCTTAACTAATAATTTATGACATAATTTCAAAAGGATCTTAAAGACAGACTAAATTACCGTGTAATTTATAACATAATTTCAAAATGAAATTACTAAGAATATTTTCATTTCAGACACTTGTCTTACATAACCAATCAAGACTAATGATAGATGAACTACTGGGAAAGGAATTCCTGGACTCCAAACAGGCACATCAGGCACACCAGCAGAGAACCTGGAATGAAAACATGCATGCAGACAGAGCCAGCCACAGTCACTAACCAAAACATTCCACAACCTACAAGCATGATAAATGTACTGCAACCAGTATCAAAGTATTCTTTCAACAAAAACAAAGAAATAGTTGGAAAGTTCTGGCATGAGATATTCACATCATCATAAATGATAAGTACTAAGGAATTACATCATCTAAGGCCTCTACAAACAGCCAGACGAATTCAATACCAAGGCTAATCCCTCACATATTACAAGCTTTATGTAGCCAACACTCATTTTTTCTGTGATTTTAGTGTTTTTTATTTGCGATTTTAGTGAACTTCAATAATCCCCCTTCATCCACACCATGGGAAAAAATTCAAAGGTAATCAAAATGTTGCAGAAACTGTGGTATTAACAGCTTAATGGACTAATACCTTGATTAAGTAAGCAGACCATTAGCACTTCTAAAAGATGAACAGCTCCCAAAATATACAAAACTAACATTCAGATATTGGTCGGATTATAGAATAATCCTTCTGGGAACTATATAACTACCTTGAAGGTCTTATAATCATAATAAGACTACTTAATTAATATAATAATCACACTTACAAAATCATTTAAAACTGCTTTGTTATGTTGCCAAAGTAAGAGGTGATTATAAAAACATCATTCTGAGTATTTGCTATAATATAACAAGCTGCTTCCCATACCATGTAGCTGCTCTTGGAAAGGGAGCACCACAGGGTTACAAACCAGTTTATCTCTTAGTTAAACCAGTCAGGCAAAACAGTCCGGAAAGCATTTTAAAATTGACCAAGTGCTCCTGCCGAGATTTGAGCCTGGAACTGCTTGATCCATATTTTAGAGTGCTACCCACTGCCAACATGCCACTGCTAGACGGGGATGATACTAGAGGCATTGTTATATGCCAGCCTTACACTGAGTAAACACAATAATCATGGTTACCACATCAAGCATCAAACTATGTAATAAAACTAAATGAACCATTTTATTCAATGCTACAGGTTGAAATAATACTACCGGGTATACCTTATAATGGTACTTCCTTCTATTTATTCCAAACAACATTAAGTGAGTGGAGGATTCATTGGAAAGTCTTAAAAATGCCAGAAATGTATCCTAGGTAGATTTAACATTATTTAATGTACAAATCACTCAGTATATCCATTAATACAAGCAACCTGTTTTTCCACAATCATAATAATAAACATTACTTCCACTTGTTCCAGAGATTAAGTATTTATCATGGACTAGATTTTAAATTTTATATTCTAAAATAATATAAAGAATAAAACTTAAGTAATTAATGCAATTTTACAAAAGCACAAACTTTTATTACACTTTGTAGAAACAATTCAAAATCTCAACACCCTGGAGTGTTATCTACTACAATAGCATTAAGGTGGCAGGGGATATATTGGGGTGATGGGGGTCCCTCAAAATATCAAATCTTAAGTGTAGGGCTTATTTATGGGCACCAAAAATTAAATTGGAATTTTAACGACCCAATTCTGTATTTATTTTGTACAAAGAAGGTGTTTAATATTTTGAAAAATCATAGAAACAAAATATCAGTTGGCTCTGAAGGATTTGTAGCTCTTCAAAATGGAGGTTACCACCACTGGCGGTTAGTTCAAATTTAGCGTCGTTAGAAACCGCGAAATACTTTGACAGCAAATAGCAAAAAATCGGCAGGTATGGGAGACACTTTTCTTGCTGAATTAACCTAGCTCAGACATGCTATTTATATAAAATGGGACCTAAAATAGGATTGCATTGGGTTTAAAAATACTGTGTATGGGGTGAAATTGGTCACTTTTGTATATTTTTTTCCTAAAATTTGGAGGGGTAGGGGCAAAAGCAAAGGGCCATAACTCCACAACCCTAGGGGTTAGCCTTGCAATTTGATGTTATTTTCTATTGATGTTACATAGGCCCTGAAACTGACACATAAATACTTTCTTGTCTTATTTGCTGTTTTCAAGAAATCCGCTTGACTGTTTGCAGCCTGTCAGAACCTTGGCCAATAATATATTCCCTGCCCCCCCTTAAAATAATAAGTTAAACATAATCATCACCAGTGCCAAACTGAAAACAAATTAACAGCAACCAATTGAAGCCCTCCATGTCCAATGCCTTATTACCTCTATAAATTCTACAGAGGAATCTGAAGTTCTCTTTTGGACTGAAAATTCAACCATTTTCCAGATCATTTGAAACATGGATTTCTCACAGACTTTTAAACCCCATTTGAACGCAATGACCTACAGTAATGCAAGCATATTACAGAAGCAGAACTTCACACCACAACCAGGCACTAAAATTCAATCATAGCCAACATCTTACAGCTTGCTTCCTAATCAGCAAAAAAAATGTGGGTATAAGGAATTTCGGAATTTGGAATTTACGGAACCAGCACATATGTGCAATTACAGCTTGTAGAGAATCAAATTATGGTAACATTATTATGTCTATAAGTAGTGTAATATATGGGAAAGATGTAGGTAGGATCAATCTGTATTGTAATCTAGTGAAATCAGAGACAGCTACCAGTATTCATCTAACAATGATTCTCACTGGAATAAACTATCTTAGATTAATCTGATGAAATCTTCAGACTTTTAACTTTTACTGGTACACATTTCTCACAAGAATACACACACTGACACACAGTTATGTAACTGCTGTGGTATATTGCTGACAATCTCAAGGCATGGCTGTAAACATAATAATTATACTCTTATTTAGGTAACATGGAAATATAATAACAATAAACATTGTAAATCATGAAAGCCAGATGATTAGATTTGTTTGACAACCTGGCTTTAAATCTGCTCAAACTTAAAGCCAGGACATAAACACAGCTGCACAAAAACATAGACCAAAGCCAAATAGGATGTCAAAGTCTATACCATATTCCAATACTTTAAAGGAACATGTACATTACAGTCACAGGTTGCAATAGAGCACACCAATAGGTTCAAAGCATTTTGGGACAATCATACATAGAGCAAATTACTACAATTTACACTACGGAATGAACCTTGGTGAATTCTTACAATGGGATGTACTTTGGTAGATTGTACAATGGGATACACCTTGGTAGATTGTAACAATGGGATGTACCTCAGTGGATTGTTACAATGGGATGCACCTTAGTTGATTGTTACAATGGGATGCATCTTTGTGGATTGTAACAATGGGATACACCTCAGTGGAATGTTACAATGGGATGCACATTGGTAGATTGTTTCAATGGGATGCACCTTAGTGAATTATTACAATGGGATGCACCTTTGTGAATTGTTACAATAGAATGCACATTAGTGAATTGTTACTACGGGATGAACCTTTGGGATTGTTACAATGGGATGCACCTTAGTTGAGTGTTACAATGGGATGCACCTTAGTTGAGTGTTACAATGGGATGCACCTTAGTTGAGTGTTACAATGGGATGCACCTTAGTTGAGTGTTACAATGGGATGCACCTTAGTTGAGTGTTACAATGGGATTCACCTTAATAAGTGGATTGTTACATTGGGGTGTACCTTAGTGAATAGTTACAATGGGATGCATCTTAGTGGATTGATATAATACGGGACCTCAAAGTGAAATGTTACAACATGACACCATTATTATTTTGAAGTTGTTGAGGGGACACTGTATTCTTCGTGGTCAAGAAATGACATATAATTTTACTGTCTAAATTATGATATTACTAAGCCATTAAGGGAACCATAGCTTATAAGCTGAAAGAGGGAATCCTTGTCAAATGTGTCTGAAATCAAGTGTTTTTCTTAATTTGTTTCGTATCTGAAATACATTTGACAGTCTACAAATTTGATTTTTCTAAAGATGTTAAAATGAATTATATATGTAAACTTAATGTATTTGACCTCATTATTCACTTACAATAATCAGAAAAACACTAATTATGACTACTAAATAGAACTAAATATGGGAAAAGCTGTAGAAAGCCTGTAAGTATAAACAAATAATATAAGAGAAACTTCCATACATAATAGAAACCCAGCTGTTCCATATCTAATGTTGGTGATTTGTTAAAAGTTTACTTTGTTGATAGGTCTATTATAATGTTTTATTTTAACAATTATAATCTTGGTTCTACCACAAACATCACGTTTTATGTTTCTGTTTTTGCCATGATGGGTAATTTATCTTTTATCATGGATTATGTTTACTTATCAAGTAAATATCAAGACCTACATTGAACTGTTTGCTATGGGAATTGGTTATAATATCTGTGTGTTTATCTTGTCTGGGCTTACATCATCTTGGTACAAACCAATCTGGATCTTTCTAATGATTACTTCTAGAGGGTTCAGACCAATCGTCTATTGTTACACAAGGAGTACAGCCCTGCAATTGGCAATTACTCAGAAGTGTGACTGAGCAGGTGACATAAAGAAGGGTTAATATGACAAGTACTGTAAAATCATTAATTTTCGTGAGGGATTAAATTTCGTTGATTTCGTGGTTCACCTCAACCACGAACTTTAGTCCCAAAGAACATTAAATTTGCCCTTGTTTTATTACCTGTGATGAAAAATCCACGGATTCAAGTCCCAACGAAATTGCCTTTTTTACCAAAACCACGAAATTTCGTCCCAACGAAATTGAATGATTTTACAGTATGCTAAATGGAATTTCAAAGGATTAAAGTTCTAACAGACAGGACATAACGGCATACATAATTTGAAGATCAATGAGCAATCTATGGAACTTGGTCAGATAGTTAGGTCCCAGCATTTCGGACAGGTGAACTCTCATTTGGCCATTTGGAACTAGTGGAACTTTTTTAGAAACCCTGTCAGACGGCTAGGCGCTGCTTACACTGACTAAAAGCCAAGCAAGTATGACTCTATAGTAGCATATGATTTATATTTACGAGCTTTACTCAACGAGCTACAAAAACAATAAAGCATTCTAGGTGTAATGTTGCAGCACACTTATAGTGTCTTCATGTTTGTTGTGGTGTACACCCCTCCTACAGTAAGTTTGTATCCATTCATGTTTGTAATAGATATACCCCGGAATTCAATGCAATCTGGTTTTTCCACACTAATCCTGCGGTACAAACAACTTTTACCGTTATCCATGTTTTCGTTTGATAAATATTCATGTTTGAACCATTGAAATTAGCGATGCTTATTTAAATCACAATAGCATTAGCAAAGGATTAAGGTCAACATTATTTGTACCGCATGCAAATTTACGGAAAACCCACAATATTGTACATTCCGGATTGTATCTATTGAATAATATAAGATAAAATTCTTAACATTATCTCTTACGCTTGTTTGCATTCATATAAAGTTTATGTAAGGTGGAATGTTAATGGCAATGTTTTATGTACATTTTATTTACTATAATGATTTATATGCTCTTGTCTGGCACTGAGACAGTCTCAGAATGCTACCTTAGTGTATGCTTTCAAGTGAATTTGACCTCTAGTCTGCAAAACTTCAATTTATGTCTAATTAGAATCAAGCTTCCTTTGTGTATAAAAATAACTTGAAAGAGGAATAGTGTCTATCAAGCAAATATCAAAGCATTAACAGACATATCTAGTAGTCCATTCAGTTTTATTGAGATCACATTTTGCTGGAAAAGCCAACTTTTTACAGACTCAAGTTGGATTGTAAACATTACAATAACACTATTCACATGACACCAACAACAAAAGTGGTTTTACAGAATGTAATTTTTTCTTATATATCTATCATTTTCCATTTATTTATAAAGGAGTATATATCAATGAGATGATAAAACAGATACTATAAAGGCTACATATGTTACAAAATTGGTAATTCATAACAGTAACACCAAGAGATGCTTGAAAAACATGAATACCACCTTTGCAGTCAAATAGTCAGAAAAGGTAAAAGTTACAGTGACCTTGACCTTTAATCTACTGACCTTAAAATCAATAAGGACCATCAACTTTTGCTGGTCAACATTCAAGTAATTTAAAAGTTTGAAGATCCTAGGGCAAAACATTCTTGAGTTATGGAATGTGGAACCATTCGGTCTACTGACTAACCCAACTTTTTGACCAACATGGCAATTGTGCAAAGCAATATACCCCTCATCAGAGATGGGGACAAAAAAAATTCATTCAGAAAGAACTATGGAAAACAAAACTTAATATGGTTAAACCCATGAGTATAGATTATTACAGTTTATGCATTGATGGACATGAAATGCAACAGTGCCCTTAGAGAGCTGTAGATGATTAAATTAGTGCCAATTTGAAGTTTGCCTATTTATAAAGACAATGTCTGTTTTCCTCCAACAATGCCTTTCCAAGCAAACTAACACTATTATACAGTTTGTTATTTTAATAATAATTCAATTATATCCACAGAATGGGAAAATGTCTGTCCCCCCAATCCCATCTCTAGACAGACCTTCATCCCTGTATGTCAGATTTTTAACCAAATCAGACATTGCCAACAATATTCCAAGATTTATAGAATTATATAGGACTTAAAGGTCACAACTAAATGTACACTTTGTGTATTTATGTCTTTGTTGGTTACATTCAACTCCCACATTTCTGAAAGCTTTGTGAGTTGCTTTTATAAAATCATATTCATGTTTAGATCCAGAGCAAAGCTTTGGTGAGTCTAAAAAGTAAAGTAAATAATGACTTTATTAAACAAAGCTGCACATTTGGATTAACCAATCTTCCATGTGGGCATCAAGACAGGTCATCTGTAGGAGTGGCTACCTCAATTAAGCAACCACCAGTCTTAGAAACTAATTAATGTAATTAAATCCTAATCAAACAGTTTTGCCAATAAGTTCCACCAGTATCAAACAACAGGTGGATAATACTATGTATACAAGGGTATTGTTTTATCAAAGCACAAATGGAAACATGACTGCGTTCAATAAACGCTTCTGCCCCGTGGAGGCCATTTCAATTAGTTTAAGTCCAAAATGAAGTCAGGTGATAAAGGCGTGTGGAGAGTGGTCATATACAACATCCATGCAAGTATGAAAGCTTTGTAGCAAGCCATATTAATGCTAGAAGAAACGGTTAATTTGGGTTAACCAAGAACTTGGCCTTTCAATAAGTCTAAGTCAAGTTAACTTCAAGGTGAAGGTCAAAATGGAGTCAGGTGATACAGGCATGTTGAGAGTGGTCGTATACAACATCAATGCTTGTTTGAAAGCTTTGTAGCAAGCAAAATTAATGCTAGAAGAAACGGTAAATTTGGGTTAACCAGGCCGGACAGACGAACGGACAATGGACAGGTGAATCACTATATGCCTCCCGATCTATCGCTTTGGGGCATAAAAATAAATTTATATTCAAATTTGAAGTATTATATTAAATTTGCTTTTTACAACTACACTATGGTTTGTAGGAGATCATTAACTACATCATTGTTAATTATTGTAGGTCCCTTCACCACAACTTATAGTTGTATTATCAGATAAGCATCTGAAGTCATGAATGCAATGTTTTGCAATTGTTGTGAATATTCCAACATCCCTCTGTACACACACTCTATCTCACTATTGTCTAGTTCATATTCTAAGCATGTTGGCATGAACTGCCTCTAGGATGAATACAATTTGATTTGGCATTTGAAACAAGAATCTAATGAAGAAAAACAGCATAAGTGAGCAAGTTTGACAGATCTTAAGCTTATACAGTTTTATGTCAAGAGATGTGCCCTACCTCTAGGGAAACAGATATGATGAATTCTACATAATTCATCAAAATTTGTATCAAGAGTTGGAGTGTACAAATAGCTTTTGTCTCTGCTTAGAGAATTCTTGCTTACCAATTATTTTTCAATTATCATATTATAGTACTTGTACAGGTGGGTGGGGGAAACATAAAATATAATCTGTCAGAAAGATGATGTTTGTGTCATTATCTACACACTATCTATTTCATTCATCTTGTATATATGTGTTGTACATGTGTACAAGGGAGCGGTTATCAACCAAATCAGAGAAATCTCAAAAGTGCGAGGGGATCATATCAACTATATCTCTGCAGTTTGAAGGTGGTCTTGAAAAAACCTGTGGGACTGATATCACCCGAATCTCAGTGGGCACAAGGTCATCCCAATGGTGCTATGGGAAATGGTTAGATTTATGAACAAATTCAACATATTGCTATTTTCACTGTACCAATATGAACTACCCCTGCTACCTACTGCCGAGTCTGGCTAGACATTGATTTATTCATGAATCCTTAACATAGTGAGTCTATATATATACATACATTTTACAGCCAACATTTCCTTGTAAGGTAGTAAAGGTGTTGCCTTACATTTAAGGCGCCAACCTGTGGTATGTTTCTTAAACGCTCACATATATCGGTTGTAATTTAAATGTCAGGAAAATTTTGGTGGTTCAGAAGTTCATATTGTAGCTTTCTTGGCAGACGGTACAGACATGTCAAGAATATTTTGTTTGCTTGTTTGTCTTGACACATCTGAGACATATTTTTGTTCACAAAATAGTTCTATTGCTTCAATGTATTCTATTTTCGTAGTATTTCTGCTAGATTTAAAAAAATATGTTTCTGTTGTCAGCAAAAATGTTGTTTTACAAAATAGCTTTATGCTGCTTTTAATTTATTCTATTTTTGTAACACTTCTAGTAGTCTAAAAACTATGTTTGTTACTAGAATTCAAATGAAATATTTAGTCTTGTTTCGTTAGCTTCCTGTCTCTATGGCGTTTCCCAGACAGTCTTCCTTGTATATTATATAATTCAACAATATTGATGAATTGAAAATTCTGAGGTTGTTTTTATCAATGACTCAAGTTATTGAAAATACATAAAGATGTGGTAAATTATGCATAATTTACATAGAGTGATTTATTTAAGCTGAAATATTTCAATATGAAGCTTAAATAAATCACTCTATGTGGACACCCATTTGAACTTTTTATTAGAATATTGATCACAGATGAAATGAAGGATAGTTGTATTTTGTATACTTGTGTAACAAATCATAAAGGGTAAACACAATATTATATTGAATTGAAGTTTTGAGCTAAATAAGACCAAATATTTGTAATTGAGAAGTCGTTACATTACAAATCATTCCTTAATTGTCATCAACCTTCAGTTGTACTGAAATTTTATTGCTAAAAATTTAGACTTGTCAGCTAATTCAGAGTACTTTAACATTGTGTGTTTTGATGAATTAAGTACCAATGCCAGGGAACTGTTTTAAATCACGATGCTTAAAATAGGCAAAGGACAAAGGTGCTCATAAAAAGACCAGCTGAGTATTTCAAGTTAATATTTCCTTGGCAAGGTCTAGGACTCCATTCCCAACAAGTGTATATAAGTGATAACCAAGAACACAAAGTTTCAGGACTTATCCATTAACTTACATTTGTAGATTCCAGTTTATTCAGGTGTTGTAATTTAAAGTATTTTCCACAGATTGAGCCAATATCTGTAAGCAATTAACACAATACTCTGTGGTCAGCATGGTCAGTATGTCCCTAGTTGTACAGATGTGTGGGATACTGACCTTGTAGTCAGTATATGAGATCATTGATTGATTCATTAGTGTTAATTAGCTTTTATTGATGCTCAATTAACTTAGTCATAATAAATACATGAACTACATACACTAGGGATGAGTGTACCTTAAAGCTTACTGAACGCAAATATCACCGAACCTGCAGTCAGTCTGTCGTAACAAGATTAAACACATCCTGCGATCATGAAAGTTTGGCCACTTCGGTTATTCTGCTTAAATATATTTCTATTGCAATACATAAATGTCTAGTTGATCAGAATGACACACCTTAATGTCAATGGGTACCATCAGGAAATTCTACCAAATTAGCACAGCTACCCTATGTCCATTTTTCAATGTTCATCTTCCATAATGCATAACTGTATGACATTTTAATACAAAGCATTTACAAATAACATTTAAATTTTGGTAAAGAAAGAATCCTTCAAAAGATGCACATGCCAAAAGTTAATTAGTCTGGCCACCAATATATATTATCAATCACATAGCACAACTATTTTCTCAATTTTAGCTAGATTTTCTTCTGGGCTTGATTATCTATGTTTGAGGGTGCAAAGGGAAATAATTTTATGAAAAGAGTAGATTGAGGAGTTGCCTTTCTAAACATAGGGTATGTTAGACAGATTGAAAGATAGTGAATATAGCCAAAAAGGCTTCTACAGGCTCCTCAGTTACAAACACTGTGAAAGTCTTTGGTCATTTCTGTTTCACTAATAAATGAAATGTTTTGATGTTGCCTAGGGACAAGCGATTGAGTACATCTGGTGAACATATGTGCTTGGATCCCCTGTGTGGTATGGTATTATATTCTCTAGGATGTACCAGCACGCTCTCAGGATGTACTTGCTGGGTGCTTGAACTTAAGTGTGGATCCTACTCATACATTCAATAGGTACTGGAGATTGGTGCAAAAACACAATAAGATCTCATTAACTTTAAAGAGCTTTGTATTCTACTCATAATATTTGTCTGCTAAGTATTCATTCTGGTACATGAAGTATCTGAAAAAGACATCTAGTTAGGGTGCTTCATGGTTCATAGGTGAACAATGTTATAGCTTTTATGAGTTTTTGGTTGGTTCCATGTGGTTTAAGTCCAAGTTTAACAGCTTTGATGTCCGAGAAAAATAGAAACTAAAAATTAAATGTTAAAATGTCTGAAATTCTGTTAAATATACAAGGAATCAACCTGGAAATCAGAACATATAACTAGCAAACATGTTTAATATCATAATTTCACTGTTTATTTTCTTTATTTTGGCAAACCTTTCACTAATAATCATTGTGTGCAATATATAACTAGTTTCAAGAAATACCATTACCTAGCATTGACCACTATCAAATCGCTAAGTATAAAAAGCTTCATGATGACACTATTTCATACTTCATCACTATAAAATGTTTAAGGTTCACAATCTAAATGTACTGGTGTTAGTCATTATTTCATTAGGGGGTCCAAGCTCTATGTTTACAACCAGAGAATTAATTTCAACAAAGCCAATTAAAACTACATTATGCCCATCACAGCCAATCACTGGTGGCCAGGAGTTCATTATCAATTTTACAGTTAACAATTTAATTGAATGCAGACCAAATGCTGTCTATTTTGACCTTAGGGGTGAAACTCAAAGTGACCTCTAAACATTTGTGATTTCGGTAACTTCAGATTCATTCTGGTCACCCATGATTTAATCTGTTTAAAGGGTTCAATGAGTTTAGGGGCTATTTTGACCACTGGAGTTATATGCTTGAAGAAATATTAAGAATATTTATCTTTCTTTTATGTCTTTAAGATGTTTTGGTGTTTAAATTATCATATTCTTTATTGATGTTGCCTAAAGAGCTTCAGGGGGCATTTGAGCCTTTCTCTGCAAGCAAGGAGAATTATTTCTTAATTGAGTAGAAACATTAATAACAGGTAACCTAAAGATCACATACACTTTGTACATTAAGTGCTCTCATGTTTTAATCATTAAGGCCACCATTAATTGATTGCTAGAATTATTATCCAAAACAAGAAGGGTTTTTAAGAAATAAAGAACATGTTAGGAAAGCATAATTCGGTCAAACTAGAAATCGGTTTGTGACTCCGAAAGTGAACAAAGATAAAATAACTGAAATGTAAACTGCACATTTATTTGCAAAAAAATATAAATTGCATGCACAGGTGCAAATTAGGATTACCTTTAGGTCTACTAGACAGAATAATTAATCAGCGAATAACTCCTGACAAATTTTACAATGATCTTACAAAGAATATATTAACTCATAATTTATGACATAATTTCAAAATTAAATTAGTAAGAATATTTTTCATTACAGACACATATCTTATATAACCAATCAAGACTAATAATAGATGAACTACTGGGAAAGGCATTCCTGGACTCCAAACAGGCACATCAGGCACACCAGCAGACCTCGTAATGAAAACATGCATGCAGACAGAGGCAGCCACAATCAGTACCCCAAACATTCCACAAACTACAAGCATGATAAATGTACAGCAACAAGCATCAAAGTGTTCTTTCAACAGAAACAAAGAAATAGTCGGAAAGTTCTGGCATGAGAAATTCACATCATCATAAATGATAAGTACTAAGGAATTACATCATCTAAGGCCTCAACAAACATCCAGACGAATTCAATACCCAGCTTAATCCCTCACATATAACAAGCTTTACCCAGCCAACACTCAATTTTACTGTGATTTTAGTGAATTTCAATAATCCCCCTTCATCCACACCATGGGAACAAATTCTAGAGGTAATCAAAATGTTGCAGAACTTGTGGTATTAACAGTTTAATGTATTTAATACCTTGATTAAGTAAGTAGTTCATTAGGACTTCTAAAAGACAAGCAGCATCCAAAATATACAAAACCAATTTTCAGATATTGGTTGGATAATAGTATAACCCTTCCTGAAATTATAGAACTACCATAAAGTTCTTATGATCATAATTAGACTACTTAATTAATATGTTAATAAACACACTTACAAAATCATTTAAATTGTTTTGCTATTTTGTCAAACATAATCCTCAGGTTACATACTTTGCAATGATATAACAAACTGCTTCCCATAGCTGCTCTTGGAAAGGGAGCTGAAAGGTTAGAATATTAAATGACAATTTGCCATTTAGATAGGACTTATTGGTATTTAATAGTCACAATCTAGTTTTATATTTGTTACAAGTTTTACCATGCACCCTGAAGTTGCTGTCTGATGCTTCAACTTTAAGCAAGCAGTCAATAGATAAAAATGCCCAGGCGCCTTCTGTTAGTGCTCCTGCCAAAATTTGAGCCAGAGACTGCTTGATCCAAAGTCTAGAGTGCTTACCCACTTCACCACCAACCCACTGCAAGACGGGGATGATAATCAAGGCATTGCTCTATACCAGCCTTACACTGAGTAAACACAATAATCATGGTTACCACATCAAGCATCAAACTATATAATAAAACTAAATGAACCATTTTATTCAATGTTACAGGTTGAAATAATGCTACTGGGTATACTTATAATGGTACTTTCTTCTATCTATTCCACACAACATTAAGAGAGAGGAATCATAGGAAGTCTTAAAAATGCCAGAAATGTATCCAAGGTGGATTTAACATCATTTAATGCACAAATCACTCAGTATATCCATTAATACAAGCAACCTGTTTTTTCACAATCATCATTATAACATTATTTCCACTTGTTCCAGAGATTTAATAAAGTGGTGATCAAGGACTAGATGTTAAATTTTACTTTCAAAAATAATATAAAGAATAAAACTTAAGTAACTAATGCAATTTTACAAAAGCACAAACTTTTATTACACTCTGTAGAAACAATTCAAAATCTCAACACCCTGTAGTGCTATCTTCTACAATAGCAAAATAATAAGTTAAACATAATCATCACTGGTGCCAACCTGAAAACAAATTAACAGTAACCAATTGCAGCCTTCCCTGTCCAATGTCTTATTACCTTCATAAATTCACTAGAGAAATGGAAGTTCTCGTTTGGTCTTTAAAAAGAGTACACCATTTCCAAATCATTTGAAACATTGATTTCTCACAGACTTTTTAAACCCATTTGAACGCAATGACCTACAGTTATGCAAGCAGTTTACAGCAGCAGAACTTCACACCACAACCAGGCACTAAAATTCAATCATAGCCAGCATCTTACAGCTTGCTTCCTAATCAGCAAAAAAATGTGGGTATCCGGAATTTCGGAATTTGGAATTTACGGAACCAGCACATATGTGCAATTACAGCTTGTAGAGAATCAAATTATGGTAACATTATTATCCCTATAAGTAGTGTAATATATGAGAATAATGTAGGTTCAATCTGTATTGTAATCTAGTGAAATCAGAGACTGCTACCAGTATTCATCTAACAATGATTCTCACTGGAATAAACTATCTTAGATTAATCTGATGAAATCTTCAGACTTATAACTTTTACTGGTACACATTTCTCACAAGAACACACACACTGACACACAGTTATGTAACTGCTGTGGTATATTGCTGACAATCTATTTAGGTAACATGGAAATATAATAACAATAAACATTGAAAATCATGAAAGCCAGATGATTAGATTTGTTTGACAACCTGGCTTTAAATCTGCTCAAACTTAAAACCAGGACATAAACACAGCTGCACAAAAACATAGACCAAAGCCAAATAGGATGTCAAAGTCTATACCATATTCCAATACTTTAAAGGAACATGTACATTACAGTTACAGGTTGCGAGAGAACCGATAGGTTCTGAAGCATTTTGGGACAACCATACATAGAGCAAATTATAACAATTTACACTATGGAATGAACCTTGGTGAATTCTTACAATG
Source organism: Spisula subtruncata (assembly GCA_963678985.1). Classification (NCBI taxonomy): domain Eukaryota; kingdom Metazoa; phylum Mollusca; class Bivalvia; order Venerida; family Mactridae; genus Spisula; species Spisula subtruncata. Next base: position 34,787,006 of record OY787670.1, on the reverse strand, counting down.
GGATGTACCTTAGTGTATTGTTACAATGGGATGTATCTTAGTGGAGTGTTACAATGGGATGCATCTTAGTAGAGTGTTACAATGGGATGTATCTTAGTGGATTGTTACAATGGGATGTATCTTAGTGGAGTGTTACAATGGGATGTATCTTAGTGGAGTGTTACAATGGGATGCACCTTAGTGGATTGATACAATGGGATGCACCTTAGTGGAGTGTTACAATGGGATGTATCTTAGTGGAGTGTTACAATGGGATGTATCTTAGTGGAGTTTTACAATGGGATGCATCTTAGTGGAGTGTTACAATGGAAAGCACATTGGTTGATTCTTACAATGGGACGTATCTTAGTGATGTGTTACAATGGGATGTATCTTAGTGAGTTGTTACAATGGGATGTACCTTAGTAAATTGTTACAATGAGATGTATCTACGTGAATTGCTACAATGGGATGTACCTTAGTGGATTGTTACATTGAGATGTATCTTAGTGAATTGTTACAATGGGTGCAACTTAGTGAATGGTTACAATGGGATGCACCTTAGTGAATTGTTACAATGGGATGAACCTTAGTGGAGTGTTACAATGGGATGTATCTTAGTGGATTGTTATAATAATACACCTCAAAGTAAAATATTACAACATGAAACCATAATATTTTTAAAATTGTTGAGGGGACACTGTATTTTTAGAGGTCAAGAATTAAAATATGTTTTCACTTTCAAAATTTTGATATTACTAAGACATAAAGGGAACCAAAGCTTAAGCTGAAAGAGGGAATCCTTGTCAAATGTGTTTGAAATCAAATGTTTCTCAAAATTTGTCTCGTATCTGAAATACATTAGACTGTCTACAAATTTGATTTCTAAAGATGTCAAAATGAATTTTATATGTAAACTTAATGTATTTGACCTCATTATTCACTTACAATAACCAAAAAAACACTAATCACAACTACTAAATAGAACCAAATATGGGAAAAGTTGTAGAAAGTCTGTAAGTACAAACAAATAATATAAGAGAAACTTCCATACATAATAGAAACCCAGCTGTTCCATATCTAATGTTGGTGATTTGTTTAAAGTTACTTTGTTGATAGGTCTATTATAATGTTTTATTTTAACAATTATAATCTTGGTTCTACCACAAATATCACGTTTTATATTTCTGTTTTTGCCATGATGGGTAATTTATCATTGATTATGTTTACTTATCAAGTAAATATCAAGACCTACATTGAACTGTTTGCTATGGGAATTGGTTTTAATATCTGCCTGTTTATCATCTTGCATCATCTTGGTACAAACCAATCTGGATCTTTCTAATGATTACTTCTAGGAGGTTCAGACCAATGGTATATTCTCACACAATGACTGCAGCATAGCAATTGGCAATTACTCAGAAGTGTGACTGAGCAGGGGACATAAAGGCAGGTTATTATGACAAGTATGTTAAATGGTATTTCAAATGACTGAAGTTCTAACAGACAGGACATAACAGCATACATAATTTTAAGATCAATGAGCAATCTATGGAACTTGGTCAGATAGTTAGGTCCCACCATTCTAGACAGGTAAAGTCTCCTTTGGCCATTGGGAACAAGCTGGAAGATTTTAGAAACCCAGTCAGGCTTCTAGGTGATATTTACACTATCTGGAAGCCAAGTAGGGATGAATCTATAACAGCACATGATTTATATTTAAAAGGCAAATACTAAACCAGCCATAAAAACAATAAAACATGGCTTGGTATAATGTTGCAGCACACTTATATAGTGTCTCATGTTTGTTGTGGTGTAGTCTCTTCCTACAGTAATGTTGTATCCATTCATGTTTGTAATTGAATAATATAAGATAAAATTCTTAACATTATCATTAACGCTTGTTTGCATTCATATAAAAGGTTATGTAAGGTGGAATGTTAATGGCAATGTTTTATGTACATTTTATTTACTATAATGATTTATATGCTCTTGTCTGGCACTGAGACAGTCTTAGAATGCTACCTTAGTGTATGCTTTCAAGTGAATTTGACCTCTAGTCTGCAAAACTTCAATTTATGTCTAATAAGAACCAAGCTTCCTTTGTGTGCAATATAACTTGAATGAGGAATAGTGTCTATCAAGCAAATATCAAAGCATTAACAGACATATCTAGTAGACCATTCGGGTTTTATTGAGATGACATTTTGCTAGAAAAGCAAACCTTTTACAGACTCAAGTTGGATTGTAAACATTACAATAACACTATTCACATGACACCTACAACAAATGTGGTTTTACAGAATATATTTTTTCTTATATATTTATGATTTTCCATTTATTTATAAAAGAGTATATATCAATGAGATGATCAAACAGATACTATAAACGCTACATATGTCACAAAATCGGTAATTCATAACAGTAACATTAAGAGATGCTTATAAAACATAAATACCACCATTGCAGTCGGGAAAACAAACGCGACGTGTCGGCAAATACCAAGAAAACAGTGACATTGGGGGTTTGTTCACGTTTATTATTTTACTATTAAAGAACATTGATTAGTAGTTACAATTTGAATGATAATTACAGTTCATATAACGCTGTAAATCCTTTATTGTCGTCGGCTGGGTCCTGAAATGAGCATACATAAAACTGAACACCAACAGCGCGTGTGCGCGAGAATCTTTACAATAACGTACCTTTTTTCCCCCGTTTAAGTATGAGCAAAATCCCTGTTTTTATGCTATAATTATTGAATGGGGAACCATTTGGTCTACTGACTGACCCAACGTTTTGAACAACATGGCAGTTGTGCAAAGCAATACACTCCCTCATCAGAGATGGGGACATAACAAATTCAGTCAGAAAGAACTATGGAAAACAAAACTGTATATGGCTAAACCTATGAGTAAAGATTATTACAGTTTATGCATTGCTGGACATGAAATGCAACAATGCCCTAAGAGAGTCGTTGATGATTAAATTAGTGCCTATTTGAAGTTTGCCTATTTATAAAGACAATGTCTGTTTCCCTCTAGTAATGCCTTTCCAAGCAAACTAACACTATTACATAGTTTGTTGTTTTAATAATAATTCAATTATATCCACAGAATGGGAAAATGTCTGTCCCCCCAATCCCATCTCTAGACAGACCTTCATCCCTGTATGTCAGATTTTTTAACCAAATCAGACATTGCCAACAATATTCCAAGATTTGTAGAATTATGTAGGACTTAAAGGTCACAAATAAATGTACACTTTGTGTATTTATGTCTTTGTTGATTATATTCAACATTTCTGAAAGCTTTGTGAGTTCATATTCATGTTTAAAACAAAGCTTTGGTGAGTCTAAAAAGAAAAGTAAATAATGATTTTATCCAACAAAGCTGCACATTTGGATTTCACAATCTTCCATGTGGGCATCAAGACAGGTCATCTGTAGGAGATGCTACCTCAATTAAGCAACCACCAGACTTAGAAGCTAATTAATGTAATTAAATCCTAATTGAACAGTTTTGCCAATAAGTTCCATCTGTATCAAACGACAGGTGGACCAAGGTAAAAAATTATATTCAAATTTGAAGTATTATATCAAACTTGCTTTTTACAACTACAATATGGTTTGTAGGAGTTCATTAACTACATCATTGTTAATCACTGTAGGTCCCTTCACCACAACTTATAGTAGTAATATCAGATAAGTAACTGAAGTCATGAATGCAATGTTTAGCAATTGTTAAGAATATTCCAACATCCCTCTGTACACACACACTATATCTCACTATTGTCTAGTTCATATTCTAAGCATGCTGGCATGAACTGCCTCTAGGATGAATACAATTTGATTTGGCATTTGAAACAAGAATCTAATGATGAAAAACAGCATTAGTGAGCAAGTTTGACATATCTAAAGCTTATACAGTTTTATGTCAAGAGATGTGCCCTACCTCTAGGGAAACAGATATATATGATGAATTCTACATAATTCATCAAAATTTGTAACAAGAGTTGGAGTGTACAAATAGCTTTCGTCTCTGCTCAGAGAATAGACCAATTATCTTTCAATTATCATATTCTGGTACTTGTACAGGTGGGTGGGGGAACCATAAAATATAATCTGTCAGAAAGATGATGTTTGTGTCATTATCTGCATGCTATCTATTTCATTCATCTTGTATATATGTGTTGTACAAATGTACAAGGGAGCGGTTATCAAACAAATCACAGAAATGGGTATCATATCAACTGTATCTCTGCAGTTTGTAGGCGGCCTTGAAAAAACTGTGGGACTGATATCACCCGAATCTCAGTGGGCACGAGGTCATCCCAATGGTGCTATGGGAAATGGTTAGATTTATGAACAAATTCAACATATTGCTATTTTCACTGTACTAATATGAACTACCCCTGCTACCTACTGCCAAGTTTGGCTAGACATTGATTTATTCATGAATCCTGAACATAATGAGTCTATATATATATACATACATTTCACAGCCAACGTTTCCTTGTAATGTAGTAAAGGTGTTGCCTTACATTTAAGGCGACAACATGTGGTATGTTTCTTAAACTCTCACATACATCAGTTGTAATTTAAATGTCAGGAAAGTTTAGGTGGTTCAGAAGTTCATATTGTAGCTTTCTTGGCAGACGGTACAGACATGTCAAGAATATTCTGTTTGCTTGTTTGTTTAGACACGTCTGAGACATATTTTTGTTTACAAATAAGTTCTATTGCTTCAATGTATTCTATTTTTGTAATACTTTCTACTAGTCTAAAAATGTGTTTGTTACTAGAATTGAAATGAAAAGTGTTTTTTGTTAGCTTCCTGTTTCTATGGTGTTTCCCAGACAGTCTTCCTTGTATAATATTATATAATTCAACAATATTGATGAATTGAAAAATCTGAGGTTGTTTTTATCAATGACGCACATTATTGCAAATACATAAAGACGTGGTCAATAATGCATGATTTACATAGAGTGATTTATTTAAAGCTTCATATTGCATTATTTGTGCTCTAACCCATTAGAAATTTTTATTAGAATATTGATCACAGATGAAGTGAAGGGTTGTTGTATTTTTATACTTGAGTAACATTTTAATCATTAAAGCAAAACATTCTAAGAATTATTCAGAATTGAAGTTTTGAGCTAAATAAGACTGAATTTTCTTTCCAAAGGTTATAGCTGCAATGTTTCTAATTATAAACTCCTCGTATTACAAATCATTCCTTAATTGTCATCAAACTTCAGTTGTGGAAGAAATTTAATTACTAAAAATTGAGACTCGTCAGCTGATTCAAAAGTTGTACTTTAACGTTGTGTGTTTTGACAAAACAAGTACCAATGCCAGGAAAGTTTTAACTCAAAATGCTAAGAAAAGACAAAGTTGCCCATAATAAAGACCAGCTTAGTACATCAAGTTTGTATTTTCTTTGCAAGGCCTAGAACAACATTCCAAAACAGTTGCATACGGGTGATTAACCTAGAACACAAAGTTTCGGCCTTATATTTCAGCCAAAATTTGTCAGCAATTAACACAATAAGCTGTGGTCAACATGTCCCTATTTGTACAGATGTGTGGGTTACTGACCTTGTAACCATGTATGAGATCATTGATTGATTCATTAGTCTTAATAAGCTTTTATTGATGCTAAATTAACTCATAATAAATGCATGAACTACATACGCAAGGAATGAGTGTACCTTAAAGCTTACTGAACGCAAATATCACCGAACCTGCAGTCAGTCTGTTGTAACAAGATTAAACACATCCTGTGATCATGAAAGTTTGGCCACTTCGGTTTTTCTGCTTAAATATATTTCTATTGCAATACATAAAGGTCTAGTTGATCAGAATGACACATTTTCATGTCAATGGATACCATGATCAGAAGAGAGAGTACGGTTCTTACCAAATTGTCACAGCTCTCATAAGGCAATTTTTCAATGGTCGTCTTCCAAATTACATGTCTCGATGACCTGAAAATACGAGGGGCATTCACAAATTACGTAGACAAATCAATTTGCTAGCTTATTTTTTCAGATAAATCAATAATTATTTATTATGGTGTAGCACCACCTTCAGACGCAAAAATCCAAGAGTTTCATAGAAATCGGAACGACGGTAAAGTGAGGATCATGTTTTATGCAATGTACCTATAGTGACCACGGGGTAAGTCCAGACGTCGTTGTTGACGTCATATGTTTCGGTAACCTCACAACATCTTCTAAATTATCACAATAATACTTATTGTACAACTCCAACCATTCTGTATAATGACCAATTTACAATGGCGGATTAAACTTAAATTAAAAAAAAATAGCATTTATTATTTCATTTGTTGTTTCGAGTTTTACACTCAAGTACCCAAATCGCGCCAATATCAAAGTCTTGACGTCCAGAAAAGCGACATTTGGACTCCATGGGACATGTTTAAGCTGATAAAGTCAAGAAATATATACAACCCCGGCACTGTATGTTTTACATGATGTTCCGGTACTTCCTGTAGGTGAAATCTCCAATTTTCGGCCAAGATTCTAGTAAGATTGTGTGTTTAAAAACTGTTAAACCAAGCGCAACACATAATTGCAGGATTACGCTTTCCCCCGTGGTTTAACGCAACGTCACGTTTTCTTTCCGCTTTTAAGAGTGACTTTGTGTGATAACCAATATCTCTGTAACCCTGTTAATTATGACATCATAAGTTGAAACACAGAACTATATAGTCTCAAACAATACACACATCAATTCTATAAAGGTTTCGCAACCGTTAAAGATAATAGCGGGGTGAAGAAATCAACACCAATTTTCTACGGGATAAATCGATGGGTTGCCCCGTGTGTTCAATTTTGCGTTGCTATAACTACTATATTTTCGAACATAACATATATTTTTCATGATAAAAATACGCACTGAATTCATAACCGGTAGAACCTGATTTCTACCAATTTTGATGAAAATCGGATGATAAATAGTTAAACAATCGAGGTTGTCTACGTATTTTTTGAATGGCCCTCGTACATAACATTTACTATAATCATTTTTATTTTGGTATAAAATCCTTTTAAAGATGTAATTGTTTAATGTTAGTGAATGTAGCCAAATCAAGTTTCTACGGGCTCCTCGGTTAAAAACAACAACCAGAAACACTTCCGAGTCTTTGGTCAGTTTTATTTTATTCATAAATAAATGCTTGATGTTGTCTATGGACATGTGATTGAGTACAGCTGGTGAACACATGTCCTTGGATCCCTGTGTGGTATGGTGTAAGGTATTATATTCTCCAGGATGTATCAGGTCTCTCTCAGGATGTACTTGCTGGGTGCTTGAAGTTAAGTGTGGATCCTACTCATACATTCTATTCATACTTGAGATGGTGCAAAAACACAATAAGATCTCATTAACTTTAAAGAGCTTTGTATTCTACTCATAATACTTGTCTGCTAAGTATTCATTCTGGTACTTGAAGTATCTGAACAAGACACCTAGTTAGGATGCTTCATGGTTCAAAGGTGAACAATGTTAATTTTTATGAGTTTTTGGTTGGTTCCATATGACTTGAGTCCAAGTTTAATAGTTCTGATATTGAAGAAACATTGAAACTTGAAGTTAGAATGAAAGAAATGTCTGAAATCCTGTTAAACATTCAAGGAATCCTTGACAATCAATATACCCAGAATAAGGACAACAGTTCGGATAAGTAGCATATATGTTTAATATAATCTCACTGTTTATTTCATTTGTATTTTGGCAAACTATGACAATTGGCTAATAAATCTTTTTGTGGTATACAAGTTTTAAGCAACACCATTTCTAGCAGTGACCACTATAAAATCGCAAAAGTATAAAATGCTTCATGATGTACTTCATCACTATAAAATGTTTAATGTTCACAATCTAAATGTGCTGGTGTTAGTCATTATTGGCAAACCGGAAAACCTGGACTGGACTCGTGGACTGGACTCGTGGACCGGGCTCGTGGACTGGACTCATGGACCGGGAAATTTGGACTCCGAATTTGAGGTTATTGACCTTCTTTCAGGTCACTCACTTCTGGGTTTAATATTGTAGTATTCAACAGACAGGCTGTAGACATCTCATCACTCTGTACCCATGGGAGTTCAAATGGTCTGTTTCTGTTATGAGTAAACAACTTCATGAGGTACTTTGTTTGAACGGAGAAGTGAATTTCTGTACAATGTTGAAGCTTAAAAATCAGTACTTTGTCAATAAATGTATTGATTATTTACACTTTAATTTAGTGAATAGTTAGGTAATATCTGATATATTCTTTAGGTTTTTTAAAACCAAACCAATATTCTGGGCGTAAGGATCATAGTTATAAATTATAATAACCCCTTGTATAATTTGTTAGGAAAATAGTACTTGCTAATCAAATCCTTACCTCCAAAAGTCATATTGGGGCAATAAAAATGGGAATTTTGATGTCAGAGGGAGACTGAATGACATTCCTACAAACGTATTGTCACAAAAGTAACATTTTGAACTATGGCATGCTATTTACCAGGGTGGCTTACTATAAATATGAAAGATGAACCCACTAATAAGTATCCGAGGTACAAGCAGGAAGAATTAAAATCTAAGTTTAAGTATTTCACTTTTCTTCATTGGTTGAATATATTAATTTTAAAGTTTATTGTCCTTTGAAGTAATTGCTATAAGATATGTGTACGATGAAAAGGGGCATAACAAGAAATAAATATTTTAATACAAACTAGTAATGCAGATATACAGTCCAACATATGAAGTGCAACATTATTTTGGATCTGCAAATATTGGCTGTTGATTAGAGGTTGTTGCTATACAGAGGTTAAATTATGAGTACATATCAGCTAGAAAAAGTTTGAATGTGTGGTTATAAAGAGGTTATTATTGTGCAGTGTGCCACTTGAGTGAGGTTGTACTGTATATTTACTCCTGTCATTCAATGAACCATTGAGCTAAAGCTCCCTGGGAATTGTAATTGTTTTCACACCTTAAAATGTTTAACTTTATATAGGCGTCATCCAAGGGTAACTATAAGGTCTAATTAATGTAAAACAGCTTCCTTAATCCAGGAAGACACATTAATATAATCATACATTGGTTTCAATAAGATCAAATTCAAAATTGCTGTCTAACCTTTTGGAATATTTATGAAATTGCATTAAGTTGATCAGCATGATATACAGAAGTGTGTGACCTAAAGTTCTTGCAAATGATATTCTACATGGTCATCATTATGTTGTGGAGCAAACCCCACTATGTTTTGTATACATGAAATAATCGCAAAGACTTATACATTGATGTGTTGCTCCTGATATTTAACAAGACCGCTGCCGGCAAACATCTTGGGTTTATTAAAATAATCTGGAATGATATTGTGTTCAATCTTAAAACACTTGTACCATCAATAGTAAATTTAGTTATTTAGACTAAATAGTTGTCATTCATATAATGCTACTGGTCCAGAGCAAATACCATATTAAGATTCAAAAGAAAGCGTTCCCTTTAAAACGGTGACAGTTTTTGGATTACTTTGTCTACATGGGAACTGGGAACATTAAATTTATATTTTTATGTAATTTGGAAATATTGAAGCAGCTCTCTAATCCAAGAGCTCATGTAGACACAGGGAGAAAGTTAATTCAAAATGTCATATTCGTAGTCAGTTTTAACTTTTCGCAGTTGATTGTCTTTATTTAACTACGGATAGTTCCTTGTGAAATAATTGATTTAAAAATTATGTGCAAAAAAATAAATAAGCATCGAAGGACATACTGTATATACCGGTAAATTGCAAAATTTAATTCAAGCAGATGCATATTTAATCCCTGCCAATGAACCATTGACTTAAATCTCTCTGGGATTTGTAATCACTGGCTCATAGACAGACATGTCCCTGGTATCATTTGCTGACCTGTAAAATGTCCAGGTGAACTTTTTATAGGAGTTCATGTAGGGATAATTCTAAGGTCTAATGTTAATATCTCCCTTGGGTTTTTCTGCTGACAGATATATTACCTTAAGTGCCCATACTCTTAAAATATTATTCCAGAAGGACATAACCTTAAAGTTTTGTGAGGACAATGACCTGGTTACCTGAGGTCAAGTAGCTGGGTCCATGAGTCCAGTCCATGGGTCCAGTCCACGGGCCCAGTCCACGAGTCCAGTCCAATAGTCCAGTCCACGAGTCCAGTCCAGGTTTTCCGGTTTGCCGTCATTATTTCATTAGGGGGTCCAGCTCTATGTTTACAACCAGAGAATTAATTTCAACAACGCCAATTAAAACTACATTATGCCCATCACAGCCAATTACTGGTGGCCAGGAGTTCATTATCAATTTTACAGTTAACAGTTTAATTGAATGCAGACCAAATGCTGTCTATTTTGACCTTAGGGGTGAAACTCAAAGTGACCTCTAAACATTTGTGATTTTGGTAACTTCAGATTCATTCTGGTCACTCATGATTTAATCTGTTTAAAGGGTTCAATGAGTTTAGGGACTATTTTGACCACTGGAGTTATATGCTTGAAGAAATATTAAGAATATTAATACCTTTTATCTTTCTTTTATGTCTTTAAGATGTCTTAGTGTTTAAAGTATCATATTCTTTATTGGTCATGCCTTAAAGAGCTTCAGGGGGCATTTGAGCCTTTCTCTAGGAGCAAGGGGAATTATTTCTTAATTAAGTAGAAACATTAATAACAGGTAACCTGAAGATCACATACGCTTTATACTATTAAGTGTTCTCAGGTTTTAATCATTAAGTCCATCATATATTTATTGCCAGATATAAGTATCCAAACAAGAAGGTTTTCCAAGAAATAACTTTTCCAACTTGTCAGGGAAGTATAATTCGGTCAAACTGGAAAACGGTTATTGACCCAGAAAGTGAACAGAGAAATAATGACCGAAATGCAAACTGCACATTTTTTGCAAAAAAATGATTAATTGCATGCACAGGTGCAAATTATGATTACCTATAGGTACCTGGTAAATAATTAAACAGGAAATAACTCCTGACAAATTTCACAATGATCTTAAAGGGAGGCTATATTAACTAATAATTTATGACATAACTTCAAAATGAAATTAGTAAGAATATTTTCATTTCAGACGCTTATCTTATATTTAACCTATCAAGACTAATGATAGATGAGCTACTGGGAAAGGAATTCCTGGACTCCAAACAGGCACAACAGGCACACCAGCAGAGAACACGGAATGAAAACATGCATGCAGACAGAGTCAGCCACAATCAGTACCCCAAACATTCCACAACCTACAAGCATGATAAATGTATAGCAACCAGTATCAAAGTATTCTTTCAACAGAAACAAAGAAATAGTTGGAAAGTTCTGGCATGAGAAATTCACATCATCTTAAATGATAAGTACTAAGGAATTACATCATCTTAGGCCTCAACAAACATCCAGACGAATTCAATACCCAGGCTAATCCCTCACATATTACAAGCTTTATGTAGCCAACATTCAATTTTTCTGTGATTTAAGTGTTTTTTATTTGTGATTTTAGTGAACTTCAATAATCCCCCTTTCGTCCACACCATGGGAACAATTCAAGAGGTAATCAAAATGTTACAGAGGTTGTGGTATTCACAGCTTATGTACTTAATACCTTGATTAGGTAAGTAGTTCATTAGCACTTCTAAAAGATGAGCAGCTCCCAAAATATACAAAACCAATTTACAGATATTGGTTGAGTTATAGGATAATCCTTGCTGAAACTACAAAACCATCATGAAAGTCTACCAAAATTATAAATATAAGACTACTAGATTGATATGTTAAATAATCACACTCACAAACTATTTTAAACGGTTTTGTTATGTTATCAAAGTTAGGTTATTATAAAACATAATCTTCAGTAACTGACTTTGATATAATATATTGCATATATAGTCAGTTAAGGTGTCTGGCTTCCATGTGAGTGGAAGTTCAAAGGTTTGAATCCAGAAAGTGGTAAAACTTAGATCGCTTGATCCAAAGTCTTGAGTGGTACCCACTTCACCACCATGCTACCGCTAGACCGGGACCATAATAGAGGCATTGTTTTATACCAGCCTTACACTGAGTAAACACAATAATCATGGTAAACCACATCAAGCATCAAACTGTTTAATAAAACTAAATGAACCATTTTATTCAATGCTACAGGTTGTTATGATAGTGAACTTAATAATGGTATAGCTAGTTTGCGATAGAAATAAATCATGTTTTTTAAACATTTCTGAAAATCTATTCATCAGATTTTGGTAAAAAATGACACAGCACTACAATGACTTCCTACCTAGTCCCATTCCGAATTTCATAATTTTTAATCACTTATTAAAAGACATTTATTCTTTATTATATATTGAAATTACATGCACATGTACAGTTTAATGCAGGGAGGTAATCTGGTATTCCATTGATGATTTACTATCAATTATTTAACTGTTACAATCCGTGATCGACTTGCTGTTATGAAGAGGAGATTTAGGAGGCTCGTATGATTCGGTTTATTTAAGTGTGTCGCTTGTTAACATTGTACAGTACTTTGTCAGATTCACAGACGGGCCTCTTGTGCGTTATATTAAATAGGTTGCAAATACGTAACTATACCGTTAGGTTTATCACGTGACCGTAAAATTGGCTGTTGCAAGTATCAAGTCTTCTAACTTGATATTTCATACAAAACTACGAAAATGTTACATAGAACTTATGAACAAAACTTGTTTAACTCATTTCTGATGTTGCTGAAATTTTAGTGTGTATTTAATAGGTAGGTACATTTCATTTATTCGTGCAAAATTTCATACTTGTAGTTGTAGTAATTACAGAGAAATATTAAAAAAACACGATTTTTTTCTATCGCAAACTATCTATACTTCCTTCTATCTATTCCACACAACATTAAGAAAGAGGAATCATTGGAAAGTCTTAAAAATGCCAGAAATGTATCCTAGGTAGATTTAACATCATTTAATGTACAAATCACTCAGTCTATCCATTAATACAAGCAACCTGTTTTTCCACAATCATCATATTAACATTATTTCCACTTGTTACCAGAGATTAAATAAAGTGATGATCGAGGACTAGATGTTAAATTTTACATTTGAAAATAATATAAAGAATAAAACTTAAGTAGTCAATGCAATTGATATTTACAAAAGCACTCTTTTATTACACTCTGTAATATGTCATTTAAGATGGGAAAATACAGAAATCATTCAAAATCTCAACAAGCTGGAGTGTTATCTTTTAGCATAGTAATAAAATTAATGGTAACAAGTTTAATATTATACACATAAAATTAATACCTGAATGATAAAGCAAAGTAACTGCAGAACTTAATAAGGAGAAAGACGATTTCTTGGCAATATAAAATCTTGCATTCAAAATTTGAAATATTGTCAAAACTCATTTCCCAGGCAAATATTTTAAATAGAAAGTACAGAAAGCGCAAAAATGCAAAAGATATTCGCTACATAAATTTATTTACAAAAAAATTCTGACAATTCAAGAATTAAGCTGTGACATTCGAGTTTCCTCTTTACAGTGGAATACAAGTCGCATGTGCTGTAATAGTTTACAGCCAGCTGACTCACAACTTTTAAGGATAGACAAAAAATTTGCATTTCTATGTTACAGTAAGACAATGTTCAGTGCAATGCTACCACAAACTGCATGAAATAAAAGTATCCAAGCCAATTAAAATTGAAAACATGCAATTCACTGGCATATTTTTCAGAAATAAATGCCACTTTGACAAAGTATCAGCAAGAAAGAAAAAAATATAACCGGTATTTAATTTCTTTAAATTTCCCAATACTTAATTAAAACATGGGTTTAAACTTTGGTTCCCATCAATCTTTAATTGGAGAAAATTGATGGGACTGGAAGAGCACCAAGTACTTCTGGTACCTTTGTCCATGTTTGACTACTCGGCAAGACTCCCCAACAGGAACCAGTATTATCTGACTGTGGAATGTTTGCCCATTAACTCCAAAACATTATCATTTGTCTTCATTATCACTTGCCAAAATTAAACAAAGAAAAAACACATTTAATCACTCACATGCTTAACTCCAGTAACAAGGAAAGCCTTCAAGACTAGTTGAGGGTGTTGCTTGCATGACTACAAGCACAATATGCTGTCTGCTTTGAAGCCCGGTACATGATACTGGGAGATTTTCCCAAGTACCCCCATGCTGTGTGATCCAGTGATCTTTATGAATAACGACTGCTACTTTATACTATTAATGCTAATTATCAACCTTATTGCTAAACTCTCTTTTACAGCCCCTATTTGACCCCAAAGGTCGATGATACGGATGGTCATGCATGCTCAACAGGATAGCATGTTATCTACACTGCTGTGATAATCACCAACCATGAAAGTTGGTATCTAGACACTGGTATCTAGTCACTAAATGATTAATTACCTCAATTTGATACATCTAAATGATTCAAATGTCATATCTTACAAATATTCAAGAACAAGGAGTTATGGGCGGAAGGTTTGATACTCATGGGTACATCCTAAAACATGCTAAATAGATTGGTAGGGTATGGTACAGTTATAAGCCAACTTTATAATCAACTTGACACTTCTCATAATTGACAACTAATGATAATTACTAGTAATTATCAAATCCCTTCTTTGTCAGAAAAAATGGAATAAAATGTTGCATTTCTTGTATTATATACATGAATTTAGTAAATACATGAGTAAAGAAAAAAAACTAGTGTGCAGCTCAGTAATAACTCCTGGAACTAATAATAATATGAAGACTTTATTTTAGGAGAAAACTTTGACAATATCGAATAATCAATCTTCCATAAGATCCTCAAAAATAAATGAACATACTGCATGTAGCACACATTATTCAACTTTACCAAAATCCACAGGGCACATGATCTCCCCTCCCCGTAATGTGCACCATGCACCATATAATGACTAGACTTCATAAATCTACCAAACATTCCCCCAATCCTCCTCCCAAAAGGCAACAATCAAGATGATATTTATAACAATCAAGTTTTTGATTTAATGAGCGACACCCCAATCATCTTACAATCAACTTTTAGGTCATTATACTAAGAGAAATTGAACTGGTAGTGAATAAGGGCCCTAGAGGTTTGACATAACTTAAAGTAATTACGCTGCAACTGCACTAGGTTTTTTTCAGACAGTGTTCAAAGGCAATAGAAATGCTTCCAAGTTTGAGACAGTCAATAAATGTAATTGTTAATCTTTCATTCTCATTGGAGAGGTTAGCTAATGAACATAGGATTGAACTATAAGGGCCAGACAACATGCGGTTATTGCTTCATAGAATTAAGAGTAACATAGCACCAGTAAATTACCATACAACATTCCACGCAATATGTGACAGGTATGTTCTTAAAGTTACAAAATGAAACATATCATAAAATAATTGATATACTTTGCCCATCTGAGTTTATGTCTTAAAATTTTCCAATCCGTTTTGTAATCACATTTGCCTACACGTCCATTTTAGAACAATTTTGATGAAAATTCTGCTTAAAATATGCTGGACATTATATAATAATAATAATAATAATAATAAAGACTTTATTTAATGAGGCAACACAGTTGGCAAAGCCAGTCTTACCTGTGAGCCTCAATAGCTATGTACATACAATTTACAACAAATGGAAACAAATATAACATTTACAGAAAGATATTTACATGAAATTTAACAGTAGTGGATTAATTAATCTACGAAAACATATCAAATGAAAAGTAGACCAACAATAGGCCCTTCTCAAATTATATGCATGCCTTACATTCCATTACCAGAACGAGGCTTACTATACACAGGTGTAAACACAAAATGGCAGGGCTGATAAGCGAAAGCACTGTGAATATTAAGAGTAAATCAAGTTTACATTGTTGTGTTCCGTTATGTACTTCGGATGCTAGATATGATGAAAGTTTACATTTTCATACTTTTCCAAGTGATGAAAGTTTAAAAAAACAGTGGATAGTAAAAATCAGGAGAGATGAAGGAGAAATGTTCAAGGTAAGCACTGTTTTATCAGAATCCATGTTGTCACTATGACAGAAAAAAACATGTATTTTATTTCAATATTGTATTGCTATATCCACCTTTTTTAATTTAAATAATTTATCTTAATGTTTATGGTATTTCTATATCATTTTTTTTCACCTATAAAATCAGTAACAATTATACACATTTGTTCTACCGTAACATTGCTAATAAATCATGTGTACATTTCTAGATCAACAAAAAGATGACTGTTGTTTGTTCAAAACATTTCCGTAGAGAGGATTATAGATCATGGACACCCATCAGGAAATACCTTAAACCAGGGACAGTTCCATCCATATTTGATTGGAGTGCAAATAAACCCCCAAGACGTGAACTAAAAAGGAAAAGCCATTCTGATCAAAGGTAAACACACATTTTATTGTTTTATCATTAGTCATCATCAATGCACTTCTTTAGATTAAAGTAATGTTTTTTCACTTTGGCATTTTCCATGCTTTGTATACTTTTGTAAATAATGTAATATACTTGAACAAAATAATTTATTATATACATAACACAATGTTATATTTTATTTCAGATTATCACCTGAAAAAACACCAGTACATGACACCCATATGGATGTAGACTTCATTGCTACTCCAATTCCATGCACATCCACAACAAATGATGACACCGAAATGAAAAGACTAAAACTAGCATTAATAGAAGCCAAACAAGAAAATATGAAATTGAAAAATCAACTCACTATTGAACGTTTTGGTGTAGAACGATTCTCATGTGATAAAACTAGCATTGTTTTTTATACAGGGTTTACTTCATACTTATCATTTGTGACATTTTTCAATATTATTCAACCATCTGCAAACAGCATGACAAGTGCTTACTATGTTCCAAGTGAGACTGTCAATTTGTCTGGGAGGAAAAGAGGCATGCTTCTCATAGATGAATTGTTCTTGTTTTTCTGCAGGTTACGCGCTGGACTATTAGAACATGACCTGAGTATACGGTTTAATTGTTCTGTCTCAACTGTTAGTAGGAAAGTCATCACTTGGACAAATTTTCTTTATTTTACACTAGCTGCAATACCAATATGGCTATCTAGAGAGACAATTCAGCGCTACATGCCAAAGGAATTTAAAGCTCTCTATCCAAGAACTCGTGTTGTAATTGACTGTACTGAATTACGGACTCAAACCCCCTCGTCACTTGTTTTAAATTCACAAATATACTCTAGTTACAAAAGTACGACTACATTTAAATGCTTGCTAGGCATTGCACCACATGGCGCAGTAACTTTTATATCATCGTTGTATACTGGGTCTATGTCTGATGTTGAATTAACAAAACTAAGTGGAATCTTGGATCTTATTGAACCAGGTGATGACATAATGGCAGACAAGGGGTTTACTTTAAAAAAAATATTGGAAGAAAAAAAGGCTACTTTAAATATCCCAAACTTTCTGAGTAGCAAACAACAATTTTCAAAAGGTGAAATAGAAAACACAGAACAAATAGCAAAATTACGAATCCATATTGAGCGAATGAATAGAAGGGTTAAGGAAAACCATTTGTTTGATGCCCCTTTACCATTGTCATTGACTGGATCAGTAAACCAATTATGGACAGTTGCATGCTTGATGGCCAATTTCAATGGCCCTCTGGTAAAGTCTTGGGTAATTTAAATAAAATTGTTGAAGAAAAACATGTCCACTTTGTCTTTTATGCTCTGCCATGTATCCATGTTGAAGTAAATGGTCTCCAAATGGTGATCATTTGGGCACCACACAAACAAGTCACACCACTCGATTCCGGTCACTGCCATTTGCGCCAATACCTGGCAATAATACTGGTGGTTTCTGTTAAGTTTTAAGGTTCCAAGGGCATCTTTTTTCAGGTATGGTACTTCCAAAACACTTGACACTTGTGGACATTTTACTTCCAGGAGTCCAAATGGTGGAGACATTTTGTCATTGTATACCTTGCGATCAGGGCTAGCTGCCAGCCATGGTGCCCAAATGTTAACAACAACCCCATAGGGTTAAAGATTTACTTCATTTTTCTTGACTATGGCATATTCATTTACAGCTGTAGGTTCTGAAGCAAGGCCTTGTCTCATAGCAGCAGTGGTCACACTTCTGGTTGACTTCAATCTTTTTATTAGGTTTGCGGGGTCTTTCTTCCTTTTATAGATCTCGCCAATTTTTGATGCAGTTATTCTATTTTTTCTAATTCTAAACCACAAGGGGTTCTGGCTTTGTAAGCGTGTTTGTTTTTCAAACCGCACAGTTTCCTTCTGATTTAGTTTTAAATTTTCCAAATCTGTTGTTTGAGCAGAATTCAAGACAGTTTGAAAACTATTCTCCATGAAATTTTCAACAGGCAGATCTGGATATATAACTCCATCATAATTGTTGATCACAATGCCACACTCTAGTTTCTGTTGGTAGCTAAGAACACTTCCTCTTGCAACTTTTCCAAACTTACAGTCGACCATTTGGGCATCTTTCATTGATTCAAGTGCAGGAAGCATTAGAAGGTTTTTATCAACACCTTTAATAGCGTCAATGTGTTGATTCCAAAAAACTTCAGTTCTAACTGGGTTATATAGAGTAGACATCACAGACCTAGGAGCTTCTGTTCCTTGAATTGATCTTGAATATCCCCTAACATCTATATCTTGAACCGCCTTTCCATGAATTTTTGGTCCTCTAGGAACATGGAATGCTTGTGGCTGACTTGTTTTTGCAACGTCTTCTGGCAATGCTTTGTACCCAAGCTGCTTGTAGTAGGCTTGCTGATATAGGACTCCTACAGCATGGCCACAGAGTCCAGACAGACCTATGGGACACGAACACCCGGCATATGACACTTCACCAGCCGAGTTAAATGAAACCTGAAAGAAAAATAATTTTTCAAACACATATTTGGTGATAATGCATTTTCTCCGCTTTACAACATTAATGTTTTATACATGTAATTATTATTAGTTAATAATTATTATAATTATTTCAATTATCAGTATATCAATTAACAAATATGACATCTTACCTTGACTTGATGAGGTGTCTCATTTTTTCTCTGTGATCTGTAGCACCTTCCTGACACTTGACACCCATCAGAAATAGTTGCCACTGAAAAAAAAGCAAAATATGAATGTGCATTATTTAGCTGAAATAAGGTACCAGTGTTTGCTCTTATACATAGGAATCATATGGTTTCTGGTAGAACATGACCAATTATTCTCCACTTAAGCATCTATTCATTGATGGAATTTACTGATAAGATTACATCAATTAACAGTAGATTAACCTGACAGAGGTGTTAAACTTCTATCAGAGGGGCTAGCAAATTGATAAGAAACGAATATTATGTAACCAAACATAAACAAATGAATGAGAAATGTTGAATATCTATTTGCAATGTCTATATTGACGGACAGAGAAATTATGTAGAAACGTATTTCTTACCTTTGAGATCCTGCACATAGCCTTCACAATAATACTTGAATCCTTTATTGATTGATTTTGCACCTGATGATTTTTTATTACTTTTAATATACTTTTCTACGAAAGAAAAAGTGATACTTGGAATTAAATCAAGATCCCTTTCACTGTAACATGAACCACAAGCCATATTTCCACCGGTTTTATGTAGTGTGAGTCATATCAGTACTGGTCAGTTTGCTTAGTAAGCCTCGTTCTGGGAAATCTCTGAATATGCATGAGGCAATATTAAGAGGGGTCTATATAAGGTACAGTTGAGAGAAGTTGATCTATAAAGCAAAGAACAAATTTACATTTATATACTATTTGAAGTTGATCCATAAAACAAAGAACAAAATTACATTTATATACTACATGTATGTGATATAAGAATAAAGATCATAGATACACAGTATTTTACAAGTTTATCAAGTTTTTTCCACCAGTGAACCACCATTTGAGGTATGATGTTTTAAATACACCCAAGCTTTCTGATTGTTTTATGTGTAGTGGTAAAGTGTTCCAGAGCTTGGGACCTGAATAAGCAAGAGTTTTCCTAAAAAATTCTAGTCTTGGTTTTGGAACCTTAAGGGATTGTTGAGAGTGGGATCTTAGTGAAAGATTATTTGAGAATGTGAATAAGTTTGACATGTAGTCAGGAAAAAGATTGTTAATAGATTTGTATACAAAAATGGCTTTTTTTAAATAGATTCTTTCATGTATAGTCATCCACTTGAGTTCTTGAAAGAGATCATGTGATGGAGTGTCTATGTCCTTGTCTAATATTATACGAGCAGCTCTTTTCTGAAATTTGTACAGAGTATTGAGAAGCTCATTATTACAATTTCCCCAAATGGTGCAGCAATAGTCAATATGGGGCAAGATGTATGCATTGAAGAAGAGGATTCTTGTGTGTTTATTTAGGAATGATTTTATTCTAAGAAGAAGGTAGAGTAAAGAATTGCATTTCTTAAGCAGGTGTTCAACCTGTGTTTGCCAGTTTAGTTTATGATCAACATGAACTCCTAACAATTTTTCTGTCTCTGAAAATCCTATTACTTGGTTTTGCATTGTTAGAGCGTACTCACTGCTGGTTTTAAGAGAATTGTAGATTGTATTTGAAGGTGAAATTATCATGGCTTTGGTTTTTTGGGGATTTGGCAACATTGAATTACGTGTACACCAATCATTGATAATATTTATACTTTGTTGCAGTGAGTTATATACTTCTGGTAGTGACTGTTCAAAAGCAGTGACAGTAGCGTCATCAGCAAACATGTCAGTAGATGTATTTTTGAGGTGTAGTGGTAGATCATTTATGTAGAGTATAAACAATATGGGGCCCAGAATAGATCCTTGAGGAACTCCAGATGCTATAGCTCGTGAGCCTGATAGTTTTCCAGAGATGGAAACTTGCTGAGTTCTTTCTGATAGGTATGATGTGAACCAGGAAAGTGTTTTTTCATCAAATTTATATTCTTTCATTTTATCTAGCAATATTGAATGATTGAGTAAGTCAAATGCTTTTGTGAGATCAAGGAACACTGTCCCAACAAGTTTGTTGTCATTTATAGCCGAGATCCATGAATCAATGACTGCAGTAAGAGCTGTTTCACATGAGTGTTTTGATCGAAATCCTGATTGTGTGCTGTGTATCAAAGAATGTGTTTCAATGTAGTTTTTCAAGTTATCACTGACATGTTTTTCAAGTATTTTGGACAGTACTGGGAGTATTGAGATTGGACGGTAGTTGTTTGCATCTGATTTTGATCCTTTTTTGAAAATTGGTACAACCTTTGCTTTTTTGAAGAGGTTTGGAAAAGTTGCAGACAAGATACTTTTATTGAATATATTAGTAAGTGGTTTTGTTATGATTTCTGCTGATAATTTTAAAAATTTAGCCCCAATTCCATCTAAGCCTGTGGCTTTGTTACAGTCCATAGATTTCAGTTGTTTTAGAATGAAACTCTCATTAATCAATGGGATGTGAATTATTTTTATGTCAAAAGCTAGTCAAGCAGCACCAAAAAACCATAACAATAGAGTTGTCATCGATGACGATAATGAAAAACAGTGGTAATCGGTTCAACTTGTAAATGGTATGCAGCTTTTTACTGTCTGGGGTATACAGAATATTTAGCAATAGGTAATTTCATCATCGTTATAATCATTATGCACAGCCACAGATGAAATCTATGCTGATTGTTGACAGAATTAATATACTAAGCAGATTTTTGTTATTGTGAATATTTAGAAGTTTGTTTCTTTGGTACTTCTTGTTTTTTTTATCAGATTTTCATCAATTTACTGGCTAAGAATGAGAAAGATTTTCATTGAATTCTTTATGTGCAGGGTACAGGCCATAGGAGAAGGTTAGCCAATGGACTAGAAATTATGTGGCATTACCAAAAGTCTTAAACATGTATTGTCAATCATTTAAACACCAAATACAATCTCCTTAGTAAAATATCCAAACAAAATAAGTGCTGCTGATTAAGGTCAATTTACATGGTGCAGTTCAAAACAATATCATAAATAACATGATCAAAATGCAATAAAAGTCCCGAGAATATTTATATGTAACTACAGAAGATATAAAAAATCTGTGGATATAAAAGAACCAAAGTTTGAATATTCAAAGCAAAGGGGTTTTATATGAAGATTACTATTTGCTTCATAGGTAAAGCAACAACCTATATGAACATATGAAAACTTTGCAGTACAGCACAAAGAACATACAAAAAATTCCCCAATCTTCACTGTATGAAGACTTATTATATAATACCAGCCATTACCCGGATGTGTCAGAAGTTTGGTCAAATATTGATAGGAAAATCATAGAATATTAATCAAATGTACTTTTCATACAAAAACAAGCCCATCTCCATAATCCCCTCCAATCCCTTCCCATGGTTCCAGAGTCTGGCTAACATCTGTTTCAAAGATAGCAGGAAATCTAATGGGCCACCTTTAAACTGATAAACGGAACTTTTCTAATTGGATGAGTTCATGTTTTTTTTGCAAGAATATTCCAGAAATTTTCTGGCATTCCTTTCATTGCTTCATTCTTTAAGATATGCAACTGACCAGAACAATTCAAGACTGGAAGATTAATGCATGCCAATTAAATCAAATATTTCATGCAGTCTGTGGTATTTCAGAATGTGCCATACTGCATGTGGTCAATGTAACCTGAGCATGATAATGTTTGCACTAGAAGCTTCGTCTTGGGGTTAAATTAAGTCTTTCTAACATACCCTATGTTTATTAAGAAAACTCCTCAATCTACTCTTTTCTCCCCTTTGTCTTTATTTAGAACTTACCCTATGTTTATAAAGACAACTTCTCAATCTATTCTTTTTTTCCTGAAATTATTCCCCTGTGCACCCTCAAACAAAGGTAACAAGCTCAGAATAAAATCTAGCTTAATTTTAAAGAAAGTAATGCTATTTGATTGATGAAATTTATTATCTAGTCGGTAGCCAGACTACGTTGAATTGTACAAATCAGGAAAAGTTCTGGCCTTTTTTCCAGGACCATGAAGCTCATTTTATTTTTAAAATCCACAGGGTCCAGTTCACGAGTCCTGCATTACAGATTTTCCATCTTTTTAAAGGTGTCAGAACTACTAACTTGCTTACTTAGTCCTCTTCCAGATGAGCATAATGTGCTTTCACTACTAGTCAAGGCCTATTGGAACACCATTCCCCAAAGCCTAGTTTTTCGAAAGCATTCCAAATTCTCAATTTCATCAACGTTCACTGTTGGAATGTTAATGTTCTCAAATGAAGTATTATTGCACCAATTGTTTCCTAATTTGACAATAAAATCCTTTTCCCCTGAAATACCAAGAATTAGGATTGAATTCTACAGAGAACAACATAGTTTGATAGAGAAGACAAGATTTTTGCAGGTAAACAAACAATTTCTGGCAGTAAGTCAGCTAGTCTTCCAGTAAATATGTATATGTTTCATTCAAGTCCACCTCGTACTTTAGATACATTTCATTTTTGCATTACATTAATATTGCATTGTATCAGTAGATGCAATTCTGCAGCCCTAACATGTGGGACGAAAATCTGGCAAAACAGGAAATAACAAATTGCGGTCAAAAAATTTAAATATGAAATAGGAGAAACATATGAGATGAGAATATGGTGTCAATTTCATCAGTTCTAGCAACACTAATAGTCAGCAGGGAATTATTTTAAACGATTGCACACCAGACATAATCATTACATCTAGCTGTACAATAATTTATTTTATATTTTCATATCTGATTTTAAAATGGAGAACAAGTAATTTCACAAATATGACATAATAGATCATTCAAACACTATACTAATGAATAAAATTTAACTCAAGACTAGATTACAGGAAGAATGACGAGGCAGAAATTGTCTTGTCATGGTGGCAATCTCCCAGCATGCATTGTGATTGAAAAATATTCCAAAGGCTTTTCTGCAACACTTGACACCTAGTTTAGCTTGAGACAGTCAAAATCCGAACAAATCTACGTAAATCCATCTGATCTTGTGTAAATTAAGTTCACTGCTCCGATCAGAAATCCTTCAATATCCCGTGAGTTGTTTAGATGACAAATATTTGAATTCTTCTAATGCCTGCGGCCCTTGTGACCCAAAACTAATTTCACGATGGTTTCACGAAGAAGCAGTTACTAGGCAATCAGGCCGAGCAAACAATGGCGCATGTTTGATTGAAAATTCGGAAGATTTGTTTCAATGTTTTATTGTAGAAACTTTGTCAAGAGTGATGAAGAGATCCTGACATGAACAGGAAATCCATGATTCCCGAGAAATGGGCTTGAAATCGTAACTGTCTTGTCACACTGGCTAATTCCTCGACAATGAAATCATCTGATTACAATCCTCTTAAAAACATTCCATCGCAAATCAGCAGAAAATATTCATTTTTATCCAATTTTGTGGCTAAAGAAACCTAGAATGTTTACATGAAACATTGTATTTAAATAGCGAAAATATAAATTATTCAAAATCATGAATTTTTTCACAAAAACAACAATCCTGAAATGAAATTAAAAAGAATAGAAATTAAAAGGGGCGATTGGTCTGATGATCAAAACTTGACAAAATAAATCAGGTCGCCATAGTAACCTGGGGAACATGAAGACACAGGACAACCTCCCAAGCATACATTCATTGTTAACCCTTTACATCATAGATCTCTGATTTATTCCACAGGGTATAAACCGAATCACTACAGCTGAAATATTATTCTTTCACTCATACAGGCGTAACAGCTTTATGGTATGAGGATATTAAACAAAGATGTTGTTTTGTGCAGCCTAAAACTGAAGTTAGAGGTAATAAATAAGAAGTGAGCTCATCTGTATGATTATTTGTAGGTTATTCCAATTTTCTCTTCAAACACTCACCTTTTGTTCGCAATTTTCTGAAAGATATGAAGTGCAAATAATTTGTTATTGTACCATTGCATCAATTCTGTTAATTGAAATTTTGCATTGCAGGAGATATTTAATACAAAGGCTTTCAAAAAAACATTTATTGTACACAAAAACTTTTCCAATTCCACTTGACAATAAAACCATAAAGTTAAAACTGCTCCCAGAGTCTATTGAAATGTTTAGTCTTCAAAATCATTATTGAAATCTAAAAACAATTTTCAACAATAGAGAATTTGAAACCGGAGCAAACATACCAGAAATTGAGAGATTTTTGTCTGCACCGTAATGGATTTCAAACAGACAGGCATCCTGCCCGAAAAATTAACCTTGCTTCCGATATGGCTCTCAAAATACAGCCATGTTTGATTTATAGTCAGAATAGAACAGAACAGCACTTTTTAAAGTCTAAGCATAAGTATGCTTTAAAACATATAACCTCATGTAGTTTATAATATACTGGGCTGCATATGCTTTTGATGTTCAATTTTAAGAAAATTGCAAAAACTTCAGTTCTAGGACAAAAAGCATGTTGATGTTCATGTTTCTCTGAACACTGTTTAATTGAATTTGCCTTTTGAATTAAACCAGATACCTCAAAAGTATATTTGGTATCATCCAGGGTTTTTTATGTGGATGGGACAACTAGGAGAGGACTAAAGACTTATTTCAAATGATACCAGGACAGAATTATTTTATGTTGTTGAAGTTAGCATTTTTTTGGTCTGACTACAAAACAATGAATGGGATGGATTAAAATATTTAAGCTATTATATTAAAACAGTAAAAACATAAGGCTCCAGCAATTTGTACAAGGTTTTATTTCAGTTTCTAAATTTTTTTTCAGATTAATTATCACAATTATAATATTGCTGGCCACAATCAGTCGAAAGACTGCACAAATTGTAGCCACAATTATTAAAGATAATAATTTATCATATTGGATAAAACTAATTAGTTCCAGTAATTCTCACAAGGTTAAGGTCTTATACAATAGAGGACATAATTGACGTCAATACTTATTGAATAACTGAGTCTAAGAGAACCAAGGTGACCAATAATATTCAAACAATGAAGCATCCATTGTCATAATACAAATTCAACTGCGTCAAGAGCATCATTTGACAGACAAGCAAAGAACAAGCCAGGATCATAAGCAATGGACAAGCCAGGATCATAAGCAAAGGGCAAGCCAGGATCATAAGCAATGAACAAGACAGGAGCATGAGCAATGGACAAGCCAGAAGCATAAGCAATGGACAAGCCAGGAGCAAGAACAAAGAACAAGCCAGGAGAATGACAAAAGCACAAGCCAGGAGAATGACCAAAGCACAAGCCAAAAGAACAAGCTAGGAGCATGACCAAAGAACAAGCCAGGAGAATGACCAAAGGACAAGCCAGTAGAATGACCAAAGCACAAGCCAGAAGGACAAGCCAAGAGCATGACCAAGGACAAGCCAGGAGCATGACAAAATGATAAGCCAGGAGCATGACCAAAGAACAAGCCAGGAACATGACCAAAGGACAAGCTAGTAGCATGACCAAAGAACAAGCCAGGAACATGACCAAAGGACAAGTCAGGAGCATGACCAAAGAACAAGCTAGGAGCATGAACAATGGACAAGCTAGTAGCATGACCAAAGGACAAGCCAGGAGCATGACCAAAGGACAAGTCAGGAGCATGACCAAAGAACAAGCCAGGAACATGACCAAAGGACAAGCTAGTAGCATGACCAAAGGACAAGCCAGGAGCATGACTAAAGGACAAGCTAGGAGCATGACAAAGGACAAGCTAGGAGCATGAACAATGGACAATTCAGCCAGAAGTATGGACAAGCAATATAATCAACAGAAAAGCAATTGGTGTATCAATGAAAATGGGCATGAGAGCATGAACGATGCCACTCACTGTGTTATTGAAGCGGTCAAATCATACAGTCTAGTCTAGATTAGACAGTGCAGACTTGACAGTCTCAGACAACATGCCTGACTTACTGTTTTCGAGCCATCAGATAGAGTTTCATGCTTGGCACTATCTGCCAACATCACATAGCACTAAACAAATAGTAACAAATGTTCACTTCAGGCATGCCTCATTAAAATATGGCCTTTCTCTCCATGTTGATAAATCATGCATCAGAATAAATCATTGTGTCTGATAAAACAAAAGATAAACACTTCTGATATCAAATAATGTTCTGTGGCCTATGGAAATCTGGTGGGTTTGAGAGCAAGGTAAATGAGTAAGAAGGTCCATCCAAATCATTTTACTATCCATTTTTTTATAGGTAGGTTTTCGTAAATTGTCTAAGATGCAGCGTCACTTCATATGATGGCCATCTTTTGTTGCTGTACAGTGGTTAGAGAGTCATATATGAATAAATCTGTTTGTGACAATGAATACATTTTGACTTGACTTTAATTTGTACTTTAACCTTTGTAAAAACAAGTTCTAATTGTGTTGGTCAGACCTATGGAAAAGTTTGCTAAAATATTGTCTCTGAGTGCCGACCTTGGGCAGTTTCAAGAGGAGATTGAGCTTCACACCCGATGGTGAGATGGACTACCAGGAGATGTAAAAAGAGAAGTATGAGCAAATTTGATACAGCACTGGCAGATTCATATATCAGCACAATACATAAATAAACTTCAGGAAATACTGCAAGAAGAAAGTTCAAACTCAAACAGAGAAAAATCTTAATGCCTTCATTGATAAATAATAGTGTTTCCAACGCAACAAAAACCTGTAATTTGCAGTAAATTTCAATCTCAGTTTATTTAATGGAACACATATCTAAACCAATTTGATGGTATCAGTCAGAGACTGTGTATTATTTGTAAAATATATATCAAGAAGGCAAAAAACAGGAGAGTAAGTCTCAAAGAATGACATAAAAGCTTGATATCTGGTATAATATCTCAACGATTTGTGTATGACAGAGTTGCATCTATCAGCCAGGCCCAGAGAAACAATCAGAATTTTGACATAAGAATATAAAACTACTATATCTTCCCTTCAAATCTGTTTTTCCAAGAAAACAACATTTTTTGTCATTTATGACAATTTCCCTGAGATACAATCACAATGTGACAAGGAAAGAAATGAAAAGCATTTTATATGATACATCTATTTCTCCCAGTGACAAGGACCTTATAATGCCAATCTGCAGACAAAAAGTTTTGCCCACCACAGATAACGAAATTATTTATTTGGCCACAATGCATTCTCCCCAGATAAATAGAGACAAATCTGTGATTCTCATATAATAAATCATTCCCATAATGAATGGTCATTTGATGCAATCACATTTCAATTCTTATTCAGGCCTATATTAACCAGTGCGGCCCATTTGTCACCAGATCTATAAGAGGTTTGATTACATCCTCAGAGAAAACTATTACAGATACTGTGTCAATATATGGATTAGATGTCCGAAGCCTGACTCACTTTGTACTAAGTACATCGTTACCTAATGAATCTCCTAGCCATTGTTCTCAGTGAATTCTTTACCTAACAAAGTACATCTTTACCTAATGAATCTCCTAGACATTGTTTCTAAGTGAATTCTTTACCTAAACAAAGTACAGCTTTACCTAATGAATCTCCTAGCCATTGTTCTCAGTGAATTTTTTACCTAACAAAGTACATCTTTACCTAATGAATCTTCTAGCCATTGTTAGAAGTGAATTCTTTACCTAAACATTAAGTACATCATGTCTGTCTTCACCATTGTCTTAAGTGAATTCCTAAATGATTATAAATAGCAAACAAAGAGGACACAACAGAGCAGAGATCAGGCACAAAAATGTAACCAAGTAACAAAAAATATCGCAAATACAATATGCAACTTCTATAGAAATTTTCAAAGTTATATTTCTAAATATATTCCTCTGTACATATGCGTTCATGATATTTTATTCAGAACTTAAGACATTGTGCCGATATTCAAACCTCTCAATTATAGAATTCATCAATGCACCATAATTCTTGAAACTAGCTTTGAAATGTTCATTGCTTATTCAAATGGGTGCTATTTAATTAAATTACTTATGGAAATCTATAACCTACTGCACATATTTAAATCTTTTATAATTCTTTAACAACTAAACATTAGGGAAAAGGATTGGTTTGAAGATGTTCATAAAGGAAAAATTGATTTTAGCTATTCCAATGCCTTAGGAAAGAAAACAAATTTTACATAAATGTATCAGCTGTATAAATGGAACACATGTTTTGAATTCTGTAACATAAAAACACAAAACGATCATGGTTATAAAACATCAATTACCCAAAAGCAGCCAATTTAAGTCACTAATATTTTAAGCATTTCAAAGACTTTAATTTACAGTTGACTACAAAATCAGAAGGGTAATTAAATTGTCGTGACCATCCTGCATACCAAGTTTGGGGGACCTCAGCAGAATCAACCTTTTGTTATGTTGGATTTGAAACCATTTAGTCTACCAACCAACAGGAAAAAAAACCAAAGGTTCACCATGGCCAAATGTGAATACAATATCTAATCATAGTCAATCATGGTCAGTTGAAATGTAAGGTTGACCATTGGGTATTTCCAAGGCATTTGACAGATGACCACGATAAAACATGTTTGATCATCAAAATCAATGAAAAATAATGGTGACCATGGTCATCATTTGGCTTGGGAAGAAGCATGTCCAAAGCTTTACCCAAACTGCAATAATGGTGAGCATAATAATAAACTTGTATCAAAACTATCTATTGGTACATTGCAATTGAGGCACATGCCAAAGTGTGGTAACATCATTATCTGAAATTGTTTCTACATGTACCTAGCTTAAAAAGTTCATCCCTTGAACTCCAACAAATGTTTCATTTTCATAGTTATTGATGGTGAGACAAACAAATACAATAAACTCATAACTGAAGTTGATAAAAGACAATCATTTTCTACAGGACAAAATAAATGACCATTTATCATTGGTGACTATTACTCACAAGTTTTATCAATTTTTCATCATAAAAGCTTGGCTGTTGTATCTTGGTAATGAACATGTCTATGACTGGTTGGTATGATAAAGGACTAGAAATGGTACCGATCATTCATTGTCAAGATCTTTTACCAGAACAAGAAGTGACTATTAACTGCCACCACTGTTTAAACGCTGGAAAATAATAAGGACAATCACCAATAGTTCAAGGACGACAATGTGATGTTTGTTTACAGTAATCTTAATAATTAATGCTTTTCATTTTATTTATGTGCATTAAAATCAGTGTATGACATCATAGATGGGTTACAAAGACTATGATGGTAGGGTTTGATACTACTAAAATAAGGGAAAAGTATTATTGGATATTCTAAATACATATTTCCTGGAGTAGTTTGTTGTTTGAAACCAATTTTATAAGCGCAAACATCGAAGACTAAAGATATAAAATAAGAGTAATCTATGGTAATGGTAACTGGTAAATAAGGCATAACAATATAAATTATGAAGTTTAATGTGAAATTATGCTGAATGCTGAATGAGTATCACAAGTTATAGTCCAAAATTGAAAAAATAGATAGATAAATAAGTATTTAGTTGGTACAGTAAATATAATATTATCCAGATGGGAAGCTAGACTCGGTAGTAGGTGGGTATTAATGAACTAAAATGGCATACATTGACTTATCTCTGTGTTTTATTGGTCACCTTGGGTTAAGATTTGAAATGTTACTTGTGACACAAAATCTTTTTTTTTAGATTTTCCAATGCCAATTAATATTCACAAGCTATGACTTCATATTGATTCTCATTCTGTCATGGTCATATATTCAACCATTATAATAGGTATAGTCATAAATATTCGCATAGATGTGGGAAAAAGTGCATCTTTCTAGAAGTATGTTTGAAGACCTTGTTTAAAACCTTGTATAGTAATGCACAAGTGAGGTTTTGTCATTTTTAGTTTATTACGAGGGTCATTCAATAAATTCGTGGACTGGACTCGTCATTTTAATACACATTGACACAGATAATAACTAATTATATCACACTAAACTACAGCCTTTCGGACACCAGTGCAGAAAATATTGCACGAATCGACGCATTTTTAAAGAAAATATGGATAAAACAAAACTATCACCTTACCGCAACCACCACACAACGCAAATATATTCTGACGTCAGCGACGTTATTGACGTTTTGCTATTTTTCAAATGCTAAACCCGAAAACGAATTACGTCATTAATATGGAATTGAACACAAATATTTAAGCTATATATTATTAAATAGATCTACTACAACATTTATGTATTCAAAGTTAAGTATTAAGCTGGACTTAATGGTTGTAGGCTAAATTGAAAGCCTCGCAAATTTTGACTGGCGTTTCCTTAAACGTCCCTACTTTTGCCAATTTTGTTCGAACCCTCTATCATGTTTAATACCAATCTGCTCTTCAGAAATGTGATTATGTCACTAAAACACGGGGACACTGCATTCTGTATGTTCTCCGTTTGCTTTCATTGTCAGCTTATGTGTGTTTGGTGTGTATTTCCAAGACAAGTGCACATTTAAATAGTTGCATGGATTTCTTTGCGTAAATTCATCGGCATTTTGACGTAAATGAAAACGTGACAGACATAGATCAAATACTTCTAAATTCAAACTCAAACGTCTGAACAACTTAATAATTTCACCAAATGTTATAATAATATCTTGCAATAATCTAGCAAACATAAGGGAATGTAAATGAATTAATTGGGAATTTATAACTAGTTGAACTAGTGTAAAGGGTATGTTACGTTGGTCGGGGGGGGGGGGGGGGGGTGGTAGCGCGTTACTATGGTAATACAACGGCTGATAACATGCTACTGTGTTGCATAATTGAAGATAAATTTGTATCTACGGTAGGTAATAGATAAATGTTTATAATGAAATAAGAAATTATTATTTAAACACAAATATGATAAAATTAGAACGATCGTCTACGAATATATTAAATGACCCTCGTATAAATGAATTTTATGCTGTCTGTCTCTCTCCAGAATGCATTTTATATCATGTTTTATAAGCGTCCATGTCTGCAGAATGTTATATGAACGAGCTGAAGTGAAGTGCATGACTCACTTAATACATGCAGCCCATGTTTTAATCTCTGCTATCACTCCACCATATTTTATTTCTGATATCACATATTTATGGTTATGCCGTACTTGGGTGCATTGTAACAATGTAATGTTGACATGTATTGCTGCCACCACCAAAGTATCAGCATATTGTTATATTGCAAGTAATATTCAAATGAGTCTTTTCCATCATTTGACAAATAAGGAAATGCTTGTCAAATATTTCCTGGTATTGTTTTGTTTTTGGTTGTTAAAAATCCAAATATATAATTATTGCTCAAGCTTACAGCATATATCTACAAATGTAGTATAAATCCAGAATCATTATTAAGTCTGCAATCAAACTTAATGACAACTCCCTGCTTGAAAATAATTTGGTTAGAATCTAGGATGGTTGTGACATCGACCCATGAAAGCAACAGTTTCTAACATTGCAGCAAAACACATCAAGTTTGTGTATGCTCCTAAATATTCAGAATTTGTAATATCAAACATTTAATGCTGGCTTCTATCAATCATGCTTGAGTTGTAATCATGGCCCATATTACTGCCCCATAATTACATCAGTTTTGTATTTAGAACCAAAATCAATTATTATTACCAAATTTATAACAGATACTTGGGTGATGAAATTTCATGAAACAATTTAACCTATTGATGTAAACAAGAAACATAGTTATGTTCTACAACAAAAGTGTATTTGAATAACCGACAGATAAAAATAAAAACATGTTTAATAAATAATAATAATGGCATTTTAAAGTGTTTCAGAAGTATAACTACCAGTAACTGTTGCTTTTTACTATTTACCAAATGATGTATTTAATACAAACGACAGTGCATTGTTCTCTATTAAGTTGGACTGAACACAATGGTTACAATTTTTGTCAAGAACTGTCCCAAACAACTGTCAACATTGCATCAGGAAGTCATAAATTCTGCATGTATCATGTTTTTACAATATTTCTATATGGTTTCAGGCCTATTAAATCTGTCATGTTTAGGCATCATTTTCTCTTTATGAACACAAATTAAATGATCTTTTTGACATGATGGAACATGCTTGAAGGGGCATACTGTCAGTCTCACTAACATGTCTGTTTGATACTGTCCATAGACACTATAAAACATGCTTTCATACACATTTACTCCATAGACACTATAAAACATGCTTTCATACACATTTACTCCATAGACACTATAAAACATGCTTTCATACACATTTACTCCATAGACACTATAAAACATGCTTTCATACACATTTACTCCATAGACACTATAAAACATGCTTTCATACACATTTACTCCATAGACACTATAAAACATGCTTTCATACACATTTACTCCATAGACACTATAAAACATGCTTTCATACACATTTACTCCATAGACACTATAAAACATGCTTTCATACACATTTACTCCATAGACACTATAAAACATGCTTTCATACACATTTACTCATAAAAACTGCATGCTTTACTAGAAACATTCACAGTTTAACTGCATCCTACTATTGCAATTGGCTGCTTAAAGCCGATTAACTGTTTTATGTTCCTGGTTTCAATGCATTCTTTGACAAAATTTGGGGTGTTTTATTGCCTGGTGCATCTTTTCTGACATATCTCACACTGGTCATGGAATGTGCAATATATGGAGGAGGAGCCCTGTGGTTAGTTCATTAGCTTAGTTAATTGTGTTTAAGAGCAAAGTGGAATGATTAATAAATGCCACACACATGGTAGAACCTAAGCTTTGGATCCTCCTCAACATGATTTGCAGATGATGAAGAGGTTTTCTAAAATTTCATTTTTCTGGTATATTAATTTTATGCATGATTTTTTAAAATTGACAATGAACATGATTTTATGAAAAGAGCATTTGCCCTTAATATGAGCAGTCTTGCTAGTTGATAACAATAATGGTATTGTTTATTATAGTTTCATGAGACGTTCTTACACTAGACTCTATGTATAAACAAAAATAAACAAATCCAGTTACAACAGTTTTGGAACGTTAAGGAAGTTCAGGAGGACATACACTAACAAATTCATTCATCATGTCTTTAATCAAGCATTCAATTGACCTGGAATTTTACATAGATATCACTCTATTGCACTTAATGGTCCAGAAAAAGAATTGTAAGTGGCTTCACTCCAAAACATATAAATGCCAGCTGTTGGACTATAAACATTGGACTGTGGTCAGTAATTGTAGAGTTGGCATCAAATCTTAAAATGAGGATCTAAATATCAATTTTGGCCATTGTTTATGGATATTGAGTGTTTAAGCTTCAAGAAATAAACCAGTTCCAGACACCTGTCTATCAATTTGCTCAATAAAAGTTTGGTATGCTAGGCATTTTTTTCATGATAAAAGTCAACAAGAGTGCCAATTTGGAGCTAAATGGCTCACCTTGTCCAAAAAGCAAATTTGACCTAGATTCTAAATAAAGAACCCATACAACTAAGTTTCATGGTGTTTTGATGCTGGGTGTTCCAAAGTCTGAGCTTGAATACACAATGCATTTAAACCATGAAAGACATTGAGCAGGCACTGCAAAGCACATGAATAAAAATTGTTGATATATATATCTAATCCTTATTGTTAACAACTTATAGATGGATGACTATAATCAAATGTTTGCTACAAAAAACAACATTTGTTGAAATATTAAAGTATATTGCAGCATCCATTTACAGAATTCAGCCATTACGTAAATCCCAGACAGAGAGGGATAACAGTCAGTTGGCATGATAGTGTGAGAGATTATACGATTTAACCAGATTAATAATCATGTGTTTTAATCTGTGATACCTATCATAACATAATTCAAATCAAACTGCCAAGTGCCAAAATATGATCATCCCAAAAATGAACAACAGTGTTCACCTATCATTCAAATTTTTTAATTTTCTTCAACATGTGTTACATAACTCAAATAGGATAAAGTGACCTTCGATTTTCATAAATTTTATTCTTGCAATTTGTGTATAGTTATGTTGTATGTTTTAATACATTGAATTAATATGGTTCTTGATTTTATTCCTTTAATTAAGGATGCATAATCAGACATGAATTTTTCGAAAATGCCATGCTATGGTGTTTGACTCTGGAAAGTGCTTTGGTGTTTGACTCAAGGAAATGTAAGTGTTGCATGTTTGACTCAAGGAAATGTAAGTGTTGCATGTTTGACTCAAGGAAATGTAAGTGTTGCATGTTTGACTCTGGTCAATATAATGCTTTGATGTTTGACCCTGGTCAATGTAATGCTTTGATGTTTGACTCTGGTCAATGTAATGCTTTGATGTTTGACTCTGGTCAATGTAATGCTTTGATGTTTGACTCTGGTCAATGTAATGCTTTGATGTTTGACTCTGGTCAATGTAATGCTTTGATGTTTGACTCTGGTCAATGTAATGCTTTGATGTTTGACTCTGGTCAATGTAATGCTGTGATGTTTAACTCTGGCAAATGTAATGATATGATGTTTGACTTTGTCAAATGTAATACTTCGATGTTTGACCCTGGTAAATGTAATGTTTTGATGTTTGACTCTGGTCAATGTAATGCTTTGATGTTTGACTCAGGCAAATGTAATGATTTAGTGTTTGACTGGAATATGAAATGCTTTGGAAATTGGTGTGCAATATAATGTGGGCTGCATTGCCAAACAATAATGTCACAATTCAACAATAACTCAGTCAACTGATAAATATAAACTTTATACAGAAACATTTATTATTGAGGGGAACTACAAAGGTTATTGGCTCATGGCTAATGGCAAGATTCATCTTCCAGAGCATATAATTTTGTAACAATGAATAGCAACATTGGTACAATCCATGTAGGAGGTAGCTTAGTATGCATGCCATTGTCTGTAATAATAATTAACCCAAACCAATGTCTTACTTTAAGTTTATGTATTTTTACAATCACTGAGACATTTCATCAATGCTGATTGACATCTGCTTATATTCCAGAACAATCCCCATAACAGATACGAGACAGGCAAAACATATACACAAAATAAACGATTAATGTTGGAAAAAATGGCGACAAATATAAAGGTTTTGTCCGGTAAACTCTTGACTAGCATTTGTGACTTGACCAAATTAATTTTACATACTAAAAGTATGGAGCAGCTGTACAGAGGTGGTGGTAAAGGTTTAGAGGCACTAAAACGATCATTCTAACAAACTCATGTCCACACTCACTGCCCAATTAAAACAGAAAAGATTAATTTTAAAAGTTAACATAATTATCACATTACTAGCTGCTGTACATTCCCTCCTCCTACATCGAAGAGTCGTGTTATTGTTTTAGAGTGTCTTGTCATTTAGAAAGTCATGTCATCAAACGCTTTATTTCAGCAAAGAAAACTCATTTCCAATAAAAGTCTGTGGCCAACATTTGGATGTCACGGGAAGTTTCTCAAAAAATGGAGAATTTTATTGCCAATTCTTCATAAGATCGCTTGCAGCCAGCATTTCATGTTTCGTTGTCACGTCCATGTTTGACGAAAGTAATCAGATAACAAAGTTTTCGCTTTCTTAAATTAAAAACAATAAAACACTTCGAGACAATGCATAAAATCTTAAAGATGTTTTGTTAACATTGTAAGGTTCTCGACTGTACAGAAAAGTCAGAATCCATACAGCAATTAACTGTGGTACAAGTCAGAGACGTGGCTTGCTTGATTAGGAAACTTAAGCAGACAAATATTCATCAATATTTCAACACAAAAAAAGAAGAAAATTGAATTTTCAGCAATTATCCGCCATAACTCTGAGAAGTAATGTGTTGGGTTTTCTTTCAATCAAACATAGTCATATAACATCAAACACTAATGCAGCAAGAATGCTTGATTCTCTTGTTGGTACAGAAGTTATACTGTAAAACCATTAAATACTGAATGGCTAAAATTTCGTGGTTTTGGTATAAAAAACCAGTTTGTGGATTTTGCAAATCAGGTAATAAATATGAGGGTCAAAATTATTATTTGTTGGGATTTAATTCCTGGTCGAAGGGGAACCTCAAAATGCATGAAATTTGACCCCCACGAAAATTAATGAATTAACATTATGCACATCATTTTGATACTATTTGAGTTCTGAAGGTGAACATACCCTGCACAGATAACTGTTTTTTATATAAAAGATTGAGGAACAAGGAAAATAGTCTGGATAAAAAACATATAAAATAACAAGCTTTATGATGTTCTGTAAAAAACCCAAATAATGATCCATCAGTAAACACATGGTTGAAATACATTAAATGCATTTAAACATTGCATGCTTCATGTATGCCATAAAAATAGATCATTTACTGAATAAAAGAAATCAACTCTATTTGATGAGAAATCATGGCGCAAAATCAAATTTGGCAAAAAAAATATAGCAATTTGTTGTAATTTCTTATTTATCGCAGGATTTCAGGAACGTGAAGCCCTCAATATGACTAAAAATAATTGATGTTTAATGGAAAAATGTTTTTTATCAGTTATTTTGCTTTACATTTACATTGAAATTTTAGCCTCTTTCATGTTGAGTAAAGATTATTGCAGAGTTAAAGACAATTTTTGCATTGGTTTGTATTCATTTATTTTGTTCATTTAAAAAAAAATCTTATGGTTTTTTTGTCCCATTGATGAACTATGAGATGAACATTCCAGCTTCTAAACATCAAGCAAGGAATCAATACCAGTATAATGTTTAACAATTTTCATACTGGGATTAGGACCAAACCGGAAACCTACATCTTTTGTATGTCATAATTATGGCCTAAGGATTATAGGCTGCCAAGTTTGAAAACAATGCCTTGATGTACTTTTGTTATATTTAAAACTTTTGGTCAGCATTTTCAATGGGCACTGACCAAAAATAATTAATGTGCGCACAGACATGACAATCGGTATATGCCTTCCACATCAGAAGATGCAAGGGCATAAAACCACATAAAAGCCACTTATTTCCTAATTTATGATAAATGAATTAGAAAATCAAAAACAGAACAAAATTAAATAATTTTTGATACAGATTTGTCATATATAAATCAGTTTTGCCGAGCAAAATGAATATCTTTGACGGCATGTTTCTCACTGAACTACTGATCTTAATTCAAATTTAATAGAATTATGCTACTTTTTAAGCTCCCCTATTGAGCTTACATCTTTTCCTAATTCATTTATTGTTTGTCGAATAAGTCTTTGTAAAGAAACTATCCAAGTTTAATTGAATTAAAGTCTACATAGGGGAATAAAGTATCTAAATAATGTTTGTATATGGCACATGAAGGGCCTTCATTTATATGTCTAGGTAAACTTTGAGATAAATCACACTGATTTAACACTAGGTTATTCTGAGACAACAAGACGGTGCACAGTAAAGACACTATGCCAGGGTGGAAGCTTTGTCCATAAAAACTAGCTAAGTCAATCAGGGGCCATAATTCTGTAGAAATGTTGGATTTTGTCAATGTAAAAAGTCTATGATGTCTTGATGAACTTCAAAAATATTAGAGTATCAATACCTTAAAAAATTAGGTTAACATTTTAGGCTGGACGGCCGGACAAACAGACAGACAGGACAATCACTATGCCACCTGCATCAGTAGATACCTGGGCATAAAAAGCTTGCACAACTGTATAACAAACAATATTCTTAGAAATTCAACTAATTCAATTATAGTTCTTACCTTACATTAGGCGATGCTACAGTCACATTCAATACTCTTGTATCCGAAACATGACTGGAAGAACTGAAATGAATACAACATTATTTCAAGCCACAATAATGACATACTCAGCTTGTTGTTTTTTGTAATAGTATCAAATGGGAATGTAATAGGAATATGTACTTCAATCTATGAGGTGCAAAATATGAAGATAACATTAAATATGAACCTATATCATATTATAAGAGCTTCAATTACTTGAAAAACTGACCCAACCTTAACTCAAGTATGTTGGAAATATTCCACTTGTGTCATATTTTTTTCACAAACAAATCTTTGCAATATTTCTTTTCTAATAGATATCTTATAACAAGTGTTATGATAGTATTGCAGTTAAACAAAGTTATAGCAACGAGGCCTCTCTTGCTGTTTCAGCTGAGGATCAAACTATAGGGGACCTCTTGATCAGTAGTCAAGAGCTTTATCCGCTCAACCACCTTGCCGCCCTTTGAGGTGGCATTATGTAGGTTATGGACTAATAAGGATACAGCAAATTTTCGGGAGAGTCAGACAGTGGTTGTGTAACAATAATGTAAATTATGAGAATACATAGAATAAGTCTACCTAGTTATATATTCATCTACCATCTTCATTAGCAGACAATATAGTCAGGTCAAGCCTCATACATAGATGTACAAGTCTATATTGATAATGAGCTGATTATGCACATATATGGCGGGGAATTAAGTCTGTCCGAGAACAGGTTACATGGCGGTGAAAGTCGGTGAAAGACTGCCAATAGACAATGTTAGTAATATGAGCAATCCATGGAGAGTTGTCCATTAGGATGTTTACTAGATAATAATGTTGTAACCATCAAAATGTGCACTAATTTTTGTCCCACCATTTTGATCTTGATTGAGACTGAGACAAACAAGAGAGATAATTCAGGAGTTTTTCCCCTATAATACATCTAAAACATAGGGTCCCTATACAGGCAGTCCAAAGGAACTGCAACAGTCAGCCAGGACAATTTAACGACAGTAAAGTTATTGTCATTTTTTATCACATGTGCTGAAACTGCAAAAAAAATTTCAATCTATATAAACAACCCAATGAAACATAAACAGACAGACAGACAGGACACTGCCTATATCAGAAACAGTATTGTATTTTTATTTGTATGACTAAAATTTTGATACGCATATCTTTATTTTTTTTCAATATTTCATACAAGTTTCCAGTAAATGATGATTCTTCTGTTGTATTTTTAGTTTTAAAAAGCCAATATAGGTGAAATATTAAAAAGAGAGACATTGAACAACATAACGACCATGAATAGATAATGAAGACAATTAAACCAACATTCTGATAAACTCGACAGACAGGGGTGCCCTGTAACTTGTCAAGGAAGAGTTGATAATTTGGCAAAGTCAATTCTGCAAATTTAAATCAACTGTAGGCAGTGACATGTCACTCGGTAAAGGTATTAAATCAGACAAATTAGGGAGTGAAGTCTCTGGGAGTTTCGATTGAACAACACTAGCAGACACAGGCAATCACATTGAAACTTCTCACATTCATACATAATTAAGTAAGTGGATGATTAAAAACTTTAAACATGTCTTAAGTCAGCCCTCCGTAATGAAATATTTCCCTATTTATTTCTCTTGTGTTGCAAGAGATCAAACATAATGATTGGTAATAAAACGAAAAAGGTCAATAACCATGGCTGCAAGCACAAACCATCCTGTGGGGTCAGAAAGTTGCTGGTATAGTGCCATCATGAATGGTCTATGATACACTTTTCTGATCTACCAGTATGTAAGTATTTTAGATCTGTCTATATTAGTCCGTAAACTATGACAAAGATGATACAACATTGGCATGGCATGGTAAAAGTAATAGTTCCAGACAACATGTACCACTAGGCTGCATACCGAGGAATCTGAGACAATCGTCCCAGTGGTCAAGAAGAACAAGTGCAGACAACCTCCATGACAGACATATAATTCAGGATAACATAGTTACAGATTTACTTTAACTTCTCCATTTCTTCTCGGACATAATGCTTCTTCCAAAGTATGCCAGGAGACTCATCCTAAACCCATCTCTTGGTAAATCTATCTAGAATTGTTACTATTGGAGGCATATTATGGAGCTGTTTGAATACCATATCCAAATGTTTCTACTCAAAAGTGAAACTGGTCTGATTTGCAGTAAATAATGTTGTGCCATACTTTGTGGTACATGAATCACAAAAACTAACTAACAGTTATTATTAAATGCCAGACACTATAAACATAGTTTGCATGTTCATATATCATTGCTATCTGTTTTAAAGATAAAATAATCAGCTCTTCATGATAAAACTTTGCACCAAGCACTTTTATTTTACATCAGACTTAGCATTAAGAAACAGATTTTATTGAATAAACTATATTTGAATTGAACATTGTTAAATTAAAGCTGGCAGTTTTGTTTGCAGATTGAAGGAGTCTTAAAAACACAGCAGGAAGTGAAGGCTCAACAGTTCTTATACAGTCAACAATGGACGTTGCAACATTTCTCATGGTTCAGCTTTTGAAAGTATTTCTTGAACTAGTTAATTAATAAAATTTATCCAATAAATAACATAAAATAGTGTCATGTGACAGTCATTCAGGTTAAATTGGTGGGACACTGCATGGACTCAGAATTGGCATTACAAAACCGAACCATTATTCTGAGCTTGTTTCACTTATTTTTTTTAAACAATCCAAGTTCAGATTTATTTCTATCCGATCAGTGCAAATTCTCAATTTGAGGGGAGATTTCTACTTGAAATGCTTTGGGATAAAAGGATGGGTTATTTTGTTTATGAAACTTTATGTTTAGAAGCAATTACATTGGTCAAAAAGTTACACCAAGAAATGAACAGGACCGAATTACCTTGTTGCAGTTTCTTTGGTACCCAATGGTTCAAACAAAATTGTGATTACCTTATCCCATATGGAGTTAATTAAACAGAATTTGGAAATGTCATAGAGTATGGAATATATTCTTTTTGGTTTGAATTAGTCCTTAGTTCTTAAACCACCCAAACATGTTGCCTTCTAATAAAACTGAGACTTAATTCAGCTGCGTTAATGCAGCCAACAGTAATAAAGGTATCCAATTATGGACGGACTATCACTAATTAATGAATTGTTTCTTTTTAGTTTCTTTCTTCCTTTTTTGGTGTTTAGTGATAAAAGTTACCAAAGCATTGCTAAGAACTAATTGACTTTGTGCCTGTGGCTATAACTCTAGGGTGAGCAAGTATATCTGTGTTTTTTAACATTGTGGTCCGCTCATCCTCTTTTCAGGTGCAAATTATGGTACAAGAGTATCTGAAAGTGTTAACTAAGCAAATTTCTGAAATGTTGTTCGTGGTGGTCAGTCATAATGTGGTCAATACAACTTTTCTCTCATTTGAAATATCTCCTCTTTATAGTTGATGTTGATGTTTATCAGTGTTCCCAAAAATATAAGTCTAAGCTTTATATGGAAACAAAACATTTCAGGCAGCAATTTTAGGGTTGTTGATTGACTTAAAATAATCATAATTTAAAATTATACCAAGCAAGCATTTGTTTTCCGTTTTGGTATTTTCTTCATTGGAAATGACACTTATCAACATGCTTTTCTTGTAACATAAATTTCTCTTTCATGAATGTCAACTAAGAAAAAGTTCAAACTGCATCAGTGTGCAGCTCAGTAATAACTCCTTGAACTAAATGAACATACTGCATGTAGCACATATTATTCAACTTTCCCAAAATCCACATGGAACATGATCTCTCTATAATGTGCACCATGCACCATATAATGACTAGACTTCATAAATCTACCAAACATTCTCCCAATCCTCCAGCCAAAAGGCAACAATCAAGATGATATTTATCATAATCAAGTTTTTGATTTAATGAGCGACACCCCAATCATCTTACAATCAACTTTTAGGTCATAAAGAAATTGAACTGGTAGTGAACAAGGGCCCTAGAGGTTTGAAATAACTTAAAGTTATTACTCTGCATAACTGCAATAGGTTTTTTTCAGACAGTGTACAAGGGCAATAGAAATGCCTCCAAGCTTGAGACAGTCAAGAATGTCATTGTTAATCTTTCACTCTGATTGGAGAAGTTAGCTAATGAACATAGGATTGAAATACTAAATGACTAGGGCAAGACAACATGTGGTTATTGCTTCATATAATTAAGAGTTACAATTAGTAACACAGCACCAGTAAAACTGTTGACCATACCAAAATACCAGGCCTTTTTGAACAACACAATATGAGAAAGGTATGTTCTTAAAGTCACAAAATTAAATATATCATAAAAGAATTGATATACTTTGCCCATCTGAATTTTCAAATCCATTTTTGTAAACATATCTTGGCCTACACATCCATTTTTACAATAATTTTGATGAAAATTCTGCTCAAAATATGCTAGACATTTATATATTATTTTTATGCTAAAAGCTAGTAAAGGATAACCAAAAACATAAAATATTCTTAAATGGTCATTCACATGATTGAACTATCTGTCTGTTACAATAAAACAATGACAATAAGACAATGACCATGCAGTGTGTGGTAGTAACAGCAACTAGTGATTGCTCACATACAACAGGAGCACATTGACACAATCTGAATGTGTCATCTCACTGAACAGAAACAAGACAACCTGTAATTGAGTCTAGACATTAATAAGCCTCCATACTTGATTTATTCTCGACTATCACC
This sequence comes from Spisula subtruncata, assembly GCA_963678985.1. NCBI lineage: Eukaryota > Metazoa > Mollusca > Bivalvia > Venerida > Mactridae > Spisula > Spisula subtruncata. The sequence goes on along the minus strand of OY787670.1, from coordinate 34,743,500 downwards.
CCAATCTCTGTGGAGTCAATGTGTGCTACTGGCCAGACTATCACCCCAATCTCTGTGGAGTCAATGTGTGCTACTGGCCATCTAACGCCAGCTTTCAAACATAAATTACAAATTACCCTGTAAGCCTAATGAGAACAAAGACATCTCTAGTAATGACTTTCATTTCAATTTACCACTTTTATAGCAATAGTGAGTAATTACTTAATAAACAACCCCTGATTGTTCTATAAGAGAGGGAGTGAGAAAGATAGTGTTAAGTATTTCCCAGAATATTTTTCTGAGAATATTTTTGACAGAGAAAGTTAAGTGATTCTCAGAATATATATATTTCTGGGAATATATTTTGCATAATAACTAACAATAGAGTTGTCATCGATGAAGGTAATGAAAAACAGTGGTAATCGGTTCAACTTGTAAATGGTATGCAGCTTTTTACTGTCTAGGGTATAGGAAATATTTAGCAATAGGTAATTTCATTATAAACATTATGCACATTATGCAACAACAGATGAAATCTATGCTGATTGTTGATGGAGTTTATATACTAAGCAGATTTTTGTTATTGTGAATATTTAGAAGTTTGTTTCGTTGGTATTTCTGTTTTTATCAGATTTTCAACAATTTGCAAGCTTAGAATGAGAAGGTTGTAAGTTATATGACTGATACTGTTTGAACCAACCAGTTTTTCTTTGAATTCTTCAAAGCAATATCATAGGAGAAAGTAAGCCAACTGTACTAGAAATTAAGGCAGCCATCATACTGAAGGCCTTAAAAAATGCACTGTCAATCATTAAAACACTGAATACTATCTCCTAAATAGAATATCAAAACCTGCGCACTGATAATTAAATCGCTGCTAAGGACAACATACTGGATGTAGTATAAAACAATATCACACAATAACTTGATCAAAATGCAATGAAAATGCCTGTATCTTCTACCCAAGATATAAAAAATCTCTGAATATAAAACCAGATAAAGTTTGAAGACTCAAAAGCAAAGGTGTTTATGAGGATTACTATTGGCTTGGATAGAGCAACAACCCTGACATTTTGGTATATATTCTGGAAAAACTGGCAGTACAGCACAAAGAGCATAATTATGAAAATTCCCCAATCTTCACTCATATGAAGACTTATTATATAATTCCCATCATTACCTGGAAGTGTCAGAAGTTTGGTCAAACAATGATAGGAAAATCAAAGAATATTAATCAAATGTACTTTTCATACAAAAACAAGCCCATTTCCATAATCCCCTCCAATCCCTTCCCATGGTTCCAGAGTCTGGCTAACATCTGTTTCAAAGATAGCAGGAAATCTAATGGGCCACCATTAAACTGATAAACAGAACTTTTCTAATTGGATGAGTTCAAGTTTTTTTAGCAAGAATATTCCAGAAATTTTCTGGCATTCCTTTCATTGCTTCATTCTGAAGATGTGCAACTGACCAGAACAATTCAAGACTGGAAGATTAATGCATGCCAATTAAATCAAATATTTCATGCAGTCTGTGGTATTTCAGAATGTGCCATACTGCATGTGGTCAATGTAACCTGAGTATCATAATGTTTGCACTAAAAGCTTCGTTAAGTCTGTCTAACATACCCTATGTTTATTAAGACAACTCCTCAATCTACTCTTTTCTCATGAAATTATTCCCCTTTGTACTCTAGAGGTTGAATTAGGACTGTCTTTATTTAGAACTTACCCTATGTTTATAAAGACAACTTCTCAATCTATTCTTTTTTTCCTGAAATTATTCCCCTTTGCACCCTCAAACAAAGGTAACAAGCTCAGAATAAGATCTAGCTAAAATTTAAAGAAAGTAATGCTGTTTGATTGATGAAATATATTATCTAGTCAGTAGCCAGACAAGGTTAAATTGTTCAAATCAGGAAAATTTCTGGCCTTTTTTCCAGGACCATGAAGCTCATTTTATTTTTGTAAATCCACAGGGTCCAGTTCATGAGTACTGCATTACAGATTTTCTAGGCTACCTTTTTAAAGGCCTCAGAACTACTTACTTGCTTATTTAGTCATCTCCGATGTGAGCATAATGGACCCTCACTGCTAGTCAAGGCCTATTGGAACACTATTCCCAAAAGTCAAGTTCTCCGAAGCATTCCAAATTCTCAATTTCATCAACGCTCACTGTTGGAATGTTAATGTTCTCAAATGAAGTATTATTGCACCAATTGGTTCCTAAATTTGACAATAAAATTCTTTTCCCCTGAAATACCAAGAATTAGGACTGAATTTTACAGAGAACAACATATTTTAATAAAGAAGACAAGATTTTTGCAGGTAAACATGGAATTTCTTGAAGTTCACGTTAGCTGGTTGTTCAAAAGGTACCTTAAATTGTTTCATTTCAATTCAACTGGTACTTTTACAAATTATATTTCATTTTTACATTGCATTGCAACGAAATTGCAATTCTGTTAGGAGCCTTAAAATGTGGGACGAAACTCTGGCAAAACAGGAAATTACAAATTTAAAAAATTTAAATATGAAATAGGAGAAACATATGAGATGAGAATATGGTGTCAATTTCATCAGTTCTAGCAACACCAACAGTCAGCAGGGAATTATTATCAATGATTTCACACAGACATTATCATCATTTCTAGATGTACAATAATTTATTTTATTTTATATTTACATATCTGATTTTAAAATGGAGAACAAGCAATTTCACAAATATGACATAATAGATCATTCAAACACTATACTAATGAATAAAATTTAACTCAAAACTAGATTACAGGAAGAATGACGAGGCAGAAATTGTCTTGTCATGGTAGCAATTTCCCAGCATGCATTGCGATTGAAAATTCTTCCAAAGCGCTTTTCTGCAACACTTGACACCTAGTTTAGCTTGAGACAGTCAAAATCCTAACAAATCTACGTAAATCCATCTGATCTTGTGTAAATTAAGTTCACTGCTCCGATCAAAAATCCTTCAATATCCCGTGAGTTGTTTAGATGACAAATATTTGAATTCTTCTATTGCCTGCGGCCCTTGTGACCCGAAACTAATTTCACGATGGTTTCACGAAGAATCAGTTACTAGGCAATCAGGCTGAGCAAACAATGGCGCATGTTTGATTGAAAATTTGGAAGATTTGTTTCAATGTTTTATTGTAGAAACTTTGTCAAGTGTGATGAAGAGATCCTGACATGAACAGGAAATCCATGATTCCCGAGAAATGGGCTTGAAATCGTAACTGTCTTATCACACTGGCTAATTCCTCGACAATGAAATCATCCGATTACAATCCTCTTAAAAACATTCCATTGCAAATCAGCAGAAAATATTCATTTTTATCCAATCTTGTCGCTAAAGAAACCTAGAATGTTTACATGAAACATTGTATTTAAATAGCAAGAATATAACTTATTCACAATCATGATTTTTTCCTCAAAATATTGAACTTAACCAAGAAGGGAAATAACTGGGGGATAATTAGGATTATGTTTAAAATTTGATCAAATAAAATATGTTGCTATAGTAACCTGGGAAAGAGGCTACATATGGACAACCTCCCAGGCACACACTTAATTTTAACCCTTAACACCATAGATCCCCAATTTATTCAACCTGAATTTTTTATATTCTAGTGTAACAGCTTAGGTATGAGGATATAAAACAAAGATGCAGTTTGGTGCAGCCTTAAACTGAAGCTGAAGTTTAAGTAATAAATAAGAAGTGAGTTCATATGTATGATAATATGTAGGTTATTCCAATTTTCTCTTCAAACACTCACCTTTTGTTCACAATTTACTGTAAGATATGAATGGCAAGTAATTTGTTATTGTACCATTGCGTCAATTCTGTAAATTGAAATTTTGCATTTCAGGAGATATTTAATACAAGGGCTTTTAAAAAAACATTTAGTGCTTTTGTCATCAATGATATCGTACACAAAAACATTTCCAATTCCACTTGACAATAAAACCATTAAGTTAAAACTGCTCCCAGAGTCTATTGAAATGTTAAGTCTTCAAAATCATTATTGAAATCTAAAAACAATTTTCAACAATAGAGAATTTGAAACCGGAGCAAACATACCAGAAATTGAGAGATTTTTGTCTGCATCGTAATGGATTTCAAACAGACAGGCATCCTGCCCGAAAAATTAACCTTGCTTCCTATATGGCTCTCAAAATAAAGCTATGTTTGATTTATAGTCAGAATAGAACAGAACAGCACTTTTTTAAAATCTAAGCATGAGTATGCATTAAAACATGACCTGATGTATTTTTTAATATACATGGCTGCATATGCTTTTAATGTTTGATCGAAAAGTGCCAGTTTAAGAAAATTGCAAAAACTATAGTTCTAGAACAAAAAGCATGTTGATATACATGTTTCTCTGAACACTGTTTAATTGAATTTGCCTTTGAATTAAACCAGATGCCTCAATAGTATATTTGTTATTATCCAGGGTTTTTATGTGGATAGGACAACTAGGAGAGGACTTATTTCAGATGATGCCAGGACAGAATTATTTTATGTTGTTCATGTTAGCAAGGTTTGACTACGAAACAATGAATGGGCTAGATTAAAATATTTACGCTATTATATTCAAACAGTAAAAACACTAGGCTCCAAGAAATTTGTAAAATGTTTTATTTCCATTTCAATTTTTTTTTTCAGATTAATTATCACGCTTATAATATTGCCTGCCTTCAATCAGTGGAAAGACTGGACAAATTGTAGCCACATTTATTAAAGATCATAATTTATCATATTGGATAAAACTAAATAGTTCAAGTCATTCTCCAATGATTAAGGTCTTATACACTAGAGGACATAATTGCCTAATGTGTAAGTAAGTATGTGCCAATATGTAAGCAGTGATAACCAATACTAATCATCATGTAGCAATGATAATATGGTAGGCATTCTATTTGAGTGTAATAGAAAAACACCATTAACAGAATTGTTCATAAAACAAATACACCTTCCAGACAAGTGATACCAGGAACATCTAAAAAGAACAATTGTAAAATATACAAGAAGACTATAACATTGTCGTTCAATGTATGCCAAAAAATCTCAAATTTAAATATAGAATGACAAGTTCCAAGACTACTTGCAAAGCAATTGTGTGTTAATATGTAAAGAGATGATAGTTGTTGAAGACAAACGTAGATACACCAATATAGGTATCAGAAAACAGACAAGCTTTCAAGCCCAGGATATAAGATGAACGCTTCTGAGTACAGTGGACAAGCCAGGGACATGAACAAGCAATGTAAACAACAGAAAAGCACTTGGGGTATCAATGAGCATAGGGCATGAGAGCATGAATGATGCCACTCACTGTGTTACTGAAGCGGTCAAATCATACAGTCTAGTCTAGATTAGACAGTGCAGACTTGACAGTCTGAGACAACATGCCTGACCTACTGTTTTCGAGCCATCAGATAGGGTTTCATGCATGGTCACTATCTGCCAACATCACATAGCACTAAACAAATAGTAACAAATGTTCACTTCAGACATGCCTCATTAAAATACAGCCTTTCTCTCCATGCTGATAAATCATGCATCAGGATAAATCATTGTGTCTGATAAACAAAAGATAAAAACTTCTGAAATCAAATAATGTTCCGTGGCCAATGGAAATCTGGTGGGTTTCAGAGCAAGGTAAATGAGGTATGGTATTATGTCCATACAATATAATGACGATCCATGGTTTGTACAGGTAGGTTTTGGTAAATTGTCCAAGATGCAGGTCACTTCATAATTATGATGGCCATCTTTTGTTGCTGTGCAGTGGTTAGAGCCATATATGGAAATTGGTTGTGACAATTAATAAATTTTGACTTGACTTTAATTTGTATTTTAACCTTTGTGGAGAAAAATCTAATTGTGTTGTTCAGACCTGGAATAGTTTGCCAAAACATTGCCTTAGTGCACCAACCTTTGGCAGTTTCAAGAGGAGATTGAGCTCCACACCTGAGGATGAAATGGATTTCCAGGAAATATAAAAAGAAAAGTATGAGCAAATTTGATACAGTACCGATAGGTTCAGATGTCAGCACAATACATAAATAAGCTTCAGAATTTACTGTTAAAGTTCAAACTCAAACAGAGAAAAATCTTAATTCCTTCATTGATAAATGATAGTATTTCCATCGCAACAAAAACCTGTAATTTGCAGTAAATTTCAATCTCAGTTTTTTTAATGGAACACATATCTAAACCAATTTAATGGTATCAGTCAGAGACGGTGTATTATTTGTAAAATATATATCAAAAAGACAAAAAACAGAAGAGTAAGTCTCAAAGAATGACATAAAAGCTTGATATCTGGTATAATATCTCAACGATTTGTGTATGACAGAGTTGCATCTATCAGCCAGGCCCAGAGAAACAATCAGAATTTTGACATGAGAATATAAAACTACTATATCTTCCCTTCAAATCTGTTTTTCCAAGAAAACAACATTTTTGTCATTTATGACAATTTCCCTGAGATACAATCACAATGTGACAAGGAAAGAAATGAAAAGCATTTTATATGATACATCTATTTCTCCCAGTGACAAGGACCTTATAATGCCAATCGGCAAACAAAAAAAGTTTTGCCCACAACAGATAACGAAATTATTTATTTGGCCACAATGCATTCTCCCCAGATAAATAGAGACAAATCTGTGATTCTCATACAATAAATCATTCCCATAATGAATGGTCATTTGATGCAATCACATTTCAATTCTTATTCAGGCCGATATTAACCAGTGCGGCCCATTTGTCACCGGATCTATAAGAGGTTTGATTACATCCTCCGAGAAAACTATTACAGATACTGTGTCAATGTATGGATTAGATGTCCGAAGCTTGACTCACTCTGTACTAAGTACATCATTTACCTAATGAATCTCCTAGCCATTGTTATCAGTGAATTCTTTACCTAAAAAAGTACATCTTTACCTAATGAATCTCCTAACCATTGTTAGAAGTGAATTCTTTACCTAAATATTATGTACATCATTGCATAATGAGTCCTCACCATTGTCTTACGTGAATTCCTAAATGGTTACAAATAGCAAACCAAGAGGACACAACAGAGCAACGGTCAGGCACAAAAATGAAACCAAGTAACAAAAAATATCACAAATTCAATATGCAACTTGTATAGAATTTTTACAACAGAGCACAGGTCAGGCACAAAAATGTAACCAAGTAACAAAAAATATTGCAAATACAATATGCAACTTCAATAGAATTTTTCAAAGCTATTTTTCTAAATATATTCCTCTGTACATATGCGTTCATGATATTTTATTCAGAACTTAAGGCATTATGCCGATATTCAAACCTCTCAATTGTAGAATTTATAAATGCACCATAATTCTAGAAACTTACTTTGAAATGTTCATTGCTTATTCACATGGGTGCTGTTTAATTAAATTACGTATGGAAATTTATAACCTACTGCACACATTTAAATCTTTTATAATTCTTTAACAACTATAGATTGGGGAAAAGGATTGGTTTGAAGACATTCATAAAAGGCAAATAGATTTTAGCTATTTCATATACAAATTTTGCATAACTGTTCCAGCTTTTATGTAGATATATGGAATACACGTTTTAAGTTCAGTGGCATGAAAATATAAAAGATCATGTTTTTAAAACATCAAGTACCCAAGAAGCAGCCCACTAAGTTAAGTCACTAATATTTAAAGCCCTACAAATGCCTTAATTGACTGTTGAACACAAAATCAAAAGGGTAATTAAATTGTCATGACCATCCTGCATACCAAGTTTGTGGGACCTCAGCAGAATCATCCTTTTGTTATATTGGATTGGAAACCATTTAGTCTACCAACCAACAAAAAAACCCATAGGTTGACCATGACCAAATGTGAATACAATATCTAATTATAGTCAATCATGGTCAGTTCAAATGTAAGGTTGAACATGTTCAGTTTATCAACAAAAGATTTGACCATGGTTGACCATTGCATATTTTCATGGCATTTGACTATGGTAAAGCATGGCTGACCATCAAAATAATGAAAAACCATGGTGACCATGGTAATCATTTGGCTTGGGAAGAAACATGCCCAAACCAATACACAAAATGAAATGAAGGGGAGCATAATAATTACACTGGTATAGAAACTTTATGTTGGTACCATTGCAATGGAGGTTCATGTCAAAGTGTGGCAACACCATTATCAGAAATTGTTTCTACATGTACCAAGCTTAAACAGGTCATCATCCCTTGAACTCCAAGAAATGTTTCATTTTCATAGTTACTGATGGTGAGACAAACAAATACAATAAACTCATAACTGAAGTTGATAAAAGACAATCATTTTCTACAGGACAAAATAAATGACCATTTATCATTGGTGACTATTACTCACAGTTTTATCAATTTTTCATCATAAATGCTTGGCTGTTGTTGCTCAGTAATGAACATGTCTATGACCGTTTGGTATGATAAAGGACTATAAATGGTGCCGATCATTCACTGTCAAGATCTTCCACCAGTACAAGAATTGACTATTACTGCCACCAATGTTTAAACTCCTCATTATAAAAAGGACAATCACCAATAGTTCAAGGAGGACAATGTTTAAAGTAATCAAACAATTAATGCTTTTATTTATATGGATTTAAATCATTCTTTGACATTAATGTTTGGGTTACTCAGTCTGTAAAGTTAGGGTTTGAAACTACTTAATTGACCCAATAAGCAAATAGGTATATAAGTATTGTTGCAGACTCAAAATTAATTTTTCCTGCAGTAGTTTGCTTTCCTTATTCGGGGCAATCAATTTAACAAGCACAGATTTTGGAGACTATTGGTACAAATTATTGATAATTAATGGTAAATTGGTGATAACCTGTTATACCAGGAAAATGAAATTTAGAAAACCACTTCATAATCTGCCTTAACCATGTTAAGGAGGCCATACCCTACAGGCAATAAGACATCCCGAACCTTGTCAGAGAATGCATTGAAACCAGGAAAATAAAACGGTTAATCTGCTTTAAGCAGCCAATCTTGGTACTAGGATGCAGTTTAACTGTGAATGTTTCTAGTAAAGCATGCAGTTTTTATGAGTAAATGTGTATGAAAGCATGTTTTATAGTGTCTATGGAGTAAATGTGTATGAAAGCATGTTTTATAGTGTCTATGGAGTAAATGTGTATGAAAGCATGTTTTATAGTGTCTATGGAGTAAATGTGTATGAAAGCATGTTTTATAGTGTCTATGGAGTAAATGTGTATGAAAGCATGTTTTATAGTGTCTATGGAGTAAATGTGTATGAAAGCATGTTTTATAGTGTCTATGGACAGTATCAAACAGACATGTTAGTGAGACTGACAGTATGCCCCTTCAAGCATGTTCCATCATGTCAAAAAGATCATTTAATTTGGGTTCATAAAAGAGAAAATGATGCCTTAACATGACAGATTTAATAGGCCCGAAACCATGTAGAAATATTGTAAAAACATTATACATGCAGAATTGATGAATTCCTGATGCAATGATGACAGTTGTTCAGGACAGTTCTTGACAAAACTTGTAACCATTGTTTTCAGTCCAACTTCATAAAGAACAATGCACTGTGGTTTATATTAAACTGCATCATTTCGTCTCCATGACAAAATAAAGTGTAGTGTATTGTATTTATTGCTAAACGATAAAAAGCAACAGTTACTGGTAGTTATACTTTTGAAACACTTTAAAATGCCATTATCATTATTTATGAAACAAATTTTCATTATTATCTGGCAGCTATTAAAATACATTTAAATTGGAGAACATAGCCAAGTTTCTTTTTTACACCAATAGGTTAAAACATTGTTTTGATGAAATTTCATCACTCAAGTATCTGAATATAAATTTGGTCATAATAATTGATTTTGGTTCTAAATATGAAACTGATGTGATTATGGGGCAGTAACATGGGACATGATTACAACTGAAGCATGATTGATTGCATCCACCATAAATGTTTGATATTACAAATTTAGAATATTTAGGAGCATGCACAAGCTTGATATGTTTTGCTGCATGCTAGATATTATTGCTTTCATGGCCCAATGTCTTAAAGGGTCTGCCTCACAGATGGAGCTAATTTAAAAAAAATATCATTTTCTTACCATATCAAGTATTTATATAATAGAACATTGTTGAATGTTGCTTTTAGAAATATTTATTGCAAATAATCGATTTTAACCACTTTCAACATTGCACACACCAATGTGTATTTCCTTTTAAAAACAGCGTAATTTTTCCTTTCAGTATGATTTTGGAGTAATATTATTCACTAGATTGGTCTGTAACATAAATAAACTTCAGTCAAAATATCTATGAAGTATTTGGTTTGTTTTTAAATTTGTTTTCATCACATGGGAGTAAATTTCAGGCAATTTAAATGAGAGTAGTATTAAATTCTATACTGTATAAATATGGTATAGAATTTAGGAGGTAAATTACTAAAATAATTACAAAATCCTGATGTTTCAAAAGATATATTGATATCAGAGTGCTTGTTTATAGGATATGCAGGCATCTATGCCAAAATATAGTGAATATTTAACGTGACACAGTCCCTTTAACCATCCTAGATTCTAACCAAATTAGAAGCAGGGAGTTGTCATTCATTTTGATTGCACACTTAAAGATGATGCTAGATTTATTCTAGGTCTTTGCAGTGAACATGAGCAATAATTTCATATTTGGATTTTTAACAACCCCAAAACAAAAACAATAACAGCAAATGTTTGACAACCATTTCCGTTATTTGTCAAATGATCCAAAAGAGTGATTTGAATATTTCTTGCAATATAACAATATGTTGATACTTTGCGGAAGCATTGTTACACTGCACCATGTAGAAACCATAAATATGTGATATCAGAAATAAAATATGGCCAAGTGATATCAGAAATAAAACATGGGCAATGTATTAAGTGAGTCATGCACTTCACTCCAGCTTGCTCTTATAACATTGTGCAGACATGGATGCTTGTAAAACATGATATAAAATGCATTCTGGAAAGAGACAGATACAATAAAACGTATTTATAATAAACCAAAAGTGACAAAACCTCATTTGTGCGTTATTGCAAGATTTGCAAACAAGGCCAATAACTTTTCTAAAACTTGATTTCATGACATGCATGTGAATATTTATAACAAACCCAAGATATTGTTTGATCACAAAACACATTGTTATGTTACAACTTATGATATTGGGTTTGGCAATCATGTGTTTCTTTTAGAAAACCTAGAAAATAAGATTTTTGTCAGAAAAAAAGTTAGAAAATCTGAATTGATAACGAGATGACCAATGTAATACCTAGGAGTCCATGTTGAAATCCCAATGTCATTCATGTTCACTTGCCACCTTTAAGTGTTACCTTTACTACAAAGTCCCACAAATCAATTAGGTCATATATTTTACCAACTAAATATGTTAATGTTTCTTTTTTGTGTTTCATTTAATTTTGTATACGTGACATTGTATATTTGAGACATCAAAGGGACATGATTTCATGAAATTAGTTGTTACCCTTAAAAAAATGCAATGAGGATTTGAACAGTATGGCATGATAACAGTGGTTTTGTTTATTTTGGTTTCATGAGAGGTTCATAGTCCGATTCTGGGTATAAACAAAATAAACAAATCAAGTAACAACAGTTTTGGAATGTTTAGGAAGTTCAGGAGGACAAACACTAACAAATTCATTCATCATGTCTTTAATCAAGCATTCAATTTACCTGGAATTTTACATAGATATCACTCTACTGTACCTAATGGTCCAGAAAAAGAATCCTTTGTAAGTGGCTTCACTCCAAAACATATAAATGCCAGCGGTTGAACTATAAACATTGCACTGTGGTCAGTAATTCAAGAGTTGGCATCAAAACTTAAAATGAGGTATTAGATCTAAATATCAATTTTGGCCATTGTTTATGTGATATGGAGAGTTTTAGCTTCAAGTAATATATACCAGTTCCAGACACCTGTCTATCAATTTGCCCAATAAAAGTTTGGTATGCTACACATTTTTTCCTGATAAGAGTCAACAAGAGTGTCAATGTGGAGCTAAACGTCCTAAAAGCAAACTTGCCAAGGTTCTAAATAAAGAACCCATACATCTAAGTTTAGTGATGTTTTGTTGTTGGGTTAGAAGTCTACACTCCATGCTCACAGAGGTGTCTGAGCTTGACTACAAAATGCCTAAACACAATGAAAGACATTGAGCAGGCACTACAAAGCATATAAATCAAAATTGTCGAAATATCTAATCCTTATTATTAACAACTTATAGAGGATGACTATAATCAAATGTTTGCAACAAAAAACAACATTTGTTGAAATATTAAAGTATATAGCAGCATTTATTCAAAGAATTCAGTCATTATGTAAATCCCAGACAAAAAGGGATAATAGTCAGCTGGCATGATAGTGAGAAAGATAATAAGATTTAACCAGATTAACAATCATGTGTTTTAATCTGTGATATCTATCATAACATAAAATGCAAATAAAACTGCCAAGTGCCAAAATATGATCATCTCAAAAATAAACAACAATGTTAACTTATCATTCAAATTTTTATTCCTTCAACACATATTATGTAACTCAAATAGGATTAAGTGACCTTCAATTTTTATTAATTTTATTTTTGCAATTTCTGAGTATTGTTATATGTTGTATGTCTCAATGCATTGGATTATTATGGTTTGGGATTTATTCCTTTCACTTAGGATGCATAATCTGACATGAGTGTTTCGAAAATGCAATGCTTTGGTGTTCGACTCTGGAAAGTGCTTTGGTGTTTGACTCAAGGAAATGTAAGTCTTCTGTGGGCACTGCTCAGGGTAGTTGAGTCGTTCTGATTTCTGTGCTCGGCTGGTTGGGTTGAGTGCTACCTTCCCTGTCGAATTTTCTTCATCCTTTTTTGCATGTTTGACTCTGGCAAATGTAATGCTTTGATGTTTGACTCTGGTCAATGTAATGCTTTGATGTTTGACTCTGGCAAATGTAATGCTTTGATGTTTAACTCTGGTAAATGTAAATCTTTGATGTTTGACCCTGACAAATGTAATGCTTTGGTGTTTGACTGGAATATGAAATGCTTTGGAAATTGGTGTGCATTATAAATCTGGGCTGCATTGCCAAACTATAACTCAGTCAACTGATAAATATAAACTTTATACAGAAACATTTGTTATTGAGGGGAACTATAAAGGTCATTGGTTCAAGCTAATGGCAAGATTCATCTTCCAGAGCCTATAATTATGTAACAATGAATGGCAACATTGTGAGTACAATCCATGTAGGAGGTAGCTTAGTATGCATGACATTGCCTGTAATAATACCTAACCCAAACCAATGTCTTACTTTAGGTGTATGTATTTTACAATCACTGTGACATTTCATCAATGCTGATTGACGCCTTCTAATATTCAAGAATAATCCTGAAACAATTACAAGAGAGGCAAAACATATACTCATACTATACGATTAATGTCAGAATCGGCAACAAATATAAAGGGTTTGTCGAGTAAACTGTTGACTAGCATCTGTGACTTGACCAAATTAATTCTACAAATTAAATACTGAAAGTATTGAGCAGCTGTATGGAGGTGATGGTACAGGTTTAGAGCCGCTAAAACAATCATTCTAATAAACTCGTGTCCACACTTACTGGCCAATTAAAATAGAAAAGATTAATTTCAAAAGTAATGTAATTATCACTTTTGTAGCTGCTGTACATTTCCTCCTCCTTCATTGAAGAGTCGTGTTATTGTTTTAAAGTGTCTTGTCATTTAGAAAGTCATGTCATCAAACGCTTTATTTCAGCAAAGAAAACTCATTTCCAATTAAAGTCTGTGGCCATCATTTCAATGTCACGGAAAGTTTCTCAAAAAATGGAGAATTTTATTGCCAATTCTTCATAAGATCGCTTGCAGCCAGCATTTCATGTTTCATTGTCACGTCCATGTTTGACGAAAGTGATCAGATAACAAAGTTTTCGCTTTCTTAAATTAAGAACAATAAAACACTTCGAGACAATGCATATAATCTTAAGGATGTTGTGTTAACATAGCGAGGTTCTCTACTGTACAGAAAAGTCAGAATCCATACAGCAATTAACTGTGGTACAAGTCAGAGACGTGGCTTGCTTGATTAAGGAAACTTGAGCAGACCAATATTCATCAATATTTCAACACACAAAAAGAAGAAAATTGAATTTTTCAGCAATTATCCGCCATAACTCTGAGAGTAATGTGTTGGGTTTTCTTTCAATCAAACATAGTCATATAACATCAAATGCTAATGCAGCAAGAATGCATGATACTCTTGTTGGTACAGAAAATATACCGTAAAACCATTTAATACTGATCAGGAGCGTAGCTGGGCATATTTTCAGTGTACGCACATGATTAATGCAGAATTGCTAGGGGGGTCCGGGGGCATGCTCCCCCGGGGATTTTTTTTATTTCTACGAAGCCGTACGTGCATTCTGGAGTAGTTTCAGACCATGCCATAGCGTAATATATGGCAGTATAAACTCTGATTCTATTTTTTAAATTGAAACATATGATTTCTTTTTATATTCTGGTAGGCCTAGTTTAGGATTATGCTTTGATGTATCATATTGATTAAAGCGATCGAAGCGACCTCGAAAGTAATACAATGTAAATAATTTTCCTCCTAAGAAAAAACTACTTTAACTACGTTCGCATCCGACGCACCCCCTAGTTATGACAACTGTTATTAATCGTTAAGGTTATTTGGCGAGCGAAGCGACAAAAAACACTGTTTGCCTGAGCAGCAGGTCAAACATACATGTTCCCTACTTGATGATATTCACTTAGTAAAGTACTGAGCGAGAGTAGCCAGCTAGAAAAAACACTACTAGCCCGATCAGCAGGTCATACATACAGAGTGATCATTAATGTATGGTAACATACTTTGTCAGTTTTTAATATAATATATGTTGTCATATGCCATTGTTGAACATATACATGTAAGTTTTATTCAGGACATGAATCATTTTCAAATGTTACATATTATTTCCTCAGCAGATGTTCGAAGCATTTTCCTTATATCAGAAAAACTGCCAAAATCAGCAGCAAATGAAGTCGTAAATTGCCAATTAATTCCTTGCATTTTACCCATTGTTGCTTCCAATTTCAAATTGTATTGGGCATATTTAAAATACGATCTTCTGCGAAATAATTCCGGATCGCAAATTTCCTGGAAATACTGAAGATGTACCGCTTCGTTGATGATGTAATTGACACCAAGTTCATGTAGAATGCATTTATTATCCATATCTTATAAAAGCTTGGACTCATTAGCTTTGAAATAAGGGTATAGCCACGTCTCTATCATTAAATCGGACAAAGTTATTAAAGTTATGTATCCCGTGCCAAATAAGCTACGCTTAAGCTGCGTTTAAGCTATGCTTAAAGCTGCGTTTAAGCCGCGTTAAAGCTGCGTTAAAGCCGCGTTAAAGCCGGCGGTATTGGCCCCCTAAAAGCGAAGCTTTGGCGAAGGAGCTGTATTTAAAAAAAAAACGCAGCTCAGTAATAGTGAAGATAAAAAAGTGCAGTATTTAACATACCTTTTTGACAAAAAACGCAGCTTTCAAGTTTAATATTTCTAGAAAAGCGCAGCTAAAATGCAGCCCTGCGCTAAAGCTGTGACTTTAGGGGGCCAATACCGCCAGCTTTAATAGAAAAACACAGCCCTGCGCTTAAGTTGTGTTTTTTTCTAGAAAAGCGCAGCTAAAATGCAGCCCTGCGCTAAAGCTGTGATTTTAGGGGGCCAATACCGCCAGCTTTAATAGAAAAACACAGCCCTGCGCTAAAGTTGTGTTTTTGTCAAGAAAAGCGCAGCTAAAATGCAGCCCTGCGCTTAAGTTGTGGTTTTCTAGAAAAGCGCAGCTAAAATGCAGCCCTGCGCTAAAGCTGTGATTTTAGGGGGCCAATACCGCAAGCTTTTATAGAAAAACACAGCCCTGCGCTAAAGTTGTGTTTTTGTCAAGAAAAGCGCAGCTAAAATGCAGCCCTGCGCTTAAGGTATGGGACTCATCATATCGAGAAATTTTCCTATAACAAGGATTGTTCGAAAATTCATTTTTCATGCGGAGTAACCTTATATACGTTGAATAAAGTAAAAAAAATGGGGGGTCTATGACTTAATTTTTTGGCAAATTGCACTTGAAGTGACACTGTGTAAAATACAGGGGAGTCGTTTTATGTCATTTAAAAATGGGGTAGGGGTAAAATATCAATTCATGTTGCCTAAAATATGGCGATGTGTATAACGAAAAGTAATGTAACCTTTAGTCATATAAGTACCACACCGAAAAAAATCAAGTTGTTGGCGTTTTTGTATTTTTTTCGAAAATTATCACATTTATAACATGTAATGAATAAAGTACCAAAAATCATGAAAAATAGACATTTTTCTGAAAACAAATACCTTGTAAAAATATATTTAATATAACAAGGATTTTCCAAGTCTTTGCCATGTTGTGCACACATCTATGGTCATTTTAGAAATGCATTAAAAACAATATGTCTATGTGCTTAAAAAAAAGTTATTTGAATTTGAAATTTTCAAATAAGGCCGAAACACATAAAATATGCAATTAGTCAATTAATGAAAATAATTACACAAGAAATTGATAAAATCCATATAAAATGTAATTTATACAAAATAAAATAGACATACTGTATTTATATTATTTCAAAAGACTTAAACAATACAAAAAAAAAATAAACAATGTTAAAATCTTACCCCACCCATTTTTTTAACATTAAAAATCTTTAAAATTGAATAGTTTGTTCATTTATTGTTTGATCATAAAATAACTTGGCACAAATGTAACTTATGATAAGAATTTAATATAAACATAGTAATGTTGTTATTTACCTAAATGTCAAGGTCACAAAGAAAGGTCAAAAGTCAGTTTTTTGTGTCAAAAATGACTGTTTTTTCCTATACACAGCCCTGATTTTGAGAAGTGTTGATACATAAATAATTAAATACACACCAACATAAAAACTCATGAGCAAGAGAGCAATATTCCATAAAGCCATGTGTAACTCGAACATCCAAGGTCAAATGCTAAGGTAAAACAATCATTAGTAGATTCTATATGAATGAACAATTTTAAGAGGTTTGGTCATACAGGTATTTTTACTTGTAATAGATTGATACAAATATTAAATATGCTTGTTTAATAATTTATATGATGCATTTCAGTTATTTACTCACATAGAATAGTCATATATATTATAATGGGGAATCAAACAAGGTGTTCACATTACCCCACCCACTTTTTATAACATAGAAAATCTTGAACTTTCATCGGTTTGATCATTTATTGAAAAAGTATTAAATTGTTTTGTAAAATATAATTTATTAGAAGTATTTAATACAAAATCATAAATGGTGTCATATAGTTTAGTTCAAGGTCACATTGAAAGGTCAAAGATCACAGTTTATAAAAAAAACACCTGTGGCTGGTTAGAAAAGTTCCGAGTCAACGAGCGGAAACCATTTGATCTACTGACCCACATGTGCAAAGCAATATAGACCTTATGGTCCTTACCCCATCATCAAAGATAGCGGGGCATTTTTTTTTGCCCCTTAAAGATATAACAATAATTATGAATTGATCAACATTTATTTTCAAACAAATGTAGGAATTTAAATTGATTTACAGTGCATGCTGAGGGTTAAAATAGCAATAGAATATCACAACAACAATCAAGCAGGTAGAGTATGTTCATTAATATTTGTGATGTAAAACAGTTTATATTGTTTCTATCAACACATAGTTTCTCGCGAATCCTTTATGATCATCAGCAGCATTTCTCCACTTCCACAGGCAGGTTCGCTTGACATCTCATCTGTAATGATATAATATGCAAACATAAAAAACCATTATAAAAAAATAAAAAGTTTAACAAAAGCCATAATCACATGACCATCCCTGGGGTATATGTTTATTTGCAAGTAACAGGACCAGGTGTTTGTTGTAAGTGTTTTCTCAAAGCAGGACTTAAATTAAGTATTCATGCACTTCTCATAGATGTCATCTACATATTTGTGAAGTTCCAAATCAATCAACTGAATACCATTTAACTTATGCTCCAGGCAAACAATACTTTAATTCAAATATCAAATCAAAACCTCAAATATTTTTAGAGTTATACTAAATATATTATAAAATTCAATAAGGGGAGATAATTTCAAACTGGACTACATAGTTATGGTTTTTGGTTACTGCCTTTGTCCTAGTTGCCATCATTGACATATTAAGTTTTAAGTCAATATCTTCAATATTTTTAGACAAAATTTGGGACTGATGGAAGGACACTGATTATTACCAGCTTTATCAGTATGGATGCCCATCTTGATCATTGTGAATAACTATGTTGGATTTCAAGTATCTTCCATAGTCTTTCAATCACAAATTGACATATTTTCAGAAAAGGGGAATAACTCTTAAAAAAGTCAAGCTAATAAAATCTTTATTACCCTTTACAGAGCTATTACTATGTAAACTGTTAGCAATTATGGGATGTTTAAGCAAGGAAACAAGATTGAATGGATACAACTTATGTGCAAGTTAAAATTTAAATAAAAAACATATTATAAAGAAAACTGCAAATTACCAATTGTAGCTGTTCTTTGACTTTTTTCTGCAGCAGGATGTCTTGATCACACTTTTGTATCTATTTGATTCACATTTCATAGAGAAGAGAGAACATGCATCTGTTGCCAGGTGTAAACAGTTCACCAATCATTTTATGATGACATTTCCAAGTCTCAGAACAACAAACTGCAATCAGAAAATGAAATAAATATTGAAAATGTATTATTATCAGTTTAATTTTAAATTAAAGAACCCCCCCCCCATAAGTTTGCACTTGAAATACCTAATTCTCCTATCAACATAATAGGCCAAACCAGATATTATTATCAAATTCATTGTGTGACATTCTACAAAGGCGCTCTTGGTTTACGGGAATAGACCTTAGGGGGGGGGGGGGGGGGGGCTGCATATAACAAATTGAAAACCAGTACAATATATTTACTATTACTATTGCTGCCCAGAGTTCATGCACAAATCTCACCTAAATTCAAGGACTTTTCAAGGTAAAATGTGAATTTTCAAGGCCATTTCAAAACATTTACAAAGCAAAATTATAGAATTTTTTTTGTGCAGGATAAACTAGAACCATCACTGTCGTGATCAGGGCCCTGTCGTTATTATTATCAATAAGTATTGCAAGTTTCATTTGAATATCTTGAAAAGTTTTTGAACTATGGCCAATGTAAAGTTTGAAGTCGAAAAAGTGGCACAAGCCAAAATTTATTAAAGCTAGAGTTGTTGCCCTTTGCTACACATGTGCGTATTGTCACTGTCAATATGTATAGCAAGTTTCATTTTGTAATTTTACAAAGGGCCATAATTCTTACAATATTGTAACTGGAGTAACATAACTTATAACAATAGTGTATTGTTGCTGTGACCTTATGTTTAAAGTTTGAAGTCGTTACCTTTAACGGTTTGCAAGTAATTAAGAAAAAACATGAAAAATGTGGACGGACGGACGGACAGACAGACGGACAGGGTGATTACTATAGGGCACCTGAAAAAAATTTGCAGGGCCCTAATAAGAAAATTATGGTCATCACGACTACTGCTAACACTCGCAACAATGCAGTAACATCACTTTTTAATAGGTAAGACAAAGAGTGTTTCTTCATCATATTTTATGCAGATAATGTGTTATTTTCACAACATTCTTATTCATACACAATTCATGTATATCCAAGGCTGTGTGACTATATTCAAGGACTTTCAATTAAATTTAAATTTTCGCAATTTTTTAGTTTTTTGTTCAAGGTTGAACTTGAATGGAATGGTAACAATGTGTAATTATATGTCTTTGATTGAGTATTCAAGAATCATGAACATGTACTGCATTGCTAGTCAAAACTTAGCAATAATCATTGCAATAGTAAAACAATAGTAATTTGCAATAAAGCAATAGTATCACAAAAGCAAAATGTATACCATAGTCAAAATTGACCCCAATAGTCAACACTTCTGGCTCTAAAGTATGTCATAAAAGAACACAGCATAATTATAGCACCATCCTGTATATACTTAGCCACAAGTTTGGGTCAGTTAATCAACATTTTCAACAGATCTTACCTTTATCTTTCTCTTTTTGTTATGAATGTTCCTCAGAATGATTAGTTGGAGGATATCACTTCATTACAAATCTACTCTAGGGAGCAGCCAAGTGGTGTTGCCAAGTGATCTTGTCTGTTGACATACAGTCTATAAGTTAAACCATGACCCATGACTCCTCACACCTGTAAACATTATATACATGTTTAAGTATTACAAACAACAGAACTCATTCAACATTAATAAATGCTTTATTTTGAAGTTTCATGTCAATTCCACGACCAAGAGCTGTATACATAGTTGGCCTATATTCTTATTGAATTGTATTTGCAGTGTAATTCCAGTTGTAATGTTAGGAAAATATCGGTGGTGTTACCTTAACATTGTCCCGGCAAAGTGAGTTTGTTCCCAAACAAATAATTGTCCCTCAGCGGCTTTCCACCGCCATGCGCCCTAGCTCTAGGGACAGGGTAGTCGAACCACGACTCGATATCATAGACTGTGAAACTTTAAATTTAAAAGGAGCTCCTAGAAGACAGCAAGGCGGCATTGGTTACGATTGACTAACTTCACTAAGTGTATAATCATAATGGACAATAAATCGAATAATCATGAATGATATGAATTAAGTTCAATTAATGCTCATCTTTTGGATTAATTTCATTAAATATGCAACATATTTTGTGCGTAAAATTATCATGATTAATAATGCACCAGTCGGTTGTATTCACGGCGCTCCACCGCCAGGGATCGTCCAGGATTTTTACTTTTGAATTGTCAGAACACTGGCCCTTCCACCGCCTTGCGGGGGACAGCTGATGGTCAAATCTCTGGTATTTCCCCAGCACCTGACAACTAAATATCCCCGGGGTACTTATCTTTGAATAAAAAACATCATAACATTTCCCCGGCTGTGCGGTGAAAGCTGGAAGGTAAAAACATGGCTGATTGCCTGCCTATCCACCGCCTATCCCCGGGGGTTGGGTGCCGTGGGAGCAACTGACTTGTGCATAAATTCTTGCAATAATATTGCCAAAATTTTGGGGAAAAAAAACAATAGAAATTACAATAATTACTTGTTTGTGGTCGTCTTACGCATGCCACCGGTGGAATCGAAACTGTCTAATTTTGTTCCGCTTTCGAGACATCTATATTCTTTCGAATAACATTCTTACAGCACCAGATTGTAACAAATTGTCATAATTACGCGCAAAAAAGGTTGAAATTTGTCGTGTGTTTGTTGTATAACGCAAACCGGCAATGTGCTACGGGAGGTAACTCTGTGGCTGTCGTAAACTTTAAATCACGAAAAGTCGAATAAAAAGCGAAAAGAATACTGTCATATACGACGAATGCATTGTTTGAAATTAGTTTTAACTTCGTCGAGTGTGAAAAGATGCGTTCTTTGAGTGTGCGTATTTTATGCAAAATCTGAACGATTTCCGGCGAAATTGGCCAGGAGTCCCGTGCCTTAAGTTGTGTTTTTTCTAGAAAAGCGCAGCTAAAATGCAGCCCTGCGCTAAAGCTGTGATTTTAGGGGGCCAATACCGCAAGCTTTAATAGAAAAACACAGCCCTGCGCTAAAGTTGTGTTTTTGTCAAGAAAAGCGCAGCTAAAATGCAGCCCTGCGCTTAAGTTGTGTTTTTTCTAGAAAAGCGCAGCTAAAATGCAGCCCTGCGCTAAAGCTGTGATTTTAGGGGGCCAATACCGCCAGCTTTAACGAAGCTTTAGTAGAAAAACACAGCCCTTCGTTAATGCTGGGTATTTTTCTAGAAAAAACGCAGCTAAAGTGAAGCGCTGCGCTAAAGCTGTGATTTTAGGGGGCCAATACTGCCAGCCTTAACGAAGCTTTAGTGAAAAAACACAGCCCTTCGTTAATGCTGGGTATTTTTCTAGAAAAAACGCAGCTAACGTGAAGCGCTGCGCTAAAGCTGTGATTTTAGGGGGCCAATACCGCCAGCTTGAACGAAGCTTTAGTAGAAAAACACAGCCCTTCGTTAATGCTGGGTTTTTTTCTAGAAAAGCACAGGAGCTTCGCTTTAGCTGTAATTCAAGCGGGATTTTGTCATATTTATAACGAAACATTCATCACAGCTTTAGCGAAGCCTTTAAGTGATCTAAATCTGCTGAAAATTTAAGCCTGCATCAATAATGAAAACAACAAAACAAATCATATGAACTGCACATTTATTTAATAAATTATCAAAAAAGCACTATATTACAGGAATGAAATAGTTGCTAGAATACAACCAAAATCCCCTTTAACTTGTTTTTTTAATTTGCACATTTTGAAAGGGGAAAACTCATTTAAGGTATCTTAGTATAATATGTATACATTATAACAGTCCAAATAAACAATTGACTGTTGAATTTATCCATGATCAAGTATATTATAGCAATCAGGTTCCTTAGGGATATTATAAATAAATAACATTGTAAGCACATAATGTAGCAAGCTTAAAGCACCTGAGAATTTCGAACTACAAAAATATTTTTTTTTTAAAAACAACAAAAAACAATACAAACATAAACAAGGAACATATTTACAAAAGTAGACTCAGAGCAAGAAATGTTTTACACATTTTCAGTCCAATGTAATAAGGTCTGTTGCCAAATACACAATTATATGTTTTCAATTGGCCACGGCCATTTAACTACCATTTATGCATAAATAAGTCAACATTTGAAAATATATAATAAATGTAATAGCAATCAGATACCTAATGGATATTTATAAAATGTTGGTAGCACTTATTTAGCAAGTTTCAAAGCACCATAGAATTTCATACTACAAATTAATGCCTAAAAATATTTCTTTACTAAAACCCTCCTGATGGTCTTTTTTACCGCTACCCAAATTTTTATGGACAAAAACAACACAACTATTTGTGGCATTTTCTGTTCAAAAGTATTAATTTAGTTTTAAATAATGAATAATGATATAATAGAAGTGAAATGTGTGAAGAAATTGGGTTGGTTGGGAGCTCTTATCATTTGATGTCAACCAATCATTTTTAAGCATGTAACAGGAAGCAAACTTACATTCTTTTAAAATGCTCATAATAAAAAATAACAAACAAACAAAACTGAACAATGAACATATTTACACAAGTATGAGTAACCTTGATAATCCAACTATCATTTATACTTGTTTTTTTTTATTAATTATTGCTTTAAGTTGAATATAAATAAAAACAAACAAATAAATAAATAAAATGACTATTGAATAATCTATGATAAATCATAATAACAAAAACAAACTTATGATAATAAAAGAACAAAACTCAACAATGAACATATTTACATAAGTATGAGTTAACTTGATAATCCAGCAGTAATTTATTTTCAAATTTAAAGAGAAATTGAAAAGTGTATATTTCATAAACCAAGAAATCTCATTCAGGTATAGAGCATGTATAAATTACTGCTGGATTAAGAACAGAATAACATTATCAAATAAATATCTAACTAATGCAGGTCTGGATTTCTTCAATCACTATGTACACTTTTATTCACTTATAACGAATCACTGATTTACATTGGCGTACATGGCCTGGTACCGCCTCAAAAAAGATCGGACTTTATTTTCCACACATCCTGGGGTCTCCCGAAACTGTTTACAAAGAAATGTAACGACTGTGTCTCTTCTCTGTTTGTCCAATCCAGGCCTTGGTGCTTTTGTTTTCACCGTATGGAGACCCTTTAATGAGCTGACGAGTAGTTCCTCGTGGGTGAAAGTAGCCTTCATCGCCATAGCTAAAGCCTTGGGCAAACGGGTTTCTGTGCCAACACTGGCTGATACAGTTTGCTGAAATGATAAAAAAGAAATCTCATTTCTGATATAACCATTTCTCTATATGATGCACCAGTTTTGCTCTCAAACAATCTTGACATGATGACAAATTAGGTTAAACACTAGTTTTTTGTCAGTCGCAAGGTAGATATTTTACTGTTTATATTAAACTATCAATTATCTCTGAAATGTGTGAAGATAGTTTAATGCCATTTCACATATTAAATAGTTTTGGTTTTTGTTTAATGCCATTTAACATATTTAAGAATTGTGGTTTCGTTACAGTTAAAAAAATTTAAGACCTGTACACTGATGATGTCATACTACATGCTACCTTACACTTGAATGAACAGGCTGTGGCAAAGCAGTTGAATACGTGTGCATAGTTGCCCACTAGCTATAGGACTAGAAAGCCTGTCTGTGATTGACCCCAAGGAAAGTTACTGTGAATGATTGTGTTCATCTTTATTAGCATAAATGATGAACCACTCTTAATTACAACATATATTGGCAGTAACTGTAAATAAAACTAATATTTAAACCTTCACAAGTATCACTTACTGTTGGTGGGATTGAAGGCTGCATGGCAGAGCAACTTCCAACAGACGTAGTGGTAATTGAGGCGTCTTGTGAGACAGATCCACTGGACTGAGCAGAACGTAAAGCCAGAACCTATAATAAAATTATAAATATAAAGTTGCAAGAACCATGAAGACCACAATTAAACAAAAGTTATAGTAAAACAAGTATGCCCCATCTACTGTTGCTTAGCAAACTCCATATAAAGTTTGATGATCCTATGATCTTGAGTCACTGAACCAAAATTTGGTTTAAAAAACATGTACAGGCCACAATGACCTTGACCTCAAAATAAAAAGGGTCGTCTACTGAAGTTGATCAGCCTCAATGTAAAATCCTAGACAAAGCCTTTTTGAGTTATTGAACCGAAAAGATTTGGTCTACCAACAGATAGACATCAGCAAAGCAATATACCCCTCACACAATAAATGTGGGCCTAAAAACATTATAAAACTTATCAAATAACTTAAAACTATTCTGCCAAAACTGTTTTTCGTTGGCAGCAAATCCGGATTTCCAGATTAATCTGGAGTTGAAAGATCCCTTTTAATAGGCAAGTTTAATGCTTGAAGCAAGATTTTCTAGTACTTGATAGTACCCTAAATGCCCTGTTATCACCACTCTACATGCAGTATTAGCATACTCAAATACAAATAATTGTTGGCATGATAACCATTTGCAGTTCATCAAACAATTCAGATTGAGCCTAGTCATAAGGCTATTGGAATAATTTTACTATTTAGTGTTACCCCCTTTTGCTATTATGAACTACGTGATACTATAAATACATATATATGTGTGCATACCTCTGATTTTAGAAAATCTACCAGCTTCTTCAAGGCTTTCAATTCTTGACAACAAGAGTGGCAGCTATCCAAATTAGTGATCTGATAGTCAGTCTGAAATGATAAAATAAACATGTATATAAAATTTTATAAATATACAACGTAACACAATCTGTAATGTTCACTGTTGGTGTGACATTATGAAATTTAATACATTGTACACATGAATCTGGCCAAGAGACATTATGTCCCACCTTGCTGTTGAATCAGTCATGGGCTTATACTGAAATCAGTCTGCGTAATTAGCACTAGTTTAGTTGTCTGAGACATGTAACTTTTGCATAAATATGTATTAAGTAATTAGTACAGAGGAAGAATGTGTCAGGTAGTTCAAGGAAAATTTCACAGACTGCTGGACAGATCTGAATAAATTCCCTTGGTTTAGAACTGAACAGGGTGTTGAAAATTATATGTATGACAAAATATTATTATTACCTATAGTAGTTTGTGAGCAAGCAAATGCTGTATAGACCCAGCAATAACTTAATTTGAGCTATACCTATGTATAAAGAACAACAGTGAATTTGTAAAACTTATATGCCCCCATGGCAGCCAACTATTGTTAAGGTCACAATGACCTTTAACCTTACCAACGAAACATTAGGGCCAGCTACTGTTGTTGGCAAAGTTCCATGCTATGATAAAAAGATTGAAGTTCTGAAGTGCAATTATGCTAAAATTAATATTAACTTTTTAAACAAACTGACCAACAAATATTTGATGTTTGGGGCTAAAAATAAGACAAATACAAAAAATACATACACAAGAATCATGACTGTCTGTGACCACTTGAGCAGTAGAAGGCATCACCTCTGGGCAATCATCCCAAAACTGTGATAGAAATGAAGATTGCTCGAGTGATGGTGAAGGTGTAGCTGTGAATGTGTGTGGTGGCGGTGAAGGTGTAGCTGTGAATGGTGTTGATGTGTGTGGTGGTGGCGGTGAAGGTGTAGCTGTGTAAGATCTGAATGGTGTTAATGTCTGTGGTGGCGGTGAAGGTGTAGCTGTGAATGGTGTTGATGTGTACTGTGAAGGTGTAGCTGTGAATGGTGTTGATGTTTGTGGTGGTGGCGGTGAAGGTGTAGCTGTGTAAGATCTGAATGGTGTTAATGTCTGTGGTGGCGGTGAAGGTGTAGCTGTGAATGGTGTTGATGTTTGTGGTGGTGGCGGTGAAGGTGTAGCTGTGTAAGATCTGAATGGTGTTAATGTCTGTGGTGGCGGTGAAGGTGTAGCTGTGAATGGTGTTGATGTGTACGGTGAAGGTGTAGCTGTGCAAGATCTGATTGGTGTTAATGTCTGTGGTGGCGGTGAAGGTGTAGCTGTGTAAGATCTGATTGGTGTTAATGTCTGTGGTGGCGGTGAAGATCTGAATGGTGTCGTCGTTTGTGGCGGTGGTGAAGGTGTGGCTGTGTATGATGTGAATGGTGTAATCAAGTCAGTTGTAGATGTGTGTACAAAAGAGGGTGTATGAGACACGGCAGCCAAACAGTGTGAGGTAGATGTACCCAAAGGGACCCTTGATGCAGAACGCCTTCTCTTAAGAGTTTCCAAAGCACCATCATCTGCAACTTTAAAATAACAAACATTTTATTTCCCACAACTAATCCTGCAAATTTGCTGTACTTACAGTAACGAAAGATTGCCAGCTATTATACTAACTGTTAAGTTTAATGACAAGTTTGTTCCGGTCAGAAAGTATTGCATATTTTTATTTTTACACAATGAAATATAATGAAATTTGGAAATTGTACAACGCAATCAACCAGAGGTAATAAGGCCCAATGTACCAACACAACTGCAGTGACATTCTTTTCACTATTCATTAAATATCCACAATAGCGATAAAGTGTTTTTACGCACTAAAATGCATTCAATAATTCAGGGCTTTTTTGCCAAAAATTGTAAAGCTGCCCTAGCCTGTAAGATTTGTGAAATGTAAAGCGTGATTCAGAGGTTTCACATGACCCGAAAACCTGAGGGTCCAAGGGTCATTCACTCAAAAAAAGCCACTGATTTATCTTCTACTCTAGTTGTTATCAATTTCAAAATTTTGGGCCTGTGCAAGCTGTTTCAATTCTAAAAGTGGCATTTCTTTGGTTTGTGAAGTTGGCATTCTGGAATTGTGAAGTAGCCTACTTCGGCCTCTTTTTTATAGTGAAAAAAAGCCCTGAATAGGTAATATTGACTTGATATGCCACATATCTCAAGCAATCAATGTAAGAGACATGTAAACATCTACATCTTGTCAAAGCAAGGTGACATGTTCATAATTGAATAAAACATCAATTTAATTGGCCAATTAAACGTTTATAGTCATTTTGTTTAG
Organism: Spisula subtruncata; assembly: GCA_963678985.1. NCBI lineage: Eukaryota > Metazoa > Mollusca > Bivalvia > Venerida > Mactridae > Spisula > Spisula subtruncata. The sequence goes on along the minus strand of OY787670.1, from coordinate 34,715,728 downwards.
GCATTTAGGGGCTTCATACGAAATTTGGCGTTGTCATAAAACTGCTACGAAATCTGTACTGTTCGAAATGAGGAAAATCTTAAGATCACCTGGTTTTATGAACTAGTATTGACCACTAGTCCCGAAGCACAATTAATAACTTATTTTTGGGGTTTCCACAGGCATGTTAAAATATTCCCCATTTAGCCTGTCATTGGTCCTGAGGATCGGACTGACGTCCTGATAGTTGGTGAACAGTCAAATTGATTTTTGTCTCTGCTTAAATCAACAATAAAGCAAACATTTCAATGCAATGTAAACACGGTTAAAAGATGACTTTCCTTGTTTCCAAGTACTCTCATCTTGGCACCAGTATTAAACTAAAGTCTGATGGCTATTCACTGATAATTTATTCGATTTTAACCAAAATTAAAGTATATAGATGTGGGAGCTGTAATCAGAAGAGACTCAAAAAGGACTCATTCCTGCTATTAGTAACTTTGAAAGAGGGTAAACAGTACTTGTCATAGCATTTACTGAATGTGAGACTACAAGAACCCTTAAAAATGCATGTTCACACATACCTTCAGCATCGAGACCTCTCTTGGTTGCCCTTTTCTTTCTGGATACTGGAGTATCACTTACTGGAGTATCACTAACTGCAGACTCACTTGTCATTTCGATCTCGGTACCCCAAGCATCTTCAATTACTGAAAATATACTGTTGTGTTAAAAAAAAGAAAGCTGATTCATTGTATGAATACCAACAGCCACAAATGACGCAGACTGAGGGGTAAAAGGCCAACTCTGTCCTATTACAAGTAAAGAGTAAAGACAGCAGTTAATAATTAATTGTAATTGTTGGCGTATTATTCAATTTTGAAGTGCAATTAGAAGATACTGTTTTTAACACAAAGCGTGGTTTTCTTTTTTCACTGATTGTCAAATATAATAAAGGATGTTCGTAATTATACAAAATTATGCACAGCTACAACAATTAACGAACTTAGTAATTAAAATGTAGTGTTAAAGACTAAAAGAGACAAGAATTCCACAACATACAAATTCCTCAAATCTAAAGATTAAAACAACTTTAGTAACACAGAAACAGGGCTTTCACTAGCCTCTTAAAGTGAAGATGAAAGTGACTCCCGACAGACCCGACTCAATTTTCAAGAGTCGTCAAGATATGGCAGAAAATTTTTACTATAAGTACTGGGTATAACAGATTATCAGTCTAAATTTCAAGGAGTCATGATAGGCCACTTGTAATAAGCACTTTCGTCAAATTCAAGAGTCAAAATGCAGTTTCAAGAGTCAAATGAAAGCCCTGATAAAGACACTGTGCATACTTTCTTACAAGTGTATTTCATGGGTATAAAAAATCAGGATTACCCATATATCAGCCATTCAATTCAGTATATGAACTAGAAGTATTACAAAACATTTACTACAAAGAATCAATATCAAATCCAGGCCGAAGAGTATCGGATCAAGTTCGTAATAGGGCCGAGTTGACACTGAATCGTCTTGCATGTGGGACCTGGCTATTAAAATTGATATCTGTGTTCAAAAACTGAAAAGCATTTAGATCAGCAATTTGTCAAATGTATTCATTTTCCCAAAATATCACAGCCCCATAAGACCACGTCTCCTATCATATTTACCCTTTGGATGTTAGATACACTGGGAAAAGTGAAGCTAGTAGGCCATTTTTGCTCACAAACACTAATCCCTCTTCTAAAGAAGACATTTCTTTATCTTTCATACAGTCGAATCCACAAGTGAGACATTTATAGTAATGAACAAAGACAAACTTACTACTTGTGTTGATCTTGAAATTCTTGCCAATCTTTGTTTTCAAGCCAATTCGTGTCTCTGGAAAAAAAGAAAAAGTTTAAAATGGAGGAAGGTTAACATCCGTGAGTTTTTGTCCTTTTCTATTTGCAAGTCAAACATCTCTTTATTCCAAAGAGGTCCAAAGAAAATTAAGAAATAATAGGACAGTTCCTCAAATTTAGAGCATTTCTGATAAGACACTGCGAGATATAAAGCCACAATGTCTCACATGACTTGACTTGACCCATGTGACACTAGTCTGCCATCTTAAATTTTTCGGTTGAGAGAAGATTTTTGTTTCATTTTAAATCATCAGTCAAACTGAGCAAATGTGAGCATTTATTGTTTCTAAAATACTTATTATCACGTAAATAATGTGGTATAATCCGTATTCATTGCGATTACAAATCGTATAACATCATCGTTACATGGTTATACAACATGTGTGATAACAAAAATGTGCACAATTCACAGATTTAGTAATGGTCTATATTCTTTATAAATTAAAAATGATCATTTGAAAAATGTCAATTATTGTACTGTGAATAACTGTTTGCAGCTTTTGAAGCGTCGTTTAAGTGTATATATACAGAAAGCAATTTGGGACTACTTTTTATGAGGAAATGCTCAAAGGTGTTCTTCGGTGCAAGTTTAGCCGAATTCCGTTTCAAGTCACTTATTTTTGGTAAAAATACAAAATTAAATGTGATAAAAAGAATCTACCACTCTTTCTTTTGATATCATCATTTCTTAAATTTGTCTTGAAAAATAAAGTTAGTAAGCTCGCCAGAGGGTCCCTTAATAACCGTTTTTTCTAGACCCATTTAAGAAATGTTGATTATAACTTGTGGTAGATCCTATACATCTATGTTATATTATTTTTATGATACGTCCGCTTTATTGAAATAAAGCTTAGTTTGAGGGTGTAAAATTGAATTCTTACTCGGGCACCAAAATCCAAATTTAGATCATATTTCGGCTTGTGGACAAGGTGCGAAAAATAGATTCCTATTTTATATTTCTGTGTAAAACATTAAAAATTGACAGACAAGTTAATAATCTATGAAATAGCATATTTGTCTCAATAAAAGTTGATTTATTTTATTTTATTAGACCTTTAAATCTCCTGTCGACTCTTTTTTAAAAACATCGCTGTTTTTTGCTATCGTCAGAAATGAACGGAGTTAACCAAACACGGTGAAATCCAAGTTGAGCGAAAACGACCGATTACTACTGAAGCATGCTCAATGCATAATGGATCATCAAAGATATTTGGCAACATCGATGACCTGCAAATCATTTCTTTGGACCTCTTTGTATTATACCATGTAATTTACTGAGCACAGGTGCATAACAGCAAATTTTACAGACATAAAAAAATTATATGAGATATAGAGAAACTCGGGTCCCTGTCCGGTGAGAACAATGTTATCAGGCGAGGTGATATCGTTCGGGTGGCGAGGTTTACCGAGCCATCCCGGGCGATATCGCCAAGCCTGATAACATTGTTCGAGCCGGACAGGGACCCGAGTTTCTATTTCTCATGAAACCAACAACGGGACACAATTTAGAGGCATATTTTTTAATTTTAAACTGGAGTTGTCGATCGTCCTTAGACCGCCCGCCGACTAACACAACTTCATTTGCTTCCGTACACAAAATATAGTTCTCAATTCTACGCTGTTCAATTAACAAAAATACTTAAAAAATAAATAAGATCTATTTCAGTTTTTAGTCAAAACTAGAAATCTAAGCAAATTATAAGTATTACCAAAATAAGAACATCGTGTCGTAAAAGTAGAATAAAATTCCGCTCATGAATTTTGATGTTATTTTCTTCTGTATGATGCATCAATGAAACGTCATCAATGACGTAGTGTGTGTGGAGAAGGTCGCTAATTATGTCAAACTTTCTTATGTTATGAATCACACAATGACAAAATACGGATTGATTTAAATACTGGATTGGGTGTGGCAACGGACAGTGCAAAATTGTATCCCGTGAAATGGAAATAACTTCAAGAATGAACAGTTTAGACATGCTTGTAGAACCGAGTGGGTGGAGAACAGTTTTCAACAAGATCAACTTAATCACGACAGAATGCTGATGAAAACAGATGGAAATACACAATTGTGAGTAAGACATTGGTTTGTTGAAGAGTCTATTAAAGTTTGTTCTATAGTTTGTATAAATTGTAGGGTTGTGTACTGAATGTAACAATGTTTTGATTCACAAAAAAAGCCCGGTGTTTCATGGTTTTCGTTTTGTAGGTCAACCTTCGCGAGTCGTGAAAATGAGATTAAAAATTCCTTTAGGCCAAAAAACTGGATATAGAGTGGATAGCTATGACTATTTTAACGTTTATTTATCTATGACAATGCTTAGCCAGTGTATTTATCTGTGTTTGTTGGTTTATTTCAGGGCCTTTCAAAACGATCGATCCGTGAGCGACCCGTATGAATTCAAGAACAATTACTGTGGCGTAGCCCTACCTGGCGGAGAAGCATTGCTAATCTGGATTGTAAAACTGAACGTTGAATAAATAATAGCTATTAAATGCACAATTCTGTTGTTTTCAATGATATTTATGACAATTTAAGACGGAATGCCATATTGCAAAATAGTCCGTTATTTGTGGGCGGAGCCAAAAAGTGTTCTCAGGCTATTGACCTGAGAACACATACTTATCTCAGGTCATGTGTTATCAGGCAGTTACCATGGTAGTTGCATGAGAAACAACAGGTAAGACTACCTCTGGGTTTCAAACCAGTTCATCTCTAGTTGGGAGGGAAACACGTAATAAATAGCATTTCTGAAATGACCCACCAAGAATCACATCGAGCACTATAAACAGACTGCTGCAGAAATTTTTTTAGTCATTCTTAGACAGGAAATCCTGGTTCTAATCTAAGAAAGTTCTCACAATCAACCTAAAATTAAAATCATACAAAAAAGCACGAAAAATACCAACCTTGCTAAATATGTACACTTTCATGGATAAAAGTTAAAACTTTCTAAAAATTAGTAAAATACTGATAATTGCTTATCAATATACTGATGATTTTCCTATAAATGACATAATATTTTAGACTGAATTTTACCCCTGCACAAAGACCTTTGCCCTGCACTTTACCTGTTTTACAGTGTCAATTTACAACAAATCTGAAAAAGGAAAAACTGTCGGCCATTTTGTGAACGTCCTGTATAAATTTCCATCAGAACATTTCTTGGATTTAAATAAATACAGACAATTCAGGACTGATGCATTTAAAATAATTTATGAGAAGTCCTTATCATAAGATAAAACCAGATAAAAAAAAGTTGCGTAAGCAAATTTAATAGAAAACGCCATACCTCCCAACTCGTAGATGATGGCATCATATTCTTTTCCCTTGTATTTCGCTCGGATCGGATCTCTGATGTTGTATTCACCAAACGCTTTCCGTGGAGAAACGATAGACCCCAAAGATATGACTGTGAACGTGCAATCTTCCCAATACACGATGGCGAACATCTTCGTAACGAAATATATGACGATTATTTATCAAACAATGTTTACCCTGCAATCGATGTTTACGTTTTGAGAGATGACGAATATAAGCGCCAAAACGAACAACCAATCAAAAAGGATCAAGAATCGCCAACGATTGGCTGTCTTCAATCTTGCAGGTGCGTGTGATTTTTTTTCAAATTATTTTTAGCTCGTCGTATGTCGGCAAAGTCCGTTAACCAATCAAAACAGCCGATAAGGTCCGTTTATATTTTGGAAATGTAGCTTCAGTTATCTACATCCAATTAAATATTATATATTTCGTATAAAAAATACCAAATGAAATTTATAGACATAGAAGCAATATCCCTAACGAACGCCTGCAAAGAAATATAAAAAAAATAATATTTCCCATCATGTCCATATTTTGCTAGTATACTTCCGGTTCCTGTTGCGAAAAAATCAACAAACTTGAAAAGAAAACTGAAATTAGGTTAGTTAACAGGTTATATGATACAATGCATCTATAATTTTATGTTAAGGGAAAAAAACGTCTTCGAATTTATAGTTCTTGTGTGCAAGAGTCGATGAAAAGACAGAAACACGTCAATTTCATGGTAAAATTAACGGGAAGAAGCAGAAAGTTACCCCCCCCCTCCACACTCTACTCGTATTCGCCACTCATGAGGTGCAATCGTGTTTTGGTAAATTTCCATGACCGAAAGTAACGAAACCATAATTGGCTAAATACGAGCATGCATATGACTACTCAAAGTTGAGTCTTAGTCCTGAGTTGGCACTTGTAGGCTGTAGCACCATGGCCATACTTCTATGTTTGCCAAAGTCTTACGCAAGCAAATGACTTTATCACAATTGTTAAAAGCATCATATATACAGTTTAAAATAACACCGGTGTCCTGTCTTTGCTGCAATCTTCTGTAAACAACTGAACACGACTACAGTGGTGGCCTGCACAAGGTCTGAATGGAGTCCGAGGGCGTACGAGTCTCAGATGGTACTAGCAAGAAAGCCGTTCTTGTAGTGCCTGTGCTCAAGTCTTGTATATGCACAAGTCAATTTTTATCTGCCAAAAATACTTGATAAGGGGCATTAAACAGATAGCACTAAGCAATGTAAATCTATTTTCAAATATGAACTGAAGTCAACGATAGACTCATGAATCAACTTCCAGATAGCATACCGTTTCTTAAAATGGCTAGAGCTTGCCTTCCATATTTAGGCAGGTTGATTACTACTGTAAATGTAGGGCGGATTAAAGATTTATTATGCAACGGACCGCTACAGATTTGCTTGATAGCTATGAATGATACACTAGCCAGTAGCATAAATTTTCCTACCTCTGGCTAAAGCTCTTTTTAAAGCGTAGCAAGACCGAGGTCATCATAGCGCTTTGCTTATGCAAGGGGATACTGGTCTAGTAAAATGAGTGTGGTTTACTTGCATTTATATAGACATATATTAATATCTTTGACTTGTACAATTGCAGATTACAACATTGATATAATTTTACAGATTTTGAGTAAAAATACAGACAGTCTGTAAATGTAACATTTTTTGAGACTCGCCTGACAATGTACTTGTTCATACTTGGAATTTATTTTTTTTTCTATTTTTTTCAGATCACATTTGTATTTTGTTCACATGATTCTACAGCTACAGATCACTTGAATTGTAACTACTATAAATGTGCTAGCTGCTGGTACTAAAGTCCAGAGGATCAAATGGACCATGGATCACACAGTCAACAGTTCCAACACTGGTTTGTATATGCTCATTCATTAACTTAGTTTTTAGCAAAACTTTGCATAGATAAAGGTAAGCTACTGTGACCGGACTGTTGGCGATGGTTATTTAATGTTCATTGTCGTAGTCACAGATTAACCGTAACTTATAGATCTGCTTGAGGGAAGGAATTTATGCTGAAATGTTTTTATTTTTACAGAATTACGGTCTTTTGTACTTTTAGTCAATATGTAACATAGAGTAATCTATTCTTGTGAATACTAGTCTTACAGTATTTGTAGGACTTTCTTCAAACTTTCACACATGGACAACCTTAACATGTGTGAGAAGGAAGGAATTTATGCTGCAATAATTTTTACAGTATTATGGCCCTTTGTTCTTTAATTTACTGTGTAATATATAGTGAAAAGTTCTTGTGAAAAGTCGACTCCTACAGTTTTTCATGCAGTAACAATCTTAAAAGATAGGTGTGCATGATGAATAGAACAAGCGTTTAGATCATCTTTGCCACAGTAAAAACCCTTTGCCGGTGGGGATATTTAGTGTGCCGAATGGCGCCAGCTCTAGTTACATTTCGTGTAATAATAAAAATTATACATTTCAGAATGTGCCTGGGTGTGTCATGTGTGTAGATTACATCTTTCCAGAAAGCAGCGACTTGTCTCCCACTTAAGGACAGTACATCCAGATGTGACTTTACCAGGTATGCACTTTAATTATTTAGTACAAAATTCATTCTTTGCCAGTAGATCCCTGATCAATAGACGCGAGCAACAACAATATATTGATTGAGGCATGATTTACATTTTGAAATAAATACATGGTGAAATCAATGGAACAAACCAAGATACTCATGCCCCCTGCACAACTTATAAATGTTGTAAGGGGTGTACTGTTTTCAGGCTGTCTGTCCATATAGACGGGTTCTTGTGGATGCAACTTCTCTCGTTTTTGCAGATTTTTTTACTCATGGACAACCTTAACATGTCAATGTGCATAAATGAAAGAATTTTCATTACACTAATTTTTGCCAGAATATGACCCTTTACCCAATTGAGGAGGTATATTAGTCTGCTGAAAGTTGAAAGCTCTAGATTTTCACTGCACAATACAATTTTTTGTTAAAAAGTTAAGATTACAAATTTTCAAATTGTATCTAGATTTGAATCAATTTAAAAAATCCTGGAAATTAAGTAATTTCTCTTTTTATTTAATTGCTACAGAAGCTACTTCAATACTTGTCCTAATCAACATAAACATTGCAATCTGCTTATTACGAACACTGTCAGGGCTGGACACTGACTATCAAGTATTTGCTCACTTAGGTTGGCAGAAAAGAATTGTGAGTTTTGTAAAAATAAGCCAGCTTCTGGGCCCGTATTCATAAAGCTCCTAAGGGGAAAATATTCCTTAGGTTGATATTTTACCTAAGGTTTATAGGAATTCCCTTTGTTTTATATGATTTCACCTTAGATATCTAAAACCTTCTTTAAATGATTTTTCAGATATCTAAGGTGAAATCATATAAAACAAAGGGAACTCCTATAAAGGAATAATTTCCCCTTAGGAGCTTTATGAATACGGGCCCTGGTCCTTCAGAAATTGTATTGGTCCTTCTTGATTTCACTAGCCTCAGGCCAGCTGATCAGAGTTAGTGTCCATCCCTGGTTGTGTTTAAATTTCCATCTTAATTGACTGTATTTTCAAAATCTGTAATATATATGCGCCAAATGTATAATAAATTAGTGAGGATGCAAAGTTTCAAATTATGCGAGTCCAAATAATACATTGAGATTTCTAAAGAAGATTTTTGAATTTTTGATTTTTAAAGATTAATTATGATCAGAACACTGGTTTTCAACAGTTGACAGTGTAAAGAAGCCTGTTTTACACATTTCAGAAGCCTGTTTTACACATTTCTTTAACAGGTTACTTTGATATTTTTTTAATGAATTATTTGGACTTGTTCTTTCAATTTTAGTACTTGTAGATTTGCAAGTTACAGAGTCCTGGCGAGTCCCAAGACTCGTTCATAGAAATTTGAAAAAAACAACACTTAGACTTGACAAATGATTATCATTGTCCAACTGAACTTCAATTGGCAATTAATATGTTGTCAGAATTACACAATCATATATGAATTTTTGTTTCCTCAAATTACTCGGTATTTAAATTCTATTTGAAGCTCACAATTATTTTATTTTTCCTTATTTTTAGATGAACTGAAATGTTCAAGAAAGATGTACAAGTTGTACGAAATCGATGGAAGGTTTCCAATACCAGCAACGACCAAAAAACGTTGGAAAAAGAATTCTCTTCAACAAGACAAGTGTGAAAATTCAGTTGAGAACGAAAATTCAGTGGAGAATGACGATATTGAAGCGGATGCTATTGAAGTTGATAACGTTGAAGACAATGTTGAAGATGATGCTGATAATATTGTGAGTGAAGCAGAGGAAATGCAACTAGAACTATCAACAGATACACCAGTGTTAGACAACTTCGACTTAGGTGTAATTCTTCAAAATCACGATAAGAAGAAAAGTGATGTGTGTGCAGCAATTCTATCATATGTTCATAGGATGAAATTGACTGATGCTGCTGCTGAAAGTTTAGTTAAATTGATCAGATTGGCATCCCCTGATAATGGTATTCTAAAAGAACTCACATTCAAAGACATTAAGTCAATAAACAAAGAATCAATCAAGTGTTTTGATTATTGTGGAATTTGCAAGCAGCTTTTCACCGATGAAGTTACATTTACATGTTCAACAAATGATTGCCCTGGACTACGCTTTGCAGGAGGATTAAGTGATCAGAACGAGAAGAAAAGAAAACACTTTTTTGCCACTCTACCACTAGCTCCGCAGCTTATGGAAATTTGTGAAAGATTGAAAGTGAAGACAACATCGTTAACCTTTAACACTGATGGTGTTCCATTGTACAACAGCTCCTCTGTAAGTTTGTGGCCAGTGTTTCTGGCAGTGAATGACTTGCACCCATCTCAGCGATTTGCTACACAGAACATTTTGCTATGGGGGTTGTGGCAGGGTAATGGAAAGCCAGTTTTTAGGACATATTTGAAGCCAATGGTTGAAGAGCTCAATTTGATTTATGAAAAAGGAATAGAGACCTCTTTAATTAAAGAGGTTTAGGGAAAATCTTTCCAAAGTTAACTGTGTGCACGATGGACTTGCAAGCGAAAGCATATGTGATGCAAATGACCCAGCATAATGGAGAATATGGGTGTGTTACGTGTGAGGAGCCTGGTATTATTTGCCAACAAGGGAAAGGACGGGCGAGAGGCTATCCTTATCGTGAGCAGCCTGCTCAGTGTAGAGACAACGACTCAGTTTTAGACAATGCCAGTTCTGCTTTGAACTCACCATCTCAGTTTGTGAAGGGAATTAAAAGTGTTTCAATTCTGTATGACATAGACTATTTTAGTCCAACTGAAGGATTAGTCCTGGACTACATGCATGGTGTGCTGTTAGGTACCACTAAGAAATTGTTAGGACTTTGGTTCAACAAATCTTCAAAGGAGCCTTACAACATCAAGAAGAATGTGAAAGAGGTTGATGATAGATTATGTTCTATGAAACCAACGGACGACATGCCACGCCTACCAAGAAAGTTAGAAGGTAATTACCACCACTGGAAAGCCTCAGAATTGCAAAATTGGTTGCTGTTTTATGCACTTCCGAGTTTGGATGGAATTCTCCCCAAGAAATATTTTGAAAACTTTTGTCTGATTGTGAATGGTGTGTATTTACTTCTTGGAGATCATGTTACTGCAGAAGATTGTCGTGTTGCTGAGCATGATTTAAGGGAGTTTTACCATGGTTTTGAGAACTTATACGGCACAAACAATACCGGATTGAATGTCCACAATATAGGATGCCATCTTGTGAGATTTGTGGAGAAACATGGCCCACTTTGGGCTTGGTCGTGTTTTGCCTTTGAAGATTTGAACGGATGGCTTATATGATCAGCCCATGGAACTGGAAATGTTTCTACCCAGCTTCTTAGCATGCTGAATGGATTGAGGCGACTCAAACATGATGCAGCTAATATAGCTGATGAAGAACTGAAATCCTTCACTGAAGATATGTTGACATCAGGAAAACGTGTGAAGACACTTACCCAAATGAACAACTGCCAAATAGCTGGCAAACCTGTTGGAATTAATGGCCCTTTTAGTGCTGAAATAACTGATTTATGTGGTGAGAATTTGATGGAGGTGAAGCGTATTAAAGTGAAAGGACAGATGCATTATTCTGCAAAATACTCAAGAATTGTGAAACGAATTTGTAATGTTGTGTTGTTTGAAAAGGAAAATAAGACAAGCATCGGCATTATACAAGAATTCTTAGTGAATGAAGTTTCTGGCAATTGTTTTGCTAAGCTACAGGACCTTTTAGTTGAAGGCCTACTTGTAACAAATGTTAAACACATTGTCAAGGTCAAAAGTATGCCACATTCAAGCATTGTGCCAGTGAATAATATTATTGAGAAAGTACTCTTTGTGGATGGCAATCAGCATTACAAATGTATCGCAAGATTACCAAATCTGTATCGACAGTGCAGATAAGAGCAGAATAAGTAAATCTAGATCATCATCCTTCAAAATAGCCCTTCTTCCTTTTTCACTTTCCATCTTAAAGTAATCAATTATCTTGTTACGTAGCACAACAATTCGCAATTCTGTGAAGTTCAAAGGTTCATAAACTTACCCATCTAAAAATGCTAAAATGTTGAAAAAGACTATTGAAATAAAATTATCAAAAGGCTGATAAAGTTTTAAAATTAAATAAGATTATTGTAAATTTGAAAAATGATGATCATAGATCTACAATTTGAAATAACTACAGTGTGATGCTTGATCATTACAATTTACACTGATTTGTGCATGTTTTCTTAATAAACATTTCACCTAGGTACTTGATACCAAGCCTAGTTTCTTAGTCCTAGTGTTAAGAGCTTTTGATTTGGAATTATTGAGTTTAGATATATGTAAATTGTATGCGGGAGACATCTGTTTCTGTGTCAAAACATTTCTCCCATAGTAGATTGCTTTGCCACAGTTCATACATGTAAATATATGGTTGGTCTGAAGGTGGTTACAGTTAAGTGTGAATGAATACATTCTTTAACTATTTGTGGAAATGAAACGGAATTCCACATAGTACTCCATAACAAGTTTACTTGTGCAGAATTTGTGTTCCGATAATTTGTGTTGAGTTTTGGACATTTGTGGCAAATAAGTCGAACTTTTTTGTCATGTTTTTATTGTAGTCTGCTCTTCAATTTAGTTCATTTAAATTATGAATGTATGTTTGATTGATTCTTTCTTCACATATCTGAAATGTTGAATCTGGATATTGGCATAAAGGTAGAAGTATCCCTTTACTTTAAAAGATTATGTGTACCATGTAAAATTATCAACTAGAAGACGAGTGTAACTTTATTCTTGGATGTTCTTTGTACACCAACATAGGAAAACAGTACATTCTATTGGTCGTCAATACCTAATATGATGATTAGGTAATGAAATATAATATGGGATCATTTTAGAAGGTGTATTGTTGTAGTACATGTATATAAGAGACCATCGTGGCACCATTCTGGAAGCCGGTCTGGTGCTATACATATAACAATAATACCATCTGTTTGCTACTGCTTGTACCAGGTAAAGGAGGCACCTATGTATGCATGATAATCTCCTAAATGAGATGATGTATATGACTATGAAACTTTGTTAAAATGTTGGTTATGTAATATATGATGTTACAATTATTTTTAGAACTTGATATTAAAATTGAATGCAAATAGAAATGTGAACATACATATGTCGTTTGTTTTGTCCTTATTTGTGATCAAATGTAGCTGAATTACATGTTTTATGGTCCTGCACTGCAGGAATATTGCACTTTATCCAAAATGTTGCTTTTGGAAAAGTTAAGTCTAAATTAAAATATATTTGTTTGACCTATACCTACCTATCCTCAAAAATGGTTCTACTCAAATATTCATTTTTAAATACTTGAGGTTAACATTTATTGTTTCTCATTATATCCTGCATATAAAAAAGTGCCTACTTAAAATACCGTAGATATATTGTATCACTGAAACTACACACAACCTACATAATCTAATTAAACATGATGTTGGTATTAAAGGTCAAACAAAAATATTTTAATTGTAGGACTTGTATACCTGTCCAGTACAAGTTTGGGATTCAGAACCTATACTGTTTAGCACCAGTATGAAGGCCTCCAAGACCACTTGGCTATCTCAAGAATACAGCAGAAAGGTGTAGATGAACTTAACCAATGAAACTTGATCAGACCACAACAGTAATCAACTGATATGAATAATGACACAATGCAATGCACTCAAAACTTTTTTAACAGCTGTCATATAGTGCATGTTGCTGACTTGGAATGAGAAGGATGTCTTTATAAGACTCGAATATATTTGAAATCTGCAACAAAAGATGCTTTTTATGAGCCCATTGAGATGAAAACTAGAGAAGGTCATGTTGACCAAACTGAAATTGAACAAGAATATCTGGTTCAAAAATTTGTAAAGAATAGTTTTAACAAAGTCAATTAAAGTTTACTCAAAATAGCAGCATTTTCATTCTAAGTCAGCAATAAAGCGCCGTTGTTAAATAGCTACCATCTCTAGTCGGATTTGTACATGTACTTAAGGCTGATACCAACTTACAATTTGAAGTGCAAACAAACTTGACCAGAAACGTACGGAACAATTCCTGGTAATAAAATCTGGGAAATTTCCATTGATGTACAAAAATTTCAGGAGCTTCGTCTTTTCTTGATAAGCTTCATTTTTTCATTAAAAAGCTTCGTCTTTTCATTTTCATATAAACGCATCCAAATTTTGGTAAAGATGAAGCTTTCGGGTAAGAAAACGAAGCCTTAATTTTGCTTAAAAGAAAAACGAACCTATGTTTATAAAAGACGCAGCTTTAGCGAAGGGTCCTGAAAGACAAATACAAAAAGACTAAGCTTTGTAACTAAATCTAAGAAAAAACGCAGCTAAAGCGAAGCTTCTTGTTAATATCAAGAAAAAGCGCAGCTAAAGCGAAGCTTCTTGTTGATATCAAGTAAAAGCGCAGCTAAAACGAAGGTTTGTGGAAAAAAAACGTAGCTATTTTTAATTCAACAATAAAACGCACCTTTAGCGAAGCTTTTATAAATAAAAGCTGCGTTTAAGCTGCGTTTTTCATAAAGCTGTGCAATTTTTTGGCACGGGATGTTACCATATATTAATGATCCCCCTGTGCATGTTCCCTACTTGATGATATTTGCTTAGTAAAGTACTGAGCCAGCGTAGTGAGGTAGAATGTTTTTAATTTTGTGTAGTCATGTCACGTTTTTGTGAATCTGTTTTATCATATTTTATAAATCACAATATTCCAATAAATATATTGAGCGAGTTAGTACTGTTTCTTTATTAAGGCAGTATGCAACACAGACCTCAATCTCTACCAGATGAAATTCGTTTTGATAGTTGATGAGCGAGCGAAGCGAGCTCGAAAAATATTGAGTTATACACTGAATCCAAAAGGGAAAGTGCTTCCAATATTTATGCCTAACCCTAGGGAAGGATCGATTTTTATTGCATTTTTGAGTCAGTATATTTTACCTTTTTTTCATGGAGCGTACGCCTGGGCGTACGGGCGTATGCCTGGCTACGCGCCTGCTGATGGATAAACTTTTGTGGTTTTGGTATAAAAAACTAGTTTGTCGATTTTGCAAATCAGGTCAATATTGTTAATTGTTGCAATTTAATTTCCTGGTTGAAGGTGAACCTCAAAATGCATGAAATTTACCCCCCACGAAAATTAATGAATTTACATTATGCACATCATTTAGATGCTATTTAAGTTCTGAAGGTGAACATACCCTACACAGACAATTCTTGTTTTTGTGAAAGATTGAGGAACATGGAAAATAGTCTGGACAAATAAAAAACATAAAATAACAAGCTTAATAATGTTCTGTAAAAAACCCAAATAATGATGGGTTGGTACACACATGGATGAAATACATTAGATGCATTTAAACATTGCATGCTTCATGTATGCCATAAAAATAGATGATTTACTGAATAAAAGAAATCATCTCTATTTGATGAGAAATCATGGCGCAAAAAAAAACAAATTTGCCAAATAAAATATCGCAATTTGTTGTAATTTTCTCGTTTCTCGCAGGCCTTCAGGAACGTGAAGCCCACAATATGACTACAACAATAATTAATGTTTTCCTTAAAAACGGACAAATGTTTTTTATCGGTTATTTTGCTTTACAACTACATTGAAATTTAATTTCCATTTATATTTAGTAAAGATTACTGCAGAGTTAAAGAGAATTTTTAACAGATTGGTTCGTATTCTTTGGCTTGTTCACTTTCGAAAAAACGGTACAATCCCTATATGCCTTCCACATCAGAAGATGACAAGGCATAATAACTACATTTTTTCTGTACACGTTCAAGCCATTTATTGCCCAATTTATGATAAATGCATTAGAAAATCAAAAACAGAACAAAAATTAATAGTTTTTGATACAGATTTGTCATATATAAATCTGTTTTGCTGAGGAAATTAAATTTCTTTGATGGCATGCTTCTCACTGAACTACTGATCTTAATTCAAATTTAATAGAATTCTGCTACTTCCTTAGCTCCCCTATTGAGCTTACATCTTTTCCTAATTCATTTATTGTTTGTCGAATAAGTCTTTGTAAAGAAACTATCCGATTTTAATTGAATTAAAGTCTACATAGGGGAATAAAGCATCTCAATAATGTTTGTATATGGCACATGAAGGGCCTTCATTTATATGTCTAGGTAAACAAACAGATCAATCACACTGATATAACACTAGAGTAGTCTGAAAGAACAAGACCATACACAATAGACATATGGTGGAAGCCTTGTGTCCATAAAATAGCTGAGTCGATCAGGGGCCATAATTCTGTAGAAATGTTGGGTAGTGCTATATGGCTTTGACAATGTAAGGTGTTTATAATGGTAAACAAGAATTCAAGTTTGAAAGCAATGCTTTGATGGACTTCAAAAATATATCTGTTTCAACAACTTTTAAATTTTGGTTAACATTTATGGACTAACGGACAAAAGGACAGGACAATCACAACATGTGGTGGCATAAAAAATGTACAAAAGTATTAAAATATTCTAAGAAATTCAAGTAATTCAATCTAAGTTTTTACCTTACATAGTTGGATGCTAAAGTCTGCGACATTCAATATTCTTGTATCCCAAACATGACTTGTAGAACTGAAATGAAGACAACATTATTTCAAGCCACCATAATGATATACTCAGCTAGTTGTTTGTGTAATAGTATCAAATGGGCATGTAATAGGAATATGTACTTCAACCTATGAAGTGCAAAATAGAAATATTACATTAAATATAAACCTATATCATAATATATGAGCTTCAATTACTTAAAAAACCGACCCAACCCTCCCTCAAGTATGTTGGTAATATTCCACTTGTGTCATGTCTTTTTTCACAAATTATGGCAATAATTTTTTCTAATAGTGATCTTGTAACAAGTGTTTAGATAGTATTACAGTTAAATAAAATAATATCAATAAGGCTATTTTTGGTGTCTCAGCCGAGGATCAAACTAGGGACTTTTCTATCAGTACCAGTATCAGTAACCACAAATCGAGAACTGAAAGAGAAAGGTTTGATATGGTGGAGCGACTAGCTGCGGATAGAAGTCATTGGCGTTCTTTGGTGATGGCCTTAGGGGAAACCAGTCCAAAAAGGATTAGGTAGGCACTCTTGGTGTCTTAGCCGAGGATCAAACTAGGGACCTCTCGATCAGAAGTCAAAAGCATTATCTGCATAACCACCTAGCCACTCTGTGAGGTGGTCATATTAACGAGGTGGTATTATGTAGGTTACAGAAATCAGGATATGGAAGATATTAGTGAGCGTGAGACAATAGTTGCGTAACAATAATGTAAATTATGAGAATACATAGAATAAGTCTAGTTATACCTAGTTATATATTCATCTAGCATCTTCATTAGCAGATATAATATAGTTAGGTCAAGCCACATACATAGATGTATAAGTCTATATTGATAATGAGGTGATTATGCACATATGTGGCGGTGAAAGTCTGTCCGAGAACAGGTTACATGGCAGTGAAAGTCGGTGAAAGTCGGTGAAAGTCTGCCACTAGACAATGTTAGAATATGAGCAATTCGATCATGGAGAGTTGTCCGTTTGGATGTTTACTAGATAATAATATTGTATAATCAACTAATGCGCACTAAATTTTTGTCCCACCATTTTGATCTTGATTGAGCCTGAGACAAACAAAGGGAGATAATTCAGAAGTTTTTCCCGTATAATACATCTTAAACATAGGGTCCTAATAATACAGACAATCCAAAGGAACAGCAACTGTCATCAAGGACAATATAACGACATTAAAGTTATTGTCATTTTCGATCACATGTGCTGAAACTGCAAAAACACAAAAGAAATTCTATGTAAATAAACTATCCAATGAAACATAAAAAGTCAGACAGGACACTGCCTATATAAGAATACAGAAACAATACTGTATTTCTTATTTGTATGACTAAAATTTTGATATACAAAAATGTACATATATATTTTTTTTTCAATATTTGCAAACAAGTAATGTACCAGTAAATGACGGTTCTTGTGAAACATTTTTTTTAATTAAAAAGCCGATATAGGCGAAATATTAAAAAGAGAGACATTGAACAAGATAACGACCATGAATAGATAATGAAGACAATTAAACTGACAATCTGATAAACTCGACAGACAGGGTGCCCTGTAACTTGTCAAGGAGGGGTTGATAATTTGGCAAAGTCAATTCTGCAAGTTTAAATCAACAGTAGGCAGTGACATGACACTCGGTAAAGGTATTAAATCAGACAAATTAGGGAGTGAAGTCTCATGGAGTTTCGATTGAACAACACTAACAGACACAGGCAATCACAATGAAACTTCTCACATTCATACATAATTAAGTAAGTGGATGATTAAAAACTTTAAACATGTCTTAAGTCAGCCCTCCATAATGAAATATTTCCCTATTTATTTCTCTTGTGTTGCAAGAGATCAAACATAATGGTTGGTAATAAAACAAAAAAGGTCAACAACCAGGGCTGCCAGCACAAACCATCCAGTAGTGACAAAAGTACTGGTACCTCCATCATGATGGTAAATAGGGTATATGGTTAAATGAGAGAAGATAAATTTGCAACAAAGATGATGTAACATTGGCATGGCATGGTAAAAGTAATAGTCTGACAAGAAGTTCCAGACAGCATGTACCACTAAGCTGCATACCTAGTTATCTGAGACAATCATCCCAGTGGTCAAGAAGAACAAGTGCAGACTAACTGCATGACCGACATATAATTCAGGATAACATAGTTACAGATTTACTTAAACTTCTCCATCTCTACTGGGACATTATTTAATTTTATACCAGGAGACTCATCCTAAACCCATCTCTTGGTAAATCTATCTAGAATTGTTACTAGTGGAGACATATTATGGAGCTGTTTAAATACCATATCCAAATGTTTCTACTCAAAAGTGAAACTGGTCTGATTTGTAGTAAATAATGTTGTGCCATACTTTGTGGTACATGAATCATAAAAACTAACTATCAGCTAATATTAAATGCCAGACACTATAAACATAGTTTGCATGTTTATATATCATTGTTATCTATTTTAAAGATATAATAATCAGCTCTTCGTGATAAAACTTTGCACCAAAATTTTACATCATATAGTATTAAGATGCAGATTTTATTGAATAAATTATATTTGAATTTAACATTGTTAAATTAAAGCTTGCACTTTTGTTTACAGATTAAAGGAGTCATAAAATACAGACAGTGAAGCTAAACAGTTCTTATACAGCCAACAAGGGAAGTTGCAACATTTCTTACGGTTTGGCTCAGTGGAACATGAACTTATGTCAATTAAAACAATTCATCAAATAAATATTTTAAACGTTCAGTGTAATATGTTTGGGCGGATGTATGCAATATTGTGAGCAATCAGGCCCCTATCTCCCAAAGCATCTTAATCTGAGATAAAATTTACCAATAATACTGTAATGTGACAGCCATTCGTTAACAAAACCGAACCATTATTCTGAGCTTGTTTCACTAAACAATCCAAGAGGTCTTTTTAAGTTCAGATTTATCTCTAGTAGCTTAGACTCTGATTTGAGCAAAGTCTCAATTTGAGGTGAGATTTCTACTTGAAATGTTTTGGGAATTATCGGGATACAAGGATAGGTTGTTTTGTTTATGATACCAATATATTTAGAAGCAATTTCATTGGTCAAAAAAGTTACACCAAGAAATGAACAGGACCGAATTACCTTGTTGCAGTTACTTTGGTACCCAATGGTTCAAACAAAATTGTGATTACCTTAACCCATATGGAGTTAATTAAACAGAATTTGAAAATGTCATCGAGTATGGAATATATTCTTGTTTGGTTTGAATTAGTCCTTAATTCTTTAACCAACCCAAACATGTTGCCTTCTAATAAAACTGAGACTTAATTCAGCTGCGTTAATGCAGCCAACAGTAATAAAGGTATCCAATTATAGACGGACTATCACTAATTAATGTAGGACTATCACTAATTAATGAATTGTTTCTCTTTAGTTTCTTTCTTCCTTTTTTGGTGTTTAGTGATAAAAGTTACCAAAGCATTGCTAAGAACTAATTGACTTTGTACCGTTTGGCAATAACTCTAGGGTGAGCGAGTATACCTGTGTTTTTTAACATTGAGGTCCACTCATCCTCTTTTCAGGTGCAAATTATTAAGAGTATCTGAAAGTGCTAAGTAAGCAAATTTCTGAAATTTTGTTGGCGGTGGTCAGTCATAATGTGGTCAATACAACTTTTCTCTCATTTGAAAGATCTGCTCTTCATAGTTGATGTTTATCCGGGTTCCCACAAATATTCTATATGGAAACAAAACATTTCAGGCAGCAATTTTAGGGTTCTTGATTGACTTAAAGTAATCATAATTTACAATTATCCCAAGCTAGCATTTGTTTTCCGTTTTTGGTATTTTCTTCATTGAAAATGACACTTGTCAACATGCTTTTCTTGTAACATAAATTTCTCTTTCATGAAAGTCAACTAAGAAAAATTTCACACTACATTAGTGTGCAGCTCATTAATAACTCCTTGAACTTCATGAACATACTGCATGTAGCACGCATTATTCAACTTTACCAACATCCACAGGGAACATGACCTCCCCATAATGTGCACCATGCACCATATAATGACTAGACTTCATCAATCTACCAAACATTCCCCCAATCCTCCTCCCCATGATGTGCACCATGCACCATATAATGACTAGACTTCATAAATCTACCAAACATTCCCCCAATCCTCCTCCCAAAAGGCGACAATCAAGATGATATTTATAACAATCAAGTTTTTGATTTAATGAGCAACACCCTAATCATCTTACAATCAACTTTTAGGTCATAGAGAAATTGAACTGGTAGTGAACAAGGACCCTAGAGGTTTGATGTAATTTTAAGTAATTACGCTGCAACTGCAATAGGTTTTTTTTCAGACAGTGTGCAAAGACAATATAAATGCCTTCAAGCTTGAGACAGTCAAGAATGTAATTGTTAATCTTTCATTCTGATTGGAGAGGTTAGCTAATGAACATAGGATTGAAATACTAAATGACTAGGGCAAGACATTATGAGGTTATTGCTTCATAGAATTAAGAGTTACAATTAGTAACACAGCACCAATAAAACACCATACCAAAATACAAGACTTTGTAGTGCAACACAATAAGTGACAGGTATGTTCTTAAAGTTACAAAATGAAATATGTCATAAAAGAATTGATAGACTTTGCCCATCAGAGTATTTGTTTTAAAATGTTCAAAGTCGTTTTATAATCACATTGTATTTGCTAGACGTTATATTATTATTTTATGTCAAAAGCTAGTAAAGGAGCACTAAAAACATTAAACATTCTTAATTGGTCATTCAAATGATTAACCTATCTGTCTGTTACAATAAACCAATGACAAGGAGAGACAATGTTGATGCAGTGTATGGCAGCCACAGCAACTAGTGATTGCTCACATACCACAGCAGCACACTGACACAAAGTTAATGTGTCATCTCACTGAACAGAAACAAGACAACATGTAATTGAGTCTAGACATTAATAAGCCTCCATACTTGATTTATTCCCGACTATCACCCCAATCTCTGTGGAGTCAATGTGTGCTACTGGCCATCTAACGCCAGCTTTCAAACATAAATTACAAATTACCCTGTAAGCCTAATGAGAACAAAGACATCTCTAGTAATGACTTTCATTTCAATTTACCACTCTTATAGCAATAGTGAGTAATTACTTAATAACCAACCCCTGATTGTTCTATAAGAGAGGGAGTGAGAGAGATAGAGTTAAGTATTCCTCAAAAGATTTTTCTGTGAATATTTTTGAGAGAGAGAAAGTTAAAGTGATTCTCCGAACATACATATTTCTGTGAATATATTTTGCATAATAACAGTTGTCATCGATGATGGTAATGAAAAACAGTGGTAATCGGTTGAACTTGTAAATGGTATGCAGCTTTTTACTGTCTAGGGTATAGGAAATATTTAGCAATAGGTAATTTCATCATCGTTATAATCATTATGCACAGCCACAGATGAAATCTATGCTGATTGTTGACGGAATTAATTTAATAAGCAGGTTTTTGTTATTGTGAATACTTAGAAGTTTGTTTCCTTGGTACTTTTTGTTTTTATCATATTTTCAACAATTCTCTGGCTAAGAATGAGAATGTTTTTCATTGAATTCTTCAAGTGCAGGGTACAGGCCATAGGAGAAGGTAAGCCAATGGACTAGAAATTATGTGGCACTACCAAAAGCATTAAAATGTATTGTCAAACATTTAAACACCAAATACAATCTCGTTAATAAAATATCCAAACTTAAATGCACACTGATAGTAAGTGCTGCTAATTAAGGTCAATAAACATGGTGCAGTTCTAAACAATACCACAAAAAATAGCATAATCAAAATGCAATAAAAGTGCCGAGAATATTTATATGTAACTACAGAAGATATAAAAAATCTGTGGATATAAAAGTAGGCGAAGTTTGAAGATTAAAAGAAAAGGTGTTTTATATGAGGATTACTATTGGTTTCATACATAGAGCAACAACTTTGACATATTGGTATATCTGGGAAAACTTTGCAGTACAGCCCAAAGACCATATGAAAATTCCTCAAACTTCATGCCAATGAAGATTTATTATGTAATACCAGTCATTACCTGAAAGTGTCAGAAGATGGGTCAAAGAATGATAGGAAAATTATAGAATATTAATCAAATGTACTTTTCATACAAAAACAAGCCCATTGCCATAAAACTCTCCAATCCCTTCCCATGGTTCCAGAGTCTGGCTAACATCTGTTTCAAAGATAGCAGGAAATCTAATGGGCACCTTTAAACTGATAAACGAAACTTTTCTAATTGGATGAGTTTATGTTTTTTTTGCACGAATATTCCAGAAATTTTCTGGCATTCCTTTCATTGCTTCATTCTAAAGATATGCAACTGACCAGAACAATTCAAGAGCAGAAGATTAATGCATGCCAATTAAATCAAATATTTCATGCAGTCTGTGGTATTTCAGAATGTGCCATACTGCATGTGGTCAATGTAACCTGAGTATTATAATGTTTGCTCCAGAAACTTGGTCTTGGGGTTGAATTAAGTCTGTCTAATATATCCTATCTTTATAAAGACAACTCCTCAAACTACTCTTTTCTCATGCAATTATTCCCCTTTGCACTCTCAAACAAAGGTAACAAGCTCAGAATAAAATCTAGCTAAAATTTAAAGAAAGTAATGTTATTTGATTGATGAAATATATTATCTAGTCGGTAGCAAGACTAGGTCGAACTGTTCAAATCAGGAAAAGTTCTGGCCTTTTTTCCAGGACCAAGAAGCTCATTTTATTTCTAAAATCCACACGGTCTAGTTCACGAGTCCTGCATTTCAGATTATCTCTTTTTTAAGGCCTCAGAACTACTTACTTGCTTACTTAGTCCTCTTTGAGGTGAGCATAATGTGCTTTCACTGCTAGTCAAGGCCTATTGGAAAACCATTCCCAAAAGCCTAGTTTTTCCAAAGCATTCCAAATTCTCAATTTCATCAACGCTCACTGTTGGAATGTTAATGTTCTCAAATGAAGTATTATTGCACCAATTGTTTCCTAATTTGACAATAAAATTCTTTTCCCCTGAAATACCAAGAATTAGGACTGAATTTTACAGAGAACAACATAGTGTGATAAAGAAGACAAGATTTTTGCAGGTAAACAAACAATTTCTGGAAGTAAGTCAGCTAGTCTTCCAGTAAATATGTATATGTTTCATTCCAGTCCACCTTGCACTTTAGATACATTTCATTTTTCGCATGACATTAATATTGCATTGTATCAGTAGATGCAATTCTGCAGCCCTAACATGTGGGATGAAAATCTGGCAAAACAGAAAATAACAAATTGCGGTCAAAAAATTTAAATATGAAATAGGAGAAACATGTGAGATGAGAATATGGTGTCAATTTCATCAGTTCTAGCAACACCAATAGTCAGCAGGGAATTATTATAAACGATTGCACACAGACATGATCATCACATCTAGCTGTACAAGAATTTATTTTATATTTATTTTCATATCTGACTTTAAAATGGAAACAAGTAATTTCACAAATATGACATAATAGATCATTCAAACACAATACTAATGAATAAAATTTAACTCAAAACTAGATTACAGGAAAAATGACGAGACAGAAATTGTCTTGTCATGGTAGCAATCTCCCAGCATGCATTGCGATTGAAAAATCTTTCAAAGCGCTTTTCTGCAACACTTGACACCTAGTTTAGTTTGAGACAGTCAAAATCCTAACAAATCTACATAAATCCATCTGATCTTGTGTGAATTAAGTTCACTGCTCCGATCAGAAATCCTTCAATATCCTGTGAGTTGTTTAGATGACAAATATTTGAATTCTTCTATTGCCTGCGGCCCTTGTGACCCGAAACTAATTTCACGATGGTTTCACGAAGAAGCAGTTACTAGGCAATCAGGCTGAGCAAACAATGGTGCATGTTTGATTGAAAATTCGGAAGATTTGGTACAATGTTTTATTGTAGAAACTTTGTCAAGTGTGATGAAGAGATCCTGACATGAACAGGAAATGCATGATTCCCGAAAAATAGGCTTGAAATCGTAACTGTCTTATCACACTGGCTAATTCCTCGACAATGAAATCACCTGATTACAATCCTCTTAAAAACATTCCATCGCAAATCAGCAGAAAATATTCATTTTTATCCAAATTTGTCGCTAAAGAAACCTAGAATGTTTACATGAAGCATTGTATTTAAATAGCAAGAATGTAACTTATTCAAAATCATGGTTTTACCCCCAAAATCACTCCTGAGATGAAATTAACAAGAATAGAAATTAGTAGGGGCGATTGGTCTTGCGATTTAAACTTGACAAAATAAAACAGGTCGTCATAGTAACCTGGGGAACATGGAGATACAGGACAACCTCCCAAGCACACACTCATTGTTAACCCTTTACATCATAGATCCCTGATTTATTCCATGCCAAGAATTCTAATACCATAGGGTTGATAAACCAATTTACCATGTCAGCAGCTGAAATTTTATACCTTCACTCATACAGGGTTAGCATCTCTAAGGTATGAGGATATTAAACATAGATGCAATTTAGTGCAGCCTTAAACTGAAGTTTACGTAATAAATAAGAAGTGAGCTCATCTGTATGATTGTTTCTATAGGTTATTCCAATTTTCTCTTCAAACACTCACCTTTTGTTCACAATTTACTGAAAGATATGAAGTGCAAGTAATTTGTTATTGTACCATTGCATCAATTCTGTAAATTGAAATTTTGCATTGCAGGAGATATTTAATACAAGGGCTTTCGAAAAAACATTTAATGCTTTTGTCATCAATGATATCGTACCAAAAACATTTCCAATTCCACTTGACAATAAAACCATTAAGTTAAAACTGCTCCCAGAGTCTATTGAAATGTTTAGTCTTCAAAATCATTATTGAAATCTAAAAACAATTTTCAACAATAGAGAATTTGAAACCGGAGCAAACATACCAGAAATTGAGAGATTTTTGTCTGCATTGTAATGGATTTCAAACAGACAGGCATCCTGCCCAAAAAATTAACCTTGCTTCCTATATGGCTCTCAAAATATAGCCATGTTTGATTTATAGTCAGAATAGAACAGAACAGAACTTTTTAAAAAGAAGGCACTTTCAAAGTCATAGTATGAGTATGCATTAAAACGCATGTAGTTAATAATAAGAGGTTAATACACGACAGAGCTGAGCTGGAAGGCGATAATTGGCCCGGAAAGTTAATAATCACTGCGAGGGCTTTAGCCAGAGGGTGATTATTCATGCCAGGCCGATTATAAACATCCGGCCAGGCTCTGAAGTGTATTAAAGTCTTTAATACAATTGTTCAATTCAAAAACTCAATAGGAGTAACAACAACTCAAGTTTAGTAAATTTCATGGAGATCTACAGTCATTTATGATGAAAATCTTGTACATTCATAAAATTGTCAAAGCAATTTCAACGTAATGTCATTTTAGCTCCAACGTGACGTCATTATGACTCAAACGTGACGTCATGTTAACCTGGATAATGTAACATGCGTCCGTTCAACGGGCGGATTACGATTATGAGATTGCGGACCGGGCCGATAGGCGATAATCAATCATGTGATGCTCATAATCAGTCTGAAATTGGCTCATTTTTGTTACTATATTTAGTAACAAGTGTATTAATATACATGACTGTATATGATTTTAATGTACACTTTTAAGACAAAGCGCAAAAACAATACTACATTTCTATAACAAAAAGTATTATTTTGATATACATGTTACACTGAGCACTGTTTTATTGAATTTGCCTGCTTTAAATTTTTATTTGAATTAAACCAGATAGCCAACAGAAGAGGACTGCAGGGGCCTAATATTTTAGATGATGCCAGGAAAGAATTATTTTATGTTGTTGATGTATCAAGGTCTGACAATAAAACAGAGAATGGACAAGATTATAATATAAAATTATTATAATCAAACAGTAAAAACATTAGGCTCCAGCAATTTGTACCATGTTTATATCAGTTTCAAAATATTTTTATAGATTAATTATCACACTTATAATATTGCCTGCCTTCAATCAGTTAAAAGACTGGACAAATTGTAGCCACAATTATTAAAGATCATAATTTATTATATTGGATTAAACTAATTAGTTCAAGTAATTCTCACAGGGTTAAGGTCTTATACAATAGAGGACACAATTGACTTCATGATTTATTGAATAACCAAGCTTAAAAGAACCAAAGTGACCAATAATATTCAAACATTCAAGCATACACAGTACATTGTCATAATACACCTATGTCAAGCACATCATCTGACAGACAAGCAAAGAACAAGCCAGGATCATAAGTAATGGACAAGTCAGGATCATAAGCAATGGCCAAGCCAGGATCATAAGCAATGGCCAAGCCAGGATCATAAGCAAAGAACAAGCCAGGATCATAAGCAATGGCCAAGCCAGGATCATAAGCAATGGACAAGCCAGGAGCACGAGCAATGGACAAGCCAGGAGCATAAACAATGGACAAGCCAGGAGCATGAGCAATGGCCAAGCCAGGATCATAAGCAATGGACAAGCCAGGAGCATAAACAATGGACAAGCCAGGAGCATAAACAATGGACAAGCCAGGAGCATGAGCAATCCAGAAGCATAAGCAATGGACAAGCCAGGATAATAAATAATGGCAAAGCCAGGAGCATGAGCAATGGCCAAGCCAGGAGCATGGGCAATGGACAAGCCATGAGCACGAGCAATGGCCAAGCCAGGAGCATGAGCAATGGACAAGCCAGGAGCACAAGCAATGGGCAAGCCAGAAGCACGAGCAATGGACAAGCTAGGAGCATGAGCAATGGACAAGCCAGGAGAATGAGAAATCCAGAAGTATAAGCAATGGACAAGCCAGGATCATAAATAATGGCAAAGCCAGGAGCATGAGCACTGGCCAAGCCAGGAACATGGGCAATGGACAAGCCAGGAGCACGAGCAATGGCCAAGCCAGGAGCACGAGCAATAGACAAGCCAGGAGCACAAGCAATGGGCAAGCCAGGAGCACGAGCAATGGACAAGCAGCTAGGAGCATGAGCAATGGACAAGCCAGGAGCATGAGCAATGGACAAGCAAGGTGCATGAGCAATGGCCAATCCAGGAGCATGATCAATTCAACAAGAAGCATGGACAAGCAATACAATCAATAGAAAAGCACTTGGTGAATCAATGAGCATGGGCATGACAGCACGAATGATGCCACTCACTGAGTTACTGAAGCCGTCAAATCATACAGTCTAGTCTAGATAAGACAGTGCACACTTGACAGTCTGAGACAACATGCCTGACTTACTGTTTGTAGAGCCATCAGATAGGGTTTCATGCATGGTCACTATCTGCCAACATCACATAGCACTAAACAAATAGTAACAAATGTTCACTTCAGGCATGCCTTATTAAAATACGGCCTTTCTCTCAATGTTGATAAATCATGCATCAGGATAAATCATTGTGTCTGATAAACAAAAGATAAAAACTTCTGAAATCAAATAATGTTCTGTGGCCAATGGAAATCTTGTGGGTTTGAGAGCAAGGCGAATACAATGAAGCCATGTTTTGTGCAGGTTGGCACATTGTCCAGGATGCAAATCATTTCCAATGGGGGACCATGCTCTGCTGTTGTACTGTTTCTAAATGTATGTAACTTTTAAGTTTATAACAATCTGGTGGGTTTGAGAGCAAGGTAAATAAGTAAAAAGGTCCACACAATATACTGACTATCCATGTTTTGCACAGGTAGGTTTTGGTACATTGTCTACCCCAGGTGGTGGCCATCTTTTGTTGTGCAGTGGTTAAAGAGCCATATATGGAAATTGGCAAAAGAGCCATATATGGAAATTGGTTGTGACAATGAATAAATTTTGACTTGACTTTAAGTTGTATTTTAACCTTTGTGAAAACAAAGTTCTAATTGTGTTGTTCAGACCTATGGAATAGTTTGTCAAAATATTGTCTCAGTGCCAACCTTGGGCAGTTTCAAGAGGAGATTGAGCTCCACACCTGATGGTGAAATGGACTACCAGGAAATGAAAAAAGAAAAGTATGAACAAATTTGATACAGCACTGGCAGATTCAGATATCAGCACAAAACATAAAATAAGCTTCAGAAAATACTGCAAGAAGAAATGCCAAAAGAGAAAAATCTTAATGCCTTCATTGATAAATAATAGAATTTCCATCACAACAAAAACCTGTAATCTGCAGTAAATTTCAATCTCAGTTTTTTTAATGGAACACATATCTAAACCAATTTGATGGTATCAGTCAGAGACGGTGTATTATTTGTAAAATATATATCAAGAAGACAAAAAACAGGAGAGTAAGTCTCAAAGAATGACATAAAAGCTTGATATCTGGTATAATATCTCAACAATTTGTGTATGACAGAGTTGCATCTATCAGCCAGGCCCAGAGAAACAATCAGAATTTTGACATAAGAATATAAAACTACTATATCTTCCCTTCAAATCTGTTTTTCCAAGAAAACAACATTTTTGTCATTTATGACAATTTCCCTGAGATACAATCACAATGTGACAAGGAAAGAAATGAAAAGCATTTTATATGATACATCTATTTCTCCCAGTGACAAGGACCCTATAATGCCAATTGGCAGACAAAAAAAGTTTTGCCCACGACAGATAACAAAATTATTTATTTGGCCACAATGCATTCTCCCCAGATAAATAGAGACAAATCTGTGATTCTTTTACAATAAATCATTCCCATAATAAATGGTCATTTGATGCAATCACATTTCAATTCTTATTCAGGCCGATATTAACCAGTGCGGCCCATTTGTCACCGGATCTATAAGAGGTTTGATTACATCCTCAGAGAAAACTATTACAGATACTGTGTCAATGTATGGTTTAGATATGTCCGAAGCTTGACTCACTTTGTACTAAGTACATCGTTACCTAATGAATCTCCTAGCAATTGTTCTCAGTGAATTCTTTACCTAACAAAGTACATCTTTACCGAATGAATATTCTAGCCATTGTTCTCAGTGAATTCTTTACCTAACAAAGTACATCTTTACCTAATGAATCTTCTAGCCATTGTTAGAAGTGAATTCTTGACCTAAACATTATGTACATCATTGCATAATGAGTCCTCACCATTGTCTTAAGTGAATTCCTTAATGATTATAAATAGCAAACTAAGAGGACACAACAGAGCACAGGTCAGGCACAAAAATGTAACCAAGTGTATAAAAAAATATCACAAATACAATATGCAACTTGGATTCTATAGAATGTTTCAAAGCTATTTTTCTAAATATATTCCCCTGTACATATGCGTTCATGATATTTTATTCAGACCTTAAGGCATTATGCCGATATTCAAACCTCACAATTGTAGAATTTATAAATGCACCATAATTCTAGAAACTAAGTTTGAAATGTTCATTGCTTATTCACATGGGTGATGTTTAATTGAATTACTTATGGAAATCTATAACCTACTGCACACATTTAAATCTTTTATAATTCTTTAACAACTAAGGATTGGGGAAAAGGATTGGTTTGAAGACGTTCATAAAGGGAAAATTGATTTTAGCTATTCCATAGCTTTAGAAAAGAAAACAAATTTTGCAAAAATGTACCAGCTTTTACGTAGATAAACGGAAAATATGTTTCAAACTCGGAAACATAAAAACACAACGATCATGGTTGTAAAATCAATTACCCAAGAGCAGCCAACTTAAGTCACTAATATATAAAGCCCTTCAAAGGCCTTAATTGACTGTTGACCCCAAAATAAAAGGGTAATTAAATTGTCATAACCATCCTGCATACCAAGTTTGGGGGACCTCAGCAGAATCATCCTTTTGTTATGTTGGATTTAATACCATTTAGTCTACCAACCAACAGAAAAAACCAAAGGTTGACCATGACCAAAATATATAGTCAATCATGTTCAGTTGAAATGTAAGGTTGAACATGTTCAGTTTATCAAAAAAAGGTTTGACCATGGTTGACCATTGGGTATTTTCATGGCACTTGACTATGGTAAAGCATGGCTGACCATCAATAATATGAAAAGCCATGGTGATCAAGGTCATCATTTGGCTTGGAAAGAAACATTTGTCCAAACCTTTACCCCAACTGCAATAATGGGGAGCATAATTATAAAACTTGTATCAAAACTATCTATTGGTACCATTGCAATCGAGGTACATGTCAAAGTGTGGCAACACCATTATCTGAAATTGTAAATACATGTACCAAGCTTAAACAGTTCATCATGCCATGAACTCCTACACATGTTTCATTTTCATAGTTATTGATGGCGAGACAAACAAATACAATAAACTCATAACTGAAGTCGATAAAAGACAATCATTTTCTACAGGACAAAATAAATGACCATTTATCATTGGTGACTATTACTCACAAGTTTTATCAATTTTTCATCATAAACGCTTGGCTGTTGTTTCTTGGTAATGAACATGTCTATGACTGGTTGGTATGATAAAGGACTATAAATGGTACCGATCATTCACTGTCAGGATCTTCTACCAGTACAAGAAGTGACTATTACTGCCACCACTGTTTAAACTCCTCAGGATAATAAGGACAATCACCAATAGTTCAAGGAGGAGAATGTGATATTTGTTTCATGTAATCAAATAATTAATGCTTTTATTTATATGGATTTAAATCATTCTTTGACATCAATGATTGAGTTACACAGTCTGTGAATTTAGGGATTGACCCAATAAGCAAATGGGAATAAAAGTATTGTTGCATATGCTCTAAATACATATTTCTTGCAGTAGTTTGCTCTCCAAATTCGGGGCAATCAATTTAACAAGCACAAATTTTGGAGACTATGGGTACAAATTATTGGTAATTAATGGTAAATTGGTGGTAACCTGTTATAATAACAAAATGAATTATGTAGTTTGATAGGAGATTGCTGAATGTAAGAACATCACAAGTATACCAGGAAAATGAAATTTAGAAAACCACTTCATCATCGGCCTTAACCATGTTGAGGAGGCCATACCCTACCAATGTTTCAACTTTACTTTGTGTGTGGTATTTATTAATCATCCCACTTTGCACTTAACCATAATTAACTAAGCTAAAGAACTAACCACCTATACTGACTGCACATTCCATGACCAGTGTGAGATATGTCAGGAAGGATGCACCAGGCAATAAAACATCCTGAACCTTGTCAGAGAATGCATTGAAACCAGGAACATAAAACGGTTAATCTGCTTAAAGCAGCCAATTGCAGTAGTAGGATGCAGTTTATCTGTGAATGTTTGTAGTAAAACATGCAGTTTTTATGAGTAAATGTGTATGAAAGCATGTTTTATAGTGTCTATGGACAGTGTCAAACAAACATGTTAGTGAGACTGACAGTATGCCCCTTCAAGCATGTTCCATCATGTCAAAAAGATCATTTAATTTGTGTTCATTAAAGAGAAAATGATGTCTAAACATGACAGATTTAATAGGCCTGAAACCATGTAGAAATATTGTAAAAACATTATACATGCAGAATTGATGAATTCCTGATGCAATGATGACAGTTGTTCAGGACAGTTCTTGACAAAATTTGTAACCATTGTTTTCATTCCAACTTAATAGAGAACAATGCTTTGTGGTTGGTTTTCAACTACTTCATTAAATTTTGGCAAATGATAAAAAGCGAGTGGTATATGGTAATAATTTTGTAATATATAATTATGTCATATATTATAACTATTGTGAATATTATCACACTGCTACTAAAATATACACTTTAAGTGGAGAACATAACCAAGTTTCTTGTTTACACCAATAGGTTATACCATTGTTTTGATGAAATTTCATCACTCAAGTGGTCATTATAATTGATTTTGGTTCTAAATAAGAAACTGATGTGATTATGGGGCAGTAACATGGGATATGATTACATCTGAAGCATGATTGATTGCATCCACCATAAATGTTTGATATTACAAATTTAGAATATTTAGGAGCATGCACAAGCTTGATATGTTTTGCTGCATGTTAGATAGTATTGCTTTCATGGGTCAATGTCTTAACCATCATAGATTCTAACCAAATTAGAAGCAGGGAGTTGGCATTCATTTTGATTGCTGACTTAGTAGTGATGCTGGATTTCTTCTAGTCATACTTAATCTTTGCCGTAAAATTGAGCAATAATTTTACATTTGGATTTTTAACAACCAAAAGCAAAAATACCAGGAAATGATTGACAAGCATTTCCTTATTTGTCAAATGATCCAAAAGAGTTATTTGAATATTTCTTGCAATATAACAAAATGTTGATACTTTGCGGAAGCATTGTTACACTACATCATGAAGAAACCATAAATATGTGATATCAGAAATAAAATATGGCCAATAAAACATAGGCTGCATGTATTAAGTGAGTCATGCACTTCATTCCAGCATGTTCATATAACATTCTGCAGACATGGACACTTGTTAAACATGATATAAAATGCATTCTGGAAAGAGAGAGACGCCATAAAACGCATTTAAAATAAACCAGAAGTGACAAAACCTCATTTGCGCATTATTGCAAGGTTGCCAACAAGGTCAATAACTCTTCTAAATCTTGATTCCATGACATGCATGTGAATATTTATAACAAACCCAATATATGCATGGATCACAGAACACAGTGTAATCTTACAGCTTATGCTATTGGGTTTGGCAATCATGTGTTTCTTTTAGAAAACCTAGAAAATAAGGTTTTTGTCAGAAATAAAGTTTGAAAATCTTAATTCTATAGCAGGATGCCCAATGTAATACCTGGGAGTCCATGTTAAAATCCTTAGTGTGTCACTCATGTTCACTTGCCACCTTAGTGTCACCTTTACTACTATTCAAAGTCTGACATCTCAACTAGGTAATATATTTTACAAATTAAATATGTTAATTTTTCCTTTCAATTTTTTATTTTGGTTAAATTTAATTTTGGGCTTGCTTATTAGAAATTATACATTTGAGACAGCAAAGGGACATGGTTTCATGAAATTTAAGTTGTCTCCCTTAAAACAAGAGCAATGATCACAGAAATTTAAGTTGTCTCCCTTAAAACAAGAGCAATGATCACAGAAATTTAAGTTGTCTCCCTTAAAACAAGAGCAATGATCACATGACCATCCCTGTCGAATGAACTTGCTTGTGTATGGTACATATGTTTTCTAGAGCAGAATCATCACTCTAAAAAGTCATTATCTTAAATGGTGTGCAAGATATGTTTTGGACAATTAATAATTATGAAAATATATAAGGGAGATAATTCAAAATGTAAGACAGACAGAGTGATGGTTCTTGGTCAGAGTACTTCTCCAAGTTGCCATCTATTTATATTCCAAGTTTCAAGTAAATATCTTAGATAGTTTTCAAGATATGCTCCAGACAAATATTGTGACGGACGGAGACTATTACCATATCCGTGCCGATTTTTTTTTCGGCAGGGATAATAATGCAATGAAGATTTGGGCAGTATGGCATGATAACAGTGATTTTGTTTATTATGGTTTCATGAGAGGTTCATACTCGGATTCTGTGTATAAACAGAAATAAACAAATCCAGTTACAACAGCTAAGTTCAGAAGGACATACACTAACAAATTCATTCATCATGTCTTTAATCAAGCATTCAATTTACCTGAAATTTTATATAGATATCATTCCACTGCACTTAATGGTCCAGAAAAAAAATTGTAAGTGCCTTCACTCCATAACATATAAATGCCAGCTGTTGGACTATAAACATTGTACTGTGGTCAGTAATTCAAGAGTTGGCATCAAAACTTAAAATGAGGATCTAAATATCAATTTTGGCCATTGTTTATGTGATAAGGAGAGTTTTAGCTTTATGAAATAAACCACTTCCAGAAACCTGTCTATCAATTTGCCAAATAAAAGTTTGGTATGCAAGCCATTTTTTTATGATAAAATCCAACAAGAGTGCCCTGGTGGCTTTAATGGCTCACCTTATCCAAAGAGAAAATTTGATATCATAACGGTATGCCTAATACAATCTGTTTATCGTTAAATGATTACGGTTATTAACATTGGATTTTCCTACAGGTAAACTATGTTTATCTAGGTTAAACTGAGTGTAACTGGTTTTACTGTAAACTTTGCTATTCTTTCGAGTGGGATTGACAGTAAATCCAAGTTTCATGATGTCTCCATGATAGAGTTCAATTGTGTTCACCAGCTAGATGTTGCTTCAGAATGCTGGGTGTTCCAACACATTGTCCAATGTATACATGTATGTGAAATAAACTGTTATGAATAAAAATTGTCGAAATATATAGTCCTAATTGTTAACGACTTATAGACAGATCACTATAATCAAATATTAAATGTTAAGCCATTATTTGCAATAAATAAGTACATTTCAGCATCCACTTACATCATCCAGTCATTATGTAAATCCCAGACAGAGAGGGATAACAGTCAGTTGGCATGATAGCGAGAAAGATAATAAGATTTAACCAGATTAACAATCATGTGTTTTAATCTGTGATACCTATCATAACATAAAATGCAAATCAAACTGCCAAGTGCCAAAATATGATCATCTGAAAAATAACCACCAGTGTTTACTTATCGTTCAATTTTTTTATTCCTTCAACATGTGTTACATAACTCAAATAGGATAAAGTGACCTTTAATTTTATATTTGCAATTTCTGTGTATTGTTATGTTGTATGTTTTAATACATTAATTTCACATGGTTCCGGATTTTATTCCTTTCATTAAGGAAACATAACCGTACTTGGGTGTTTGGAAAATGCAAAGCTATGGTGTTTGACTCTGGAAAATGCTTAGGTGTTTGGAAATGCTTAGGTGTTTGAAAATGCTTAGGTGCTTGAAAATGCTTAGTCGCTTGAAAATGCTTAGGTGTTAGAAAGTGCTTAGGTGTTAGAAAGTGCTTAGGTGTTAGAAAGTGCTTTGGTGTTTGACTCTGAAAACATAATGCTTTGATGTTTAGCTCCAGACAAAGCAATGCTTTGATGTTTAACTTTGAAAATGCAATGTTTTGGAGCTTGACTTTGCAATATGTAATGCTTTGGAAATTGGGGTGCAATATAAATGTGAGCTGCATTGCCTTTCATTTTCAATTTCATAACTCTAAAATAAATCAGTGGATAAATATAAACTTTATACAGAAATATAATAGTTATCATTGAGCTATACTACAAAGGTCATTGGCCAATGGCAAATGGCAAGATTCAATAGTTATGTAACATTAATGATTGGCAACATTCGGGTACAATCCATGTAGGAGGTAGCTTAGTATGCATGACATTGCCTGTAATAATACCTACCATAAACCAATGTCTTACTTTAGGTGTATGTATTTTTACAATCACCGAGACCTTTCATCAATGTAGATTGACGCCTTCTAATATTCAAGAATAATCCTGAAACAATTACAAGACAGGAAAAACATATACTCATAATACTAATACGATTAATGTCGGAAACGTGGAGACAAATATAAAGATTTTTTTAAGTAAACTGTTGACTAGCATCTGTGAATTGACCAAATTAATTCTACAAATTAAATACTGAAAGTATGGAGCAGCTGTACGGAGGTGGTGGTACAGGTTGAGAGCCGCTAAAATGATCATTCTAACAATCTCATGTCCACACTTACTGGCCAATAAAAACAAACAAGAGGGCCATGATGGCCCTATATCGCTCACCTGATTATAAATGAAGCCCTGCACAATTTAGACTAACAAAGGTAGAGCGTAAATATAGAAACTGGTGACCCCCGGGGCGGGTCAATTTTGACCTCAGGGGCATAATTTGAACAATCTTGGTAGGGGACCACTAGATGATGCTACATACCATATATCAAAGCTCTAGGCATTGTAGTTATAGAGAAGAAGATTTTTATATGTTTTCCCTATATAAGTCTATGTAAAACGGTGACCCCCGGGGCGGGGCCAATTTTGACCTCAGGGGCATAATATGAACAATCTTTGTAGGGGACCACTAGATGATGCTACATACTAAATATCAAAGCTCTAGGCATTGTAGTTTTAGAGAAGAAGATTTTTATATGTTTTCCCTATATAAGTCTATGTAAAACGGTAACCCCCGGGGCGGGGCCAATTTTGACCTCAGGGGCATAATATGAACAATCTTGGTAGGGGACCACTAGATGATGCTACATACCAAATATCAAAGCTCTAGGCATTGTAGTTGTAGAGTAGAAGATTTTTATATGTTTTCCCTATATAAGTCTATGTAAAACGGTGACCCCCGGGGCGGGGCCAATTTTGACCCCAGGGGCATAATATGAACAATCTTTGTAGGGGACCACTAGATGATGCTACATATCAAATATCAAAGCTCTAGGCATTGTAGTTTTAGAGAAGTAGATTTTTATATGTTTTCCCTATATAAGTCTATGTAAAACGGTGACCCCCGGGGCGGGGCCAATTGTGACCCCAGGGGCATAATTTGAACAATCTTGGTAGGGGACCACTAGATGATGCTACATACCAAATATCAAAGCTGTAGGCATTGTAGTTTTAGAGAAGAAGATTTTTATATGTTTTCCCTATATAAGTCTATGTAAAACGGTGACCCCCGGGCCGGGGCCAATTTTGACCCCAGGGCCATAATTTGAGCAATCTTGGTAGGGGACCACTAGATGATGCTACATACCAAATATCAAAGCTGTAGGCATTGTAGTTTTAGAGGAGAAGATTTTTATATGTTTTCCCTATATAAGTCTATGTAAAACGGTGACCCCCGGGGCGGGGCCAATTTTGACCCCAGAGCCATAATTTGAACAATCTTGGTAGGGGACCACTAGATGATGCTACATACCAAATATCAAAGCTCTAGGCATTGTAGTTTTAGAGAAGAAGATTTTTATATGTTTTCCCTATATAAGTCTATGTAAAACGATTAGTAAGGTTGCATAAGACTATAATTACAGCTTAATAATTGTTTAATAGTTTGTAAACATACAATCACTGTAAACGATGATAACCCTAATATCCACATTCTGCATTTAATTTAAATTAAAGCCTCAAAGCTGCTAACAAGTACACATTTTGTAGTTCTACAAATAAAATATAGTAAGAGAGACAACTCTTACATGATCACAACCAGTATAATTACAGAGTACACTCCCTTTGATCAAATGAAAAACAAGGTTTTTCTATTACTTGACCTAGTAGCCTAATTTTTGACCTCAGATGACCCAATATCGAACTTGACCTAGATTTTGTTAAGATGATCATTGTGACCAAGTTTCATAAAGATTAGGCCAAAATTGTGACCGCTAGAGAGGACACAACCCAATTGTTGACAGACGGACGGACGGATGGACGGACGGACGACGGACGAAGAGTGATCACAAAAGCTCACTCTGTCACTTTGTGACAGGTGAGCTAAAAAGATTAATTTTAAAAGTAACGTAATTATCACGTTTGTAGCTGCTGTACATTTCCTCCTCCTTCATCGAAGAGTTGTGTCATTGTTTTAGAGTGTCATGTCATTTAGAGAGTCATGTCATAAAATGCTTTATTTCAGCAAAGAAAACTCATTTCCAATAAAAGTCTGTGGCCATCATTTCAATGTCATGGGAAGTTTCTCAAAAAATTGCCAATTCTTCATAAGATCGCTTGCAGCCAGCATTTCTTGTTTCGTTGTCACGTCCATGTTTGAGGAAAGTAATCAGATAACAAAGTTTTCTCTTTCTTAAATTAAGAACAATAAAACACTTCGAGACAATGCATAAAATCTTAAGGATGTTGTGTTAACATTGTAAGTTCTCGACTGTACAGAATCCATACAGCAATTAAGTGTGGTACAAGTCAGAGACGTGGCTTGCTTGATTAAGGGAACTTGAGCAGACCAATATTCATCAATATTTCAACACACAAAAAGAAGAAAATTGAATTTTCAGCAATTATCCGCCATAACTCTGAGAGTAATGTGTTGGGTTTTCTTTCAATCAAACATAGTCATATAACATCAAAGCTAATGCAGCAAGAATACTCTTGTTGGTACAGAAGTTATACTGTAAAACCAGTTAATATTGGTGGGATTAAATTTCATGGTTTTGGTATAAATAACCAGTTTGTGGATTTTGCAAATCAGGTAATAAATACGAGGGTCAGTATTATTATTTGCTGGGATTTAATTTTCTGGTTGAAGGTGAACCTCAAAATACATGAAATTAACCCCCATGAAAATTAATGAATTTACATTATGCACATCATTTTGATGCTATTTGAGATCTGAAGGTGAACACAGACAACTCTTGTTTATGTGAAAGATTGAGGAACATGGAAAAAAGTCTCGACCAAATAAAAAACATGAGATAACAAGCTTTATAATGTTCTGAAAAAAAAATGATTGGTTGGTAAACACATGGTTGAAATACATTAAATGCATTTAAACATTGCATGCTTCATGTATGCCATAAAAAATAGATCATTTACTGAATAAAAGAAATCAACTCTATTTGATGAGAAATCATGGCGTAAAAAAACAACTTTGGCAAAAAAATATAGCAATTTGTTGTAATTTTCTCATTTCTCGTAGGCCTTCAGGAACATGAAGCCCACAATATGACTACAATAATAATTAATGTTTTCCTTAAAAACGGACAAATGTTTTTTATCGGTTATTTTGCTTTACAACTACATTGAAATTTAAGCTCCATTCATATTGAGTAAAGATTACTGCAGAGTTAAAGAGAATTTTAAACAGATTGGTTCGTATTCTTTGGCTTGCTCACTTTCGAAAAAACGGTACAATCCCTATATGCCTTCCACATCAGAAGATGACGAGGCATAAAAACTAAAAAATTTCTGTACACATTCAAGGCATTTATTGCCCAATTTATGATAAATGCATTAGAAAATCAAAAACAGAACAAAAATAAATAACTTTTGATACAAATTTGTCATATATAAATCTGTTTTGCCGAGCAAAATGAATTATCTTTGACGGCATGCTTCTCACTGAACTACTGATCTTAATTCAAATTTAATAGAATTCTGCTACTTTTCAAGCTCCCCTATTGAGCTTACATCTTTTCCTAATTCATTTATTGATTGTCGAATAAGTCTTTGTAAAGCAAACTATCCAAGTTTAATTGAATTAAAGTCTACATAGGGGAATAAAGTAACTAAATAATTTGTATAAAGCACATGAAGGGCCTTCATTTATATGTCTAGGTAAACTTTAAGATCAATCACACTGATAACACTAGGTTATTCTGAGACAACAAGAAGGTGCACAGTAAAGACACTATGCCAGGGTGGAATTAGCCTTGTCCATCAAAACTAGCTAAGTCAATCAGGGGCCATAATTCTGTAGAAATGATGTATTTTGTCAATGTAAAGAGTTTAAAGTTAGAAAGCACCTATGATGTCTTGATGAACTTCAAAAATATTTGAGTATCAACAACTTAAAAATTTAGATTAACATTTTAGGATGGACAAACAGACAGACAGGACAATCACTATGCCATCTGCATCAGTAGATACATGAGCATAAAAGCATGCACAACTGTATAACAAACAATATTCTTAGAAATTCAACTATTTCAATCTTAGTCAGGGTGGCACGGTGGTCGAGTGGTAAGACGCTTGACTCCTGATCGAGAGGTCCCGGGTTCTATTCTCAGCCGGGACACTTGGTCATTTCAGAAACGCTCTTAAGTGTTTCCCACCCAACTAGAGATGATCCTGGTTGGTAACCCAGGGGTAGTCTCACGTGGATCGGTGCTTTACACTGAACACGTTAAAGAACCAAGGAATCTATTCGGAACAAGCTAGGGTATCGCACCCGGATTCCTTGTATCTCACCTCTGTCTCTAACATTTGAGATAATGACCTAGAGTGGGCTCTGCAAATTACATGGAAGAAAAAGAAGTTGTTCTTACCTTACATTAGGAGATGCTGTAGTCACATTCAATAATCCGAAACATGACTTGAAGAACTGAAATGAAGACAACATTATTTCAAGCCACCATAATGATATACTCAGCTTGTTGTTTTTGTAACAGTATCAAATGGGCATGTAATAAGAATATGTACTTCAATCTATGAAGTCCAAATATGAATAGTATTGCAGTCAAACAAAGTTATAGCAACAAGGCCTCTCTTGGTGTTTCAGCTGAGGATCAAACTCGGACCCTTTTGATCAGTAGTCAAGAGCTTTATCCGCTCAACCACCTTGCCACTCTTTGAGGTGGCTTCATGATTGAGGTGGCATTATGTAGGTTTTGGGCTAATAAGGATATGGCAAATATTCAGGAGAGTCAGACAAGAATATAAATAAGTAAATTATGAGAATACATAGAATAAGTCTAGTTATACCTAGTTATATATTCATCTAGCATCTTCATTAGCAGATATAATACAGTAAGGTCAAGCCTCATACATAGATGTATAAGTCTATATTGATAATGAGGTGATTATGCACATATATGGCGGGGAAAGTCTGTCCGAGGACAGGTTACATGGCGGTGAAAGTCGGTGAAAGTCCGCCAATAGAAAATGTTAGTAATATGAGCAATCCATGGAGAGTTGTCCATTAGGATGTTTACCAGATAATAATATTGTAACCATCAAAATGTGCACTAATTTTTTCCCCACCATTTTGATCTTGATTGAGACTGAGACAAACAAAGGGAGATAATTCAGGAGTTTTTCCCCTATAATACATCTAAAACATAGGGTCCCTATACAGGCAGTCCAAAGGAACTGCAGCTGTCAGCAAGGACAATATAACTGCAGTAAAGTTATTGTCATTTTTATAACATGTGCTGAAACTGCAAAAACACTAATAATTTTCAATGTAAATAAACTATCCCATGAAACATAAACAGTAAGACAGGACCCTGCCTATATCAGAAACAGTGTTGTATTTTTATTTGTATGACTACAATTTTGATATACATATCTTTATTTTTTTTCAATACTTACAAACAAGTTTCCAGTAAATGGGGGTTCTTGTGTAACATTTTTTTAATTTAAAAAGCCGATATAAGCGAAATATTAAAAAGAGAGATATTGAACAAGATAACTACCTTGAATAGATAATGAAGACAATTAAACCAACAATCTGATAAACTCGACAGACAGGGTGCCCTGTAACTTGTCAAGGAGGGGTTGATAATTTGGCAAAGTCAATTCTGCAAATTTAAATCAACTGTAGGCAGTGACATGTCACTCTGTAAAGGTATTAAATCAGACAAATTAGGGAGTGAAGTCTCTGGGAGTTTCGATTGAACAACACTAGCAGACACAGGCAATCACATTGAAACTTCTCACATTCATACATAATTAAGTAAGTGGATGATTAAAAACTTTAAACATGTCTTAAGTCAGCCCTCTGTAATGAAATATGTCCCTATTTATTTCTCTTGTGATGAAAGAGAT
The DNA here is from genome assembly GCA_963678985.1 of Spisula subtruncata. Taxonomy (NCBI): domain Eukaryota; kingdom Metazoa; phylum Mollusca; class Bivalvia; order Venerida; family Mactridae; genus Spisula; species Spisula subtruncata. The sequence goes on along the minus strand of OY787670.1, from coordinate 34,673,866 downwards.
CAAACATAATGGTTGGTAATAAAACAAGCAGGGTCAATATCAAAGCTGCTATGCGCAGTTCTAAAGTTACTGGTTACTTCATTGTGATTGGTCATTGATAACACTTTTCTGATCTACCAGTAAGTAAGTATTTTAGATCTGTCTATATTAGTTGGTAAACTATGAAGAGAAATTAGAAACAAAGATGATGTAACATTGGCATGGCATGGTAAAAGTAATAGTCTGACAAGAAGTTCCAGACAACATGTACCACTAGGCTGCATGCCAAGTAATCTGAGACAATTGTCCCAGTGGTCAAGAAGAACAAGTCCAGACAACATGTATCACTAGGCTGCATGCCAAGTTATCTGAGACAATCGTCCCAGTGGTCAAAAAGAACAAGTGCAGACAACATGTACCACTAGGCTGCATACCAAGTAATCTGAGACAATGGTCCCAGTGGTCAAGAAGAACAAGTGCAGATAACCTGCATGACAGACATATAATTCAGGATAACATACTTACAGATTTACTTTAAACTTCTCCATTTCTTCTGGGACATAATGCTTCTTCCAAAGTAAGCCAGGAGACTCATCCTAAACCCATCTCTTGGTAAATCTATCTAGAATTGTTACTAGCTGTTTGAATACCATATCCAAATGTTTCTATGTTGTGCCATACTTTTGGTATATGAATCACAAAAACTATCAGTTATTATTAAATGCCAGACACTATAAACATATAGGTTTGGTGTTTATATAATATTGCTATCTGTTTTAAAGATATAATAATCAGCTCTCAGTGATAAAACTTTGCACCAAGAACTTGTATTTTACATCCTATAGCATTAAGATGCAGATTTCACTGAATAAATTACATTTGAATTGAACATTGCTAAATTTAAGCTGACACTTTTGTTTACAGATTGATTCAAGGCGTCATAAAATACAGGCATTGAAGGAGGGATAGTTCTTATACAGCCAACAAGGAAAGTTGCAATGTTTCTCCTTGTTTGGTTACCAACTTATTAAGTTTATACATTCTTTTTCAATTAAATTTGTTAAAAGTTAAAAACAAGTGTGTAATGTTCTTTTGGATGTATGCAATATTGTGAGCAATCAGGCCCCTATCTCTCAACACATCATAATCTGAGACAAAACTTACCTTTTAGATGTTTGCATGTGTTAGCCATTCGGGTTAATTTCAATGGGACCCTGGACTCAGAATTGGCATTACAAACCGAACCATTATTCTGAGCTTGTTTCACTAAAAATCCAAGAGGTCTGTTTAAGTTCAGATTAATCTTTAGTATCTTAGACTTTGATTTCAGCAAATTCTCAATTTGAGGCGAGAGTTTTACTTGAAATGCTTTGGGAATTATCGGGATACCAGGATGGGTTGTATTGTTTATAGAACAAATGTATTTAAAAGGAATTTCATGGGTAAAAACATTTACACCGAGAAATGAACAGGACTGAATTACCTTGTTGCAGTTACTTTGGTACCCAATTGTTCAAACAAAATTGTGATTACCTTATCCCATATGGAGTTAATTAAACAGAATTTGGAAATGCCATAGAGTATGGAATATATTCTTGTTTGGTTTGAATTAGTCCTTAGTTCTTAAACCACCTCAAACATGTTGCCTTCTAATAAAACTGAGACATAATTCAGCTGCGTTAGTGCAGCCACCAGTAATAAAGGTATCCAATTATAGATGGACTATCACTAATTAAGTTACTCTTTAGTTACTTTCTTTCTTTTTTTGGTGTTTATTGATAAAAGTTACCAAAGCATTGCTAAGAACTAATTGACTTTGTACCAAGTTGTATAACTCTAGGGTGAGCGAGTATACCTGTGTTTTTTAACATTGTGGTCCGCTCACCATCTTTTCAGGTACAAATTATGGTACAGGAGTAGCTGAATGTGCTAACTAAGCAAATTTCTGAAATGTTGTTGGTGGTGGTCAGTCATAATGTGGTCAATACAACTTTTCTCTCATTTGAAAGATCTCCTCTTTATAGTTGATGTTGATGTTTATCAGGGTTCCCACAAATATTCTAAGTCTAAGTTTTATATGGAAACAAAACATTTCAGTCAGCAATTTTAGGGTTGTTGATTGACTTTAAGTAATCATAATTTAAAATTATACCCAGGGAGCATTTGTTTTCGGTTTTGGTATTTTTCTTCATTGAAAAAGACACATATCAACATGCTTTTCTTGTAACATAAATATCTCTTTCATGAATTTCAACTAAGAAAAAGTTCAAACTACATCAGTGTGCAGCTCAGTAATAACTCTATGAGCTTTATGAACATACTGCATGTAGCACATATTATTCAACTTTACCAAAATCCACTGGGAACATGATCTCCCCTCCCCATAATGTGCACCATGCACCATATAATGACTAGACTTCATAAATCTACCAAACATTCCCCCAATCCTCCCCATAATGTGCACCATGCACCATATAATGACTAGACTTCATAAATCTACCAAGCATTCCCCCAATCCTTCTCCCAAAAGGCAACAATCAAGATGATATTTATAACAATCAAGTTTTTGATTTAATGAGCGACACCCCAATCATCTTACAATCAACTTTTAGGTCATAGAGAAATTGAACTGGTTGTGAACAAGGGCCCTAGAGGTTTGACATAACTTAAAGTAATTATGCTGCATAACTGCAATAGTTTTTTTTCAGACAGTGTTCAAAGGCAATAGAAATGCCTCCAAGCTTGAGACAGTCAGGAATGTAATTGTTAATCTTTCATTCTGATTGGAGAGGTTAACTAATGAACGTAGGATTGAAAAACTAAATGACTAAGGCAAGACAACATTGTGGTTATTGTTTCATAGAACTAAGAGTTACAAATAGTAACACAGCACTGCAATAAAACACAATAACAAAATACAGGGCTAAATTGTTGCGCAACACAATAAGTGACAGGTATGTTCTTAAAGTTACAAAATGAAACATATCATAAAAGAATTGATATACCTTTTTAGAATAATTTTGATGAAAATATATATTTTCTGCTCAAAATATGCTAGGCATTATATTATTATTTTTATGTCAAAAGCTAGTCAAGGATCACCAAAAACAAAACATTCTTAAATGGTCATTCACATGACTAAACTGTTTGTTAGAATAAACCAATGCCAATAAGACATTACAGACCTTGCAGTGTGTGGCAGTAACAGCAACTAGTGATTGCTCACATGCCACAGCATTACACTGACACAAACTTAATGTGTCATCTCACTGAACAGAAACAAGCTTAAGACAACATGTAATTGAGTCTAGACATTAATAAGCCTCCATACTTGATTTATTCCTGACTATCACTCCAATCTCTGTGGAGTCAATGTGTGCTACTGGCCATCTAACGGCAGCTTCCAAACATAAATTACAAATTACCCTGTAAGCCTAATGAGAACAAAGACATCTCTAGTAATGACTTTCATTTCAATTTACCACTCTTATAGCAATAGTGAGTAATAACTTAATAACCAACCCCTGATTGTCCTATAAGAGAGGGAGTGAGAGAGATAGTGTTAAGTATTTCCCAGAATATTTTTCTGAGAATATTTTTCTGAGAATATTTTTAACAGAGAAAGTTAAGTGATTTAACCAGTTTTTCTTTGAATTCTTCAAAGCAATATCATGATATAGGAGAAAGTAAGCCAACTGTACTAGAAATTAAGGCAGCCATCATACTGAAAGCCTTAAAAAATGCACTGTCAATCATTTAAACACTGAATACTATCTCCTAAATAGAATATCAAAACCAGCGCACTGATAATTAAATCGCTGCTAAGGTCAATATACTGGGTGCAGTATAAAACAATATCACACAATAACTTGATCAAAATGCAATGAAAATGCCTGTATCTTCTACCCAAGATATAAAACATCTCTGAATATAAAACCAGACAAAGTTTGAAGACTCATAAAAGGTGTTTATGAGGATTACTATTGGCTTAGATAGAGCAACAACCCTGACATTTTGGTATATATTCTGAAAAAAACTTTGCAGTACAGCACAAAGAGCATAATTATGAAAATTCCCCAATCTTCACTCATATGAAGACTTATTATATAATTCCCATCATTACCTGGAAGTGTCAGAAGTTTGGTCAAATAATGATAGGAAAATTATAGAATATTAATCAAATGTACTTTTCATACAAAAAACAAGCCCATTTCCATAATCCCCTCCAATCCCTTCCCATGGTTCCAGAGTCTGGCTAACATCTGTTTCAAAGATAGCAGGAAATCTAATGGGCCTCCTTTAAACTGATAAACGGAACTTTTCTAATTGGATGAGTTCATGTTTTTTTAGCAAGAATATTCCAGAAATTTTCTGGCATTCCTTTCATTGCTTCATTCTGAAGATGTGCAACTGACCAGAACAATTCAAGACTAGAAGATTAATGCATGCCAATTAAATCAAATATTTCATGCAGTCTGTGGTATTTCAGAATGTGCCATACTGCATGTGGTCAATGTAACCTGAGTATTATAATGTTTCCACTAGAAGCTTCGTCTTGGGGTTGAATTGTACAAATCAGGCAAAGTTCGGGCCTTTTTCCCTAGGACCAAGTACCTCTTTTTTAAACATACTGGTTCCGTTCATTATCATCATCATCTCCAGTGGTTGACTCACTCTGTTAGAGAATACTTGTAATTAGAAGCTTGGTCTCATGGTTGAATTAAGTATGTCTAACATACCCTTTGTTTACAAAGAAAACTTCTCAATCTACTCTTTTCTCAAGAAATTATTCCCCTTTGCACTCTCAAACAAAGATAACAAGCTCAGAATGAAATCTAGCTATAATTTGAAGAAAGTAATGCTATTTGATTGATGAAATATATTATCTAGTCGGTAGCCAGACTAGGTTGAATTGTACAAATCATGAAAAATTCTGGCCTTTTTTCACGGACCATGAAGCTCATTTTATTTTTTTAAATCCACATGGTCCAGTTCACAAGTCCAGCATTTCAGATTTTCCATCTTTTTTAACGTCTCAGAACTACTTACTTGCTTACTTAGTCCTCTTTGAGATGAGCATTATAATGTGCCTTCACTGCATGTCAAGGCCTATTGGAACACATTCTTAAAACCCTAGTTTTTCCAAAGCATTCCAAATTCTCAATTTCATCAACGCTCACTTTTGGAATGTTAATGTTCTCAAATGAAGTATTATTGCACCAATTGTTTCCTTATTTGACAATAAAATTCTTTTCCCCTGAAATACCAAGAATTTGGACTGAGTTCTATAAAGAACAACATAGTTTCATAGAGAAAACAAGATTTTTGCAGGTCAACAAACAATTTCTGGAAGTAAGTCAGCTAGTCTTCCAGTAAATACGTATATGTTTCATTCCAGTCCACCTTGTACTTTAGATACATTTCATTTTTGCATTACATTAATATTGCATTGTATCAGTAGATGCAATTATGCAGTCCTAACATGTGGGACGAAAATCTGGCAAAACAGGAAATAACAAATTGCGGTCAAAAAATTTAAATATGAAATAGGAGAAACATATGAAATGAGAATATGGTGTCAATTTCATGAGTTCTAGCAACACCAATAGTCAGCAGGGAATTATTATAAACGATTGCACACCAGACTTAATCATCACATCTAGCTGTACAATAATTTATTTTATATTTTCATATCTTGATTTTAAAATGGAGAACATGCAATTTCACAAATATGACATAATAGATCATTCAAACACTATACTAATGAATAAAATTTAACTCAAAACTAGATTACAGGAAGAATGACGAGGCAGAAATTGTCTTGTCATGGAAGCAATCTCCCAGCATGCATTGCAATTGAAAAATCTTCCAAAGCAGTTTTCTGCAACACTTGACACCTAGTTAAGCTTGAGACATTCAAAATCCTAACAAATCTATGTAAATCCATCTGATCTTGTGTAAATTAAGTTCACTGCTCCGATCAGAAATCCTTCAATATCCTGTGAGTTGTTTAGATGACAAATATTTGAATTCTTCTATTGCCTGCGGCCCTTGTGACCCGAAACTAATTTCACGATGGTTTCACGAAGAAGCAGTTACTAGGCAATCAGGCTGAGCAAACAATGGCGCATGTTTGATTGAAAATTCGGAAGATTTGTTTCAATGTTTTATTATAGAAACTTTGTCAAGTGTGATGAAGAGATCCTGACATGAACAGGAAATCCATGATTCCCGAGAAATGGGCTTGAAATCGTAACTGTCTTATCACACTGGCTAATTCCTCAACAATGAAATCATCTGATTACAATCCTCTTAAAAACATTCCATCGCATATTCATTTTAATCCAATTTTGTCGCTAAAGAAACCTAGAATGTTTACATGAAACATTGTATTTAAATAGCAAGAATATAACTTATTCACAATCATGATTTTTTCCTCAAAATCTCAGTCCTGAATTGAATTTAACCGAGAAGTGAAATTAGTGAGGGATGATTAGGATTATGTTTAAAATTTGATCAAATAAAATATGTTGCTATAGTAACCTGGGAAAGAGGCTACATATGGACAACCTCCCAGGCACATACTTAATTTTAGCCCTTAACACCATAGATCCCCGATTTATTCAACCTGAATTTTTATTCTAGCATAAAAGCTTAGGTATGAGGATGTTAAACAAAGATGCAATTGGGTGCAGCCTTAAACTGAAGCTGAAGTTTAAGTAATAAATAAGAAGTGAGCTCATCTGTATGATTGTATATAGGTTATTCCAATTTTCTCTTCAAACACTCACCTTTTGTTCACAATTTACTGAAAGATATGAAGTGCAAGTAATTTGTTATTGTACCATTGCGTCAATTCTGTAAATTGAAATTTTGCATTGCAGGAGATATTTAACACAAGGGCTTTTAAAAAAACATTTAGTGCTTTTGTCATCAATGATATCGTACACAAACACATTTCCAATTCCACTTGACAATAAAACCATTAAGTTAAAACTGCTCCCAGAGTCTATTGAAATGTTTAGTCTTCAAAATCATTATTGAAATCTAAAAACAATTTTGAACAATAGAGAATTTGAAACCGGAGCAAACATACCAGAAATTGAGAGATTTTTGTCTGCACCGTAATGGATTTCAAACAGACAGGCATCCTGCCCGAAAAATTAACCTTGCTTCCTATATTGCTCTCAAAATATAGCCATGTTTGATTTATAGTCCGAATAGAACAGAATAGAACTTTTTAAACAGAAGGCACTTTCAAAGTCAAAGCATGAGTATGCATTAAAATACATGTAATTAATAATATAAATGGCTGTATATAATTTTAATGTTCACTTTTAAGACAATCGCAAAAACAATACTACATTTCTATAACAAAAAGTATTATTGCGATATACATGTTACACTGTGCACTGTTTTATTGAATGTGCCTGCTTTGAATTTTTATTTGAATTAAACCAGATAGCCAACAAAAGAGGACTGGGGACTAATATTTCAGATGATGACAGGACAGAATTACTTTATGTTGTTGATGTATCAAGGTCTGACTATAAAACAGAGAATGGATAAGATTATAATATTATATTCAAACAGTAAAATCATAAGGCTCCAGCAATTTGTACAAGGTTTTATTTCAGTTTTATAAACATTTTTTTTCAGATTAATTATCACAATTATAATATTGCTGGCCTCAATCAGTCGAAAGACTGGACAAATTGTAGCCACAATTATTTAAGATCATAATTTATTATATTGGATAAAACTAATTAGTTCAAGTTAATTAGTTCCAGTAATTCTCACAGGGTTAAGTCTTATACAATAGAGGACATAATTGACTTCATGACTTATTGAATAACCAAGCCTAAAAGAACCAAGGTGACCAATAATGTTCAGACAATCAAGCATACACCGTACATTGTCATAATACAAATTCACCTTTGTCAAGCGCATCATCTTACAGACAAGCAAAGAACAAGCCAGGATCATAAACAATAGACAAGTCAGGATCATAAGCAATGGACAAGCCAGAATCACAAGCAATGGACAAGCCAGGATCATAAACAATGGTCAAGCAAGGAGCATGACCAAGGGACAAGCCAGGAGCAAGACCAAAGGACAAGCCAAGAGCATGACCAAGGACAAACCAGGAGCATATCAAAAGGACAAGCCAGGAGCATGACCAAAGAACAAGCCAAGAGCATAACTAAAGAACAAGCCAGGAGCATGACTAAAGGACAAGCTAGGAGCATGACTACAGGACAAGCTAGGAGCATGACCAAAGGACAAGCTAGGAGCATGACCAAAGGACAAGCCAGGAGCATGACTACAGGACAAGCTAGGAGCATGACAAAAGGACAAGCTAGGAGCATGACCAAAGGACAAGCCAGGAGCATGACTACAGGACAAGCTAGGAGCATGACTAATGGACAAGCTAGGAGCATGACTAATGGACAAGCTAGGAGCATGACCAAAGGACAAGCCAGGAGCATGACCAAAGGACAAGCCAGGAGCATGACCAAAGGACAAGCCAGGAGCATGACCAAAGGACAAGCCAGGAGCATGACCAAAGGACAAGCCAGGAGCATGACCAAAGGACAAGCTAGGAGCATGACAAAAGGACAAGCTAGGAGCATGACAAAAGGACAAGCTAGGAGCATGACCAAAGGACAAGCCAGGAGCATGACTACAGGACAAGCTAGGAGCATGACTAATGGACAAGCTAGGAGCATGACTTAAGGACAAGCTAGGAGCATGACCAAAGGACAAGCCAGGAGCATGACTACAGGACAAGCTAGGAGCATGACAAAAATACAAGGTAGGAGCATGACTAAAGGACAAGCTAGGAGCAATTCTAATGGACAAGCTAGGAGCATGACAAAAATACAAGGTAGGAGCATGACTTAAGGACAAGCTAGGAGCATAACCAAAGAACAAGCCAGGAGCATGACAAAAGGACAAGCTAGGAGCATGACTAAAGGACAAGCCAGGAGCATGACTAAAGGACAAGCTAGGAGCATGACTAATGGACAAGCTAGGAGCATGACAAAAATACAAGGTAGGAGCATGACTAAAGGACAAGCTAGGAGCATAACCAAAGAACAAGCCAGGAGCATGACAAAAGGACAAGCTAGGAGCATGACTAAAGGACAAGCCAGGAGCATGACTAAAGGACAAGCTAGGAGCATGACAAAAATACAAGGAAGAGCATGACTAAAGGACAAGCCAGGAGCATAACCAAAGAACCATTCTGATCACCTCGGTTTTTATCCAATGAAAAATACCTCTGACATAACAAGGCGACATTTTGAACTACTTTCAGTCACATGATTCGAAAATTGCAGCTCCCCCAGTTACGATTGTACAACATGTACACGTACATACAGCAACAAATATGTTAAATTTTAAACTTGAGAAAGAGGACGGCAGCTGCTAAATACTAGAATTGAAAACAAGAATACAATTATAGTTGTATAAACTATGAAAGAACGCTACGAAATAAAAGTTCGCACAACGTCACGTTTACGTTGACGCCAAATATACGTTACATCATTATGACGTCATGTGATAAACAAGACGTAAATTGCATTTATAATCCGTGCTAGATATTAGTTTTCTACAAAGATATTTTACATTTTCTTCGCGCTACGTCCTGCTATGCCGTAGGAATAAGAAAATTGATCAGAACATTTAAAATAACCATCGTATTGATGGATACATAATGTGTTATTTTCACGCGGATGTAGCTGACTTTAGGAGTGAGGGCGAAGTTCCGGCGAACAGTATTGGTGTATTTCTACACTTATTTACGAGGTGTATTTACCGGAGACAAACGGAAATGGCCGAGCTTTTACGATTGCCAAAGAACAAGCCAGGAGCATGACAAAAATACAAGGTAGGAGCATGACAAAAATACAAGGTAGGAGCATGACAAAAGGACAAGCTAGGAGCATGACCAAAGGACAAGCCAGGAGCATGACTAAAGGACAAGCTAGGAGCATGACAAAAGGACAAGCTAGGAGCATGAACAATGGACAATTGAGCCAGAAGTATGGACAAGCAATATAATCAACAGAAAATCACTCAAGGTGTATCAATGAGCATGGGCATGACAGAATGAATGATGCCACTCACTGTGTTACTGAAGCGGTCAAATCATACAGTCTAGTCTAGATAAGACAGTGCAGACTTGACAGTCTGAGACAACATGCCTGACTTACTGTTTGTAGAGCCATCAGATAGGGTTTCATGCATGGTCACTATCTGCCAACATCACATAGCACTAAACAAATAGTAACAAATGTTCACTTCAGACATGCCTCATTAAAATACAGCCTTTCTCTCCATACTGATAAATCATGCATCAGGATAAATCATTGTGTCTGATAAAACAAAAGATAAAAAAATTCTCAAATCAAATAATGTTCTGTGGCCAATGGAAATCTGGTGGCTTTGAGAGCAAGGTAAATGAGTAAGAAGGTCCATCCAAATCATTAATGACTATCTTGAGGGTTTGAGAGCAAGGTTAATGAGGTATGGTATAGGTCCATACAATATAATGACAATCCATGGTTTGTACAGGTAGGTTTTGGTAAATTGTCCAAGATGCTGCTTTACTTCAAGTGGTGGCTATATTTTGTTGCTGTTTAGTGTTAAAGAGCCATATATGGAAATTGGTTGTGACAATTAATAAATTTTCACATGACTTTAATTTGTATTTTACCTTTGTGAAAAAGAATCTAATTGTGTTGTTCAGACCTATGGAATAGTTCGCCAAAACATTGTCTCAGTGCACCAACCTCTGAGCAGTTTTAGGAGGAGATTGAGCTCCACACCTGATGGTGAAATGGATTACGTAAATGTAAAAAGAAAAGTATGAGCAAATTTGATACAGAACCGACAGGTTCCGATGTCAGCACAATACATAAATAAGCTTCAGAAAATACTGCAAGAAGTAAGTTCAAACTCAAACAAACTCAAACAGACAAAAATCTTAATGCCTTCACTGATAAATTATAGTATTTCCATCGCAAACAAAAAACTGTAATTTGCAGTAAATTTCAATCTCAGTTTTTATAATGGAAGACATATCTAAGCCAATTTGATATTATCATTCAGAGACAGTGTATTACTTGTAAAATATATATCAAGAAGACAAAAAACAGGAGAGTAAGTCTCAAATAATGCCATAAAAGCTTGATATCTGGTATAATATCTCAACAATTTGTGTATGACAGAGTTGCATCTATCAGCCAGGCCCAGAGAAACAATCAGAATTTTGACATGAGAATATAAAACTACTATATCTTCCCTTCAAATCTGTTTTTCCAAGAAAACAACATTTTTGTCATTTATGACAATTTCCCTGAGATACAATCACAATGTGACAAGGAAAGAAATGAAAAGCATTTTATATGATACATCTATTTCTCCAAGTGACAAGGACCTTATAATGCCAATCGGCAGACAAAAAAAGTTTTGCTCACGACAGATAACGAAATTAATTATTTGCCCACAATGCATTCTCCCCAGATAAATAGAGACAAATCTGTGATTCTCGTACAATAAATCATTCCCATAATGAATGGTCATTTGATGCAATCACATTTCAATTCTTATTCAGGCCGATATTAACCAGTGCGGCCCATTTGTCACTGGATCTATAAGAGGTCTGATTACATCCTCAGTGGAAACTATTACAGATACTGTGTCAATGTATGGATTAGATGTCCGAAGCTTGACTCACTCTGTACTAAGTACATCATTACCTAATGAATCTTCTAGCCATTGTTCTCAGGGAATTCTTTACCTAACAAAGTACATTGTTACCTAATGAATCTCCTAGCCGTTGTTAGAAGTGAATTCTTTACCTAACAAAGAACATTGTTGCCTAATAAATCTCCTAGCTGTTGTTAGAAGTGAATTCTTTACCTAACAAAGTACATTGTTACCTAATGAATCTCCTAGCTGTTGTTTGAAGTGAATTCTTTACCTAACAAAGTACATCGTTACCTAATGAATCTCCTAGCCGTTGTTAGAAGTGAATTCTTTACCTAACAAAGTACATTGTTACCTAATGAATCTCCTAGCTGTTGTTAGAAGTGATTTCTTTACCTAAACATTATGTACATCATTGCATAATGAGTCCTCACCATTGTCTTAAGTGAATTCCTAAATGATTATAAATAGCAAACCAAGAGGACACAAGAGAGCACAGGTCAGGCACAAAAATGTAACCAAGTAACAAAAAATATCGCAAATACAATATGCAACTTGAATTCTATAGAATTTTTCAAAGCTATTTTTCTAAATACGAGGGTATATCCAAAAGTAATGTCACTCCTCCCGCGGTTTAATTGTTTATAGGCCAATATGCATAAATATAATAATAATATTAATAATAATAATATGATATCAAAATGTTCAGCAATTCAATTCTGATTAATATAAAACGTGCTGCATTATTCGATTTTCAGAACTGGATTATATGAACATTTAAAAACATTTAAAATATACCTATGACGTCATATCACCGCAAAAGAAAATTACGTTTGTTTTTCATTATCATAACAATTTTTTTTTATGCATTTTTATAAAAAAAATTCTCAAAAGCAGACAATACTTTTGTGACGTGATGAAACAAATGTTTTGTGTCTGCTGCTAAAAATTCAATAACTTTACTCAACTTTGAAACTCATAATATATCTTCAACGCATTGATTACTTAGCGAAAACACGGCAGATTTGTGACAAAAAGACGCTGCGCGTAGTAATGCACTTTTCCTAAAAGTTTTGAAAGTCACCTACTGAAACTTTAGTTACAAAAGCGGCAACATAGGCTAATGTGCATGTAGCATAATCTTTTAAAGGGACATATATCACCTAATCAGTATCGATAGAGAGTCATATGAACGGTTTTTAGTAGATCCGAAAAGAACACCAAGAGTATTTTTAACGCCATCAATTCAATTCGATGTTCAAAACTGCAATCATTATGTGGTGAGTTAAATATTTTGCTGTGGGACTATCTAGAGGACACTTAAAATAATTTGATTTCGCAGAGAGTCGGGTGGGTTACACTTTTTTAAAGGTCTTGGAAATGACTGCATGGTTTATAAGTCATTAGAAATCACCAGGGATGAACTTCTGCTGGATAAGTAGGTGTCAGCAAGTAACGTCATTGTAACGTCGTTGACGTTGGACTTGCTGCGATGTTCGTAAGTATGTCTCATGAAAATGTTCATATCTCCAGAACTATTATGTGCATTGTTGTGAAATTTGGTCATCATATTCAAATTAGACTGAAGTTACGATGTGAAAAGTTTCGTGGTTTTACTGACATTATATACAATTTTATAGCATCAGTGACATTACTTTTGGATATACCCACTTATATTCTTCTTCATGTGTTCATGATATTTTAGTCAGAACTTAAGGCATTATGCTGATATTCAAACTTCTCAATTATAGAATTTATAAATGCACCATAATTCTAGAAACTTACTTTGAAACGTTCATTGCTTATTCACATGGGTACTGTTTAATTAAATTACTTATGGAAATCTATAACCTACTGCACACATTTAAATCTTTTATAATTCTTTAACAACTAAAGATTGGGGAAAAGGATTGGTTTGAAGACGTTCATAAGGGGAAAATTGATTTTAGCTATTCCAAAGCCTTAGGAAAGAAAACAAATTTTGCATAACTGTACAAGCTTTTATGTAGATAAATGGAACACATGTTTCAAATTCTGTAACATAAAAACACAAACAATCATGGTTGTAAAACATCAATTACCCAAGAGCAGCCAACTTAAGTCACTAATATTTAAAGCCCTACAAAGGCCTTAATCGACGAACCCAAAATCAAAAGGGTAATTAAATTGTCATGACCATCCTGCATACCTCAGCAGAATCATCTTTTTGTTATGTTGAATTTGAAACTATTCAGTCTATCAACCAACAGAAAAAAACCAAAGGTTGACCATGACCAAATGTGAATACATTATCTAATCATAGTCAATAATGGTCAGTTGAAATGTAAGGTTGAACATGTTCAGTTTATCAAAACAGATTTGACCATGGTTGACCATAGGGTATTGTCATGGCATTTGTCTATGGTAAAGCATGGCTGACCATCAAAATTAATGAAAACCATGGTGACCATGGTCATCATTTAGCCTGGGAAGAAACATGTCCAAACCAATACACAAAATGAAATGAAAAGGAGCATAATATGTTGGTACCATTGCAATGGAGGTACATGTCAAAGTGTGGCAACACCATTATCTGAAATTGTTTCTACATGTACCAAACTTCATCAGATCATGCCTTGAACTCCATCAAATGTTTCATTTTCATAGTTATTGACGGTGAGACAAACAACTACAAAAAACTCATAACTGAAGTCGATAAAAGACAATCATTTTCTACAGGACAAAATAAATGACCATTTATCATTGGTGACTATTACTCACAAGTTTTATCAATTTTTCATCATAAGCTTGGCTGTTGTTGCTCAGTAATGAACATGTCTATGACTGCTTGGTATGATAAAGGACTATAAATGGTACCGATCATTCACTGTCAAGATCTTTCTACCAGTACAAGAAGTGACTATTACTGCCACCAATGTTTAAACTTCTAGGATAATAAGGACAATCACCAATAGTTCAAGGAGGAGAATGTGATGTTTGTTTACAGTATTCTAATAATAAATGCTATTAATTTTATTTATGTGCATTCAAATCAGTGTATGACATCACAAATGGGTTACAAAGAGTGTGAATATAGGGTCTGGTACTACTAAAATAAGGGAAAATTATTATTTGATATTCTAAATACATATTTCCTGGAGTATTTTGCTGTCTAAAACCAGTTTTATAAGCCCAAACATCGAAGACTACAGATATAAAATAAGGGTAATTTATGGTTACTGGTAATTAAGGTATAACTAAATAAATTATGAAGTTTGATGTGTAATTATGCTCAATGCTGAATGAGTATCACAAGTAATAGTCCAAAATTGAAAAAAAAATAGATAAATAAGTATTTAGTTGGTACAGTAAATATATATTATCCAGATGGGAAGCTAGACTTGGTAGGAGGTCACAGGTATTAATGAACATGAATGACATTGTGTTTTATTGGTCACCTTGGGTTAAGATTTGAAATGTTAGTTGTGACACAAAATCTGATTTTTTTTTAGATTTTCCAATGACAATTAATATTTACAAGCTATAATATAACTTCATAATGTATTCTCATTCTGTCAGGGTCATACATTCAACCATTATATTAGGAATAGTCATAAATATTCGCATTGATGTAGGAAAAAGTGCATCTTGCTAGAAGCATGTTTTAGCCGAGTACTAGACATTGTTTAAAACCTTGTATAGTAATGCAGAAATGAGGTTTTGTCCCTTTTGGTTTATTATCAATGCATTTAATGCTGTCTGTCTCCCTCCAGAATGCATTTTATATCATGTTTTACAAGCGTCTATGTCTGCAGACTGTTATATGAACATGCTGGAGTGAAGTGCATGACTCAGTTAATACATGCAGCCCATGTTTTATTTCTGCTATCACTTGCCATATTTTATTTCTGATATCACACATTTATGGTTATGCCGTACTTGGGTGCATTGTAACAATGTAATGTTGACATGTATTGCTACCACCACCAAAGTATCAGCATATTGTTATATTGCAAGTAATATTCAAATGACTCTTTTCCATCATTTGACTAAAAAGGAAATGCTTGTCAAACATTTCCTGGTATTGTTTTGTTTTTGGTTGTTAAAAATCCAAATATATAATTATTGCTCAAGTTTACGGCATATAACTAGTATGAATCCAGAATCATTATTAAGTCTGCAAACAAACTTAATGACAACTCCCTGCTTAAAAATAAGTTGGTTAGAATCTAGGATGCTGGTGACATCGACCCATGAAAGCAACAAATTCTAACAATGCAGCAAAACATATCAAGTTTGTGTATGCTCCTAAATATTCAGAAATTGTAATATCAAACATTTTATGGTGGTTGCTATCAATCATGCTTGAGTTGTAATCATAATTTTTTTATTATCTAATACTGCCCCATAATCACATCAGTTTTGTATTTATAACCAAAATCAATTATTATGACCAAATTATTATATTCAGATACTTGGGTGATAAAATTTCATGTAAATAATGTTTTAACCTATAGATGTAAACAAGAAACTTAGTTATGTTCTCCAATAAAAGTGTATTTGAGTCGCAGCCAGATAAAAATGAAAATTTGTTTAATAAATAATAATAATAATAATGGCATTATAAAGTGTTTCAAAAGTATAACTACCACTAACTGTTGCTTTTTATTGTTTACCAAATAATGTAGTTTAATACAAACCACAGTGCATTGTTCTCTATGAAGTTGGACAGAAAACAATGGTTACAAATTTTGTCAAGAACTGTCCTAAACAACTGTCATCAATGCATCAGGAAGTTCTCAATTCTGCATGTATAATGTTTTTACAATATTTCTACATGATTTCAGGCCTATTAAATCTGTCATGTTTAGGCCTCATTTTCTCTTTATGAACACAAATTAAATGATCTTTTTGACATGATGGAACATGCTTGAAGGGGCATACTGTCAGTCTCACTAACATGTCTGTTTGATACAGTCCATAGACACTATAAAACATGCTTTCATACACATTTACTCATAAAAACTGCATGCTTTACTAGAAACATTCACAGTTAAACTGCATCCTAGTACTGCAATTGGCTCCTTAAAGCAGATTAACCATTTTATGTTCCTGGTTTCAATGCATTCTCTGACAAGGTTCGGGATGTTTTATTGCCTGGTGCATCTTTCCTGACATATCTCACACTGGTCATGGAATGTGCAGCAAGTATAGGGAGGTGGAGCCATGTGGTTAGTTCAATAGCTTAGTTAATTGTGTTTAAGAGCAAAGTGGAATGATTAATAAATGCCACACACATGGTAAAACCTAAGCCTAAGAGCATTTGCCCTTAATATGAGCAGTCTTGCTAGTTGATAACAGTAATGGTATTGTTTATTATGGTTTCATGAGAGGTTCATACACTAGACTCTATGTATAAACAAAAATAAACAAATCCAGTTACAACAGTTTTGGAATGTTAAGGAAGTTCAGGAGGACATACACTAACAAATTCATTCATCATGTATTTAATCAAGCATTCAATTTACCTGGAATTTTACATAGATATCAATCCACTGCACTTAATAGTCCAGAAAAAGAATTGTAAGTGGCTTCACTCCAAAACATGTAAATGCCAGCTGTTGAACTATAAACATTGTACTGTGGTCAGTAATCAAGAGTTGGCACCAAAACTTAAAATGAGGATCTAAATATCAATTTTGGCCATTGTTTATGGATATTGGGTGTTTAAGCTTCAAGAAATAAACCAGTTTCAGGTACCTGTCTATCAATTTGATCAATAAAAGTTTGGTATGTTAGGCATTTTTTCATGATAAAAGCCAACAAGAGTGTCAATGAGAAGCTAAATGGCTCACCTTGTCCAAAAAGCAAATTTGACTTAGGTTCTAAATAAATTTAAAAAACCCATACATCTAAGTTTCGTGATGTTTTGTTGCTGGGTGTTCCAAAGTCAACACTCCATGCTCACACAGAGGTGTCTGAGCTTGAATACACAATGCATTAAAACAATAAAGGACATTGAGCAGTCACTGCAAAGCATATAAATCAAAATTGTCGAAATATCTAATCCTAATTATTTACAACTTATAGAGGATGACTATAATCAAATGTTTGCTACAAAAAAGCAACATTTGTTGAAATATTAAGTATACTGCTGCATTCACTCACAGAATTCAGTCATTATGTAAATCCCAGACAGAATGGGATAATAGTGGCATGATAGTGTGAGAGATTATAAGATTTAACCAGATTAACAATCATGTGTTTTAATCTGTGATACCTATCATAACATAAAATGCAAATCAAACTGCCAAGTGCCAAAATATGATCATCTCAAAAATAAACAACAGTGTTTACTTATCATTCTTTTTTATTCTTTCAACATGTGTTACATAAGTCAAATAGGATAAAGTGACCTTCAATTTTTATTAATTTTATTTTTGCAATTTCTGAGTATTGTTATATGTTGTATGTCTCAATGCATTGGATTATTATGGTTTAGGATTTTATTCCTTTCTCTAAGGATGCATAATCTAGCATTAATGTTTCGAAAATGCAATGCTTTGGTGTTTGACACTTGCAAATGTAATGTTTTGGTGTTTGACTCTGGCAAATGTAATGTTTTGGTGTTTGACTCAGGCAAATGTAATGTTTTGGTGTTTGACTCAAGCAAATGTTATGTTTTGGTGTTTGACTCAGGCAAATGTAATGTTTTGGTGTTTGACTCAGGCAAATGTAATGCTTTGATGTTTAACTCAGGCAAATGTAATGCTTTGATATTTGACTCAGGCAAATGTAATGCTTTGGTGTTAGACTCTGGTAAATGTAATGCTTTGATGTTCGAATCTGGCAAATGTAATGATTTGATGTTTGACTCTGGCAAATGTAATGCTTTGGTGTTTGACTCTGGCAAATGTAATACTTTGCAGGTGTTCGAGTCCCTGGCAAATATGATGCTTTATTGTTTGACTCAGAAAATGTAATGCTTTGATGTTTGACTCTGGAAAATGTAATGTTTTGGTGTTTGACTCTGGCAAATGTAATGCTTTGCAGGTGTTCGAGTCCCTGGCAAATATGATGCTTTATTGTTTGACTCAGAAAATGTAATGCTTTGATGTTTGACTCTGGAAAATGTAATGTTTTGATGTTTGACTCTGGAAAATGTAATGCTTTGATGTTTGACTCTGGAAAATGTAATGTTTTGGTGTTTGACTCAGAAAATGTTATGTTTTGGTGTTTGACTCTGGAAAATGTAATGTTTTGGTGTTTGACTCTGGCAAATGTTATGTTTTGGTGTTAGACTCTGGAAAATGTAATGCTTTGATGTTTGACTCTGGAAAATGTAATGTTTTGGTGTTTGACTCTGGTAAATGTAATGTTTTGGTGTTTGACTCTGGTAAATGTTATGTTTTGGTGTTTGACTCTGGAAAATATAGTACTTTGCAGGTGTTCGAGTCCCTGGCAAATATGATGCTTTTTTGATTGACTCAGAAAATGTAATGCTTTGGTGTAGGCTTAGATGTTTTACTTTGAAAATGTAATGCTTCGATTTTTTACTCTAAAAATGTAATGCTTCGGTGCTTGACTATGGCATATGTAATTCTTTGGTGCTTGACCCTGGGCAATGCAATGCTTTGGTGATTCTCTCTGGAATATAAAATGCTTTGGAATTGGTGCACAATATAAACATGGACTATATTGCCAAACATTTTCAAATGTCACAATTCTACAATAACCCAGTCGCCTGATAAATATAAACATTATACAGAAATAATCATTGAGGAGAACTACAAAGGTCATAGGCTAATGGCTTATGGCAAGATTCATCTTCCAGAGCCTATAATTATGTAACAATGAATGGCAAGATTCAGGTACGATCCATGTAGGTGGCAGCAAGTACCATGACACTTGCTGTAATATTACTAACCTAAACCAATGTCTAACTTTAGGTTAATACTTTTTTACAACCACTGAAACATTTGATTGACACCTACTGGTATTAAAGAATAATCCTGAAATAATTACAGGCAAAACATATACACATACGATTAGATTAATGTCAGAAATGTGGAGACAAAATCTTTATATTTGTCGAGTAAACTGTTGACTAGCATCTGTGACTTGACCAAATTAATTCTACAAATTAAGTACTGAAAGTATTGAGCAGCTGCACAGAGGTGGTGGTACAGGTTTAGAGACACTAAAACGATCATTCTAACAAACTCATGTCCACACTAACTGGCCAATTAAAATAGAAAATATTAATTTTAAAAGTAACATAATTATCAGGTTTGTAGCTGCTGTACATTCCCTCCTCCTTCATTGAAGAGTCGTGTTATTGTTTTAGAATGTCTTGTCATTTAGAAAGTCATGTCATCAAACGCTTTATTTCAGCAAAGAAAACTCATTTCCAATAAAAGTTTGTGGCCATCATTTCAATGTCATGGGAAGTTTCTCAAAAAAATGGAGTTTTATTGCCAATTCTTCATAAGATCCCTTGCAGCCAGCATTTCATGTTTCGTTGTCACGTCCATGTTTGACGAAAGTAATCAGATAACAAAGTTTTCGCTTTCTTAAATTAAGAACAATAAAACACTTTGAGACAATGCATAAAATCTTAAGGATGTTGTGTTAACATTGTGAGGTTCGCGACTGTACAGAATCCATACAGCAATTAACTGTGGTACAAGTCAGAGACGTGGCTTGCTTGATTAAGGAAACTTGAGCAGACCAATATTCATCAATATTTCAACACACAAAAAGAAGAAAATTGAATTTTCAGCAATTATCTGCCATAACTCTGAGAAGTAATGTGTTGGGTTTTCTTTCAATCAAACATAGTCATATAACATCAAACGCTAATGCAGCAAGAATGCTTAACACTCTTGTCGGTACAGAAGTTATACTGTAAAACCATTTAATACTGATGGGATAAAATTTTGTGGTTTTGGTATAAAAAAACTAGTTTGTGGATTTTGCAAATCAGGTCAATATTATTAATTGTTGCGATTTAATTTCCTGGTTGAAGGTGAACCTCAAAATGCATGAAATTTACCCCCAAGAAAATTAATGAATTTACATTATGCACATCATTTAGATGCTATTTGAGTTCTATTCTGAAGGTGAACATACCCTACACAGAAAAGTCTTGTTTATGTGAAAGATTGACGAACATGAAAAATAGTCTGGATAAAAAACATATAAAATAACAAGCTTTATGATGTTCTGTAAAAAACCCAAATAATGATCCATCAGTAAACACATGGTTGAAATACATTAAATGCATTTAAACATTGCATGCTTCATGTATGCCATAAAAATAGATCATTTACTGAATAAAAGAAATCAACTCTATTTGATGAGAAATCATGGCGCAAAAAAACAAATTTGGCAAAAAAATATCACAATTTGTTGTAATTTTCTCGTTTCTCGGAGGCCTTCAGGAACATGAAGCCCACAATATGACTACAGTAATGATTGATGTTTTCCTTAAAAATGGACAAATGCTTTTTATCCGTTATTTTGCTTTACAACTACATTGAAATTCAAGCTCCATTCATATTGAGTAAAGATTACTGCAGAGTTAAAGAGAATTTTTAACAGATTAGTTCGTATTCTTTGGCTTGTTCTTTTTTGAAAAAACGGTACAATCCCAGAAGAAGAAAAGGCATAAAAACTACATTTTTTCTATACACTTTCAAGCCATTTATTGCCCAATTTATGATAAATGCATTAGATAATCAAAAACAGAACACAAATAAATAATTTTTGATACAGATTTGTCATATATTAATCTGTTTTGCCGAGCAAGATGGCATGCTTCTCACTGAACTACTGATCTTAATTCAAATTTAATTGAATTCTGCTACTTGTCTAGCTCCCCTATTGAGCTTACATCTTTTCCTTATTCATTTATTGTTTGTCGAATAAGTCTTTGTAAAGCAAACTATCCAAGTTTAATTGAATTGAAGTCTACATAGGGGAATAAAGTAACTAAATAATGTTTGTATATGACACATGGAGGGCCTTCATTTATATGTCTAGGTAAACTTTTAAATAAATCACACTGATATAACACTAGGTTATTCTGAGACAACAAGACTATGCACAGTAAAGACACTATGCCAGGGTGGAAGCCTTGTCCTTAATCAAAGTACTGACAGGCTGGCGAACTGCTAAGGAACAATAGCTTTTCAAGTAATATAACAGCAACTGGTTTTCTAAGTCGAAAGAGAGGTAAGTGCTAGACTTAACAAAAAATAAAAAAAAATAAAAAATTTAAAAATATAAAAAATTTGGAGCGGCCGTGATTCGATCGCTGGACCTTAGCATCAGAAAATTACTGAGCAAGTTGCTCAACCACTAGACTACGATCTCGTTGAAGAATGTTGACCTAAATAATTTACCATTATAAAATCATTGTTGCACGCGCTATATCGCGTTAGTATATAACGCGTAGTAATAATTATCAACGCATTTAAACACCTATTCTTTTAATTTCATACAATTTCCTTCCATTACAAGAAGAAACTAATATATTACAATCGAACAGAATAAATGAAACAGGGAAAGTTGAATGTTCTTATCTTGCAAAACTGACTAACGAGGAGGAACTATTTGCATCGAGTGTATAGATTCTGTGTTGCCAGTTTTGGGAGTAAATTCATCTTAGTGGATTTCATTTTTCAGGATTGTAAAAGTCTGGAGCGAAATCGCCAGCCTAAAAACTAGCTGAGTCCATCAGGGGCAATAATTCTGTAGAAATGTTAGATTTTGTCAATGTAAAGAGTTTAAAGTTAGAAAGCACCTATGATGTCTTGATGAACTTCAAAAATATTTGAGTATCAACAACTTAAACATTTAGGTTAACATTTTAGGACGGACGGACCAACCAACAGACAGACAGGACAATCACTATGTCACCTGCATCAGTGGATACCTAGGCATAAAAAAGCATGCACAACTGTATAACAAACAATATTCTTAGAAATTCAACTAATTCAATCTTAGTCAGGGTGGCACGGTGGTCGAGTGGTAAGACGCTTGACTCCTGATCGAGAGGTCCCGGGTTCGATTCTCGGCCGGGACACTTGGTCATTTTAGAAACGCTCTTAAGTGTTTCCCACCCAACTAGAGATGATCCTGGTTGGTAATCCAGGGGTAGTCTCATGTGTATCGGTGCTTTACACTGAACATGTTAAAGAACCAAGGAATCTATTCGGAACAAGCTAGGGTATCGCACCCGGATTCCTTGTATCTCACCTCTGTCTCTAACATTTGAGATAATGACCCAGAGTGGGCTCTGCAAATTACATGGAAGAAAAAGAAGGTGTTCTTACCTTACATTAGGCAATCCTGCAGTCACATTCAATACTCTTGAATCCGAAACATGACTTGAAGAACTGAAATGAAGACAACATTATTTCAAGCCACCATAGTGATATACTCAGCTGGTTGTTTTTGTAACAGTATCAAATGGGCATGTAATAAGAATATGTACTTCAATCTATGAAAGGCAAAATAGGAAGTTAACATTAAATATAAACCTATATCATATTATAAGAGCTTCAATACTTGAAAAACTGACCCAACCTTAACTCAAGTATGTTGGTAATATTCCACTTGTGTCATGGTTTTTTTCACAAATCTTTGCATTATTTCTTTTCTAATAGCTATCAGAGGACTACATAAAAGAAGCCAATAGGCAATTAAATGACACTAACATTTATGCAAAAAGCAAAATTGATCTTACCAACAAAACTTCCAGAGATATAAACAACTTCTTAAACTACCTTGGACAACACTCGCTTTTAAATAAAGACCACATAAGCTACTTACGACCAAAAAACTGTCGAACACCAGTATTTTACCTTCTACCTAAAATTCATAAAACCAACAACCCAGGTAGACCAATTGTATCAGCATGCAACAGCCCCACCGAGAAACTTTCAGAGTACGTGGATTTTTTCATCAAACCACTTGCACAGAACATACCATCGTATATTAAAGATACAAACCACTTTCTACAAAAAATACGCGAATTAAAAAACATACCCAATGACGCTCTTCTAGTAACGATCGACGTTACCGCATTATACACAAATATACCACACCAAGACGGAATACTAGCCACTAAACAAGCCCTTGAGAGCAGATTTACTAAAGAACCAAAAACCTGGATACTACTCAGATTACTACACTTCATTCTCACTAAAACTTGCTTTCAATTCAATGAACAATTATATGAGCAGAAATCAGGAACAACCATGGGGACTAAATGCGCCCCAAGCTACGCTATACTTTTCATGCATCACTTTGAACAGAAATTCCTAAAAAAGTACCCGCTTTCCCCATTAGTATGGTGGAGATTTATCGACGATATCTTTATGATTTGGCTACACACCCGAGAGGAATTAGATTCCTTCATGTTAGCCTTAAACAGTCAACACGAAACTATCAAATTCACTTCAGACATAAGCCTTGAATCCGCTAACTTCCTCGACGTCACAGTATCAAAATATGGAGATGGCACCCTTAGGACAACGCTTTATACAAAACCTACGGATGCACACATGTACCTGCACTACACCTCTCACCATCCGAAACACCAAAAAAACAGTATCCCTTTTAGCCAAGCACTGAGAATAAGAAGAATATGCAGCGACGATGACTCATTCAAAACGTGCAGTCAACAACTTATGGAAATCCTACATGCCAGAGGATATCCGAAAAAGCTTATAAAAAATGCCATTAAAACAGCCAGTGAAACTCATCAAAACACAAAGTTGAACACAAATGCAAAAAAGGACATCATCCCACTAATAGTCACAAACAACCCTCGCCTACCTAACATACGCGAAATCATCGACAAATACAAATATCTACTTGAAACGGACAATTCAATGAAAAGCATCACAGAGAACAAGATCCTGACCGTATACAGAAAACCAGCCAGCGTCAAAAACATGCTGGTTTCCTCGAATTTGAGAATCTTAGCCACACAAAGAGGATCTATGCCATGCAACAAAAACTGCCTTACTTGCAGATTCATGAGACATGTTAAAACTACCGCAACCTCGAACTCCACAGGTAAGCCATTCCATATAAGAGGTTCATATCAGTGCACGACCAGTAGTGTCGTATACCTGATATCTTGCTTAAAATGCGGAAAACAATACATCGGCCAAACCGGCAACACAATGAGAGAGAGATTATATGGTCATCTGAACGACATTAGATCAAAGAACGACGTAAAACCCGTCGCCATACATTTTAACAGCCCAAATCACGTTGACGTCACTATACTCATAGCAACGACGTCGAATACAAACAGCAGACTGAGAACAGAAGAAGCGTTAATTTCGATTTTTAAAACTAAACAACCACATGGAATGAACTTGATACAATAAGCAATAATGTCAGAGAAGAAAGAAAGAAGGAAATCTACCCTACCATCTGCGCCACCAGAGTCATTCCAATTAATTTCAAGCAAACTAAGACGATGCAACACTTGCAAAAAAGAAATAAAAGGTAGCATTACAAATTTTAATAGACATCACAACACCCATCAAGATACAAGACTAGGATTTGAATGTACAGTTTGTGGACAAAATTACCTAAGATTATGCGACCTGAAGTACCACAGCGTAAAAATCCATGGATCACCACTCACGGAACATAGAAGAAAAATATTCAAAATCAGCAAGAAAATAGATGCAGAACCAGTTAAAACATGGACACCCCCTTTTGAAGCAAGAATAAGTATCCCAAAATTCAGAGTAGTAGAATCGCAAAAATCATGGTTAGAAAATAAATTCAACAAGAAGGAAGAAATTACACCCGTTACTATGTTAGAAGAGATGCAAATAGAAGAACCAATAACCAGACCAAACTCCCCAGAAGAGGAAATACTATACTTTGCTGCTAAATTAGAAGACACCATGAACATAACTTCATCAGACAGCACGGAGACTATCTGCCTAGACGAAAACACATCGGAAGCTGCCAAGAACAAAGAAATTTTTATATATTCTATATATAACATTTTTACATAAGACAACAACACTTTTAATTTTCTATAACTATTTTATTTCACAATATGACAATACAATGAACACTATAATCTAAAAACATTTTTTAAAAAAACACCGGAGCTATTTTTAGATCACGATCACGTGACCAAAAAGCACCGGATTTTTATACCTCGATAGACATTCTCAATATATTTTTACCCTGAAGAAGGCTTTACAAAAGCCGAAACGTCGGTCATATAATAAAATTGAAAAATAACCTGCCTAGATTGTGTTGCTACATTTACACTTCGGTGTCAGAGTTGATAATAGCTATCTTGTAACAAGTGTTAAGATAGTATTGCAGTTAAACAAAGTTAAAGCAACAAGGCCTCTCTTGGTGTTTCAGCTGAGGATCAAACTCGGGACCTCTTGATCAGTAGTCAAGAGCTTTATCCGCTCAACCACCTT
Organism: Spisula subtruncata; assembly: GCA_963678985.1. Classification (NCBI taxonomy): domain Eukaryota; kingdom Metazoa; phylum Mollusca; class Bivalvia; order Venerida; family Mactridae; genus Spisula; species Spisula subtruncata. The sequence goes on along the minus strand of OY787670.1, from coordinate 34,647,713 downwards.
GCCGCCCTTTGAGGTGGCATTATGTAGGTTATGGGTTAATAAGGATACGGCAAATTTTCGGGAGAGTCAGACAGTAGTTGTGTAACAATAATGTAAATTATGAGAATACATAGAATAAGTCTAGTTATACCTAGTTATATATTCATCTACCATCTTCATTAGCAGATATAATATAGTCAGGTCAAGCCTCATACATAGATGTATAAGTCTATATTGATAATTAGGTGATTATGCACATACATGGCAGGGAAAGTCTGTCCGAGGACAGGTTACATTGCGGTTAAAGTCGGTGAAAGTCGGTGAAAGTCTGCCACAAGACAATGTTAGAATATGAGCAATCCATGGAGAGTTGTCCGTTTGGAAGTTTACTAGATAATAATATTGTAACCAACTAATGCACACTAAATTTTTGTCCCACCATTTTGATCTTGATTGAGTCTGAGACAAACAAAGGGAGATAATTCAGGAGTTTTTCCCGTATAATACATTTTAAACATAGGGTCCCTATACAGACAATCCAAAGGAACTGCAACTGTTATCAAGGACAATATAACAACAGTAAAGTTATTGACATATTTGATCATATGTGCTGAAACCGCAAAAACACTAAATTTTTTCTATGTAAATAAACTATCCAATGAAACATAAACAGTCAGACAGGACGCTGCCTATATCAGAAAACAGTATTTTTTATTAGTATGACTGCAACTAAAATTTTGATATACATTCATAGCATTTTTTTTCAATATTTGCGAACAAGTTACAGGTAAATGATGATTCTTGTGTTGTATTTTTAGTTTTAAAAAGCCAATATAGGTCAAACATTAAAAAGAGAGACATTGAACAAGATAACGACCTTGAATAGATAATGAAGACAATTAAACCAACAATCTGATAGACTCGACAGACAGGGTGCCCTGTAACTTGTCAAGGAGGAGTTGATAATTTGGCAAAGTTAAATTCTGCAAATTTAAATCAACTGTAGGCAGTGACATGTCACTCTGTAAAGGTATTAAATCAGACAAATTAGGGAGTGAAGTATCTGGGAGTTTCGATTGAACAACACTGACAGACACAGGCAATCACATTGAAACTTCTCACATTCATACATAATTAAGTAAGTTGATGATTAAAAACTTTACAAATGTCTTAAGTCAGCCCTTTGTAATGAAATATTTCCCTATTTATTTCACTGTGTTGCAAGAGATCAAACATAATGATTGGTAATAAAACGAAAAAGGTCAATAACCAGGCCTGCTAGCACAAACCGTCCCCGTGCAGTCAAAAGTCACTGGTAATTCAATAATGAATGGTCAATGATACACTTTTCTGATCTACCAGTATGTAAGTATTTTAGATATGTCTATATTAGTCAGTAAACTATAAAGAGAAATTAGAAACAAAGATGATGTAACATTGGCATGGCATGGTAAAAGTAATAGTCTGACAAGAAGATCCAGACAACATGTACCACTAGGCTGCATACGAGTAATCTGAGACAATTGTCCCAGTGGTCAAGAAGAACAAGTGCAGACAAACTGCATGACAGTGGTCAAGAAACTGCATGACAGACATATAGTTCAGGATAACATAGTTACAGATTTACTTAAACTTCTCCATTTCTTGTGGGACATAATGCTTCTTCCAAAGTATGCCAGGAGACTCATCCTAAACCCATCTCTTGGTAAATCTATCTAGAACTGTTACTATTGGAGACATATCCTGGAGCTGTTTGAATACCATATCCAAATGTTTCTACTCAAAAGTGAAACTGGTCTAATTTGCAGTAAATAATGTTGTGCCATACTTTTGGTACATGAATCACAAAAACTATCAGTTATTTTTAAATGCCAGACACTTTAAACACAGTTTGCATGTTTGTATATCATTGCTATCTGTTTTAAAGATAGATAATCTGCTCTTGGTGATAAAACTTTGCACCAAGTACTTTACATCATATAGCATTAAGATGCAGATTTCACTGAATAAATTACATTTGAATTGAACATTGCTAAATTTAAGCTGACACTTTTGTTTACAGATTGATTCAAGGCGTCATAAAATACAGGCATTGAAGGCGGGACAGTTCTTATATTGTCAACAAGGGAAGTTGCAATGTTTCTCCTTGTTTTGTTACCAACTTATTAAGTTTATACATTCTTTTTCAATTAAATTTGTTAAAAGTTAAAAACAAGTGTGTAATGTTTTTTTGGATGTATGCAATATTGTGAGCAATCAGGCCCCTATCTCTCAACAGATCATAATCTGAGACAAAACTTACCTTTTAGATGTTTGCATGTGTTAGTCATTTCGGTTAGTTTCAATGGGACCCTGGACTCAGAATTGGCATTACAAAACCGAACCATTATTCTGAGCTTGTTTCACTAAAAATCCAAGAGGTCTGTTTAAGTTCAGATTAATCTTTAGTATCTTAGACTCTGATTTGAGCAAATTCTCAATTTGAGGCGAGATTTCTACTTGAAATGCTTTGGGAATTATCGGGATATCGGGATGGGTTATTTTGTTTATGATACCAATATATTTAGAAGCAATTTCATTGGTCAAAAAAGTTACACCGAGAAATGAAGAGGACTGAATTACCTTGTTGCAGTTACTTTGGTACCAAATGGTTCAAACAAAATTGTGATTACCTTATCCCATATGGAGTTAATTAAACAGAATTTGGAAATGTCATGGAGTGTGAAATATATTCTTGTTTGGTTTGAATTAGTCCTTAGTTCTTAGTTCTTAAACCAACCCAAACATGTTGCCTTCTAATAAAAGTGAGACTTAATTGAGCTGCGTTAATGCAGCCAACAGTAATAAAGGTATCCAATTAGAGACGGACGATCACTAATTAATGAATTGTTTCTCTTTAGTTACTTTCTTCCTTTTTTGGTGTTTAGTGATAAAAGTTACCAAAGCATTGCTAAGAACTAATTGACTTTGTACCGTATGGCAATAACTCTAGGGTGAGCGAGTATACCAGTGTTTTTTAACATTGTGGTCTGCTCATCCTCTTTCAGGTGCAAATTATGGTACAAGAATATCTGAATGTGCTAACTAAGCAAATTTCTGAAATGTTGGTGGTGGTGGTCAGTCAAAATGTGGTCAATACAACTTTTGTCTCATTTGAAAGAACTCCTCTTTATAGTTGATGTTAATGTTTATCAGGGTTCCCACAAATATTCTAAGTCTAAGCTTTATATAGAAACAAAACATTTTAGACAGCAAATTTAAGGTTTTAGATTGACTTTATAAAGTAATCATAATTTAAAATTATACCGAGCAAGCATTTGTTTTCCGTTTTAGTATTTTCTTCATTGGAAATGACACTTATCAACATGCTTTTCTTGTAACATAAATTTCTCTTTCATGAATGTCAACTAAGAAAAATTTCAAACTACATCAGTGTGCAGCTCATTAATAACTCCTTGAACTTCATGAACATACTGCATGTAGCACATATTATTAAACTTTCCCAGAATCCACTGGGAACATGATCTCCCCTAATGTGCACCATGCACCATATAATGACTAGACTTCATAAATCTACCAAGCATTCTCCCATTCCTCCTCCCAAAAGGCAACAATCAAGATGATATTTATAACAATCAAGTTTTTGATTTAATGAGCGACACCCCAATCATCTTACAATCAACTTTTAGGTCATAGAGAAATTGAACTGGTTGTGAACAAGGGCCTTAGAGGTTTGACGCAACTTAAAGTAATTACGCTGCATAACTGCAGTAGGTTTTTTTTCAGACAGTGTTAAAAGGCAATAGAAATGCCTCCAAGCTTGAGACAGTCAGGAATGTAATTGTTAATCTTTCATTCTGATTGGAGAGGTTAACTAATGAACGTAGGATTGAAAAACTAAATGACTAAGGCAAGACAACATTGTGGTTATTGTTTCATAGAACTAAGAGTTACAATTAGTAACACAGCACCAATAAAACACGATAACAAAATACAGGGCTAAATTGTTGCGCAAAACAATAAGTGACAGGTATGTTCTTATAAAAGAATTGATATACTTTGCACGTCTGAGTTTTTGTTTTAAAATTTTCAAATCCGTTATTTTAATCACATTGTCCTACACGTCCGTTTTTAGAACAATTTTGATGAAAATTCTGCTCAAAATATGCTAGGCATTATATTATTATTTTTATGTCAAAAGCTAGTCAAGGATCACCAAAAACAAAACATTCTTTATGGTCATTCACATGACTAAACTGTCTGTTAGAATAAACCAATGACAATAAGACATTACAGACCTTGCACTGTGTGGCAGTAACAGCAACTAGTGATTGCTCACATGCCACAACAGCACACTGACACAAAGTTAATGTGTCATCTCACTGAACAGAAACAAGACAACATGTAATTGAGTCTAGACATTAATAAGCCTCCATACTTGATTTATTCTCGACTATCACCCCAATCTCTGTGGAGTCAATGTGTGCTACTGGCCATCTAACGCCAGCTTCCAATCATAAATTACAAATTACCCTGTAAGCCTAATGAGAACAAAGACATCTCTAGTAATGACTTTCATTTCAATTTACCACTCTTATAGCATTAGTGAGTAATTACTTAATAACCAACCCCTGATTGTTCTATAAGAGAGGGAGTGAGAGATAGAGTTAAGTATTCCTCAGAATATTTTTCTGGGAATATTTTTGAGAGAGAAAGAAAGTTAAAGTGATTCTCAGAATATATATATTTCTGGGAATATATTTTGCATAATAACTAACAATAGAGTTGTCATCGATGAAGGTAATGAAAAACCGTGGTAATCGGTTCAACTTGTAAATGGTATGCAGCTTTTTACTGTCTAGGGTATAGGAAATATTTAGCAATAGGTAATTTCATTATAAACATTATGCACATTATGCAACAACAGATGAAATCTATGCTGATTGTTGATGGAGTTAATATACTAAGCAGATTTTTGTTATTGCGAATATTTAGAAGTTTGTTTCGTAGGTATTTCTGTTTTTATCAGATTTTCAACAATTTGCAAGCTTAGAATGAGAAGGTTGTAAGTTATATGACTGATACTGTTTGAACCAACCAGTTTTTCTTCGAATTCTTTAAAGCAATATCATAGGAGAAAGTAAGCCAACTGTACTAGAAATTAAGGCAGCCATCATACTGAAGGCCTTAAAAAATGCACTGTCAATCATTTAAACACTGAATACTATCTCCTAAATAGAATATCAAAACCTGCACACTGATAATTAAATCGCTGCTAAGGTCAACATACTGGATGTAGTATGAAACAATATCACACAATAACTTGATCAAAATGCAATGAAAATGCCTGTATCTTCTACCCAAGATATAAAAAATCTCTGAATATAAAACCAGACAAAGTTTGAAGACTCAAAAGCAAAGGTGTTTATGAGGATTACTATTGGCTTAGATAGAGCAACAACCCTGACATTTTGGTACATATTCTGGAAAAATTTTGCAGTACAGCACAACGAGCATATGAAAATTCCCCAATCTTCACTCATATGAAGACTTATTATATAAAACCAGCCATTACCTGGAAGTGTCAGAAGTTTGGTCAAATAATGGAACAAAACGCATAGAATATGAATCAAATGTACTTTTCATACAAAAAACAAGCCCATCTCCATAATCCCCTACAATCCCTTCCCATGGTTTCAGATTCTGGCTAACATCTGTTTCAAAGATAGCAGGAAATCTAATGGGTCACCTTTAAACTGATAAACAGAACTTTTCTAATTGGATGAGTTCATGTTTTTTAGCAAGAATATCCCAGAAATTTTCTGGCATTCCATGCATTGCTTCATTCTAAAGATATGCAACTGACCAGAACAATTCAAGACTGGAAGATTAATGCATGCCAATTTAATCAAACATTTCATGCAGTCTGTGGTATTTCAGAATGTGCCATACTGCATGTGGACAATGTAACCGGAGTATTATAATGTTTGTGCTAAAAGCTTGGTCTCATGGTTGAATTGTACAAATCAGTTCATCATCTTCAGTGATTGCCTCACTTTCACATGCAATTTGGTGGAAACAATGTACACATGCACAGCTGACTTGGATTGAACAAAAGTGTACAGGTTGACAGTCTTGGCAGGTAGTAAAAGTAACTATTTATGTCTGGTTAAAATCTTTTTTTCAGGCCTCAAAATTACTTACTTACTTACTTAGTTTGAGGGGAGCATAATGGGCCCTCACTGCTTGTCAAGCCCTACTGAAACACCATTCCCAAAAGGATAGTTCCCCCGAAAGCATTCCAAATTCTCAATTTCATCAACGCTCGATGTTGGAATGTTAATGTTCTCAAATGAAGTATTATTGCACCAATTGTTTCGCAAATTTAGCAATAAAATTCTTTTCCCCTGAAATATCACAGATTTAGGATTAAACTCTACAGAGAACATCGTTTGACAGGGAAGACAAAATTTTTGCAGGTAAACAAGAAATTTCTTGCAGTTCAAGCCAGTTGGTCATCCAGTAGTTTATGTATATGTATCGCATGTTTCATACTAATCCAACTTGTACTTCAAATACACATACATTTAATCCTGCATTGCATTTTAAATTAGCTGCAACTCAGGAGCATTAAAATGTGGGAGGAAAATCTGGAAAACAGGTAAAACAGATTGCAGTCAAAAAGTTTAAATACAAAATGGGAGAAACATACGAGATGAGAATATGGTGTCAATTTCATCAGTTCTAGCAACACCAATAGTCAGCAGGGAATTATTATAAACAATTGCACACCAGACATTATCATTACACCTAGCTGTACAATAATTTATTTTATAAATATTTTCATATCTGATTTTAAAATGGAAAACATGCAATTTCACAAATATGACATAATAGATCATTCAAACACTATACTAATGAATAAAATTTAACTCAAAACTAGATTACAGGAAAAATGAGGAGGCAGAAATTGTCTTGTCATGGAAGCAATCTCCCAACATGCATTGCAATTGAAAAATCTTCCAAAGCAGTTTTCTGCAACACTTGACACCTAGTTTAGCTTGAGACAGTCAAATCCGAACAAATCTATGTAAATCCATCTGATCTTGTGTAAATTAAGTTTACTGCTCCAATCAGAAATCCTTCAATATCCCGTGAGTTGTTTAGATGACAAATATTTGAATTCTTCTATTGCCTGCGGCCCTTGTGACCCAAAACTAATTTCATGATGGTTTCATGAAGAAGCAGTTACTAGGCAATCAGGCTGAGCAAACAATGGCGCATGTTTGATTGAAAATTTGGAAGATTTGTTTCCGTGTTTTATTGTAGAAACTTTGTCAAGAGTGATGAAGAGATCCTGACATGAACAGGAAATCCATGATTCCCGAGAAATGGGCTTGAAATCGTAACTGTCTTATCACACTGGCTAATTCCTCGACAATGAAATCATCTGATTACAATCCTCTTAAAAACATTCCATTGCAAATCAGCAGAAAATATTCATTTTTATCCAATCTTGTCGCTAAAGAAACCTAGAATGTTTACATAAAACATTGTTTTTAAATAGCAAGAACGTAACTTATTCAAAATCATGATTTTACCCCCAAAATCACTCCTGAGACGAAATTAACAAGAAAGAAATTAGTAGGGGCGATTGGTCTTATGATTAAAACTTGACAAAATAAAACAGGTCGCCATAGTAACCCAGGGAACATGGAGATACCTGACAACCTCCCAAGCACACAAACATTGCTAACCCTTTACACCATAGATCCCTAATTTATTTCATGCCAAGAATTCTAATACGATAGGGTTGATAAACCAATTTACTATGTCAGCAGCTGAAATTTTATACCTTCACTCATACAGGCGTAACAGCTCTAAGCTATGAGTGTATTAAACATAGATGTAATTTAGTGCAGCCTTAGACTGAAGTTTAAGTAATAAATAAGAAGTGAGCTCATCTGTATGATTGTTTCTAGGTTATTTCAATTTTCTCTTCAAACAATCACCTTTTGTTCACAATTTACAGAAAAAAATTAAGTGCAAGTAATTTGTTATTGTACCATTGCATCAATTCTGTAAATTGAAATTTTGCATTGTAGGAGATATTTAATACAAGGGCTTTTAAAAAAACATTTAGTGCTTTTGTCATCAATGATATTGTACACAAAAACATTTCCAATTCCACTTGACAATAAAACCATTAAGTTAAAACTGCTCCCAGAGTCTATTGAAATGTTTTGTCTTCAAAATCATTATTGAAATCTAAAAACAATTTTCAACAATAGAGAATTTGAAACCGGAGCAAACATACCAGAAATTGAGAGATTTTTGTCTGCATTGTAATTGATTTCAAACAGACAGGCATCCTGCCCGAAAAATTAACCTTGCTTTCGATATGGCTCTCAAAATATAGCCATGTTTGATTTATAGTCAGAATAGAACAGATCAGAACTTTTTAACAGAAGGCACTTTCAAAGTCAAAGCACGAGTATGCATTAAAATGCATGTAGTTAATAATATACATGGCTGTATATGCTTTTAATGTTCACTTTCAAACAATCGCAAAAACAATACTACACTTCTAGAACAAAAAGCATTATTTCGATATACTGAGCATTTTATTATTGATTTTGCCTGATTTAATTTTTATTTGAATAAAACCAAATAGCTAACAGAAGTGGACTGGGGACTAATATTTCAGATGATGCGAGGACAGAATTATTTTATGTTGTTGATGTATCAAGGTCTGACAATAAAACAGAGAATGTACAAGATTATAATATTAAACTATTATAATCAAACAGTAAAAACATTAGCTCCAGCAATTTGTACAAGGTTTTATTTCAGTTTCTGAATATTTTTTCAGATTAATTATCACAATTATAATATTGCCGGCCTTAATCAGTCGAGAGACTGGACAAATTGTAGCCACAATTATTAAAGATCATAATTCATTATATTGGATAAATCTAATTAGTTCCAGTAATTCTTACAGGGTTAAGGTCTTATACAGTAGAGGACACAATTGACTTCATTACTTATAGAATAACTAAGCCTAAAAGAACCAAGGTGACCAATAATATTCAAACATTCCAGCATACACCATACATTGTCATAATACAAATTCACCTTTGTCAAGCACATCATCTGACAGACAAGCAAAGGTCAAGCCAGGATCAGAAGCAATGGACAAGTCAGGAGCATAAGCAATAGATAAGCCAGGAGCATAGGCAATATGGACAACCCAGGAGCAAAAACAATGGCCAAGCCAGGATCATAAGCAAAGAACAAGCCAGGATCATAAGCAATAGCCAAGCCAGGATCATAAGCAATGGACAAGCCAGGAGCATAAGCAATGGCCAAGCCAGGATGATAAGCAATGGACAAGCCAGGAGCATGAGCAATGGACAAGCCAGGAGCATAAACAATGGACAAGCCAGGAGCATGAGCAATGGACAAGCCAGAAGCATAAGCCATGGACAAGCCAGGATCATAAATAATGGCAAAGCCAGGAGCATGAGCAATGGCCAAGCCAGGAGCATGAGCAATGGACAAGCCAGGAGCACGAGCATTGGGCAAGCCAGGAGCACGAGCAATGGACAAGCCAGGAGAACGAGCAATGGGCAAGCCAGGAGCACGAGCAATGGACAAGCCAGGAGTATGAGCAAAGGACAAGCCAGGTGCATGAGCAATGGCCAAGCCAGGAGCATGACCAATTCAACCAGACGCATGGACAAGCAATATAATCAACAGAAAAGCACTTGATGTATCAATGGGCATTGGCATGACAGCATGAATGATGCCACTCACTGTGTTACTGAAGCGGTCAAATCATACAGTCTAGTCTAGATTAGACACTGCAGACTTGACAGTCTGAGACAATATGCCTGACTTACTGTTTGTAGAGCCATCAGATAGGGTTTCATGCATGGTCACTATCTGCCAACATCACATAGCACTAAACAAATAGTAACAAATGTTCACTTCAGGCATGCCTCATTAAAATATGGCCTTTCTCCTCATGCTGATAAATCATGCATCAGGATAAACCATTGTGTCTGATAAAACAAAAGATAAAAACTTCTGAAATCAAATAATGTTCTGTGGCCAATGGAAATCTGGTGGCTTTGAGAGCAAGGTAAATGAGTAAGAAGGTCCATCCAAATCATTAATGAATATCCATTTTTTTATAGGTAGGTTTTGGTAAATTGTCCAAGATGCAGCGTCACTTCATACTTATGATGGCCATCTTTTTTTGCTGTGCAGTGGTTAAAGAGCTTTATATGGAAATTGGTGGTGACAATGAATACATTTGGAGTTGACTTTAATTTGCATTCAACATTTGTGAAAACAAGTTCTAATTGTGTTGTTCAGACCTATGGAATAGTTTGCCAAAATATTGTCTCAGTGCCAACCTTGTGCAGTTTCAAGAGGAGATTGAGCTCCACACCTGATGGTGAAATGGATTACCAGGAAATGTAAAAAGAAAAGTACGAACAAATTTGATACAGCACTGGCAGATTCAGATATCAGCACAAAACATAAAATAAGCTTCAGAAAATACTGCAAGAAGAAATGCCAAAAGAGAAAAATCTTAATGGCTTCATTGATAAATAATAGAATTTCCATCACAACAAAAACCTGTAATTTGCAGTAAATTTCAATCTCAGTTTTTTTAATGGAACACATATCTAAACCAATTTGATGGTATCAGTCAGAGACGGTGTATTATTTGTAAAATATATATCAAAAAGACAAAAAACAGGAGAGTAAGTCTCTAAGAATGACATAAAAGCTTGATATCTGGTTTAATATCTCAACAATTTGTGTATGACAGAGTTGCATCTATCAGCCAGGCCCAGAGAAACAATCAGAATTTTGACATAAGAATATAAAACTACTATATCTTCCCTTCAAATCTGTTTTTCCAAGAAAACAACATTTTTGTCATTTATGACAATTTCCCTGAGATACAATCACAATGTGACAAGGAAAGAAATGAAAAGCATTTTATATGATACATCTATTTCTCGGCAGTGACAAGGACCTTATAATGCCAATCGGCAGACAAAAAAAGTTTTGCTCACGACAGATAACGAAATTATTTATTTGGCCAGAATGCATTCTCCCCAGATAAATAGAGACAAATCTGTGATTCTCGTACAATAAATCATTCCCATAATGAATGGTCATTTGATGCAATCACATTTCAATTCTTATTCAGGCCGATATTAACCAGTGCGGCCCATTTGTCACCGGATCTATAAGAGGTTTGATTACATCCTCAGAGAAAACTATTACAGATACTGTGTCAATATATGGATTAGATGTCCGAAGCTTGACTCACTTTGTACTAAGTACATCGTTACCTAATGAATCTCCTAGCCATCGTTCTCAGTGAATTCTTTACCTAACAAAGTACATCTTTACCTTATGAATCTCCAAGCCATTGTTCACAGTGAATTCTTTACCTAACAAAGTACATCTTTACCTAATGAATCTCCTAGCCATTATTAGAAGTGAATTCTTTACCTAACAAAGTACATCATTACCCAATGAATCTTCTAGCCATCCTTAGAAGTGAATTCTTTACCTTACAAAGTACATCTTCACCTAATGAATCTTCTAGCCATTGTTTTCAGTGAATTCTTTACCTAACAAAGTACATCTTTACCCAATGAATCTTCTAGCCATTGTTAGAAGTGAATTCTTGACCTAAACATTATGTACATCATTGCATAATGAGTCCTCACCATTGTCTTAAGTGAATTCCTTAATGATTATAAATAGCAAACTAAGAGGACACAACAGAGCACAGGTCAGGCACAAAAATGTAAACAAGTATAAAAAAATATCACAAATACAATATGCAACTTGGATTCTATAGAATGTTTCAAAGGTATTTTTCTAAATATATTCCTCATATCTGTTCATGATATTTTATTCAGACCTTAAGGCATTATGCCGATATTCAAACCTCTCAATAATAGAATTTATAAATGCACCATAATTCTAGAAACTAACTTTGAAATGTTCATTGCTTATTCACATGGGTGATGTTTAATTAAATTACTTATGGAAATCTATAACCTACTGCACACATTTAAATCTTTTATAATTCTTTAACAACTTAAGATTGGGGAAAAGAATTGGTTTGAAGACATTCATAAAGGGAAAATTGATTTTAGCTATTCCATAGCCTTAGGAAAGAAAACAAATTTTCCATAACTGTACCAGCTTTTACGTAGATAAACGGAAAACATGTTTCGAATTCTGAAACATAAAAACACAAACGATCATGGTTGTAAAACATCAATTACCTAAGAGCAGCCAACTTAAGAGCCCTTCAAAGGCCTTAATTGACTGTTGACCCCAAAATCAAAAGGGTTATTAAATTGTCATGACCATCCTGCAAACCAAGTTTGGGGGACCTCAGCAGAATCATCCTTTTGTTATGTTGAATTTGAAACCATTTAGTCTACTAACCAACAGAAAATATCAAAGGTTGACCATGACCTAATATGAATACAATATCTTATCATAGTCAATCATGGTCAGTTGAAATGTAAGGTTGAACATGTTCAATTTATCAAAAAAAGATTTTACCATGGTTGACCATTGGTTATTGTCATGGCATTTGACGGGTGACTATGGTAAAGCATGACTGACCATCAAAATAATGAAAAACCATGGTGACCATAGTCATCATTTGGCTTGGGAAGAAACATGTCTAAACCAATACACAAAATGAAATGAAAGGGAGCATAATAATAACAATGGTATGGAAACTCTAGGTTGGTACCATTGCAATGGAGGTACATGTCAAAGTGTGGCAACACCATTATCTGAAATTGTTTCTACGTGTACCAAACTTAAACAGTTCATCATGCCTTGAACTCCAACAAATGTTTCATTTTCATAGTTATTGATAGTGAGACAAACAAATACAATAAACTCATAACTGAAGTTGATAAAAGACAATCATTTTCTGCAGGACCAAATAAATGACCATTTATTATTGGTGACTATTACTCACAAGGTTTATCAATTTTTCATCATAAATGTGTGGCTTCTGTGGCTGTTGTATCTTTGTAATGAACATGTCTATGACTAGTTGGTATGATAAAGGACTATAAATGGTACCGATCAGTCATTGTCAAGATCTCCTACCAGTACAAGAAGTAACTATTACTGCCACCAATGTTTAAACTCCCCAGGATAATACATGAATAAGGACCAATAGTTCAAGGAGGACACTGTCATGTATGTTTACAGTAATCATATAATTAATGCTTTTATCTATATCATTCTTTGACATCAATGTTTGGGTTACACAGTCTGTAATGGTTTGAAACTACTTAATTGACCCAATAAGCAAAGGGGAATATAAATATTGTTGTATACTCAAAATTTTGGGGACTATTGGTACAAATTATTGGTAATTAATGGTTAATTTGTGGTAACCTGTTATAATAACAAAATAAATTATGCAGTTTGATACGAGCCGAATGTAAGAGCATTACAAGTATACCAGGAAAATGAAATTTAGAAAACCACTTTCTCATCTGCCTTTACCATGTTGAGGAGGCCATACCCTACCAATGTTTCAACTCTATCATGTGTGTGGTATTTATTAATCATCCCACTTTGCACTTAACAGAATTAACTAAGCTATAGAACTAACCACATGGCTCCACCGCCCTATACTTGCTGCACATTCCATGACCAGTGTGAGATATGTCAGGGAAGATGCACTAGGCAATAAAACATCCTAAACCTTGTCAGAGAATGCATTGAAACCAGGAACATAAAATGGTTAATCTGCTTTAAGCAGCCAATTGCAGTAGTAGGATGCAGTTTAACTGTGAATGTTTCTAGTAAAGCATGCAGTTTTTATGAGTAAATGTGTATGAAAGCATGTTTTATAGTGTCTATGGAGTTAATGTGTATGAAAGCATGTTTTATAGTGTCTATGGAGTTAATGTGTATGAAAGCATGTTTTATAGTGTCTATGGAGTAAATGTGTATGAAAGCATGTTTTATAGTGTCTATGGAGTAAATGTGTATGAAAGCATGTTTTATAGTGTCTATGGAGTTAATGTGTATGAAAGCATGTTTTATAGTGTCTATGGAGTAAATGTGTATGAAAGCATGTTTTATAGTGTCTATGGAGTAAATGTGTATGAAAGCATGTTTTATAGTGTCTATGGACAGTATCAAACAGACATGTTAGTGAGACTGACAGTATGCCCCTTCAAGCATGTTCCATCATGTCAAAAAAATCATTTAATTTGTGTTCATAAAGAGAAAATGATGTCTAAACATGACAGATTTAATAGGCCTGAAACCATGTAGAAATATTGTAAAATCATTATACATGCAGAATTGATGAATTCCCGATACAATGATGACAGTTGTTTAGGACAGTTCTTGACAAAACTTGTAGCCATTGTTTTCAGTCCAACTTAATAGAGAACAATGCACTGTGGTTTGTATTAAACTACATAATTTGGTAAACGATAAAAAACAACAGTAACTGGTAGTTATACTTCTGAAACACTTTATAATGCAATTATCATTATTTATCAAACAATTTTTCATTATTATCTTGCAGCTATCAAAATACACTTTAATTGGAGAATATAACCAAGTTTCTTGTTTAAATCAATAGGTTAAAACACTGTTTTGATGAAATTTCATCACCCAAGTTCTAAATACCAAACTGATGTGATTATGGGGCAGTAATATGGGCTATGATTACAACTCAGCATGATTGATAGCAACCACCATAAAATGTTTGATATTACAATTTCTGAATATTCAGGAGCATGCACAAACTTGGTATGTTTTGCTGCAATGTTACAAATTATTGCTTTCATGGGTTGATGTCCCATCCTAGATTATAACCAAATTATAAACACAGATGTCATTCATTTTGATTGCTCACTTAATAATAAGGCTGGATTTATACTAGGACTTTGCTGTAAACTTGAGCAATAATTTTATATTTGGATTTTTAACAACCCAAAACAAAACAATACCAGGAAATGTTTGACAAGCATTTTCCTGATTTGTCAAAGTGATTCAAAAAGAGTCATTTGAATATTACTTGCAATTTCACAATATGCTGATACTTGTGTGACAGCAATACATGTCAACATTACATTATTACAATGCACCCAAGTATGGCATAACCATAAACATGTGATATCAGAAATAAAATATGTCCAAGTGATATCAGAAATAAAACATGGGTAATGTATTAAGTGAGTCATGCACTTCACTCTGGCTCGTTGATATAACATTCTGCAGACATGGATGCTTGTAAAACATGATATAAAATGCATTCTGGAAAGAGACAGACGCCATAAAACGCATTTATAATAAACCGAAAGTGACAAAACCTCACTTGCGCATTATTGCAAGGTTTGCAAAAAAGGTCAATAACTCTTCTAAAACTTGATTCCATGACATTCATGTGAATATGTATACCAAACCCAATATACGATGGATCACAGAACACATTGTAACAATACAACTTGTGATATTGTGTTGCCCAACCAAATTGTGTTTCTATAAGAAAACCTAGAAAATCAGATTTTTGTTGGAAATAAAATTTGAAAATCTGAATTCAATAGCAAGAGGACCAATGTCATACCTAGGAGTCCATGTTGAAATCACAAGTATGTCATTCATGTTCACTTGTCACCTTTAAGTGTTACCTTTACTACAAAGTCTCACACCTAAACTAGGTCATATATTTGACCAACTAAATATGTTAATTTTTCCTTTTTTGCGTTTGGTTGAATTTTAATCTGGGCTTGCCTATCTTACGTGACATTGTATATTTGAGACATCAAAGGGACATGATTTCATGAAATTAGTTGTTTCCCTTGAAATAATGCAATGACGATTTGAACAGTATGGCATGATAACAATGCTACAATTTATTATGGTTTCATGAGAGGTTCATACTCAGATTCTTGGTATAAACAAAAATAAACAAATCCAGTTACAACCGTTTGGGAATGTTTAGGAAGTTCAAGAGGACATACACTAACAAATTCATTCATCAAGTCTTTAATCAAGCATTCAATTTACCTGGAATTTTACATAGATATCACTCCACTGCACTTAATGGTCCAGAAAAAGAATTGTAAGTGGCTTCACTCGAAAACATATAAATGCCAGCTGTTGGACTATAAACATTATACTGTGGTCAGTAATTCAAGAGCTGGCATGAAAACTTAACATGGGGATCTTAATATCAATTTTGGTCCTTGTTTATGTGATATGGAGAGTTTTAACTTCAAGAAATAAACCACTTCCAGACACCTGTCTATCAATTTACTCAATAAAAGTTTGGTATGTTAGACATTTTTTCATGATAAGAGTCAACAAGAGTGTCAATGTGGAGCAAATGGCTCACCTTGTCCAAAATGCAAACTTGAACTAGATTGTAAATAAGGGTATGACTGATACATCCAAAGTTTCGTAATGTTTTGATGATATGTTTTTTTTGTGTTCACAAGCTAGATGTTGCTTCTGAATTCTGAGTGTTCCAAATCTACACATCATGCTCATTTCATACAGATGTCAGCTTTAATACACAGTATATCAAACAATGAAAGAACTTGAGCAGGTACTGCGAAACATATAAAACAAAATTGGTGAAACATCTAATCCTAATTTCTTAACAACTTATAGACTGATGACTGTAATCAAATTTCAAATGCTGAACATTTTATATGCAACAAAAACATACAGCATTTGTTGAAATAAGTACATTTCAGCATCCACTTACATCATCCAGTCATTATATAAATCCCAGACAAAAAGGGATTACAGTCAGTTGGCATGATAGTGTGAGAGATTATAAGATTTAACTAGATTATAACAATCACGTGTTTTAATCTGTGATACCTATCATAACATAAAATGCAAATACAAGGGCCAAGTGCCAAAATATGATCATCTAAAAAACAAAAAAGCAGTGTTGACTTATCATTTCAAATTTTCATTCCTTCAACATGTGTTACACAACTCAAATAGGATAAAGTGACCTTCAATTGTCATTAATTTTATTTTTGCATTTTTTATGTATAGTTATGTTGTATGTTTTAATACATTGAATGAGTGGTGTTTGACTCTGAAAAATGCTTAGGTATTTGAAAATGCTTAGGTGCTTGACTCTGAAAATGTAATGCTTTGGTGTTCGACTCTCCAATATGTAATAATTTGGAAATTGGTGGCAATATAAACATGGGCTGTATTGCCAAACATTTTCAAATGTCACAATTCTACAATAACTCAGTCGACTGATAAATATAAACTTCATTTATCATTGATGAGAACTACAAAGGTCTTTGGCTTAAAGCTTATGGCAAGATTCAACCAATGTCTTACTTAAGGTGTATGTATTTTACAATCACTTAGACATTTCATTAATGTTGATTGACTTCTGCTCATATTCAAGAATAATCCTGATACAATTACAAGACAGGCAAACATATACTCATATTATACGATAAATGTTGGAAAAATGGCGACAAATATAAAGATTTTGTCAAGTAAACTGTTGAATAGCATCTGTGAATTGACCAAATTAATTCTACAAATTAAATACTGAAAGTATAGAGCAGCTGTACAGAGGTGATGATACAAGTTGGGGGCTGCTAAAACGATCATTCTAACAACCCCATGTCCATACTTACTTGCCAATTAAAACAGAAAAGATTAATTTTAAAAGTAACCTAATTATCACGTTTGAAGCTGCTGTACATTCCCTCCTCCTTCATTGAAGAGTCATGTCATTGTTTTAGAGTGTCTTGTCATTTAGAGAGTTATGTCATCAAACGCTTTATTTCAGCAAAGAAAACTCATTTCCAATAAAAGTCTGTGGCCATCATTTTAATGTCACGGGAAGTTTCTCAAAAAATGGAGAAATGTTATTGCCAATTCTTTGTAAGATCCCTTGCAGCCAGCATTTCATGTTTCGTTGTCACGTCCTTGTTTGACAAAAGTAATCAGATAACAAAGTTTTCTCTTTCTTCAATTTAGAACAATAAAACACTTCGAGACAATGCATAAAATCTTAAGGATGTTGTGTTAACATTGTGAGGTTGTGACTGTACAGAATCCAGCAATTAACTGTGGTACAAGTCAGAGACGTGGCTTGCTTGATTAGGAAACTTAAGCAGACAAATATTCATCAATATTTCAACACACAAAAAGAAGAAAATTGAATTTTCAGCAATTATCCGCCATAACTCTGAGAGTAATGTGTTGGGTTTTCTTTCAATCAAACATAGTCATATAACATCAAACGCTAATGCAGCAAGAATACTGGATACTCTTGTTGGTACAGAAGTTATACTGTAAAACTACGGTAGTTAATATTGATGGGATAAAATTTCGTGGTTTTGGTATAAAAAACCAGTTTGTGGATTTTGCAAATCAGGTAATAAATACGAGGGTCACTATTACTATTTGTTGGCATTTAATTTCCTGGTTGAAGGTGAACCTCAAAATGAATTAAATTTGAACCCCCACGAAATTAATGAATTTACAGTATGCACATCATTTTGATGCTATTTGAGTTCTGAAGGTGAACATACCCTGCACAGATAACTCTTTTTTATATGAAAGATTCAGGAACAAGGAAAATGGTCTGGACAAATAAAAAACATAAAATAACAAGCTTTATGATGTTCTGTAAAAAACCCAAATAATGATCCATCAGTAAACACATGGTTGAAATACATTCAATGCATTTAAACATTGCATGCTTCATGTATGCCATAAAAATAGATCATTTACTGAATAAAAGAAATCAACTCTATTTGATGAGAAATCATGGCGCAAAAAAAAAAAATTTGGAAAAAAATATCGCAATTTGTTGTAATTTTCTCGTTTCTTGGAGGACTTTAGGAACATGAATCCCACAATATGACTGCAATAATAATTGATGTTTTCCTTAAAAACGGACAAATGCTTTTTATCGGTTATTTTGCTTTACAACAACATTGAAATTCAAGCTCCATTCATATTGAGTAACTTTAGATTACTGCAGAGTTAAAGAGAATTTTTAACAGATTAGTTTGTATTCTTTGGCTTGTTCTCTTTTGAAAAAACGGTACAATCCCTATATGCCTTCCACATCAGAAGACGAAAAGGCATAAAAACTACATTTTTTCTATACACTTTCAAGCCATTTATTGCCCAATTTATGATAAATGCATTAGATAATCAAAAAAAGAACACAAATAAATAATTTTTGATACAGATTTGTCATATATAAATCTGTTTTGCCGAGCATGACGGCATGCTTCTCACTGAACTACTGATCTTAATTCAAATTTAATTGAATTCTGCTACTTTTCTAGCTCCCCTATTGAGCTTGCATCTTTTCCTAATTCATTTATTGTTTGTCGAATAAGTCTTTGTAAAGAAACTATCCAAGTTTAATTGAATTAAAGTCTCCATAGGGGAATAAAGTATCTAAATAATGTTTGTATATGGCACATGAAGGGCCTTCATTTATGTCTAGGTAAACTTTGAGATAAATCACACTGATATAACACTAGATTATTCTGAGACAACAAGACGGTGCACAGTAAAGACACTATGCCAGGGTGGAAGCTTTGTCCATAAAAACTAGCTAAGTCAATCAGGGGCCATAATTCTGTAGAAATGTTGGATTTTGTCAATGTAAAAAGTCTATGATGTCTTGATGAACTTCAAAAATATTAGAGTATCAACACCTTAAAAAATTTAGTTAATATTTTAGGATGGACGGACAAACAGACAGACAGCACAATCACTATGCCACCTGCATCAGTAGATACCTGGGCATAAAAAGCGTGCACAACTGTATTACAAACAATATTCTTAGAAATTCAAGTAATTCAATCTTAGTTCTTACCTTAGGCGATGCTGCAGTCACATTCAATACTCTTGTATCCGAAACATGACTTGTAGAACTGAAATGAAGACAACATTATTTCAAGCCACCATAATGATATACTCAGCTTGTTGTTTTTGTAATAGTATCAAATGGGCATGTAATAGGAATATGTACTTCAATCTATGAAGTGCAAAATATGAAGCTTACAAAAAATATGAACCTATATCATATTATAAAGAGCTTCAATTACTTGAAAAACTGACCCAACCTAAACTCAAGTATGTTGGAAATATTCCACTTGTGTCATATTTTTTTCACAAACAAATCTTTGCAATATTTCTTTTCTAATAGTTATCTTATAACAAGTGTTACATAGTATTGCAGTTAAACAAAGTTATAGCAACAAGGCCTCTCTTGGTGTTTCAGTCGAGGATCAAACTAGGGACCTCTTGATCAGAAGTCAAGAGCTTTATCCGCTCAACCACCTTGCCGCCCTTTGAGGTGGCTTCATGATTGAGGTGGCATTATGTAGGTTTTGGGCTAATTAGGATATGGCAAATATTCGGGAGAGTCAGACAATAGTTGTATAATATAAATAAAGTAAATTATGAGAATACAGTAGAATAGGTCTAGTTATACCTAGTTATATATTCATCTAGCATCTTCATTAGCAGATATAATATGGTCAGGTCAAGCCTCATACATAGATGTATAAGTCTATATTGATAATGAGGTGATTATGTACATATATGGCGAGGAAAGACAGTCCGAGAACAGGTTACATGGCGGTGAAAGTCGGTGAAAGTTCGCCACTAGACAATGTTAGTAATATGAGCAATCCATGGAGAGTTGTCCATTAGGATGTTTAATAGATAATAATATTGTAACCATCAAAATGTGCACTAATTTTTTTCTCACCATTTTGATCTTGATTGAGACTGACACAAACAAAGGGAGATAATTCAGGATATTTCCCCTATAATACATCTAAAACATAGGGTCCCTATACAGGCAGTCCAAAGGAACTGCAGCTGTCAGCATGGACAATATAACGACAGTAAAGTTATTGGCATTTTTATCACATGTGCTGAAACTGCAAAAACACTAATAATTTTCAATGTAAATAAACTATCCAATAAAACATAAACAGTAAGACAGGACCCTGCCTATATCAGAAACAGTATTGTATTTTTATGACTAAAATTTTGATATACATATCTTTATTTTTTTCAATATTTGCAAATAAGTTTCCAGTAAATGAGGATTCTTGTGTTGTATTTTTAGTTTTAAAAATCCAATAGAGGTGAAATATCAAAAAGATAGACATTGAACAACATAACGACCATGAATAGATAATGAAGACAATTAAACCAACAATCTGATAAACTCAACATACAGGGTGCCCTGTAACTTGTCAAGGAGGGGTTGATAATTTGGCAAAGTCAATTCTGCAAATTTAAATCAACTGTAGGCAGTGACATGTCACTCTGTAAAGGTATTAAATCAGACAAATTAGGCAGTGAAGTCTCTGGGAGTTTCGATTGAACAACACTAGCAGACACAGGCAATCACATTGAAACTTCTCACATTCATACATAATTAAGTAAGTGGATGATTAAAAACTTTAAACATGTCTTAAGTCAGCCCTCTGTAATGAAATATTTCCCTATTTATTTCTCTTGTGTTGCAAGAGATCAAACATAATGGTTGGTAATAAACAAGAAAGGTCAATAACCATGGCTGCAAGCACAAACCATCCTGTGGGGTCAAAAAGTTGCTGGTAGTTCCATCATGAATGGTCTATGATACACTTTTCTGATCTACCAGTATGTAAGTATTTTAGATCTGTCTATATTAGTCTGTGAACTATGAAGAGAAATTAGAAACAAAGATGATGCAACATTGGCATGGCATGGTAAAAGTAATAGTCTGACAAGAAGTTCCAGACAACATGTACCACTAGGCTGCATACCAAGTAATCTGAGACAACTGTCCCTGTGGTCAAGAAGAACAAGTGCAGACTACATGTACCACTAGGCTGCATACCGAGTAATCCGAGACAATCGTCCCAGTGGTCAAGAAGAACAAGTGCAGACAACATGTACCACTAGGCTGCATACCGAGTAATCCGAGACAATCGTCCCAGTGGTCAAGAAGAACAAGTGCAGACAACATGTACCACAAGGCTGCATACTGAGTAATCTGAGACAATCCTCCCAGTGGTCAAGAAGAACAAGTGCAGACAACATGTACCACTAGGCTGGCTGCATACCGAGTAATCTGAGACAATCGTCCCAGTGGTCAAGACGAACAAGTGCAGACAACATGTACCACTAGGCTGGCTGCATACCGAGTAATCTGAGACAATCGTCCCAGTGGTCAAGACGAACAAGTGCAGACAACATGTACCACTAGGCTGCACACCGAGTAATCTGAGACAACTGTCCCTGTGGTCAAGAAGAACAAGTGCAGACAACATGTACCACTAGGCTGCATACCGAGTAATCTGAGACAACTGTCCCTGTGGTCAAGAAGAACAAGTGCAGACAACATGTACCACTAGGCTGCATACCGAGTAATCTGAGACAACTGTCCCTGTGGTCAAGAAGAACAAGTGCAGACAACATGTAACACTAGGCTGCATACCAAGTAATCTGAGACAATCGTCCCAGTGGTCGAGAAGAACAAGTGCAGACAACATGTACCACTAGGCTGCATACCGAGTAGACAATCGTCCCAGTGGTCAAGAAGAACAAGTGCAGACAACATGTACCACTAGGCTGCATACCGAGTAATCTGAGACAACTGTCCCTGTGGTCAAGAAGAACAAGTGCAGACAACATGTACCACTAGGCTGGCTGCATACTGAGTAATCTGAGACAATTGTCCCTGTGGTCAAGAAGAACAAGTGCAGACAACATGTACCACTAGGCTGCATACTGAGTAATCTGAGACAATCGTCCCTGTGGTCAAGAAGAACAAGTGCAGACAACATGTACCACTAGGTTGGCTGCATACTGAGTAATCTGAGACAATTGTCCCTGTGGTCAAGAAGAACAAGTGCAGACAACATGTACCACTAGGCTGCATACCGAGTAATCTGAGACAATTGTCCCTGTGGTCAAGAAGAACAAGTGCAGACAACATGTACCACTAGGCTGCATACCAAGTAATCTGAGACAATCATCCCAGTGTTCAAGAAGAACAAGTGCAGACAACATGTACCACTAGGCTGGCTGCATACTGAGTAATCTGAGACAATTGTCCCTGTGGTCAAGAAGAACAAGTGCAGACAACATGTACCACTAGGCTGCATACCGAGTAATCTGAGACAATTGTCCCTGTGGTCAAGAAGAACAAGTGCAGACAACATGTACCACTAGGCTGGCTGCATACTGAGTAATCTGAGACAATTGTCCCTGTGGTCAAGAAGAACAAGTGCAGACAACATGTACCACTAGGCTGCATACCGAGTAATCTGAGACAATCGTCCCAGTGGTCAAGAAACTGCATGACAGACATATAATTCAGGATAATATAGTTACAGATTTACTTAAACTTCTCCATTTCTTCCCGGACATAATGCTTCTTCCAAAGTATGCCAGGAGACTCATCCTAAACGCATCTCTTGGTAAATCTATCAAGAATTGTTACTAGTGGAGACATATCATGGAGCTGTTTGAATACCGTATCCAAATGTTTCTACTCAAAAGTGAAACTGGTCTGATTTGTTGTAAATAATGTTGTGCCATACTTTGTGGTACATCATTCACAAAAACTAACTATCAGCTATTATTAAATGCCAGACACTATAAACACAGTTTGCATGTTTGTATAATTATCATTGTTATCTAGTTTTAAGGTATGATGATCAGCTCTTGGTGATAAAACTTTGCACCAAAATTTTACATCATATAACATTAAGATGCAGATTTCATTGAATAAATTTCATTGGATTGAACACTTCTAAATTAGAGCTGGCAGTTTTGTTTACAGATTGAAGGAGTCATAAATACAGGCAATGAAGACTGAACAGTTCTTATACAGCCAACAATGGAAGCTGCAACATTTCTCATGGTTTGGAAGTGTTACTTGAATTAGTCAATTAATATAGTTTATCCAATAAATATTTTAAACGTTCAGTGTAAAATGTTTTGAGAAATGTATACAATATGTGAGCAATCAGGACCCTTTAGTCACACACAGCATCTTTAAATCTGAGGCAAAATTTACCTTTTAGATGTTGGCATGTGTTAGCCATCCAAAGTTAATTTCCATGGGACACTGGACATAGAATTGGCACTATAAAACAGAAGCACTATTCTTAGCTTGTTTCACTAAAATCCAAGAGCTCAAAGTTTAGATTAGCTCAAGTTCCGACTCTGATTTGAGCAAATTCTCAATTTGAAGTGAGATTTCTACTTGAAATGCTTTGGGAATTATCATGATACCAGGATGGGTTATTTTGTTTATAATACCAATATATTTAGAAGCAATTTCATTGTTAAAAAAAATTACACCGAGAAATGAACAGGACTGAATTACCTTGTTGCAGTTACTTTGGTACCCAATGGTTCAAACAAAAGTGTGATTACCTTATCCCATATGGCGTTAATTAAACAGAATTTGGAAATGTCATAGAGTATTGAATACATTCTTGTTTGGTTTGAATTAGTCCTTAGTTCTTAAACTACCCCAAACATGTTGCCTTCTAATAAAACTGAGACTTAATTCAGCTGCGTTAATGCAGCCAACAGTAATAAAGGTATCCAATTATAGACAGACTATCACTAATTAATGTAGGACTATCACTAATTAATGTAGGACTATCACTAATTAATGAATTGTTTCTCTTTAGTTACTTTCTTCCTTTTTTGGTGTTTAGTGATAAAAGTTACCAAAGCATTGCTAAGAACTAATTGACTTTGTACCATGTTGTATAACTGTAGGGTTAGTGAGTATACCTGTGTTTTTTAACATTGTGGTCCGCTCTTCCTTTTTTCAGGTGCAATTTTTCGTGCAAGTGCTTGAACCAAACAAATATCTGAAGTGGTGCTGGTCAAATGAGGTGGTCAACAAAACTTTTCTCTCATTTAAAAGATCTCCTCTTTATTTTATAACCATTGTACATGCTTATAAGATCTACATTTAAATACAAAGATCTCAAATCCCTATTGTGACATCTGTTTTTTTATGAAAATGTTGATGTTTGCATTGCGTTGATTAATGAATACCCATAACTTCAACATTCACACAATGGCACATAATTCCTAGCGGCTTACAAATACAATGTAAACTTAAAGCACCATGTACCCTTTGTGTTAATATGGCACAAACACATACAAAGATAAATGAGATTTCAGAAACTATAGTATTGTTCCAGAACTTGTATAATAAAGCATCATTACAAGAACCTAGCTGATACAAAACAATAAAGATATAAGACTGTAATAGATAAATTAGTAGATGAATGCATTCAATTCTGTTTCAAGACCTACAAAAGGAACCGGCAAATTGAGAAACAAGCTAGGAACCAGGGATGTTATGATGACAGTAATTCTGACATATTGCTCCAATAAGCACCAATAAATAAGCGCAATCACTTCAATAAGTGATGTTAGAACATCGAGTAAAACCTCCAAGCAACTCCTCGCGCGTTCCCATTATTTCTCCTGTATCTCTAATTACATTGTATGATTTAGCTCGGAATATGGATATATTTTACATTTTGTGCGATAACTTTCTATCTCCAGATGTCAGGGTTTTGTTTTAAGACCGCTCTACTGAGATTTGTGCTTAGAATATCGAAGAAAAGATAATGATTTATATATTTTGCATTTTCTATTGTGCATTTTGTTTGCAGATATTAAGAGAATTGCTCATTTTGGTTCAATATTGATCAATTCATTGAAAGAGCCACCTTTGTGAAACTGGACACAGTTCTGAATTCAGTCATGTCATTAATTATATCTTCAATGGCAATAAACTGTTTTCCCATTTTTCTTAGATTTGTCCATCTGTCGTTCATTAATTAACTGTCTAGAATATGTAGCAGAAATATATTGCGACATCAAATAAACAAATCATGCCGTCATATCATGATATATTATCCTGACTTTATTCTGTACTTTAAGCTGAAGACATTATAATTATAGTGAATACCTGGTTATGACTGAGATGTCAGATTCTATCTATAGGCAACAGTCAGTGCCTTGTAAATAACCCTCTACAGAATGATCAACAGGTCCTTGGTTTGATTCCCCACCGGGCCACTTAGTAATCTCTGAACTAGAGGTAGGCTTACATTTATTGGTTTTGTACACCAGGCAATCTGAAGAACCAAGTGATATATTATGGAAGACACAAGGCACTTTCAGGCACCAAGGGATCGATTTGGGAAGCCACTAAGCACTTAGAGGCACCAAGGGATCTATTTGGGAAGACATTAGGCACTTTGAGGCACCAAGGGGTCTATTTGGGAAGACAAAAGGCACTTTGAGGCACCAAGGGGTCTATTTGGGAAGACACAAGGCACTTTGAGGCACCAAGGGATCTATTTGGGAAGACACTAGGCACTTTGAGGCACCAAGGGATCTATTTGGGAAGACACTAGGCACTTTGAGGCACCAAGGGATCTATTTGGGAAGACACAAGGCACTTTGAGGCACCAAGGGATCTATTTGGGAAGACACTTGGCACTTTGAGGCGCCAAGGAATCTATTTGGGAAGACACTAGGCACTTTGAGGCGCCAAGGGATCTATTTGGGAAGACACTAGGCACTTTGAGGCACCAAGGGATCTATTTGGGAAGACACAAGGCACTTTGAGGCACCAAGGGATCTATTTGGGAAGACACTAGGCACATTGAGACACCAAGCTTCCTTGTGTCACACAACAGGCTGTTCCACCAAAGTGACCAGAGTCATTGGCCAATTTGGTAGGAAAAAGTCCAAAATGACAACACTTTCTTACAACGACTGTCTCATTTCATGACTTAACCCCCCCCCCCCAACATATCATGATACTACCTAACAATATTATCGTAACTTTGAATTACAGAAATGCTGATGTTGTCATGGTAAATAAATGCAATTAATCATATATCAATTAATCAGCTCAAATGCATAGAACATCAATTGTATTTTACTGCAAATTGGCACAATGGTATATTGTAAGTAGACAGAAGCCATTGTAGGGAGTATTTACAGCTTTCCTTTGTCCGGTGTCTGGATCTGATTACCAAAATATGAATATAACTCGTATATAATTGTACGCAAAAAATATAAATAATGTATGGCACTTGATCTGATATTGTACAGTGTCTGTATTGATAGGCCGATATCTGATTGTGCAATCTCATATACCAACAATTGGATAGTTTCTTTACTTATCGTGTTGCGTCATTATGTGTTCAAATGCGTTATATCAATCAGACCTCCGACAAAACAGATCTCATTATAATTACAAATCTTCCATTTTGTTCGAGAATTACGCCAGAATTTGGTCATTTTCTACCTTATTATGTAAATGTTACTTCAAGTTCCTCATAATCGTGTGCAAATCATGATGACTGTATGTATAAATGTTATGATATGAAAACTAATGTAGGAATTATAATAAGAAAGTCATATACATTGTAACAGTATACAGCAGTAGTATAAGTAGGATTGTGTTTTTTCCAGTATTTCTTGGTAACTGTTCCATCAAAGAATACACAGAAAATATGACTGAATGAGATGAATACCTCCAGACACGGGTTAGAACAAACGGATGTACAGGACATTCACTATATGCCTACAGAATCAGTAGATGCTAGGGCATAAAAAGCACCAAAAAGGTATGAGAAAATCCGACAGTGAAGGTAGCACTCAACCCAACCAGCCGAGCACAGAAATCAGAAACACCACGACACAACTACCCTGAGCAATGCCCACAGAATCCCATGCCAAAACGGCGACCAAATGAGGCACAACAACCCCGGGGCGTGACCTAGCTTAAAACACAAGGACAATGACCTAACGTTATGCGACCTAAAGAGGCACAACTACGACTCGACCTAGTTAAAATAATGGGCTAGGTAGGAACGGGATGGGAAATAATATTACATATTCCTAGCAACTACATTGAGCAATGCCCATACATAAGCCGAAGAAACAATTAAAGATCCTACCGCGCCGAAAAAATGCAGGAGGACCCACATTCACAATGAAATTATATAATAGCGGTTATTGCCGAATAAAACGCAGCCAATACTTGACCAAGTTCCCCAAAATTTCATGATAAACATCTCTTCTTCAATGACTTAATTAGTGCATTTACGTAAAATGGCAAACCAAATTTGGTGTGCAAACAATATTCCGAACAATAACCATGATCAATACTGTGAGTTAGGCATAATATATCATCTATTGACCATTAGGGCAAGTTAAGTAATCAGTTAGTTAATAATCTCATTGCTTAGTCAAGAACTTTTAAACCAGCTCTTATATTCTAAATGACAACTACCATCACTTGTACTCTCCTCATATTTAGTCCTTTAAGTTTAGTGCATCAACCTTTTTATTAGTATTGGCTACCTTAATGTTCTGTCGATATGATACTTGCGTTTGATACAAAGTGCACTTAAAAACTTGGTAGATTCCCAATTGCTTCAATGTAGTGGCACTGAATCCTCCTTGTGAAAACTTGTTTTTTATCAGCTGGACAAAAAAAATCTGAGGAAATCAGACAGAGAAGGCAGCACTCAACTTAACGTGCAGAGCACAGAAAAACAGTAACATCACATCACAACTACACAGAGCAATGCCCACTCAGCAGCTGAACAAGTCATCTTCAATCTAAAAATTGATAACCAGTGAACACTTAAATACATGACTAAACTAGTTAGTAATGCTGCAAGGGTCATGAAAGAACATAAGCAAAGAATCGCTCAATCACTGTAACAAAAGCCTTCAACAGCTCATAAACTTAAGCATCTGCACTCAATAATGGACAGTTCTGAACCCAGTGTCATGGAAGAACATTACCAAAGAATCACTTAATGTACGGTTCATATAGGCACATGTAAAAAGAAGTGACTCCTATTGTCTAGATACATTACACTCAGATGTTATATTACAATATTATGTAGCAACAATTTATGATGCAAGTTTTTCATCTACAATTAGAAAGATGTATTTGACATTTATTCCAGTGTTTAGAACAAGTCCCAAGATACCTGACTACATTTGATATTATGCATGGTTCTGGATAATGGATGTTTGCAAGATATTTGACCTTTTACAGGAGTAAATTATGCTTGGTTGCAATTTCAATAAACACCTAGTTGTAGATGAAAATGACTAAAGTGTCAGGCAAGTATAGCTATATATATATATATATATATATATATATATATATAGTTATATATATCATGCAAACATTATTCATTGATGACACACATTACAACTCAGGGTGAATGTGCCACGGGAATTTTTGGCCAAATCTACGAGTATAAATATACAAAAAGTAAAAAACAATAATCAGTATGTCATTCTTTGACCGATTTTCACAAGATATTTTAGACACTCAAGCTGAGGATGACCTTCATTTGTTTCAACAGAATGTCATAATTATTGCCCGAAACTGTTTTACATGCAGTTGAGTCAGTTTTGGGCATAACCTGTGACCTGTTTCACAAGACTATTAAGTTGCACGGGTGGTGTAATGCGTTTATGATGGTAAAAGTATGCTAAGTTTGAAAAGCAAATGACAGTGCATTGATTGACTTCAAAAATACTTGAGTTTCAACATTTTGTTATGGACAAACTGATGAACAAACAAACAACTTACAAGACAATTTCTATGCATCAGTAGATGGCGGGGCATAAAAACCCGATGGTAATGGTGGGATAATAACATGCACCATCAATGATGATCACAAAGCCAGTAGTTTACCACTGAACCACATTGACTGCTCCCAGTTAACCGAACTAGCTATAATTGCTGTTCATTGAAATTCCTTGAAAAGACTAAGTTTCTCAAAACCTATTTTATTAGTTTAGTGAAGTTCTCATTGTGACTAGAATTCTTAATAGAATATACAGTAATGAGGATTTTATCCAAATTTGGTAATGTTTTGAATAGAAGACATTTGTCATATTGAGTAACTATAGAAACTGGAAATGAGATTTTCTTTGACACACAATCTTGTAGTAAAAAGTAGAAAGTGTCACGTTACGAACAGCCAGACAGCTCAGCACTTTTATGTCTCCCCATTCGAAGAAAAGTTCAAGGATATATTTAAGGTTTTCATAATTATTTTTGGCAGGAAAAAGAACTGATCCAAATACAAATATTATTGATATTTAAATCGGCAATAGGAGATAAAATTATGATATACTACCTCGCACATGTCTGTAGATTGGTGTAAAATAACTAAATTTAGAATGGTTTGGCTGAGGACCATCTAGGCCATTATGGTCACCAGTCATTCATGACCTTGTCCAGGGATCTGTTTCGGAATGCCATATGATCATGCAAGAATTATAATATTTCCAAAAAGAACCCATATGATTTAGAGGCTTTTTCCTGCACCAAATTGCAATTTTTAAAGCTCTATGGGAAATCATATGATACTAGTCTAAATGTAATGTCCAAATTTGAAAAACAAATTTTTATTTGAGTTTATCCATTTGAAAAACAAATTTTTAATTGACTTTATCTGTTTTATGTTCGTCTCAATTTGGCATTGTTCACCATGGTTACAGATTCTTCTACGTAACTGAGGAAACTCTCAAGATCCGTCTGCTCTCAGGGTTAAACGATCGGCCTTCATCAAAACATTGTCTTTGTTATTGACATAATAAAATTATTTGCAGAATAGTCTATTGATTGGTGCACAAAAATCTTGAGCTATGTTTTCTAAAGTACATTAGCGTATTCAGTATGGTACAATAATTTCCAGAAAAGCAATAAAATCTGTGTTTCAAAGACATGCTACTGCTGAATATTCCTGCAGCTTAAATCTAATATTGTGTGCTTTATGACATTTGTATGTTTTATGATGAACTGATGAAATAAATTTCAAATTTTGTTCATGTTCCTAATATTAAATATTATACTGAGCAACAACCAAACCGTACCACATTGTAGCTAAGATTTCTACGCTAGAACCTTCTGTTTTAGAAATAATAAAACATCAATAAAGGCACCAAAGTGTAAATGCAGCTACACTGATCAACGCCGGTTAAGGTTATAATTATTTTATTAAGACTGACGTTTCAGCTTTTACCAAGCCTCCTTCTGGGTAATTAAACAATTCATGCAATAAACCAGTTGACCAAACTCTCCAAAGTAGAATGCTCTTATTTTAATTCAAAGAGAGGTAATTTTAACAATTTTGATTCAAAGTTTGATTCAATATTTAACAATCATCATTAGGTATTGATTGAAATCTTCGCGAGAGATGTATAGATGTTTTCAACATCTAAGCAGTTCCTAGAGCTTAGTTTGGTATCCAGTATTCATATGATGCTTCGTTGAAAGCTGATAAATTGTTAAGGAGAACCAGTGTGGACAAACTTTGCAACATCCACCCATACAGATAGATAAACAGACAGAAATCCAGGGCAACATCAATATATCCCCCTTATTTAGGGTGGGATTTGTTTTTATTTTGACCCAGTATACAATACTATCCAGTATAGATTGTAACAGACCACTTTATATTGAAATTTAAAACTTTGATTTCCCAGTTGTGACCACCCTCTTAAAGCAATCTGCATATTTACAATGCTGTCATAAAAGGTTATTAAAATCGGCTGACTTTCAAACTTACATGAATAAATATTCTATTACTTTCTAATACACCAATTGTGGTCAACTCTTTGAAAGACATATATCATTTCTGAACCATTGACAAAGTAAAAATGGTACCAATAATTTTCTTAGCTTGATCTTCAGTATTTTAAATGAGAGGAAGTTGGCTACGCTTCTCTCATACCCTTGTGGCAATAAAACCATCAGGAACAAGATGTCAAAAGTGACAAAAAACCAGCCTGAAAGTCAAAATTAAGACTATTTTGTTATTTTCCAATCAAGCAGTCCTGTCGTGGCATATTACATTACATGATGATCTCCATGAGGGTATCAGAGTAGCCATCCCCAGTGTGCTGCCTGCAGCATATATAGTGTAACCTGAATCTTTCATGACTGGATAATAGTTAAAAATACTGTTACCAAAATATAATGCTATCAAAGACTTCTATATGAGCTTGCCCAAAATGAAACATAAGGAAGCTGTAGTTTTTTATGGTCCTTCACACTTTTTATCAGACTAAGACTCCCATTTCCTGCATGCTTTGATCAAGTGAAAAAAACCATCAGATACTGAAAAAAATGTTTTTCAAAACATAATTTTGTTCTGATGTAGCTAATTCAGACAATGCTGTAATGGAAGAACTCAGATGTACAAAATGATAAAAATCAAACGGGTCACATAACTTGATCATGTTTTCTATATTTTAAGCCTCTGTGTGTTGTACCTATCACAACCATTATCATGAACACACCTTTTTATCCAACCATCCAGATTGATAGCCGATAAATTATCACTTTCTGCTTGAAATAGACAATAAAAACTTAATGTTACATAAAACGTTATCATTATTTTTGGCATTTACGATTTATGAGTGATAATTTTTTGGAATTTGTTCAATTTATGGCAGTTTTATTACGATAATGATAACTTAATCAGAAATATTACAGTCTCATATATCATAGAAATTGATTATTTTCTTTGATTTTTTAAAAAAATGTGTCAATAAATGTACATTAATATTCCTAAAATGATAAAAACAGTCAAATTACTTTAGTAGTAAATACCTTAATTCATATACACAGCAAGGAAGCACACCAGAAACACAGAAATGTGTGAAAAGTCTATAAATTTGATTGTCAAATTGGCAAAGAAAAAACATACGTCAACAATAATAGAAGAAACACCAAGGATCTTGAAAAGGTCAATGACCAAATGCTTGCAGAAGTACTGAAGTTCTTGACAAGAACAAATTAATGTCCAAATACTTTAGTAAAGAACATGTCAATGTCCAAAATGCAAGAAGAAGCACAAAGGCTCTTGTCAAGAACAAGCCAACATCTAAAATGCAAGAAGAAGCACTAAGGCTCTTGTCAATAACACGTCAAGTCGAAAACATGTCAAATGTCCAAAATGTACGAAGAGCACAAAGGCTCTTGTCAATAACACATCAAGTCAAAAACATGTCAAATGTCCAAAATGCATGAAGAAGCAAAAAGGCTCTTGTCAATAACATGTCAATGTCCAAAATGCAAGAAGCAGCACAAAGGCTCTTGTAAAAAACATGTCAATGTCCAGAATGGAAAAAGAAAGGCAAAGGCTCTTGTCAAAAACATGTCAATGTCCAAAATGCAAGAAGAAGCATAAAGGATCTGCTCTTCTCATGAACATGGCAATGTCCAATATGCAAGAAGAAGAAAAACAATTTTGAAAATTTTAAGCGAATTTCCATAATGCAAGAAAAAGAATCAAGGTCAAGAAAAAAATCTAGGGGCACAAAATGGTCTTGCAAGTCTGGCATATTTAGTTCAAGCACATCGGGTTTTGCAAAGTACAAGTATATGCACAAAAAGCTGCAGTTTTAGAGCTCTTTAAATGGACTTGGACTACCAGCATTCTAGCATACAAATCAATTAGCTTTGGTGGGTTTTAAACGCACAGCAGGAATACACAAATTATGACATGAGCAACAATTATACCCACCTGTCTATGACGGATACCAACTTTTGATGATTAATATTATTCAATTAACCAGTATTCTTTATGAATTACAAACTGTTGCAGCTTTCAGCTAGCAGTATCGGCACATTATGTACAATATCATTAGATTGTTTGATGTGCAATTATCTCAGTTAAATCCACTATGAAAGTTTGGTATATCACCAGAAGCTACATACAACGGACACTCCCATAGCAGCAGTATCAATCAAACCAGCATTAAAAGTGTACTTCCATCAATAAGTTCATCGCTAAGGGTGGCCTTCCACACTCCATACTTGAATGATGTGTCTGGTGAAATTAAATCTGTTTTAAAAGCAGCATAACCAACAACATCTTGCCACAATTTTTAGAAAGTTCTTCATTTCGGAAGTGCATATAAATCTTTGAGTTGTGCTGATTGAAAACCTTAGGAGCAGGCCATATATAAACTTGAATGATGTTTTAAAACTTGTTGATGAGTCTGCTAAATTAAACAATTGTAAAAGAATCAAATAATGAATTTGAGGAAGTTTTACATACATTCCTGACATGCAAACCAATGTACCAATACGGACAACTTTTATCCTGTTCTGCCAAAATGAGGTCTGACTTTGCCCCATTATTTCTTATTCATAACTTCAATCACAAGTATTTTGTGTTAATGCTTATAGGGTCGTTACTTTTTGCATTCCATTGCAATTGTATTTGCCACTAATGCATTCTGGATACAGTCACCTTCATGTACAAAAATAGACTAAGCAGCATCTGCAATCAAAAAGCAAATGAAGTTAAAGATCTAAACATCCACTGACATTATATAACTTTGTTAAATTGCAAAAAAATGTCAAAGAATTTCAAAATGCCAGATGCTGATAATGAGAGGTGACAAAATTCTGAATTTATAGATTTGCCTGAGGAAATTTTCATTAGTTTCTGTACCCCTTTTTGCTTTTCATTTTCAACTTTGTATGTTAACTTGTTATTGCTTTACAAACCTGTCACTACAAAAACTTGGTTTACACGGATGTTTAAGATCCCAGTTGATTGTTTGAGGTGCAGTCAAAATGTACCAGAACTGTATAAGTAATGCCAGCATGTTTTGAAGTGAATCACTTAGTTACATATATTATCATGAAAGGGAAGAAATTGGTCAAAACATTAGTATTTTTTAACTGATCCATGCAGTTGAGTCAGTTTTGGCATAAACTGTGACCTGTTTCACAAAACTATTAAATTCTGTTGGTTAGCGCTCATTCTCTGCATGAGTGTCAAACATATCTCAGGAAAATCGGTCAAAGAATAAGATATTTATGGTTGTTTTTATTTTTTGTTGACATATATTTACTTGCCAACTTAGCCAATACGTCACATGGTATGTGCTTCCTGGTAATAGTACACAGATTTTTAAACTCTTATTTTGCATGGTCAATGCAGTGTCATATCCATGGGACCCATCAGACATTTTATTCACCTGAAATGCAAATCTTATTACTTGTGGTCTGTGATTTTTTTTGTGTGTTTCTCATTCAATAAGTGTTTCTGTTCGCTGTTTTATATTGTATTTTTTTTTGAAAATAGAACTTGGGTTCTTAATCCAATTACTTGATGTTAGCTGCAAGTTGTTGCATTTAGTCATGCTAATGTCTTTGTACACACATGATGATTTTTGGATAATGACTAGTGGTAATGCAGCTACTATACAATTACAAGATTAGATGATGTTTTTTGGAAAATAACAACAAAATGCAATTAAAAACAACAAAAAAGTGACAGGCAGATAAAATAGTTTAAAGTTTTAATTTCATTGGCTGATTAGTTGAGGTATGTTTTCTTGAGAGATAAAGTATTTATGTCTGTAAAAAGTCATGTAATGGCTATAACATAATAGGTTCTACAGTTCCTGATAAACATCATTGCATAATTGTTTGTAAATTAAATTTTAATTGCCTGCTGGTGATTGCATTGTTTCTCTCATACATTTAGTTGTTATATGATTTTATTTTACTTTGATAGTTAAACAAGTTCTTACAACAACTTACATTAATCTCTCTTCAGTGCCATAGGAATATCAGAGAAAATAAGTCAGTTTTAACGTTTTATTACAGAGCATCAAAACTGGAAACACTTACATGGTACCAATCTTCTTCAGTAATGTGCCAGATCAGTGCTTAGAACGCTTGCCATCTAGTTTGGTGTCTGCTATGTTTCAGCAGTTAAAGCTGACTTAAATAAAAGCTATGCTTGGCATTAATTTAGTAACTAAGTTTTATGCAGCCATGGAGCAAACCCTCACCTGTAATAGTTTCACCAGGCTCATCCACTAGACCGTTGAGGCTATGATTATAGAAGTGAAAATACTGAATGACACATTCTCTATATTGTATGGCAATAATTATTTGTGCTGTTGATCATCAAAAAGCTGTCCTTATTGACTTGGTTGGCATTCTATTTGACTTGTGCTGAATTCCAATCAAAATAAGATTACATCTAACAAGTGCATATTGTCACATAATATCCATATATGACAGAGATGAAAGGACGATGTACACATAAAGAGATCAACAGACTTACTCCTGGGTATAGACCAATCCAGTTTTTGTAAATGCATTTTTAATTGTTTTCTGCAACATTGATAATGTGGCCAAATCATAAAGAGAAGTGCTTCAGAACCATATGCATGCAGGCTACCAAATAAGAGGCTACTATAAGAAACATAAAATATCTTAAGAACGAAATAAAAACGGAAGCCATGGCAATATTTAATTCAATAATGATTCAGCCATATAAAAGATAATTCATATTTGAGTGACACTCTTTAATTCCCTTATAATGAATAAGATGAGGCTTAATCAGATTGAAGAGAAAATCTGGAAACATTAACGCAGTCTAACAAGCCTAATTTGCATATCATCTTGAACCAGTCTGAGCTTAAATGCCTAGAATGGATCCATTGACTTAGAATTTTGCAATTAAATACAAATTTAGGGCTGCAGGGCTATGTTAGCTAAAACTCATGGTAATTTTGGAGAACGGTTTTGGATTAGGGGTTAAGAAGGGGCCAGAATTTTTATGGGGAAACGATAGTTTCTGCAAATGAGCTGGCAAATTAGTTGAGGAAAATGGATGTCAACAGTCAGAAGAGGAATAATTACGCAGTTATATTTATTGCTTGGCTGTTTAACAATGTCTGCATGCACACATTCACCAAAACAACAGAACACCCTATCACATATCATATCATAACTATAATTATCACATCGATTTTCATATCTTAATACCAAACTTCCTACGCAAGTTGCAATTAAAATCCAATTAACTCAGCATATTGCATGACAAGGTACCATTAAGAATTTACCTGAGAAAATATTAATCTAAGAATGTTTCTTGGAATAGTAAATCATAACCAATTCTCAATTTAACACAAGGTTTTTCAGTCTTTAAGCTCAATACCGACTGACTCACCATGGATTGAATGACCACATAATTGTCATCCTTAATCGGTAGTAAAAAAGCGAGCGGGTCAGGTATCAGCGAAACAATGGTGTTGGGTTTTCTCCCCAGATATAATTGCATCCAGTGATTGCTTGAAGCTGTCACCAGGTAAGATTTATAAGGAAATCAAGTAGGATTTAAAACCATAATTATCAACTTTAGTTATTTCTACCTGCTTTCTGTGCTAATGATTAGTGGTTACAGAGTAACAGCTAAAGCTCTTATAAAATAAAGTACAGATTCAGACATCTGGCCTTGGCAGTTCAAAACTCCATTTGTGGTTAATTTAGCAGCTAATTCATGGCAGTAAATTGGGCAATTTCGATGCATTAGCTCTACCCACCTGTGGATGGCCAATTTGACCATCTGACAAAATTTAATTTAGAAATTTTCAATATCATGGTAACTTATTTCAACTACTGATACTCTTCAATGTCATTGCTGGTTGGCCCTGAGTGACAGAAGGACGTCACTGTCTCCATTATGATTGAAGTACTAGCTGGATACAATGTCCTGGTCAAGCAAACATAGTAAAGCACACTCAAGGCCAAGACAATATGTTGCTTTCATGTTCAACAAAACATATCTTGTGCATTCAAGATCAAGGAAATAAGGTAGGTAAATTCAAGGTCAAGAAAACACGGTAGGTAAATTCAAGGTCAAGGAAACCAGGTAGGTAAATTCAAGGTCAATGAACCAACGTAGGTAAATTCAACATCTGGATATTTCAAGGTCAATGAAACCAGGTAGGTAAATTCAACATCAGGGAAACCAGGTAGGTCAGTTCTAGGTCAAGGTAACCAGAAAGTAAATTCAAGGTCAAGGAAACCAGAAAGGTCAAATCAAGGTCAAGGGAGCAAGGTAGGTAAATTCAAGGTCAAGGAAATCAGGAAGGTCAAATCAAGGTCAAGGAAACAGGTAGGTCAATTCAAGGTCAAGGAAATATGGTAGGTCAATAAAAGGTCAAGGAAATATGGTAGGTCAACAAAAGGTCAAGGAAATATGGTGGGTCAATTCAAGGTCAAGGAAACAGGGAAGGGAATTTCAAGGTCATAAAAGCATAGGGAATTCTAATAAGTCATGATGAAAACATGGAGCATTCAAGGTCAAGCCAAAATAAGTACACCAACCAAATTCTTACCATTTCATTTAGACTATATTTTACTAAACTCTCACTCCAAAAAAAATCACTACCCAAGATTTCATAGACAATTTATGTGGCACAAATGACAGGGAGACCTTTCATATAAACATATAATCCCCATTAAATACCATAATATGGGCAAATAATGAGGCTCAAATCTTCTTTTTTGTATAATATTACACCAATATTAGAGTAATAAAGAATAAGATGATAATGCAATGTGACGTGATAGGAGAAAGTTTCTCATTTATACTATTTAATTGAACAGAATTTTGACAAATTACTGGTAGACTTTCGCTTCATGCTACTGGGATTTTCAATTTTTTTACATTTGTTACATTGAATTCACCATGGGTTCATTATACTGTAAATGTCCATTGTTAACATCATCTGTAAATATTACTTATTTAACACATTAATTTTCTGAAAATTGCTCATCAATTTTGAATCCATTTACTAAATTTAAGATTTATATATATAAACAACCCTGGTTGTGAAATTGCAGTAATGATTTTCATAATAATTGAATTGTTACAAAGGACAAATTAAATATAATAAATATACATTAGAAGTGCTCTTGTTAGTTTGAAAAGTAAATACAGTAATACATATCATGCACAAGTTACATTGGCAAAACTGAACTCAGTGCAAGATTTAGGTATTTTAAGCCATTCAAATATTAAGATGTTCAAACAGATTGGCAGAAGAAGACTCAAGACAATTTGATACATTGATGCTTTGGAAAAACTAGAAAACCCAATATATACAGGGTACAGTAATTACTGCTTTAACAAAGAACTTGACATTGTGATTTATAGACCTAATGCACTGTTTCCAGCAATTAGGAATTTAACAGATATTCAAAACCTTAATCCAACTAAAAACCTTGTCATTATAACTCAACTTCTGTCAACGAAACGCAGGAAATGTACCCAAGTCAGGAAAATAAGTGATCGAAAGTTGAGACAGAAAATGTGACCAATTTAATCGACAGACCTTAATCATGTGTAAGGCTGATAATTAAACAAAAGCATTTCCTGCAAAGGAGAAATTAATGCCATGATTCAAAGATACTGAAGTTAGCTCAAAAGACCAATCATGGAAGTTTTCAAAGAAATTGCTAATCCATTGATTTGGTTGGGTTCAGCTTCGTGTGTGAGAGACAAGCGTTAAAACTTCACTCATATAGAAAGGAATTCAATAGTTTTACACAGTTTTATGAACACAGCAAAAAAATGCAATTAGGAATGTTCCCAATTAAAACTTTTGCCAGTTTTTCCGATGGTAGTTTCAAAGTTTCAATTTTCCTGAGATTCCGAGAGAAATTGTTTCTATGACAATTTGTCTGCAGTGTGCTGTCAATGACATGGTGATGGTTGAAACTATGACATTATATGACGGGTCCGTCTGATTAGATAAAATGAGGCAAATTCCAAATAAAAAAAACAATTCTAGTGCTAATAATAACAGAATTCATTAAAAAAAAAATTAAAATTTAAATCACTTTCGCACATTTGAACAGTAATTGTAGTATACTGATACTCATACACTTAACCGAATTTCTAATTGGCCACCCTATACAATACTATCTAATATATTATAACGATAAACCTTAGGCTGTTTTATTTGTTCATTCTACCCTTGAATCAATCGATTTCTGGAAAGAAATCACCATCAATGTACAAAATCATCCATGGTAACGAATGGTACAAAATAGCTTATGTGCATGTGGTCCTCGAGCTCAGCTTAGAATAGTTTCGTACTTTGTGTGAATTTGTTCTCTGTCGATTGAATTTTCAGAAAAACATTAAACTTTGCGATAATGAGCCATGCAGAACGCTCCCAGGACGTCAGATGCATGCATATATAATACATTAAACGAATTTCTGATTGGCCACATGTTTTTATTAATTTTTTGAAAAAAAAGATTTTAGAAGATTAAAAATAGTGGATAATCTGGTGATGTCTAATTATATTGATAGGAAACAAGTTTCTCGCAGTAATTGGAGCTAAAACACGTGTGAATATAACGCATTTTTCAATTGTGTAGTTTTGGGTGCCGGTACTTGTCATTCTGAAGGCTTGAGCGCACTCCATGTTACTCATTCTCGCCAGTATTTATGTTTTTCTAAACTTCCAATCGACAGAGAATTATTTCTACCAAGTTTAAAAAATCAGAAATGTTGGACACGTGAATCAAGTGCACATAAGCTATTTCGCATCAACCGTTCCACATGGATGATTTTGCATATGGACCTGCTAGTTTACTCGAAAGGAAGATGAGCAGTATACAAAGATAGATAGATAGCATATGTGATTTATTTCTTGAAATCAATAGATCAGTGCAGGAAATAAACGTTACCACAATTTTAGAAATATTGATTGAATATATTGCGTAATATTATATTTCATTTGGTGGCCAATTAGAAATTTGGTTAAGTGAAGTGATCAGTTTTAGTTAACATATTGTAATACTGCACACGGAATAACATAATAAACATGAAAATGCTAAACTTGAATTGTAAAGTTGAAACAACATTACCTTAATTAAAGTTTGTTCCTTCGTTAAAATTGTCCCTAACATCACATACTGACTTAAACATAGATGGAAATTGACCGATTGACCATTTACAGATTGACCACATACTGGTGGGTAAAGCAATTTAAATTCAACACAATGATGACACATGTCAGGGTTATTTAGGGATAACGACAGTCAGACAAACTCGATGTTTCACTACCAATAATTTAAGATCAGCACATTAGTAAAATGAAATGGACAATAAGAAATTGGAGTGTTTGTGACCATTAAGTGCATTTAATGATCATGAAAAAGTTCAATAATCTTGGCTTAGCCGCATATTAT
The DNA here is from genome assembly GCA_963678985.1 of Spisula subtruncata. Lineage (NCBI taxonomy): Eukaryota > Metazoa > Mollusca > Bivalvia > Venerida > Mactridae > Spisula > Spisula subtruncata. Next base: position 34,606,543 of record OY787670.1, on the reverse strand, counting down.
ATAAAATATGTCTAAATTTGTGTCTTAGCCTAGCATTATACATGTATACCGTATATGCGTGTCTATCATGTCAGTATTAACTGTCGATTCAATAAGTTTATAATACTAATGAGGGAACTATCCTATTTGAAAGAATAGTGGGAACTATCTTTAACTAAAGTATACCCAGTTAAACCTAGATAAACATAGTTACGGACGAGCCATTGTTTAAGAAAGACCGTTATCATTTAACTTTAAACAGACTGTAGGTGTGTCGCTATCATGTCTATATTCATATCTATATTCCTAACTACTGTAAAATCGATTTAATTACGATGGGACAAAATTTTGTGGTTTTGGTAAATAGATCATTTTGATGAGAGTCGTTACTTTGTGGAATTTGCATTTCAGGTAAAAAATACAGGGGTCAAAATTATTCTTTGATGGGATTTGATTTCCTGGTTGAAGATGAACCACAAAATTCACCAAATGTAATACCCCACGAAAATTAATGATTTTACAGTAAGTGAACTGGTCAAACAGTCAATGCCCTTTTGAATCACTTACGTCTGCCTGGGGTAATCAAACTTATTGTCAAGTTTTACCATACATATTTTGTTTCTATATATGACCAAACATTATAATGAAACTATCAGACAGTTTAATATTACTTTCAGTTATGTAACCTACATAATGACCAAAATAAGCAAACAATCAACCCTACCACATCTAGATTTTGTTAACTCTCCAGTTTATTTTAAGTTACAATTGATTAAACTAACATCATGACAAAAGGAGCAGACATTCAACCTTATATGTAACCACCATCAGAACTTTATTAACTTAAGACCAATATTATATTTTACAATTAATTAATTTAACCAGCAACATGACAAAATAAACAGACATTCAACCCTTCCACAATTTGAACATTATTATTTTAAGTCCGATATTATATTTTATAATTTATTGAACCAGCATCATGAACAAAAAGCAGACAACAACGCCTACAAGACCTGTATCTTATGAGCGTGAGTCTAAATATAACTTTATGTTGTTTAACCAACATCATGATTAAAAAGCGGACATTTACTTCTAAAATATCTAGACTTTATTTACTGAAGCCGATATATTTCATTATTATAAACTTATATCAAGACCAGACTTCAAATAATAAACACAAAGTCAGATTTAGATAGACATTTTATAAACTTTTTTAGTTTAATTCTGTTTTACTTATCAGGACACAACCAGGGATTGACATTTCCATTCATATCATTATGGCAGGCAGAAGCAGCTTTCATGGAATTAATCACCTGTACTATAAACTTGTTCTTCCACAAGCCATTGACAACTTCCCCACATGTGGACAACACAAACATAAGGCACTACCACAGCACAGCCATATTGTCAGGTACCCAGAATGTCCAGATGGCTATCATAGCACCTACTCTACTGACTACTCTTATCCCCCAGACTGGTTCCAATAAATAAGGAAACCCTTGACACATGAGTGGTGAGACAATGAAATCAGTATCATTTGTGGCAATGTTACCATGCTTCATTAAACATTTAACTAGCTTGAGAAAAATAGTAGCCATTATAATGGTATCATCTGAAAATAAACACCATTAGATTGTTCAGTTCATTGATCACAGTATTAATACTGTCAATGAATGTCCGCAGACAATCGCAAATGTGACATGTAAAGTCCCATTATGGACACTCATAGATCTTGCACTAAAAGGACATTTAGAAAGCACTAACTTCCAATACAAAGCTTGTTGAATGCTGATATTTATAGATTTATTTTGCTATTAAATTATAAATTCGAAAAACGGAGGAGTTTTTGTCCTCAAATGGTCAAAGAAATTACTAGAATCTGAAAGCCAATTTCCTACATCCAATTTCCAATCATGAACTCAATCAAGGTTAACGGTTTCCTGTAAGTGTCAGAAAGTTAGCTTATAAACTGAAGCACTATCAATACCAACATTGATACAATGGAATTTGTAAAGGTAAACTTTTAATGAAGAGTTAATTAAAGGATAATGTTTCAGTTGTTTGATGTATTGCTGAAGGGTTTGGAACAGGTGCTCCAGACATGAATACATTTTAATGTATACTCATTAAACTAGTATCATAGTCTATCAGTAGTTTCTTGCTTTTGAATTTTGTTCAGGTGTGTGTAGTTTTGCAACACATTTCACACATATTTGACAGTTTCCGTAAATTTTTTTCCTAGAATGGTATCATTATTCTTTGGTAAATCAGAATGTTTCAGTTTTATACATTTACTTGTTAAATTGTCTTCTGTGCCACTACCACAGGTTGCCTGCAGACTTGGTCTAAAGCTGCAGACTAGGCTTCTCTCCAGGTCATTCTTATCCTCTCTTGTTTGGTATTCTGTGATCTTTTCCATGGCAGGACAGCTCAACCTTGTTTAATACAGAATCAATTTTATCTTTTCATGAGTCCAAAAAGTAAGAAGACATGCAACTATGATGAAATAAATAATAATTTCAATAAATTTTATATGTTCTCTAATGCGTTCTTGATAAATTGGCTGAAACTGTCGGGGGGGGGGGGGGGACATGTTATTTTCCTGAAAATTGACTCAAAAGGAAATATATATACTTCAAGTTTGTTGATTTTGTACAAAGATAAAAGTATAAATACAGTTCTGAGTAAACAGTTTGACAACTATGTCTGGTGATGTGTTGAAGTAGGTGGATAGAGTCACAGTGCAGGAAAATGAGGTTATTCCTTGGTCAAGCAATAAGTCTGACACTGTCCATATTTAATTAATGAAGTACTCCAATCCAGTCTGACTGCATGATGAATGATGTTTAAATAGGGACTAAATCCAAATAAGCCAGCTATATAACATCCAGAAGGTCACCTTGGGGTGAGGACCAACTTAATGACATGAGTACATAAGTCTTTTACCAAATTGACAGCAACTTTCCAAGAATAAACACTAGCACTTGATTAGACTGTGCATTGTACACAAAATCAAATATCAAGCACTCCCAATGTCATGTTAAGCAAATAAGGTGGAAATGATATGCAAAATTTGTTTGCTGTTTATATGCAAAATGAATTTATGTCTGATCAATCGACAGCGGTATCGAGGTCAAAAGATTTACATAGAGAATTGAATAAAATGAACATTCCTAATCATATAAAACATTTACATGTTGTTATGTGTAAATTAATTTGATGTATAGATGCAAATGGAATATTATTTCCCTCATCAACATTCTTAAAAATCCCCCAATTCAACAATTTTCTGTGTTTTAAGGCCAAGCCACTGAGCTAACTCAACAAGAAAGACAGCCAATGGTTAAGTAAATAATATTTGAATCAAATTAGCAGAGATTTATCCCCTTATTTTAAGTACGGGTTGTTGTTAGGTGAACAAACTCTTTGAAATGATGCAGTTTTCCTAGACTACCCGACAACAAGAGCAGATTTCAAGTTCTTAAAATTCACATAATAGTTTAACATCAATTACAGGACCTAAGGGAAGGTACTTTCCAAACCAGGGAAGAGTGACAGTTTAGTAAAGATGCAGATCAACGTTACAATTGACATTACGCCAGTTGTTAATCAATATCCTTTAAATCAATTTTAACAGTATATTATAATCACATGGTCCAATGGATTACCTCGAAAACCTTCCACAAGCAACCTTCGATGCACAATTGCGTGGTCTCTTTTCTGGCTTAATGTAAATGTTACTCTGAAAACGTGAAGCACTCTTCAGATCTTTATTTCTACAAAGCTTATACCTTATGTAGGGTCAACATCTAATTCTTTGCAAAAACCTGGATTTATAGACCAAGAAATATAAGTATGTATGATTCACAAACATTCTACACAGGGGATAAGGATAGTACCTTTAGTGTCTATCTCTTGTCTGAGTGGCTATTATAGAGCTCTTCGATCAGCCTTTTCTGTGTGTCATGGCTGCAGAATTGTCTTTGTATGCACAACTGTTACATTTCATTCATGATATTGTCACCAAGAATTACCAGCAATACCTTTGACATCTTGTTGCAAAAGCGAACACTCCTACTGTTTCAAATTGATGCATAGTCTAGCCGATTTTGTTTCAAATTACGCATGAATAAAAAAAGATTGACAGGAAACAATCATAACAGTATAATAAGGAAACAAAGTTTTGTAATTACCCATGTTTAAAAGTACTTAAAATTCAAAATTGACTATATATTAAAACATGAGTTTTATGGATTGTGCATGGAGATAAAACATAAATGGTCTTGTATTATGCGGATGATCAGAATATTTCCCACATGTTGATGTAAGAACAAAGGATTTTTTAATACCTGTATAACACATCAGGTCATATCAAACCGTTTCTTCTTTTAGCGTCAGAGGACATATAGGTTTGAGCATCTTTGAAAAGAAAAATCAACAAGAGTTTGAACCTCTTATATCTTAGAAAGCGCTAAACGAAAATATGATTCGGTATGGCCTCATTACAGTGACAAACACTTGAGCATACACCTTTCCTGTTTGTCTTAGATCATCTCATATGATAAAACAATGAAAATGTCTTACAACTCCAATAACATGAAATTGTTATCATTTTCAGAATTAATTAAAACTAGAAAAGGTTTCACCATAAAAATGGTTGCACCAGGGGGAGTAATAATGGCAATAATCATTCGACCTACAATTCCAGACCATAATTATGTATTATACAATACAATAGGTATAGCCTGTATGAGATTGGGAAATTATCACCTATAAAACCTGATACCCATACATTGACAACATTAAAACAGTTAGGAATACTTAAGTTTAGGGGTACTAGAGGGGGTCGGTGTAAACGCACATGGGACTTGAATGATGGTGTAAATTTAAAAAACATTCAGACACTTCCCCAAGAAATACCTACTATAGTACCAACTTTATTTCCTAGAACCAATCCTGAAAATTCCAGAACCAACCCCGATAATCTCGGAACTAATCCTGAAAACGATAAAAGTTCCCAACATCATGACTTGACTAAGATCAAATGTGAATCACTCACTGTTTGCAAAGGCCAAACTTATATAAAGGTGTGTTGTGTAAATCCAAGGTCAGTCAAAAACAAGAGTCTTGCCCTTTCAGATTACATAGTGTCTAATGATTATGATATTGTCGCTCTAACTGAAACATGGCTTGGGGGACCCTCCGATAAGTCTTGCATTGCTGAGCTTGTTCCCAGTGGCTACAAAATAAAACATGTCCCTCGCTGTGGACGTGGCGGTGGAATTGCAGTTGTATACAAAACTTCATTAAATATTCAACTTCTTACTTCTACTAATGATAAAGTTTTCAATACTTTTGAACACATGGAATGCACGGTATCCATTAAGAACTATTCTATGTGTCTAGCTGTTGTGTATAGACCACCACCAACTTGTAAAAATGGCCTAAAAACTAGTACTTTTCTGGAAAATGAGTGGCCATCCTTTCTGGCCAAACTTGTAACAACGGAAAGTAACATCATAGTTGTTGGGGATTTGAACATCCACCTAGACAATCTATTGAATTTAGACACTGTGAAGTTCACAAGTATTCTTGAATCTTGCGGCATGCGACAGCACGTCACTGGGGCAACCCACGTGGCTGGTCACACATTGGATGTGGTAATCACAAGAGACACTGACACTTCTGTCTCACATGTAGAAATATCTGATCCCGGTCTACCCGACAACAGTGGAAAGACCTCTCGTGATCATTTTGCAGTAGTATTTAAAGCTTGCGCTGCTAAACCTGCCCCTATAAGAAAAACAGTAAATCTAAGAAAGTTAAAATCTATTGATATCAATGAATTCAAAAAAGACATTGAATCCTCAGATATTTTGAGCAGTGGGCTGCACATATCAGACGTTGATGAACTAGTTGAGGTTTATACCCATGGACTTTCATCACTAATTGACAAGCATGCACCCCTTAAATCAAAAACAATAGTTTTAAGACCTTCCTGTCCATGGTACACTGAAGATCTACATGACGCCAAACATCTGAGACGAAAATTGGAGCGAAAATGGCGAAAATCTAAATTGACAATAGACCATGAAATATATAGGAATCAATGTTCGGTAGTCAACAAAATGTTGAAACGATCCAAAGTATCCTATTACACAGATAAGGTAGAGTCCTGTGGTCGTGATCAGAAAGGGTTATTCAAGATAACTAAACATCTGATGGGTGAAGAAAAAGAAGTAGTGTTGCCAACTGGTAAACCTGCTAAAACGCTTGCACAGGATTTCAGTGATTTCTTCATTAACAAAATTGAAGCAATACGTACTGAAATAGCCTCCACTATTCAGTCATACCAACAAAACGACAGTGTTGAAGTCGAAACTCCGTTCGGAAAAGAGCAATTGTCAGAATTTTCTCCAACATCTGAGGATGAAATCCGAAAACTAATAAATAAATCACCTAGTAAATCATGTGAACTTGATCCAATACCAACATGGCTGTTAAAGGATTGCTTGAATGAACTTCTGCCATTATTAACAAGAATATTCAATGCATCACTCAAAAGTGCTTATGTACCCAAGGCTTTTAAAAGCTCCAGAATAAGACCACTGATAAAGAAGCCAGGCCTTGATCAAAATGTACTGAAAAATTATAGACCTGTGTCAAACCTACCTTTCATTTCCAAAGTTCTCGAGAAAATAGTCGATGCTCGACTGGAAGAGCATTTAACACTGCACGATCTCCACGAAGAACGTCAGTCAGCATACAGAAAATTCCACTCAACTGAAACGGCTCTTCTTCGTGTGCAAAATGACATCCTTTGCTCTCTAGATCAGAATAAAGCTACGGTCCTGGTAATGCTGGATTTATCAGCAGCCTTTGACACCATAGATCACAACACCCTACTACGCCGACTTGACAATCATTTCGGTATAATAGGCAAGCCACTAGAGTGGATGAAATCCTATTTGTGTGACCGCTACCAGACTGTCTGTATAGATGGAGAACTTTCAAAACCTGTACTAATGAACTACAGTGTACCACAGGGTTCTGTGCTTGGTCCGAAGAACTACATTATGTACACAAAACCAGTAGGTGCAATCTGTAGAAAACATCAATTGCAACATCATTTCTATGCCGATGACTCCCAATTGTATATGGCATTCAAACCAAAAGATTGTGTCTCGCGAGATGAAACACTGCAACGAATTGAAGCTTGTCTGAAGGATATCTTGCACTGGATGAAAGAAAATTTGCTGAAACTTAACGCCGAAAAAACAGAGGTAATCTTGTTTGTACCGAAAAGGAATGCCAGTTCAGTTGACAATCTCAATGTAAAAGTTGGTGATGCTGTGATCAGACCAACGTCGATGGTGAGAAACCTCGGGGCCATGTTGGATTCGCATTTGGACATGGACAAACATGTAAACTCTGTCTCAAGGTCGTGTTTCATGCAGATCCGACAAATAGGTCAAATCAGACAATACTTAACTGTTGATGCAACAAAATCCCTGATCAATTCTTTAGTAACATCGAGACTGGATTACTGCAATTCATTATTATGTGGCACCCCGAAAATCATTTTGAATAAACTACAAATTATTCAAAATACAGCTGCCCGCCTCATCACACGGACACCACGCTACAATCATATCACTCCTGTGCTGAAGGATCTTCACTGGCTACCTGTACAGTACAGGGTAGAGTACAAGGTCTTGACTCATGTTTTCAAAGCACTACATGGAAAATCGCCTGGCTACATCAGAAGTATGTTGGAAGTATACACTCCACAAAGACAGCTAAGGTCTCAAAATGATTCTGTTCTTCTAGTTGTGCCAAGGACGAGGACTGTGACTTACGGTGACCGATGTTTCACAGCTGCTGCACCCAAACTCTGGAATGCACTGCCAACAGCGCTCAGAGACAGTCAAACACTACCGTCCTTCAAGAAAGCGCTGAAAACGCACTATTTTAATAGAGCTTATTCATGCTGACTGTGTTTATGTTCCCATTAACTTGGCGCCCTATTATTGTGCCCAACGACCCACATGTTCCCAGGACTTTAAGCCCCATCCACCCATTGGTAGATCCCTACTATTAAGTTTAGTAGGGCCCCGTCTACTGGGTTAAGTAGAGCCCCGCCTACTGGGCTAAGTAGAGCCCCGTCAATTGTCTTCAATAGATCCCTACTACTAGGTTTAATAGGGCCCCGTCTACTGGGTTAAGTAGAAGCCCGTCTACTGGGTTAAGTAGAGCCCCGTCTACTGGGTTAAGTAGAGCCCCCGCCTACTGGGTTTAGTAGGTCCTACTTTTATATTTTATGTACATTATATACTGTTTAACCATGTATTAGTCATGATTGTACAGCACTTTTGAACGTGTGTATACATGAAAAAAGGGCTATATAAATATGGTATAATAATAATAATAATAATAATAATTGTGCACAACTATGATTGATACCAAGTATTCATGTAAGGTTTCATTGAAATCTGACCAATAATTAAGGAGAATCAATCTTTGTGACACCCATCCGTCCAGCCAGATATACACCCATCCATCCTTGCTTCCCACTATAATTTTGAAGACATAGTTACCAAGGATCATATAACAGACTACCTACATTGCTGTTTGATGTACTCCTTCTAGTTCTAGTGTAAAAAAAAAAGTTATGTTAGTCTTATAACATCTCCTACGAAGAGGAACAACATTAATTATGGAGTAGACAAACATAAAAAACTACTGATTGTTTTTCCCAACAATTATACACTCACTCTGGCTTCATACAAGATTCCATGCACCATAAAACCAGCTACCAGTCTCCACAATTCTCCCAACCTTTTATTTCTACTTAAATTATATCTATAAAAGTTATAAAATTTTCCCTAAACCCTTGTGTTATTACGTTTACATAATTATCCCTGGTGTTTACTATGTACTCACAATAATAACATTACTGTAGTTGCTCCTAATTTCACAAGGAAATCAATATTTTCATTGATTTAAACATAATCTTGACACCAAGATGATGAGATATTTTGTCATAAGGATCTCATTAAATTTTCATGTTCATAACATCCAGGCTCTTACAGTAAATCTTGAATTTCAAGTACTTAAGATGCAATTAAGGACAACACAGGGGACTTATTACATATTTGGTACAAAAAAGCCGAATAATTGAACAATATTTCACTACATTTATAGTCAGGGAAACAATTTCTCTGATAAATTTACCCCCTCCCCACATTACATTTCAGTATGATGATGTTTATTTAGTAGATCATATCACTACGTTACAGGAAATAATTCACAATCAAACAGAGGAGGGCCTTTTTGGCCATTACCTATGAGATGAGCAGGTATGTTGCTTTGCAAATGCCAATAGTTTTGTTGACTGTTGATATGTTGACCAAACAGTTATCACACAATAACTTGAGAGCACTTTCACAGAGGATCATCAATATAACACACAGGCTGGTCAGTAACAGTGGAGAACCATAATTGATAAATTAGGTCAAAGTGCATGGCTGTTGGGACCTTTAAATTGAAGGACTCTTAGACCAAATGGTTTTAGAACAATAACTCAAAAACTGGTAAGTTCTTGATCTTCAAACCTGAAAGAAGGGTTGTTCATATCGGTATATGACCCCTATTGATTTTGAGGTCAGCAGGTCGTGTTCAAGGTGACCTTCAACATAAATGATTATTTTTTACTTTTTTGGGAGCAAAATGTTTTACAATCAAACATTTCTAGTTATAAGACACCTTACCCAAGTCAAAATTCTTTAAAACCAGACAATTGTTTCCCATAATTGAAAACATGACTTTTGCAACCCTCTTAAAATCATTTCCTCATCTTACAAAAATGTCAATATATATTTTTTCCAAATAACATCACAAGAGATGCAAAGCATCCCACAAGTTAGAAAAAGTCTAATTTCTGTATTATTATCTGAACAGTTCAAAGACAGAGAGATTACTTGTTTGTGATATTTCACAAGAAACATGAGGAAAGAAAATTAAATGAAATAGATTTTCATCCTTATGTACATGTCATGTATGACATGTTTTCCATTGACTGGTAACAATACAGCATAGAAAGTGAAGTTCTAGATGGTGAAGATACAGTACATAGCAACCATAGCAATTTGTGATGAATTTAATTTAGTCCGGATGAGAATTGGATTAAATATTTCATCACTCTATGATTCTGGAATTCTATTTGTGTTTTTCAACCGTCAGATCTTATGAGACATTGAACGACACATAGATACATGATTGTATGACTATAATATATAGACTGTATTCCTAGAGGTCCAATTTCCAGAAGTGTTTCATTATCATGTAACATAGTAACATTTTTTTGTGATATTTCACAAGAAAAATGAGGAAAGAAAATTAAATGGAATAGATTTTCATCCTTTTGTACAGGTCATGTATGCTATATTTACCATTGAATGGTAACAATACAGCATAGAAAGTGAAGTTCTAGATGGTGAAGATACAGTACATAGCAACCATAGCAAATTGTGATGAATTAAATTTAGCCAGGAAGAGAATTGGATTAAATATTACATCACTCTATGATGGTGGAATGTGTTTCTCAACCATCAGATCTTAAGAGACATTGAAAACATCATAGATGCATGATTTGTATGACTATAGACTCTATTCGTAGAGAACCAATTGTAAGACTTTTTCATGAGAAAATTTAACAGTGTAGAGTATGCAATTTCATTTATGGCTAGGGGCATAATGATTAAAGGGCTAAATATAAAAAAAACTCTGGGCATGTCGCCTCCTTGGTAGACTCCTGTGGGGGTTTTTACTGCCCAGTTATGTCATTTAGTAACAACTGATTTAATGTGACTTTCTCAAATTTGTCTCGGTTTTGTTTTATGGCATTATTTTCACAATAAATGCCCTTTATCAATTCAAAACCTGTTTCTGTTGTTACTTATTCCATACAAGTTGCGACCCCCTGACAATACATAAATAGAATTTTATGCACACATAAAATCATTTATGTCATTGGAAAGTCTCTCATTCTGGACCGATAGGTACGGCTTTACGGATCTTTAGTGCAACCTAGCGTTGGTCTGATCCAACCAATCAAAACGCTTCTTAGCCATTGCTTTTGTTAACATTGACGAAGGGAGTCACCTCGTCAATTCTGAGATTTTTTTCCAAACACCACCACCAACTCCACCACCTCATATTTTTGGTTTTTGTGTGGCGATAAAGCCACACAATGTAATAACTATCTTTCAATTTTTTTTTATTTATATATACTATGAAGTTAACGCCTTTATTCCTACACCAATAAATAGGTCTATGATTTGAACAATATTACAAGCATGCTACACAAGTTACACGTATCATTGAACCCGATTTGTTTACATTACCAACATTTATTAATATTAAGACCAACAATTACATCAGACTTTTATTTTTTGAGGATATTTTAATTTTATAGCAAATCATTCCGCATGGACTATATTCCTACTATCAAAGGCCTGCGAACCGCCAACGACCCTCAAGAAGGTTGAGAAAGTAATCCCACGGCTTCATGTTTACATATCGGGGCATTCATATGCAAATTGATATACAACGAGCTATTGGTCATTGACTAGTTTGTATTGTTTATTCAGCCAATAGATTTCTGGTGGAACACGGGTGAACTGAAATGTGTCTATTAAAATCACTCCGCCGCTGAACATTTGTAGACGATGACCTAATTATGTTGTTTACAAACATTGATGCTATAAATAGAAACAACATGTTTTCACTGGTAATTAGTTCAAGGACAGTATATACAGTCTATCTAACCGCTAGCAGACGATCGATACACTAACTTGATATCTACTATATTAATAGATCTCTGGTTTAGCAGTACTGTCACGCAATATTCAATTAATTGCAGTTCCGTCAATTACTATCGGATTTTGACAAAATAAATTTTGTCAATACCATGAGATATTTCAATTTATTAATATCAAATTAAATTTAAATTATAAAATAATATGAATTCACATTGGCGAGTTAAAAAGCGAGTCCCTAGATTTTCCATTCGCGAATTGCGCAAATTTTCGGAACTACCTGAGGTTTTAAATCGTCAGTAACAATTTTGTTTTCTAATTTACATAAACAAATAATACCTCACTGAAAAGAGGAAACTTTCAACTTCAAGAAAATGTGCAACATTTATATCGGTCTCAATTAATAAGCACATGACAGCGAGTTAAACGCGCATCGTGCGAACTAATTGTGCTATTCATAGCGGCTATTTTCAACACGTAACGCTATTTAGGATTTGAATTGAGAAAGAATAATTAAGCAATAAACGAGAATTCAGTAAAGTATTTTCGGATTAAAAGAAATTGTCAATACTATGACATATTAAAGATCACTTATATCAATTTAGTTTGCGGTTATAAAATAAATGAACTAATGCTGACGAGTTAAACAGCGAGCACTTACATTTTCTATTCATGAATTGCGCGATTTTTAGCAACAACCTGGTGTCGTAAATCACCAATTATATTTTTACTTTCCAAGTAACATTAACAACTAAAAGCTATTTTAAAGACGATACGTTCAGTTTCATTAAGATGTGCGACTTTCATATAGATCTCATTTAATAAACACTCTACGGCGAGTTTAAACGCGCAACATGCGAACTAATATGCCTTTTAAAGCGGTAATATATTTTCACAAGGTTTCGAATTGAAAAGTTAACGGTAATTGGATTAAAAGACCGTTAATTAGTATATACACGTTGGGCAAACAAAATTCTTAACCAGAGACCTAAATTACAGGTCTTTGGGCAAACATACTTCAATAATTATAAATAATTAATAAGCTCCTCCCACTTAATGTGCAGTTATAAAGCCCATTAATGCATATCTAATTAGCTCCTCCCACAAGCCACGTTGTGCAATATTATCTATGCATTTTTTAATTAGCCCCTCCTTATTATGTAACATTACATAATCCTAGCTAGATCTATATTTTGACAAGAAATTTGTAATCAATTATTGAAGCTGCATGAGGCAGAAAATTGATCATACAATCTGGTAAACTTCAAGGGGTTGTATATTGGTAGGTCGTTAGTAACTTGTTTTGGGACAGTTGGGGATCATGTAACACAGGGATCTATGTTTTTACAAGGGATTGAACACACCATGAGACAGGAAATAGACCGTTAAAACTATTTTTAATTGAATGGGTTTTATATCGGGTTCTTGTTAGTTGATTTGGAGACAGCTGCAGAAGTTAGGAATTTAGGGTCATAAAATTTACTGGTATAAAAAAGGGTTTACAACTTTGATACTCAGAATTTAGAAGTTAAATACATTCTTCTTGATATGGATTTAATAAAAAATACTATATTTGAAAACTATCAGCTATCCACTGCCCACCACCTGGGATGGGACCATGGTCGCACACTGACTGGTGCATAAAAATATGCTAAATACAACATAATAGCTATAATAAATATCACCCGCTGATTAGCGCGAGTTCATATTTCGGAACAGAATACGCAATATTTAAATAATAACCAATACATAAATAATCGTCAGATTTTCAAAAAATAACTTGTAGTATATTCCAAAATATATAATTGACCTGTTTTAAATACGATTGTATTAACATATCGGACAGAATGCTATAGAATTTACGCTGAGTATGGTCCGAAAGTCTGTTCGTAAGTTTAGTTATGTTACTCCGAAAAACATTTCTGCTCTTGATCCGGCGGGAGTACGGACAACCTTCATTATAATCATATCAGTAGTCAATAGCCCTTACCACTGGACCACTTGTCCACCTAAATTCAATTGATCGACTTTAAATATATATATATATATGGCATCTAAGAGAAGTGATGTGACATGAAACCATAATTCTATCTGGTTCCGTTCTTGAATTATTTCATTCAACCAAAAAAAAGTCATGATATTACCATTGATATCATTTTCTTATATTTTCCTTCTACTGAAATCTGGTTCTATTTTATTAATTACATCTCTTTTTAATATTTAATTTTCCCAACATATTTCTACCTAGTCCTGTTTCCATAGCGGGGGGGGGGGGATCTCGTTTGTTGTGTTTTAATTCCCAGTTCATCAGTTGTATGGAGACTACCCAGTCACTCATCTTGACACTGACGCTTGGTGTCTTGAGAGCAGCACAAACATTCAAGTGAGTCTGGGCTTATCAGAACTCTGACACAGCATGTTGGTGCAGTCTTTATTTGAATGGTCAAAATGACATCAGTTCGCCACACATCAGTACTTTCAGTGCTTTGATTTAATTGTGGTACCAATTTATTTTCATAAACTAAATGATAGTATAGAGGATTTTTAAAACTCAGTTGTTATTATTTTTGTCATATGTTATTGAAACTTTATCTTTGTTCAGGCGTTTTTTACTGCCAAGTTATTTCATTTAGTAACAACTGATTTAATATGACTTTCTCACATTTGTTTCGGTTTTGCTTTATGGCATTTTTTCACAATAAATGCCAGTTATCAATTCAAAACCTGTTTCTGCTGTTACTTATTCCATACAAGTTCACCCTTGGTTGCGACCCCCCTGACAATACATAAATATGCACATAAGCTGCATCATGTAATTTCAACAATAGAAGATCTTTATAGCTTACACAACAAGAGAATGACTTGTCTCAATCAAAGTTATGAGCCGTAAGTTTGCAAACTAATGGACTGTCAACATTGGAACAATTAGATTCATGTTCATAAATCATGCTCAAAACTGAACATTTTAAAAATGCATAACTAAGCTGTCAGTAAAAATTCAATTACAATCTGACACACAAAGACTAATGGAGAGAGGTGTTTCCAGCAATTGTAGTATAAGTCAATAGAATGCCATTAATGTTGTACACACTTGTTTTTCAGTGTCAGTTTAATAATTACCAACCTGTTTATTAACCATATTTTTTTCTATATTAATTTCTTGTCATGAATATTCTTACATTGTGATTAAATACTTCACTCATTAAATAGACTTCTCTGGTATAGAAAATAGTGTTTCCATAACAATCAGGGTACCTTGTCAAGCATCTGAATGACTCAGATTTCACAGAATCACCATAATGAAAGCTTTTAGATAACAAAGATCTTATTCATCACCAACTGTTTGAATAGCATATGCCTTGACATAAATGGAACAAAAAGCCCTTTCTGTATATCAATGGCCCAAATGCAGGAACTATTCAGCTTAGGAGTCTAATCCATTTATTCCGGATAATATTGGTGGTGGTATCCATTATTAGAGAATCTCAGCTCTCTAGATTCTATAATTTCATCCAATGTTCCAGTGTTTGTTTCCCCTGAAAACTTGGTAACTGTACACTGCGTGGCGAGTGTGTATTACTGCACTGATTGATTTCCACCGACATTATTAGTAACCAGAGGAAATTAACCCTCTTCTCCATAGCAACTATTATACTGTCATGAAGTACTTAAGGTTGTGAAAAAAGTTCATAACTAGTACCAATCATTCTCTCCATACTAGTTCTAATATGAATTTCTTGCTTTATGCTAAGCATACATCAATTATGGACGAACGATTATATTTTCATTTCATACCTCTTTAAAAAACTGTTCAACTCCACAAAACTTATATTCATATAGTGGAACCAATTTTGAGGCCTATCTAACATAAAACAATCTCAATATATTGCTGGCTTAGAATGAGAAGGTCGTAAGTACAAAATCCCTATTTTGACAAAACAAGATAAAGATAATTTTCCAAAATTTACTCTTTACATATAGAAATACATGCTGTGGTATCTGCTTCAGTTTGGTCAACATGACAAGTTCTGATTTTCATGACAGTATAAGCTCATAATAAGAGCATTGTGATTCATATTTCAAATATGTATCAGTCTTATAATCTTTCTCATTATTATGATAAGGTATGTGGCATTATATTTGAACTGAGATTAAGTTAGCTTAGAATAAGATTCTTAAGTGTTTATTGCCTAAAATAGCAATATATATTTCATTAGATGACACAAAAGTCTTATTTTCTGAATAATGGGAAAAACTTTTTTCCGATTTTTTATGTCACTCTGAAAGACTCTATTTTCTTTGGAACAAAGGATTCAATGGAACAGAAATCAATTAATTAATACAAAAATAATTGCAGCAGAAATTGTATCTACTGGAATTAGATTATATTTTCATAGATAGGTTTGGTAAATCAGATTGTGACACAGTAATTTGATTGTCCTATATCTTCCACCATACCACAATCAAATCATCAAAATGGGAACATTTCTCAAATTTTGTCTCATGTTCCAAGTAAATGAATACCATTTTTTGTACCAAAAAAACTGGACCAGCTTCAGTTTTATGGTAATAGAGCTGACAAGACATAACATAAATGCATGATTACACAAACAGTTTTGAAAGGTTGTTATCTCTGTACTGCTGCTATTTGAACAAGAAAGAGTGTTTCATAAAAAATCATCTTCTCACATTCCAACAGCATTGAGACTGCTGAGTGAGGTTTAATGTATATTACACATAAATATTTTGTTCGATATATGACCAAACATTATAATGAAACTATCAGACAGTATAATATTACTTTCAGTTATGTAACCAACATCATGACCAAAATAAGCAACCAATCAACCCTACCACATCTAGATTTAGTTCACTCTCCAGTTTATTTTACAATTGATTACACCAACATCATGGCAATAGGAGCAGACATTCAACCTTATGTAACCACCATCGGAACTTTATTACCTAAGACCAATATTATATTTTAAAATTAATTTATTTAACCAGCATCATGACAAAATAAGCAAACATTCAACCCTACCACCATTTGAACATTATTAACTGAAGTCCAATATTACATTTTAAATTTTATTTAACCAGCTTCATGACAAAATAAGCAGACATTCAACCCTACCACCATGTAAGCCTTATTAATTGAAGTCCAATATTATATTTTATAATTCATTGAACCAGCATCATGACCAAAATAAGCAGACAACCACGCCTACAAGATCTGAATCTTATTAGCTTAAGTCTAAAAATAACTTCATGTTGTCTAACCAACATTATCATTAAAAAGCGGACATTTAATTCTAAAATATCTAGACTTTATTTACTGAAGACAATATATTTCATTATTATAAACTTATATCAAGTCCTGACTTCAAATAATAAACACAAAGTCAGATTTAGATAGACATTTTAAGAACTGTTTTAGTTTAATTCTGTTTTACTTATTAGGACACAACCAGGGTTTGTATTCTTTATTTTAGGACAGTGTTAAAAATGCATGTTTCGGTGTGTTTTTTGAGAAGCATTTTTTCTATAAACTTTTAAATTGAGATTTGTGACATTTCCATTCATATAATTATCGCAGACAAAAGGCCGAAGCAGCTCTCATGGAATTAACTACCTGTACTATAAACTTGTTCTTACACAAGCCATTGACAACTTCTCAAGGTATGGAGGACACAAACATAGGTCACCTTTATAGGCACTACCACAGCACACCCATAGCCATATTCTCAGGTACCCAGAATGTCCAGATGCATATACTCAATATGCTCTACTGACTACTTTTATCACAAGACTGGTTCCAAACAAATAAGGAAACCCTTCACACATGAATGGTGAGACAATGAAATCAGTATCATTTGTGGCAATGTGACCATGCTTCATTAAACATTTAACTAGCTGGATATAAATAGTAGCCATTATAATGGTATCATCTGAAAATAAACACCATTAGATTGTTCAGTCCATTGATTACAGTATTAATACTGTCAATGAATGTCCGCAGATAATCGCAAATGTGACATGTAAAGTCCCATTATGGACACTCATAGATCTTGCACTAAAAGGACATTTAGAAACAGCACTAACTTCCAATACAAAGCTTGTAGAATGCTGATATTTATAGATTTATTTTGCTATTAAATTATAAATTCGAAAAACAGAGGAGTTTTTGTACTCAAATGGTCAAAGAAATTACTAGAATCTGAAATCATGAACTCAATCAAGGTTAATGGTTTCCTGTAAGTGTCAGAAAGTTAGCTTATAAACTGAAGCCATATCAATACCAACATTGATATAGTGGAATTTGTAAAGGTAAACTTTTAATGAAGAGTTAATTAAAGGATAATGTTTCAGTTGTTTGATGTATTGCTGAAGGGTTTGGAACAGGTGCTCCAGTAATGAATACATTTTCATGTATACTCATTGAACTATCTTAGTCTATTAGCAGTTCCTTGCTTTTAAATTTCGTTGGGATGTGTGCAATTTTGCAACACAAATTTGACAGATTACCTAACAAGTTTTTCTAGAATGGCAACATTGCTCTTTAGTATACAAATGGTGCAATGGTAGCTTTGTTCTCCAGTGATCTCTTGTTTGGTATTCTGTGTTATTTCCCATGGCATGACAGCTAAACCTTGTTTTTTATTCCTGTTTAATACAGAATCAATTTTAACCTTTCATCAGCCATAAATAAGAAGACAACTATAATGAAAATTTCAGTAAATTCTATATGTTCTATAATGTGTTCTTGATAAATTGGCTGAAACTGCCTTTGGTCATTTTATTTTCCTGAAAATTGACACAAAAGGAAATATATATACTTCAAGTTTGTTGGTTTTGTACAAAGACGAAAGTACCGATCCAGTTCTGAGTTAACAGTTTGATAACTAAGTCTGGAGATGTGTTGAAGAAGGTGGGGGAGAGTCACAGTGCAGGAAAATGAGGTTATTCCTTGGTCAAGCAATAAGTCTGACACTGTCCATATTTAATTAATGAAGTACTCCAATCCAGTTTAGCTGCATGATGAATGATGTTTAAACAGGGACTAAATCCAAATAAGCCAGCTATATAACATCCCGAAGATCACCTTGGGGTGAGGACCAACTTAATGACGTGAGTACGTAAGTCTTTTACCAAATTGACAGCAACTTTCCAAGAATAAACACTAGCACTTGATTAGACTGTGCATTGTACTCAAAATCAAATACCAAGCACTCCCAATGTCATGGTAAGCAAATAAGGTGGAAATGATATGCAAAATTTGTTTGCTGATTTGATATTCAAAATGAATTTATGTCTGATCAATTGACAACAGTTTTTAGGTCAACAGATTTACGACCGAGAATTGAATAAAATGAACATTCCTAATCATACAAATCATATACATGTTGTTATGTGTAAATAAATTTGATGTATAGATGCAAATGGAATATTATACCCCCCATCAACATTCTTAAAAATCCCCCAATTCAACAATTTCCTGTGTTTTATGGCCAAGCCACTGAGCTAACTCAACAAGCAAGACAGCCAATGGTTAAGTAAATAATATTTGAATCAAATTAGCAGAGATTTATCCCCTTATTTATAAAGTGTCTCCTTCCAGGACCAACTCTTTGAAATGATGTAGTTTTCCTAGACTACCCGACAACAAGAGCAGATTTCAAGTTCTTAAACTCACATAATAGTTTGACCTAAGGGCAGGTACTTTCGAAACCAGGGAAGAGTGAAAGTTTAGTAAAGATGCAGATCAACGTTACAATTGACATTACGCCAGTTGTCAATCAATATCCTTTAAATCAATTTTAACGGTATAAATTATAATCACATGGTCCAATAGATTACCTCGAAAACCTTCCACAAGCAACCTTCGATGCACAATTGGGTGGTCTCTTTTCTGGCTTAATGTAAATGTTACTCTGAAAACGTGAAGCACTCTTCAGATCTTTATTTCTACAAAGGTTATACCTTATGTAGGGTCAACATCTAATTCTTTGCAAAAACCTGGATTTATAGACCAAGAAATATTAGTATGTATGATTCACAAACATTCTACACAGGGAATAAGGATAGTACCTTCAGTGTCTATCTCTTGTCTGAGTGGCTATCATAAAGCTCTTCGATCAGCCTTTTCAGTGTTTCATTGCTGCAGAATTGTCTTTGTATGCACAACTGTTACATTTCATTTATGCTATTGTCACCAAGAATTACCAGTAATAACCTCGCCATCTCGTTACAAAAGCGAACACTCCTACTGTTTCAAATTGATGCATAGTCTAGACAATTTTGTTTCAAATTACGCATGAATCAAAAACATTGCCAGGAAACAATTATAACAGAATAATAAGGAAACAAAGTTTTGTAATTGCCCATGTTTAAAAGTACTTAAAATTCAAAATTATCTATATTTAGAAAGAGTTTTAATGGATTGTGCATGGAGATAAAACATAAATGATCTTGTATTATGGTGATGATCAGAAGATTTCCCACATGTTGATGTAAGAACAAAGGATTTTTTAATAGCTGTATAACACATCATATCATATCAAACCGTTTCTTCTTTTAGCGTCAGAGGACATATAGGTTTGAGCATCTTGGGAAAAAAATCAACCAGAGTTTGAACCTCTTACATCTTAAAAAGAGCTAAACAAATAATACAATTTGGTATGGCCTCATTACAGCGACAAACACTTGAGCATACACCTTTCCTGTTTGTCTTAGATCATCTCATATGATAAAACAATGAAAATGTCTTACAATTCCAATAGCATGAAATTGGTATCATTTGCAGAATTAATTAAAACTATAAGCGGCTTTACCATAAAAACGGTTGCACAAGGAGGATTAATAAAGGCAATAATCATTCGACCTACAATTCCAGACCATAATTGTGCACAACTATGATTGATACTAAGTATTCATGTAAAGTTTCATTGAAATCTGACCAATAATTAAGGAGAATCAATCTTTGTGACACCCATCCATCCAGCCAGATATACACACATCCATCCTTACTCCCCACTATAATTTGGGAGACATAGTTATCAAGGATCATATATCAGACTACCTTCATTGCTGTTTGGTGTACTCCTTCCAGTTCTAGTGCAAAAAAAGTTCTGTAAGTCTTTCTTCATCTCCTACAACTGAGGAACAACATTAATAATGGAGTAGACAAACATAAAAAACTACTGATTGTTTTTCCCAACAATTATACTCTCACTCTGATTTCATATAAGATTCCATGCACCATAAAACAAGCTACCATTCTTGACTTTTATCCCAACCTTTTATTTCTACTTTATATCTACAAAAGTTATAAAATTTTCCCGAATCCCTTGTGTGTTATTACGATTACATAATTATTCCGGGAGTTTACTATGTACTCACAATAATAACATTACTGTAGTTGCTCCTAATTTCACAAGGTAATCAATATTTTCATTGATTTTAACGTAATCTTGACACCAAGAAGATGAGATATTTTGTCATAAGGATCTCATTAAATTTTCATGTTCATAACATCCTGGCTCTTGCAGTAAATCATGAATTTCAAGTACTTAAGATGCAATTAAGGACAACACAGGGGACTTATTACATATTTGGTACAAAAAAGCCGAATAATTGAACAATATTTCACTACATTTATTTCAGGGAAACAATTTCTCTGATAAATTTACCCCCCTCTCCACATTACATTTCAGTATGATGATGTTTATTTAGTAGATTCTATCACTACTTTTCTGGAAATAATTCACAATCAAACAAAGGAGGGCCATTTTGGCCATTTACTATGAGATGGGCAGATATGTTGCTTTGCAAATGCCAATGGTCTTGGTTTCTGTTGGTTTGTTTTGCTTCAGATGTTTGTAAAACATGTATGACCCCATGGCAACCAAAAAGCCTAAAGGGTAGAGATCAGTCACCTACTAACCTCAAAATAAAATAGGGGTCATCAACTGTTGCCGACCAACCTTGTTGCAAATATTGTACATCCTACCTCAAAGCTCTTTTGAGTTTTTGAGCGGAAAAAATTTGGTCAACTGACAGATGGAACGAAATGAGCAAAGCAATATACCCTCTAATCAAAGATTGGGGCATAATCAGACGGTTGTTTCCCACAATAGAAAACGTGTGACCTTCTTAAAATAATTACCCAATCTTACAAAAATGTCAATATATTTTTTCCTAATAACAGCACAAGAGTATGCATACTATCCCACAAGTTATAAAAAAACTCATTTCTGAATTCTTTATCTGAACAGTTCAAAGACACACAGATTACATTTTTCTGATATTTCACAAGAAACATGAGGAAAGAAAATTAAATGAAATAGATTTTCATCCTTTTGTACATGTCATGTATGACATATTTTCCATTGAATGGTAACAATACAGCATAGAAAGTGAAGTTCTAGGTGGTGAAGATACAGTACATTGCAACCATAGCAAATTGTGATGAATTAAATTTAGTCCGGATGAGAATTGGATTAAATATTACATCACTCTATGATTCTGGAATTCTCTGTGTGTTTTTCAATCATCAGATTTCATGAGGCATTAAAACGTCATAGATGCATGATTTGTATGACTATAGACTCTATTCCTAGAGCGTCAACTGCAGGACTTTTTCATGAGAAATTCTAACAGTGTAGATAGAGTATGCTGTAGGCAATTTCATTTATGGCTAGTGGAATTATGATTAAAGGGCTAAATATGCATATAAGCTGCATCATGTAATTACAACAACAGAAGAGCTTAAAAGCTTACACAACAAGAAAATAACTTATCTCAATCAAAGTAATCAGCCTTTACTTTGCAAACTAATAAACTTTCAACATTTGAACATTTTGATTCATGTTTATAAATCATGCTCACAACTGAATATTTTAAAAATGCATAACTAGTTTACTAATGAACTGTCAACATTGGAACCATGTGATTCATGTTTCATAAACCATGCTCAAAACTGAACATTTAGAAAATGCATAACTGTGTCTGTAAAAATTCAATTACAATCTGACACACAAAGACTAATGGAGAGAGGTGTTTCCAGCCATTGTAGTATAAGTCAATAGAATACCATTAATGTTGTATACACTTGTATTTCAGTGTCTATTAAATAATTACCAACCTATTGTTTATTCAACCATATTTCTATATTAAAGTCATGAATATTCTTACATGGTGATTAAATACTTCACTCATTGAATAGACTTCTCTGGTATAGAAAATAGTGTTTCCATAACAATCACGGTACCTTGTCAAGCATCTGAATGACTCAGATTTCACAGAATCACCATTGAAAGCTTTTAGATAACAAAGATTTTATTCATTACCAACTGTTTGAATAGAATATGCCTTGACATAAATGGAACAAAAACCATTTCTGTATATCAATGGCCCAAATGCAGGAGCTTATTCAGCTTATGAGTCTAATCCATTTATTCTGGATAATATTGGTTGTGGTATCCATTATTAGAGAAGCTCTCTAGATTCTATAATTTCATCCAATGCTCCACTGTTTGTTTCCCTGAAAGCTCAGTAACTGTACACTAAATGGTGAGTGTGTAAAACTGCACTGATTGAAATTCGCGGACATTATTAGTAACCAGAGGAAATTAACCCTCCTCTCCATAGCAACCATTAGTAACAGTTAAACTAGTACCAATCACTCTTACCACATCAGTCCTGATGTCGTTTCTTGCTATATGCAGCAATTACAGACAAACATATTTCAAACCTCTTAAAAAAATTCTGTAATATCTCAGTATATCGCTGGCTTAGAATGAGAAGGCCGTAAGTACAAAATCGCTATTTAGAGAAAACAAAAAAAAATGTCTGAAAATTTCTTTTTCAGTTTGGTCAACACGACAATTTTATAATATGTATCAGTCTTATAAACTGTCTCATTATCATAATAAGATATGTGGCATTATATTTGAACTGCGATTCAGTTAGCTTAGAATGAGATCTTTAAGCGATTATGGCATGGACTAAGCAATATATATTTCCATCAAAATACAATTCATAGAATTTTTAGATGACACAAAAGTCTTATATTCCGAATAATGGGAAATTCTTTTTTCCAAATTTATATGTCACTCTTAAGGGCTCCATTTTCTTTGGAACAAAGGATTCAATGGAACGGAAATCAATTAATTAATACAAAAATAATTGCAGCAGAAATTGTATCTACCGGAATTAGATTATATTTTCATAGATAGATTTGGTAAATCAGATTGTGCCACAGTAATTTGATTGTCCTAGCTATCTTCCACCATGCCACAATTAAATCATCAAAATGGGAACATTTCTCAAATTTTGTCTCATGTTCCAAGTAAATAAATACCATTTTTTGTACCAAAAAAACTGGACCAGCTTCAGTTTTATGGTAATAGAGCTGACAAGAGATAACACAAATGTATGATTACGCAAACAGTTTTGAAAGGTTGTTATCTCTGTACTGCTGCTGTTTGAACAAGAAAGATGGTTGCATAAACATCATCTTCTCCCTTTCCCACTGCACTGAGATTGCTGAGTAAGGTTTAATGTACATGACACATAAATATTTTGTTCTATATATGACCAAACATTATAATGAAACTATCGGACAGTGTTATATTAATTTCAGTTATGTAACCAACATCATGACAAAATAAGCAAACAATCAAACCTACCATATCTAAAAAAATTTAACTCTCCAGTTAATTTTAAGTTACAATTGATTACACCAACATCATGGTAATAGAAGCAGACATTCAACCTTATGTAACCACCATCGGAACTTTATTACCTGAGACCAATATTATATTTTGAAATTAATTTATTAAACCAGCATGTGACAAAATAAGCAGACATTCAACCCAACCACCACTTGAACATTATTAACTTAAGTCCGATATTATATTTTAAAATTTATTTAACAAACATCATGACAAAAATGAGCAGACATTCAACCAAGAACACCAACTGAACCTTATTAATTGAAGTCAAATATTATGTTTTATAATTCATTGAACTAGTAAAATGAACAAACAGCTGACAACCACACCTACAAGACCTGTATCTTAGCTAAACTCCAAATATACCTTTATGTTGTTTAACTAACATCATGATTAAAAAGCGGACTATTACCTCTAAAATGTCTAGACTTAATTAACTAAAGCCAATCTATTTATAATTATAAATAAACATACATTAAGTCTAGACTTTAAATAATGAACCCATAGTCCGATTAAGAAAGGCATTTAAAAACAAGAGGGCCTGAAAGGCCCTAGGTCGCTCACCTGTTGCACATTGGTCTAGGTATCAGTACAGCCTACATTATGACCATATAAATTTCTTGAAGATTGGATCAAAATGGTGACCCCTGGAGTGAACACAATATTGTTCTAAGATTTGACCTAGTGACCTAGTTTTTGACCCCACATGACCCAGTTTCAAACTTGGCCTAGATTACATACAGAGCAACATTCTGATCAAGTTTCATGATGATTGGATCAAAACCACGACCTCTGGAGTGAACACAAGGTTTTTCTAAGATTTGACCTAGTGATCTAGTTTTTGACCCTACATAACCCAGTTTTGTACTTGGCCTAAAGTCCATAGAGCATAACATTCTGACTAAGTTTCATGAAGATACAATCAAAAGTGTGACCTCTGGTGTGAACACTATGTTTTTCTAAGATTTGACCTAGTGACCTAGTTTTTGACCCCACATGATCCAGTTTCAAACTTGGCCTAGATTTCATAGACAACAACATTCTGAACAAGTTTCATGATGATTGGATTAAAACCACGACCTCTGGAGTGAACACAAGGTTTTTCTAAGATTTGACAGTGACCTAGTTTTTGACCCCTCATGATCCAGATTCAAACTTGGCCTAGATTTCATGGAGAACAACATTCTGAGCAAGTTTCATGAAGATTGGATCAAAACGGTGACCTCTAGAGTGTACACAATGATTTTCTAAGATTTGACCTCGTGACCTAGTTTTTGACCCCACATGACCCAGTTTCAAACTTGTCCTAGATTTCATAGAGAACAACATTCTGACTAAGTTTCATGAAGATTGGATCAAATTGGTGACCTCTAGAGTGTACACAAGGTTTTTATAAGATTTGACCTGGTGACCTAGTTTTTGACCCCGCATGACCCAGTTTCGGACTTGTCCTAGATTTAATGGAGAACAGCATTCTTACCAAGTTTCATGAAGATTGGAACAAATTGGTGACATCTAAAGTGAACACAAGATTTTCTAAGATATGACCTAGTGACCTCGTTTCTGACCCCACATGACCCAGTTTCGAACTTGGCCTAGATTTCATAGAGAACAACATTCTTATTAAGTTTCATGAAGATTGGATCAAAACTGTCACCTCTAGAGTGTACACAAGCCAATTGTTGACGGACGACAGACGACGACGGACGGACACCCCCACGATCGCTACCTTAGGTGGTCATTCCATTGTTTAAGATCAAAGGAACGACCACTTAAAGGACAAAAGAATTAAGTGGTCACGGAATGAATTGAATAAATTTCTATTGTGTTAGGCCACACCTCCGACCACCTAAGGTAGCTTTCGTGTGTGCAGAAGGACGGATGACAGACGAAGAGTGATCACAAAAGCTCACCTTGTCACTATGTGACAGGTGAGCTAAAAACTGTTAAAGTTTAATTCTGTTTCACTTATCAGGACACAACCAGGGATTGTATTCTTTATTTTAGGACAGTGTTAAATATGCATTTTTGAGTGTTTTTTTAGAAGTATTTTTTCTATAAATTATAAACTTTTAAATTGAGATTTGTGACATTTCCATTCATGTAATTATGGCAGACAGAAGGCCAAATCAGCTTCCATGGAATTAACCACCTGTACTATAAACTTGTTCTTCCAGAAGCCATGGACAACTTCTCCACATGTGGACAACACAAACATAGGTCACATTTATAGGGCACTACCACAGCACAGCCATATTGTCAGGTACCCAGAATGTCCAGATGGCTATCATAGCACCTACTCTACTGACGACTCCTATGCACCCAGACTAGTCCCAATAAATAAGGAAACCCTTCACACATGAGTGGTGAAACAATGAAATCAGTATCATTTGTGGCAATGGTATCATGCTTCATTAAACATTTAACTAGCTGGATATAAATAGTAGCCATTATAATGGTATCATCTGAAAATAAACACCATTAGATTGTTCAGTCCATTGATCACAGCAATAATACCCTCAATGAATGTCCGCAGACAACCACAAATGTGACATGTAAAGTCCCATTACGGACACTCATAGATCTTGCACTAAAAGGACATTATAGAAACAGCACTTACTTCCAATGCAACCCTTGTAGGGCGCTGATAGAATGCTACTAAATTATAAATGTGAAAATTGGTGGAGTTTTTGTCCTCAAATGGTCAAAGGCTTCAGTAGAATCTGAAAACCAATTTCCTACATTTTTTGGTAAAAATATTAACTTCAATCATGAAGTCCATCAAGGTTAATGGTTTCCTGTAAGTGTCAGAAAGTTAGTTTATGAACTAAAGCACAAACAATACCAACATTGATAGAGTGGAATTTGTAAAGGTAACCTTTTAATGAAGAGTTAATTAAAGGATAATGTTTCAGTTTTTTGTTGTATAGCTGAAGGGTTTGGAACAGGTGCTCCAGAAATGAATACATTTTAATGTATACTCATTGAACTATCATAATCCATCAGTAATTCCTTGTTTTTGAATTTTGTTGGGGTCTGTGCAGTTGTGCAACACATATTAGGCCATTTACCTAACAAGTTTTCCTGGAATGGTACCCGTGCTATTTGGTGATGCTCTATAGAGAGCAATTGTTAGAAATCATTTACTTTGCTTAATAGTGAGTTATTGCTGGAAAAGTAACTATCTCTTAGATGAGCAATTAATGAATTTTTACTCTGCTCTATGGTGAACAATTGACAACTCTTTCATAAGAGGACATAATAGAACATAACCTGCTGAATATGATGGAAGTGCTGAAATTACCAATACATTAATTGACCAGGTGACAAGACTATCGTCAGAAGTTTGCTAACTGTGCCTGCTTGCTGTTCATTACAGCTACCATTCAGTTCTAAAAACTTACTTGTAAAATTGTCTTCGTACGTTCTGCGACCTCTACCACAGGTTTGACCGCGGACTCTGTCTAAAGCTGGCTGCAGGCTTGGCTTCTCTCAAGGTCATCCTAATCCTCTCTTGTTTGATATTTTGTGTTCTTTCGCATCATGGGCACGACATCTCAACCTTCTTCCATTACCTGTATAATACAGAATCAATTTTATCTTTTCATGAGCCAAAAGTAAGAAGACAACTTTAATGAAAGAATATTCAATGAGTTTCAATAAATTTTATATGTTCTATAATGTGTTCTTGATAAATTGGCTGAAACTGTCTTGGGACATTTTATTTTCCTGAGATTGACACAAAAGGAAATATATATACTTTAACTTTGTTGATTGGAAATATATATACTTAAAGTTTGTTGGTTTTGTACAAAGACAAAAAGTATAAATCCAGTTCTGGGTTAACAGTTTGACAATTAAGTCTGGTGATGTGTTGAAGAAGGTGGGAGAAAGTCACAGTGCAGAGAAAATGAGGTTATTCCTTGGTCAAGCAATAAGTCTGACACTGTGCATATTTAATTAATGAAGTACTCCAATCCAGTCTGGCTGCATGATGAATGATGTTTAAATAGGGACTAAATCCAAATAAGCCAGCTATATAACATCCAGAAGGTCACCTTGGGGTGAGTACCAACTTAATGACATGAGTACATAAGTCTTTATCAAATTGACAGCAACTTTCCAAGAATAAACACTAGCACTTGATTAGACTGTGTACACAAAAACAAATACCAAGCACTCCCAATGTCATGGTAAGCAAATAAGGCGGAAATGATATGCAAAATTTGTTTGCCAATTTGATATGCAAAATGAATTTATGTCTGATCAATCCACAGCGGAATCGAGGTCAAAAGATTTACATCGAGAATTGAATAAAATGAACATTCCTAATCATACAAAACATTTACATGTTGTTATGTGTAAATTAATTTGATGTATAGATGCAAATGGAATATTATTTCCCTCATCAACATTCTTAAAAATTCCCCAATTCAACAATTTTCTGTGTTTTAAGGCCAAGCCACTGAGCTAACTCAACAAGAAAGACAGCCAATGGTTGAGTAAATAATATTTGCATCAAATGAGCAGAGATTTATCCCCTTATTTTAAGTACGGGTTGTTATAAGGTGTCTCCTTCATGAACAAACTCTTTGAAATGATGCAGTTTTCCTAGACTACCGGACAACAAGAGCAGATTTCAAGTTCTTAAAATTGACATAATAGTTTAACATCAATTACAGGACCTAAGGGCAGGTACTTTCCAAACGTCTGAAAACAAAGGAATAGTGAAAGTTTAGTAAAGATGCAGATCAACGTTACAACGAATTGACATTACACCAGTCGTAAATCAATATCCTTTAAATCAATTTTAACTATATATTATAATCACATGGTCCAATGGATTACCTCGAAAACCTTCCACAAGCAACCTTTGACACACAATTAGGTGAAGTGATCTCTTTTCTGGCTTAATGTCAATGTACTGTGAAAACATAAAGCACTCTTCAGATCTTTATTTCTACAAAGCTTATACCTTATGTAGGGTCAACATCTAATTCTTTGCAAAAACCTGGATTTATAGACCAAGAAATATTAGTATGTATGATTCACAAACCGATGGGTGCCCGTAAGACTGTAGTAACTGCATATAGATTAAAAAGGACTCATTACAGGATTGCAGGCACCCCTCGAAACATGCTATACTGGGGATAAGGATAGTACCTTTAGTGTCTGTCTCGTGTCTGAGTGGCTATCATAAAGCTCTTCGATCAGCCTTTTCTGTGTTTCATTGCTGCAGAATTGTCTTTGTTACATGCACAACTGTTACATTTCATTTATGATATTGTCACCAAGAATTACCAGCAATACCTCTGACATCTTGTTACAAAAGCGAACACTCCTACAGTTTCAAAATGATGCATAGTCTAGCCGATTTCGTTTCAAATTATGCATGAATCAAAAACATTGACAGGAAACAATTATAACAGTATAATAAGGAAACAAAGTTTTGTAATTACCCATGTTTATAAGTACTTAAAATTCAAAATTGTCTATATGTGGAAAGAGTTTTAGGGATTGTGCATGGAGATAAAACATAAATGGTCATGTATTATGGTGATGATAAGAAGATTTCTCACATGCGGTTGTAAGAACAAAGAATTTGTAAAAGCCATATCTCTTCGTTGCAGTGACAAAGTTTCATGAAGATTGGATCATAACTGTGATCTCTGGAGTGAAAACAAGTTTTTCTTAGATTTTTTTGTAAGCTATATCACATCATTGCCGTGACAAACACTAGAACATTGTACCTGTCAGATCCGTGAACAATGCAGAAAAGACCTAATTACTGACTACACCTTTCCTTAGATCATCTCATCTCATAAAACAATGATAATGTTTTACAAGTTCAATAGCATGAAAGTGGTTTCATTTGCAGAAGTAAGTAAACTAGAAGGAACTGTTTTTAACACAAAAGTGGTTATTTTGCACAAGGGGGTATACTCATGGCAATAATGATTTCAGCTATCATTCCTGACCATATTACTTATTACTAAGTATTCATATACAGTTTCATTGAAATCTGACCAATAGAGATGGATAAAGGAACTTTGCTGACATCCATCCATCCAGCCAGACATACATCCATCCATGCAGTGCAAAACCAATCCCCACCATTATGTGGGAGAAAGAGTTACCAATGTTAATATATCAACCTACATAGTTGTTTGGTGTACACCTTCTAAGTTCTTAAAACATCTACTACAACGAGGAACAACATTAATAATGGAGTAGACAAACATAAAAACTACTGATTGTTTTCCCCAACAATTATACGCTCACTCTGGCTTCATTTAAGATTCCATGCACCATAAAACCAGCTACCATTCTCCACTTTTCTCCCAACCTATTATTTCTACTTTATATCTACAAAAGTAATAAAATTTTCCCTAAACCCTTGTGCGTTATTACGATTATGTAATTATCCCTGGAGTTTACTATGTACTCACTATAATAACATTACTGTAGTTGCTCCTAATTTCACAAGGTAATCAATATTTTCATTGATTTTAACATAATCTTGACACCAAGAAGATGAGATATTTTGTCATAAGGATCTCATTAAATTTTCATGTTCATAACATCCTGGCTCTTGCTGTAAATCTTGAATTTCAAGTACTTAAGATGCAATTAAGGACAACACAGGGGACTTATTACATATTTGGTACAAAAAAGCGGAATAATTGAACAATATTTCACAACATTTATGGTCGGGAAACAATTTCCCTGATAAATTTACCCCCTCCCCACATTACATTGATGATGTTTACTTGGTAGATCATATCACTACTTTTGTGAAAATAATTCACAATCAAACAGATGAGGGCCTTTTTGGCCATTAACTATGAGATGAGCAGGTAAGTTGCTGTGCAAATGCCAATGGTTTTAGTGTTTGTAGGTTTGTTGACCAAACAGTTTTGCTTCAGATGATTGTAAAATATGGATGACACCATGGCAGCCAAATAGCCCAAAATGGTAAAGGTCAGTCACCTACTAACCTCAAAATAAAATAGGGGTCATCTACTGTTGCTGACCAACCTTGATGCAAAGTTTGTAGATCCAGGTCAAAGCGCTTTTGAGTTATTGAGCGGAAACCAATTGGTCAACTGACAAACGGACCACCATGAGCAAAGCAATATACCTCTCATCAAAGATTGGGGCATAATCAGACGGTTGTTTCCCACAATAGAAAACGTGTAACCTTCTTAAAATAATTACCCAATCTTACAAAAATGTCAATATATTTTTTCCTAATAACAGCACAAGAGTATGCATGCTATCCCACAAGTTAGAAAAAAACTCATTTCTGAATTCTTTATCTGAACAGTTCAAAGACACACAGATTACATTTTTGTGATAATTCACAAGAAACATGAGGATAGAAAATTAATTGAAATAGATTTTCATCCTTTTGTACATGTCATGTTATGACATATCTTCCATTGAATGGTAACAATACAGCATAGAAAGTTAAGTTCTAGGTGGTGAAGATACAGTACATTGCAACCATAGCAAATTGTGATGAATTAAATTTAGTCAGGATGAGAATTGGATTAAATATTACATCACTCTATGATTCAGGAATTCTCTGTGTGTTTTTCATTCATCAGATTTCATTAGGTATTAAAACGCCATAGATGCATGATTGTAAGACTATAGACTCTATTCCTAGAGGTCCAACTGCAGGACTTTTTCATGAGAAATTCTAACAGTGTAGATAGAGTATGCTGTAGGCAATTTCATTTATGGCTAGGGGAATTATGATTAAAGGGCTGAATAGGCATATAAGCTGCATCATGTAATTACAACAACAGAAAAGCTTAAAAGCTAACACAACAAGAGAATAACTTGTCTCAATCAAAGTTATGAGCCTTTAGTTTGCAAACTAGTGAACTGTCAACATTGGAACCATGTGATGCATGTTTCATAAAACATGCTCAAAACTGAACATTTAAAAATGCATAACTAAACTGTGTGTAAAAATCCATCACAATCTGACCCACAATGACTAATGGAGAGAGAACTGTTTCCATCCATTGTTGTATAAGCGAGAATACCATTAATGATGCAAACACTTATTTTTTCAGTGTCAGTTAAATAATTACCGACTTGTTTATTCAACCATAGTTCTATAGTAAAGTCAGGAATATTCTTACATGGTGATTAAATACTTCACTCCTTGAATAGACTTCTCTGGTATAGAAAATAGCGTTTCCATAACAATCAGGGTACCTTGTCAAGCATCTGAATGACTCAGATTTCACATAATCACAATAATGAAAGCTTTTAGATAACAAAGATCTTATTCATCACCAACTGTTTGAATAGCATATGCCTTGACATAAATGGAACAAAAAGTCCTTTCTGTATATCAATGGCCCAAATGCAGGAACTATTCAGCTCAGGAGTCTAATCCATTTATTCTGGATAATATTGGTCGTGGTATCCATTATTAGTGAAATTAAGCTCTCTGGATTTTATAATTTCATCCAATGTTCCAGTGTTTGTTTCCCTGAAAGCTCGGTAACTGTACACTGAATGGTGAGTGTGTATTACTGCACTGATTGATTTCCACCAACATTATTTAGTAACCAGAGGAAATCAACCATGTTCTCCATAGCAACCAATATTATACCATCATGGCATTACTGTGGTGCAACAGGGTTGTATCTCTCTATATAGTATCTAGTAAGATACAACCATGTTGTGCCAAAGGGACAATTTGAAGTACTTAAGGTTGCGATAAAAGTTCATAACTTAAGTACCAATCACATTCCCGACATGAGTTCTGATGTAAGTTTATTGCTTTATGCTAAGCATGCAGCAATCATGGATGAACGCTTATATTTTTATTTGTACCTTTTTAAAAACAATTCTGTAAAATTTAACTCCACATAAAGTATATTAATTTTGTGAAACTAATTTTGAGACCGATCTAACATAAAAAATATCTCAATATATTGATGGCTTAGAATGAGAAGGTCGTAAGTACAAAATCGCTATTTTCAAAAAAGAAAATTACTCTTAACATATAGAAATACATGCTGTTTCAGCTTCCACTTTTCATGACAACATAGGCTCATAAAAGAGCATTGTGGTACATATTTCAAATATGTCTCAGTCTTATAAACTTTCTCATTATTAAAATAAGATACGTGGCATTATATTTGAACTGAGATTCAGTTAGCTTAGAATGAGATTCTTAGCGATTGTGACCTAGACTAGCAATATATATTTCCATCAAAATACAATTCATAGAATTATTACATGACACAAAAGTTTTTTATTCCGAGTAATGGGAAACACTTTTTTCCAAATTTATATGTCATTCTTAAAGGCTTCATTTTCTTTGGAACAAAGGATTCAATGGAACAGAAATCAATTAATTAATACAAAAATAATTGCAGCAGAAATTGTATCTACTGGAATTAGATTATATTTTCATAGATAGATTTGGTAAATCAGATTGTGACACAGTAATTTGATTGTCCTATCTTCCACCATACCACAATCAAATCATCAAAATGGGAACATTTCTCAAATTTTGTCTCATGTTCCAAGTAAATGAATACCATTTTTTGTACCAAAAAACTGGACCAGCTTCAGTTTTATGGTAATAGAGCTGACATAACAAGAGATAAAACAAATGCATGATTACGCAGCAAACAGTTTTGAAAGGTTGTTATCTCTGTATTGCTGGTATATGAACAAGAGTGTTGCAAAAAAATCGTCTTCTCCCATTCCCTCTATGATGAGACTGGTTTAAACAATCCTTCCCCTTATAATGAAACTTGATTAACTTGTGTTGTCTACATTGAAACTGGTTTTCAAAAATACATCTTTTTTAATTTGCACTTTTAATCCAAGCAATATTATAGTATGTGTATATTATTTATTCCTGTTACTTGAAAGTGA
This sequence comes from Spisula subtruncata, assembly GCA_963678985.1. Classification (NCBI taxonomy): domain Eukaryota; kingdom Metazoa; phylum Mollusca; class Bivalvia; order Venerida; family Mactridae; genus Spisula; species Spisula subtruncata. Next base: position 34,572,093 of record OY787670.1, on the reverse strand, counting down.
TTTTAACCCTCACACATATCATAAATAGAGGATTAATGCAATAGCCTAGTTCCCAATTGATTGAAACAAAATTTTACTTTCAATTTCTCTTAAATGTTTCTTCTTTTCACTTAACTCCCATTCTGTCTTTCCTAAAATGTCTACCTTAGGCAATGTCAACATTCTCACAGGATTTTAATCTAAATCAGACATAAGTCTGTATGTTATAGGGACAAATCAGGCTGAAGACTGCATACTCATGTTGCAAAGATCTGAAATTATTGTCAAATGTCTGACACAAAAGTTAAGTAGACCTCTTCGGCTCATTGGAATTACAGTTTCAGCCAACGTTATTATAAGCCCAGAGTACAAGTGTGTAGACGGAAATATAGACGTAGAGTCCAAAGAATTTGACCCAATCTTGGACAATCTATCAGCATAATTTAACAGTAACTGTTGATATCATGTTTTATATTTACAACCTTGGTTGTATGTTTTCATTCTGTACTATAGTTTCTGAGAAAATATTAGCCCTGAGTATTATGAACAATCATGTATATACAGTTCATCCCGATCTCTTTATAGTTTGCAATTAACACTAAAACATTATCACATAGAAGATTTCATATCCATTTTACAGGTTCAAACCCCCTTTGATCTGACTGATAGTTTCTTTACAAGATCACGCTTTAACCCTAAAGCCCTGTTTTATGATTCAATAATATTCACTTAATACTAATTAATATATTTTAACACAGTTGTATCCAAATTAAACATAATAATATTGATGAAAGAATTTCATTCTGTTTTTATGTGGTTTACTTTTTTAATCTAATCTTAGTATTAATGCGCCTTTCCAGTAATTAAATTAAGAAGATCAAACGATATTATATTCTATTTTATTGAGCTTTACCATTTATGACTTATTTTGTTTTACATTTATTGTTTTAGCCCTTATAGATCAAGTTATTTAAACGATTAGTAACATACTGTCCTATGGATGAGTGATTGAAACCATGTTGACTTTCTGGCACACAATGTGAAGTTGCTGGTTCATTGTCAAAGGTCAAATTAGAACTAGTTTAAGATACAATCTAACTCTAAGATAACTGGTTAGGCAAATTAGCTGCCTAGTATAATTTAACAAGAGGGCAATTTGTCCTATAGCGCTCACCTGATGACTTGCAGTTTTGGCATAATCAGTAGTTTTTATGACATGACCTTAATATTTGACTCCAGATAACCCAGATGCAAACTTGATGTGAAGCAAGCACAGTGACCAAGTTTCATGAAGATTATGTTAAAAATGTAACCTCTAAAGTGATTACTAGGTTTTTCTTTGATATGTGACTTAGTGATCAAGATAACCTATTTTTTAATGTGACCTAGATATTATGGAGACAAACAATGTGACCCAAGTTTTATAAAGCTTAAGTGAATACTGTGACCTCTAGAGTGTTAATAGTCTAATTGTTAATGACCCACGCCGGACTATGCACAATAGCTCACCTAAAGCACCTTATGCTCAGGTGAGCTCAAATTGTAAAGAAACAATATAAAACCCCAATAAATAGTGATTGAGAATTGCAAAGTAAGCAATTCAGAAAAGTTTTTTTAATGTGGTAACCACCACAGGTCTTTTTTGATAACACCACTTTCAAAAGTGCTTTGATAAAACAGAACCAAATATGTTCACATCCCCTTCAGCAAAGATATGGCTGTCTATGACTGCCTCTTGCATCAAAGTGACATTAATTCATTCTATTTTATGCAGTTGACAATAAGAGCGAAGCGTTGTCATGTCTATATGTGCTTCAATAGTGCTTTAAGTTTGTATAAATTGTTCATCTATTTTACAGAATACAGAAATATCATGTCTATATGTACTTGAATTCCGCAATTCCGCTGTAAGCTTTATCGTCATGTCTACAAGAGCTTCAATAGTGCTGTAAGTTTTGTATAAATTGTTCATCTATTTTACAGAAAAACAGAATACAGAAATATATCTAATGTTTTTTTCTCCTTGATTTATGTGTACATCAAGTACCATGTCTGGCAGGAGTGTTATTGTACTATCACCCAACAGGGGAACACTTACACCATTGTCACCTATAATACAACATTAATGAGACAAAACATACTATTCCCATTAATCTCAAATTTGTTGTAAAATATTGATGAACAAATGCACATGATATATGTAGTTTTAATATGAAATATATCCTCGTATTGTGTCTGGCTTTCAGAGAGTACAAGGCTCCGATATTCTGGCTTTCAGAGTACATAATTCCCCTGTATTATTTCTCAGATTTGTATAATAAATGGCATAGTTTCATATTTAGCATTAACTGCTGGAATAGGCAGGTAACATGAATCGACTCTTGTGACTCCATGTTGGTATTGAGTTTTCGTAAATATAGACTTTTAATTATTTTCTGTTAATGATATGGAATTAACAAATGACATGGACATTTTTATCAAAGTAACGTTTTTTCAAAACAGGGAAATGAAAAATTTATTATCTTAATCTCCAACTTATCCAGAATGGTGTTATATTGCCTAGCAATGGAAAGTTCAAACACATTAGAGCATTTGACTTATAAGGACTCAAAACAGTTGCACAAAAGACCAGTATCATGCAATGCCATTTATTTTAAAGTAAAAATGTGTACAGAGTATAGCACTTTGGTGAGTGAATTTGACTTGGATTTAGCCAATTAGTTTGTTGGAATTGCAAATAGCTTGAACAAATAATTTGTCTCAATCTGCATTGGTTTGCACATGTAAAAATATAACATTTGCTGTAATGGTTTTTACTATGATATCTATTATTTACGAAAATATTGTTGTTTAATTTTAAACTGTAAAACAACAGTCTTCATTCTGCTAAATTCTTCTAGGGTGTCATATATTACTATTTTGTTTACATATTTTGCAGAAAAGTTATTTTTGCTGACAATATCTCCCATGTTTTGAAGGCAAATCTTTGAGAACATGCTTTAGACAGTCTGTTAGCAGGTTCTGTTAATGTGCTTAACTAATCATTGGTATAAAAAAAACTGTTGACGGACACAATATGCAATCATATGCACTTGCTCAACATAAACGTGCATGCTAAGCGTTATTCAATCCATTGTTCTCCATACATTATAAATCAACTTCTGAAAACAATACCCACAAGCAAGACAGTTTGGACCTTGACACATTATTTCAATACATATCCTTGACAAAACAGTTGACAAATGTGACAAAAACAAGGCAAATATACACAAATTTTGTACATTACATTGCAAGATTTCAACACAGTTAATGACTTTGGCAAAAGACATAATTTTTCATTTAAAAACCATTGATTTTTGTATCACATTATGTAAGGTGCCAATTTGCCAAACTGTCAAAAAGCGCATTCTTTCATCTTTTCTCACTTTTATGTTTTTCCTCATGTAAATGTTCTGACAGGTTTTTGTCAGTATGTTATGATCGGTATAACATGTAAAGGTATTGTGTTCAACTATTCGTACCCAGTCTCATTGCTAGTTTATACAGACAAACATTCAGACAATGTTATGTAACATAACTGTGTGGTGCTAAATGACAAACATATTTTCACTGTTTTTGAGTGAAAGTTTCTTTGAAAACTCTTCTTGCTATTAAAATGAATGTACAAACAATAGCTAAGTTTGTACAGAAACCTAACATTTTCAAGACTCTGTGTGGTACTGAATGACAAACATATTTTCACAGTTTTTGAGTTAATGTCCTTATGAATTCTTCTAGTTAACCAAATGTATGAAAACAAACTTCTTACAGAAACCCTCCATTTGGCAATGCCTCTCAACACAGACCAATGGCAAACATCAGATAAAAAACATTCATCCTTTACTCCATAGGTATATCAATTCATAACCATACCTGATGATGTCCATCAGCAATTAATTTTAAATATTAAAATATTAAGGGGAGTCAATCCAATTACAGAAATGGACTTTATCAAGATACACCATCAAGATAGATCATTCTTGATATTGTATGACAAAGCTGCACAACAGATATATATTCATTCTTATTTATTGAACTTATGTGACATTATAGTAGGGTATGCTGTATGGAGTTACAAAATAGCTTTACCTTTTCGGAGTATCATGTCCATTCAAGTAAATAAATCACTTCAAACATTTAACGGAACAAGTCCATAGAGTATGATATCATTGACCAAATATGGCTTGGGAAAACTGAATGACCATGCACTTATAGCTGTCTCAGTACAAGGCAAACAAACAGCAAACATTGGAGTATGGAATGATGTAGCTGACAACAACATATATCTTTTATTCTATCTCAATGCTATCTCAATGCATACAAACATGCAGATATGAGGAACACAACAAAGAATGATACACGAGGCTACAAAACATGATATGGGAATAAATAATAAACATGAATGAGAGTATAAGTGATATAAATAGTATTTAAGTAGCTGACAACACAAGATAAGTTGAAAGAGGGATATCCCTTGAAGTTTGATAATGCATAAACATCAAAGAATTAGAATGTATTGAACATTCTATTCAAATAGAATCAATTAATATAAATATACATTGGCAATTAACTGGCCTATTCTTTGTACACAATACATCACAATGCAACACAACATACAGGTTTTGTATTATACTAAATGCAATAGCAATTACATGTGGCATCTTTTGTGCCAATATCTTAATAGGATACTTCAACTTTCATCTGAAGCTACCAAATTTGAATACCATCTTGCAATATATGGTGGGATTGAAAAATTTAGCATCTTTAGATGACTTAAGCCAAAACATCAGTTTTTACTAGGTCTTTGTTTTGTATTTTTGTTTCCCACAATTTTCCCAAATTTTATCATTTCTATGAACATGTTTAATGCCTAAGTCAAGCAAAGCCTTTATTTACCAGCCAGCTTTCTGCTGAAACATGACGGGAAAATGAGTGCCTCCACTAAAATTTAAACCCGATGGCAAGAGTCAAGCTAACTAAGTACTGAGCTATAGAGGCACACTGAACACGAAGTCAAGTAGGTTGATACGTTAATTATGGTATGTCAGCTTTGTTGGAACCATGCAAGGTGCCCTGAACTTTATACATTTATGATTCTGCTGGTATTAATTAACACATATAGCAATTAGTGGTTTGACATTTGTTGGCATAAATTATATAAATCAGAATTTGACAGGATAAGTGTTTCCTGTATATTACCATAATTAAGCAATTTGTTGAATTACAGCATTAATTAGTAAACATAGCTCAAAATGTAACATAATTATGATTAAGAAATTAATTATTGACAACTGGTCGGCGATCAGTTCCCGATGGCTACCAGTATCCGACATTTGATATTTTTTCGTAATTAGCGTAGCTCAAAAATTAAGAAATTCGGTATAATTAAAGAACAAGACCAAAGCAACCATTGTGTGTCAGAAAATTTACAAGTCACGAAAATAAAAAGAAAATATCAAGAAATACATGCAATGAAATAAAAGTCGTCACCTCTTTCCCTTGGGGGATCATCTGTTTACGAAAAATGTGCATGTGCGATGAAGCAAATGAGTTCATCTATAAATAGCCACGGGTTTGCCAGAGTCTTTGACAAAGCAAGGTTTAGCTCAACAACAGGTATGAGCAGTATCAGCGATCCATACAAAACTCGATGTTAGATAAATATTGAAAAAAACGTCATCATTGACGTCATTATAAATGACGTCAGCGATTTTTACTAATTGGAAAAAGCACTGCTCATTAGGCCTCAATTCCATCACCGGTGTGTAAACAAACAAAGAGAGACAACTCTAAAAAGCTATGTTCAGTCAACGGGAGATAATTTCCTTTTAGTTTAGAGGGTCAAAACGGGGAAAAGAGGAAATTAAACCTAATTAAATGTGAAATGTCGGGTACTGATACTCTGCATCTAATTTACGGCCTGAAATAGTGACCCCTTCTTCGCCCCGAATTCTATGCACTGTATGACGTCACAAATGTCAAATTGTGATTATAATATCGGTCTTGAGCTCAGGATAACAAAAATGTAAGTTATTTTGTTTTAAACCGTCTAGTTTTCGAGATAATGTCGAAAAACATGCAAAAAATGTCGGAAACTGGTCGCCGACCAGTAATTAAAATTTCTTTGAATAATCGTCTTAATTGATATAATACAGGTCTGTGAATTAACATATTTCTCACAATGTCAGCAATAATTGATTAATTAGTAGCAATAAAAAAACACACAGGAAAGGCAGCACTCCACTTAACCAGCCGAGCACAGAAAACTGTAACAACACAACACAACCACACAGAGCAATGTCCACATATGTACTATCCGACCAACGATTTTTGACAGTTACGTCATTTTGTAAACAATCTATAAATAAGCAGGGTATATCCCCAAAAAGATTTAGGACCATACTATGTAGAAGTATGTCCTTACCAATTCATATATTTCAAGCAATGCATGGTTCTGTGGATGTAGTCCAAGAGCCGTTTATTTACAATTCTTGTCCAAATCTATAATTGGTATCAATTGAAAGCTTATAGTGTCAGGTTTAAGAAAAGTGATTTCTTAAAAAAATCTGCTTTCACAACGCCGAGATATCCAAGATGGCCACGAATTTTTCAAATATCTCCAGTGTACTATATTTAGCGTACTGTAAGTACTGCATGTGTCTTATAACATATTTTATGCGGTTTTCTTATAGAAAACATGTTAAAAAATTCAAATCATACAAAAAACATGAAGGTTTTTCATATATTTTATAAAAATATTGCTTTTATGACGAAAAAATGACGAAAAAACGGTAAACTATACAATATCGTTTATTATAATTCGTATACATGAAGTATTTTTTATCCAAAAATCATTCTAAATTGTTCTCATGAGAGTAATACACATCATTTGATATCAAAATCACTTAAATATGGTGTGTTAATGAGATTTTGAAGCATACTTTGTACTCAAGTGGGTGGGGTAAATTGACCCCAAATCTTTAACAAGTTCACCTCTGTGACATAATACACATACTATAAATACCCATATCATGTTGCATGTTTTACTGTGATAGAAAACATGTTAAAATATACAAATCAAGCTCAAATCATGATATTATGGTTTTGAATATTTAAAATTTATTGGTTTTATGACGAAAAAGTGACGAAAATAGGTAAAAATGGCATGTCTTTTATCATACTCAGTATACTTGTTGTAATTTTGGCCAAATGATTATTTCAAATAGTTACAAAAATAGCAATATAGATCATACAATATTGTGTTTACTTGTATGTGCTGTGGTGGTGAGTTTATAAGTATAATTTGTTTTAAAGTGGGTGGGGTAATAATTTAACACCTAAAATGAAATTTCGTTTGTCAATTAAAAAGTTTCATTTTGATCAGGGCAATTTATTGGAGTAGCATTTTAAACTGTTGTACACTATTGTATATGTATGCATGTTTTATTTCAGTTATACTGTATTAAAATATTTTTCCCAAGTAGATTTGGCCCAGGGGTAAATCACTGCTGACAATGACAAACATATTGACTACGTAAACATCAGATTTTCTGTTGAGTAAAAATTATAATAAATAAATAAGTTTGAAAGTATCAATGATACATGTATATAATGTATATGTACATTTGTGTATATACGATATGAAAGCATATTCACTAATAAGTCATCAATGAACTGAACTACATGTTAACCGGTTTCATTAATTATACCTAATTTGTTTCATATTTGTTACAATTCATAAGCCTTGTTTTATCCAATTTCAATAATATCAATATAGTTGTGTACATGCATATATCACCCTTTAGTCCTGCCATTGTTCTCAGTTTCAAAGATAACTCATTTTAGGTTAGTCTCTTAACATGACCTTACTTAGAGGATACTTTCCGGCAGTGGCAGCTAACTGGTACTACAGGAAATAGATGTTTTAGTTAGAGTAAGGTACTCCATAGAACCCGAAAAGGCTTTACTCTACAATGTAAAGTACCTTTCACAGCTGGAAACGGCTATATCAGGTAGTGGTAGGTTCATCATAAAACATAGCAAAGACTGTATATGATAGAAGTAAGTACCCCTGAAATCAAGAAATACTATGTCTGGCTGGAAAAGGTACCACAGACATCTAAATATTGGCTGTATCCAGCTGTAATTTGCCTGTATCAGGATGTGGTAATTACCTAAGAAATCAAGAAATGAATGCATGTTGAGGGGGGATAATACCTCAGAAATCAATGAATGGCTGTGTCTGGCTGTAGTAGGTACCTCGAAACCCAGAAATTACTGTGTCTAGCATTTGTAAGTTCATCAGAAACCCAGAAATGGTTTTGTCTGGTTGTAGAAGGTACCTGAGCAAAAATATAAAGGGCCATCGCAGGCTGCGATAAGTACCTCAAAATCCAAGGACTGACTGTGTTTGGCTGTGGTAGATACCACAGAAACACATATATTGCTGTATCGGACTGCTGTAGGTACCCCAGAAAGTCAGAAATGGCTATATCCAGTTGTGATAGGTACCTTGGACACCCAATAATGACTGTATCGGGCATTGAAAGGAACCTCAGGCACCCAGAAATGGAAATATATGTCATAGGTACAGCAGGCACCCACTAATAGCTGTATCTAGCAAGTATAGGTACCTCAGACACCCAAAAATGGCTGTATCTAAATGTGATAGGTAACTCAGACACCCAGAAATGGCTGTATCCAGCTGTGATAGGTACCTCAGACACCCAGAAATGGCAGTATCCAGCTGTGATAGGTACCTCAGACACCCAGAATTGCCAGTATCAAGCTGTGATAGGTACCCCAGACACACAGAAATGGCTGTATCTGGCTTTGATAGGTACCTCAGACACACAGAAATGGCTGTATCTGACTTTGATAGGTACCCTAGACACCCTGAAATGGCAGTATGTGAATATGACAGGTACCTCAGACACCCAGAAATGGCAGTATTCAGCTGTGATAGGTAACTCAGACACCCAGAAATGGCTGTATCTGAATATGATAGGTACCTCAGACACCCAGAAATGGCAGTATTTATCTGTGATAGGTACCACACACACACAGACATGACTGTATCTGACTGTGATTGGTACCCTTATACACCCACACATGACTGTATCTGACTGTGATAGGTACCTCAGTAACACAGAAAGTGTTGTGTCTGGTTGGGATAGGTACATACAAAACAACCCAGATATTGCTGTATTCCTATCATCATGTAAACTATACTCAGGTGGGGGATAAAATAGACTAGGCCATTTCTTCCACCATCTTCCTATTAATTATACTAAGGTGGGGGATAAAATAGACTAGGCCATTTCATCCCCCATCATCATATTATCTCTACTCAGGTGGGGGATAAAATAGACTAGGCCATTTCTTCCCCCATCTTCATACTAATTATACTAAGGTGGGGGATAAAATAGACCAGGCCATTTCTTCCCCCATCATCGTATTAACTATACTCAGGTGGGGGTTAAAATAGACTAGTCCATTTCTTCCCCCATCTTCATACTAATTATACTAAGGTGGGGGATAAAATAGACCAGGCCATTTCTTCCCCCATCATCGTATTAACTATACTCAGGTGGGGGTTAAAATAGACTAGTCCATTTCTTCCCCCATTTTGGTATTAACTTTACACAGGCAGAGGATAAAATTTACCAGTCTATATCTTCCCCATCATATTTTTTGGGTGGGGGAAGAAGAGGCCTTGGGTGGGGGAAAAATAGGACTGGCGGGCGATAAAACTGACTGGGGGAAGACGCCTGTTACATGTAACGGTCAGTTTTACCCCCCGCCCAGTTTATCCCCCGGGGGATAAAACTGACTGGGGGAAGACGGGGCCTGTTACACCGGTACCACAGAAACCAAGCTACATGTATTTGTGTACTAGGCAGTATTATCTACTCTTTTTAACCATTTTACCAGAAAATGAATAACTCAAAAGTGTATACCATAGAGCCAGAAATACAAATACATGAGTATGAGTTTATTTTCAAATACAATGGCTATATACAATCCAAGAGTATAGAAAATTTTCACATTATTCAATATCATCATCAAAGTCGTCAAAACACATGTATTATGTGTTTTAGGCAGGGATATAAGCCGGTGTTGGTTTCTTCAGAAGATTTTTATTCAGCAGTGTCGAGAATCCTCAATGAGTACGAATTGCTTTCACATGTAATTTAATAATTTGGGAATAAAGTAACCAGTACGGTCAGAAAATGCTGTATAAATTGAGCTACTGTTTGTTTCTCAATGGCTTTGTTATGTGCCTATCAATTAAGATTTTCATGACAAAAGGTCACATGAAGCGCTGTGCGATGCAGGTTTCAAATATGTATAGTATCACTCTTTTAATGTTGTTAGCAGCACGTATGACCTTCTTGTTTTAAGCAAACAATAATTGTGAATGAAACAAATTCAATTCAAGAAACATTTGAAAAATACTATTTTGCCGACTGTAAAATCATTAAACTTCGTGGGGATTAAATTTCGTGGATTTCGTGGTTCACTTCAACCACAAACTTTCCAAACATTGAAACCGTTATTCAAGTAAACAAATTTCATTTTAGGGGTCAATTTACCCCACCCACTTCATTATTATTATTATTATTTTGACCCTTGTTTTGTTATCTGAAATGCAAAATCCACGAATTCAAGTGCCAACGAAATTGTCTTTTTTACCAAAACCACGAAATTTCGTCCCAACGAAATTAAATGATTTTACAGTATTTTGCCAATTTTGTTCGCCATGTTCGTGTCGAATTTGCCTCACTTAGTTATGACAATACTTTAAACTAATAATAAAGATGCATTTAGATATACTATAACACCAAATTACCGTTGAATGTTATTCAAGTAAACAAATTTCATTTTAGGGGTCAATTTACCCCACCCACTTCAATACAAATTATGCTTCAAAATCTCATTATCATACCATATTTAAGTGATTCTAATATTGAATGATGTGTATTACTATCATAACAACAGTTAAGAATGATTTTTGCGTGAAAAATACTTCATGCATACGAATTATAATAAACGATAATGAATAATTTACCGTTTTTCGTCATTTTTTCGTCATAAAAGCATTTTTTTTAAAAAACAATATATGTAAAAAATTCATGTTTTTTGCATGATTTGTATCTTTCAACATATTTTAGTAAGAAAACTGCATCAACCATGACGTAAGGCACATGTGGTACTTATAGTATACTCAATGTGGCACAAATGTTATATTTGAAAAAATTGGCGGTCAATTTACCCCACCCACTTCAATACAAGTTATCCTTCAAAATATCACTATCATACCATATATAAATTAGTTTGATGTTAAATGAAGTGTATTACTATCATAGCAACAGTTTAGAATGACTTTTGGATAAAACTTCAAGTCGCCAAATTATAATAAACAATACTGTATAATTTGCCATTTTTCGTCATATTTTCTTCCTAACAGCAATTTTTTTTTAAAAATCGGTAAAAAGTTCATGGTTTATGCATGATTTGTATCTTTTAATATGTTTTCTATAAGAAAACAGCATAAAACATGATATAAGGCACATGTGGTATTTATAATATGTCCAATATGGCACAGATGTGATATTTTGAAAAATTGGCGGTCAATTTACCCCACCCATTTCAATACAAATTATGCATCCAAATCTCACTTACATACCATATTGCAGTGATTTTGTTGTAAGATGATGTGTATTACTATCATAACATCAGTTTAGAATAATTTTTGGATAAAAAATACTTCATGTATAAAATTATAATAAACGATATTGTATAATTTACCGTTTTTTCATCATTTTTTCGTCATAAAAGCAAGATTTTAATAAAATATATAAAAAACCTTCATGTTTTTTGTATGATTTGTATTTTTTAACATGTTTTCTATAAGAAAACCGCATAAAACATGTTATAAGACACATGCGGCACTTACAGTACGCTAAATATAGTACACTGGTGATATTTGAAAAATTGGCGGCCATCTTGGCGGCCATCTTGGATATCTCGGCATTGTGAAAGCAGAATTTTTTAAGAAATCACTTTTCTTAAACCTGACACTATAAGCTTTCAATTGATACCAATTATAGATTTGGACAAGAATTGTAAATAAACGGCCCTCGGCTCTTGGACTAATGTGTTTGTTGACTCTCACTCAGGAGTTCTAAGTTCAAAGCTAGTGATAGCCATTAATCTATTATAAAAAAAATTTCTTGTATTATATACGAGAAACATTTACCCTTTGATAATTTGAAAAGATATTTATTTTGAAAATAAATTTTTTGTTTGCCTTATTATTATTATTAAAATTAGACCCGTGGAATTCGCGTAATTGAAAACACGTATGGGATAGCTGTTGGTTTCTCTTAATTATTCAAAGACTCCATACTATAAAATAAAACTTCTTCTTAGCTATTAAATTAAGCTATTTGACGATGAATGAAATGCAAAGGTGTTTCTTTCACTCAAGCAGCATTCTGTACACATACTTTGTATGCGATTGCAAAAAAAATAAAATAAAAATAAGCGTAAAATGTTCTGCTGACGGGGTTCGAACTCTGTATGTTTTAGTTACTCATACTGCACCGTTATCCTCTCGGCCACAATTTCATGCAGATTGCAGGTAAAGAAATAAACTGATCATCCACATTTTTGCAGACGATATATAAAGAAAACATTTGATCGTAAACACAACATGACGTCACTGTCAGGTATCCCTGGTCGGACTGTATAACCCAATGAAATGACCAAAAGCCCAAGTCCCCTTCTTGCAACATGGTCATCATGAATTATCTGCACTGCTCCATATGGTCATAATGGATACAGTAAATTTTCGTTTTCGTCAGAGAAGTCTTTAAATTAACTATGGTAGTCACTTGAATTTGGATATCCTTCAATTTCAAACTGCCAATGTTATAGAAATTAAGATTATCTGAAGTTTTGCAGTCATGTGATGCAATAATAATCAAGGATTGTGCTTGTAGGTTGGCTGCAGACATAATGTGGCCACTGAGCCATAACCTTTAGGTATTTACTTTATAAAGTTGATTGCTAAAAGTACAGTCACAGCTCGAAGCTACTCATCTTCAATTTATAATCTAATTGATGTATGTTTGTATAAGGGCTTATTATCTGATTACCACAAGACAATGAGGATATATCCCTTCATATCTTTCAAGCACATCATTTCAGCATTGATTATGATTTTTTTTAGAAAAAATACACTCATAAAATTTTTAATATCGTGAATTATTAACTAGAAAACTCTGTTGGAGTTACTGAAGACATTCTTTTTGATAATCAGTATAATGATCAGTTAGGCCAAAAAAATAATTTCCGCTACCCTTACAGAACATATTTTTTGCCTCTTTCCCTTGTGGGTTTTTTTAACAAAATTGAGAAAAAAATCAAAATCTTAGAATTTTACAAGGCGTTTTGGTTCTTTCTGTATTTCTTTATCATGGAATGTGTCTGTGAGTATTCTAAACATAAAAATGGATGATTTAAGGTCAACTCAGTATATGTATTTTATCTAAAAAAAAGAGTAAATATTCCCTTACCTACAGACCCTATAGCCGGTAGCAGAAACAAGCAATTTTTGGGGGGCCTTATTTGGTCCTGTGTTTATATGGTGGTGGAATATTGAGTATTATTACATTGATTGAGGTTTGATTTGAGGGAGTTTAATTGATGAGAACTGATTAGTCGAGACAAGACACTGTCCTGATTGTATCATTAATCATTCAGTCGGTGGTATATCTCTTTGACAGTGTCAGTATCTTAAATCATTTGTAAACTGGAATTTTTTACAAGACATTGAATACAGTGCCAGCCATTATGGCACGGAATCAGTCAATTTTGAACAGAACCTAATGAGAAAATGTCGCTCCTAATAATTAAGATTTCTAAACTGTAGAAATTTCTAAAGAAATATTGGTGATCAATCATTTCTGACTGGTTATCATATTTTGTGACAAATGGACTGGTTCATTAGGATTTTGATGTATGCGTCACAGTCTAAAATGAGATCAAAGAGGGCTTTGAGCCTTTAAAACAAGTGTTGTGTCTCATTAAAAATAAAATGAGAATCGGTCGGTTTTAATTTCTTTAGGCATTATGTCATTCAAATTGTCCCGACACACTAAAATGGTTGAATCAGGAATGTCAGCAATTAAAGCTTCTTCTCTCCTGACTGGGAACATTTTTTTGTCTGACAAGTGACAATCTGCTATCCTGTGTGCTCTTAAATGTTTCAGTTCATGCTGCACAATTCTAATGTCAAAGGTTCGACTCAGCTTTTCTTTCAATTTGAATAGCTGCTGAAGTGAAATAATTGAAATTCATTTGTTAATTATTTTCCAATTAACAGTAATAGCAAAAATCTGTCAGACTATGTGAGCTGATCATGATAGAAGACCTACTGCAAGCTTATTGTATTTGCATGTCATTCACATATAACCCACTGATATATTTAACAATGTCATGTTGTAATTTTGTCTGATTTTGTCATGACAAATGCAACTGTTTGGAACATTTAGATTGGTTTAGATTGTAACTGTTTATACACAATGATATTATTTATACCCATACTTTGTCAATCATTTATTCCTTAAGAAATAGGTATCTTACTTTACCCAGTGACTTAGATTCATGACCTTAAGACATTTTATACACATGCATACTAAATTTGAAGTATTTTGAAGTTAAAATGACAAAGTTTTGCTCCAGACAAGAAATGCCCTTATAAAATCAAAGGGAAGTAATTCAAAAACCACACAAGTTAGATTTACTGTTCGTGCGCATTGCATACCAAATTTGAAGTCTTTTGAAGCTAAAATGACTAAGTCATGCTCCGCCAAAAGCAACACCTATATTATGCCCCTGGACATGGTGACACAACTACCATATAATATCCAATGTCCAAAAGCGCATTATTGTGCCCTATTGAAACGGTTGAGCCAATTGAACTTTGTGAGAAACTTATCATGCCATTCAAGCCATTGTTGCACCAAAGGGACTAGGGTTTCTTTGTAACATGCCATGATAACACAAATTCAAAACATCATAATTTTATATACACTAAAATTTGATAATGATTATGATAAGCATGGACCATCTGGCAAGATGCTATATGATCATGATCGAGAACACGCCTACATCTGGTGCAGTAAGCCATGGGTACCAAAACTTAATGGTCATATTTTCATAACTAATGCCGAATTAATGCCAGAATTTCATCATTAACTACAAATAGACTGTTACAAAGTTTACAGTATCAAAATACAACCAACCAGGCATTATGATTCCTGATTCTGTAAATAAATATTTTCTGGGAGCTCACAGTTAAATCAGACAAACGCAATAAGCATTTCTAAGGTATCCTCTTTCCAAACAACTGGCATTTGTTTGGCTTCATACTTCCCGAACTTGTCAGAGGAATGTTTCTCTGTGTAATAATAAAAAACTGTAACCAGTCTAGGCAACTTCCATGTAATATAATTATAAATATTTAACAGATTTTGATGTCTATTATTGCAAGTCTCAGAATATCATGTTCTGCACTATAAAATAAGGAGTGTAGTTTATTCAAAGAAAATGATCTACAGTGCGCTGCAGACTGGTCATTAACCAACTTTAAAAAGGTCTGCGAGTCCTACGCATGCTCTCTACTACCAAATAAGGAATTATGTAAGACCGTGTTTAAACATGTTTGCATGCAGATATCTAGACTCACAGACCTCTTAAAGCAAGTAGAAGTACAAAATTTTAACATGTACCAATGCATAACAAATCGCACAGTGGAATACAGCGCATCGGATTAAAATGTTCAGTATCATCACTTCATTTGAGAAATTATTTGGTTATTTTGCACTATCATTTGATTAATCATTGTAAAAATATGGTAGAAGTAGGATAAAACAGGGTACACTGACAACTTCAATGGTATTTGGAGAAATATCTAGCACTGTTATATTCTATAATTGTGTTAACAAAATCTTCATAAGCTCAACATGCAGATGCACAAGGTGCTAGTTTATACGCCCCCTCTTAACAATATCCGTGACAACATTATTCTAAAGGGAATCCTGGGTGGCATGTAATTTAGAGAAAGCTGAATATTAAACTGGATCAATAAGTACAAATCTAAATCTGCCCTCAGAAAAAATGTCAGAGGAGCATTTGTATTAAAGCCATGGTGTTGATTCAATCTTACTTTAGGTGCTAAATCATTTAATTCATTACAGTGAAAAAGCATCTTTGCACATATAGTAGTTAGTGCTGTCGACTTTTCATTCCAGAAGGATTTCTACCCATTTAATAGAAGAAGTCGGTTGTTATCCTAAACAAATTATTATTGCTGGTTCTAAGATATAAAGTCTCAGTGGTCATGAGTCCACTCATTATAACAATTCTTAATCACACTAATGGATATGGTACCTATAATACTGTAATATAATTAATTTTTGTGGGGAATAAATTTCATGGAATTTGTGGTTCACCTTCAAACACAAAATAAAATCCTATCAAACAATTATATTGACCCTTGTGTTTATTACCTGAAATAAAAAATCCAAAAATTTAATGTCCAATTGAAGCTCATTTTTACCAAAACCACGAAATTTTGTCCCATCGAAATTAAACGATTTTACAGAAGATGCCACACTAAAATGTTTTGACAACATCAAGCATGACTCTGGTTACTTGGTTGTCTAATTCTTAACACTATACAGTACAGTAAGGCACAGGCAACAATCATTATCACTTCTTACAAATGTAGGAAATGATTTTCTGAAGCAGTTTACAAACTCTCTATGACAAAACACATCTAGTAAATGTTCATCAACGTAAACAAAGCTGACAGAATTCATACCATACTGATGACAACATCAGACAAATCGTACAATCTTACATACCAATAATTTGTAAGAACAAACAGGCAAAAACAAGATAATAAATACCCAGTTAGCGTGTAACAAGAACTGACATTCACTTCATAATGAGATACCCCTTCTTGATTCTATGTCAACCATCATTAATGTTTACTGAACTGTAAGAAGAGTCTGTCTAAGACCTATGTTTAAAGTAGACAACCCTACTCTTCTTTATTAAATTATTTCCCTTTGCAACCTTAAACATAGTTAATCAATTGGAAAATTCTTTTAGGGGGAGGAA
Source organism: Spisula subtruncata (assembly GCA_963678985.1). Taxonomy (NCBI): domain Eukaryota; kingdom Metazoa; phylum Mollusca; class Bivalvia; order Venerida; family Mactridae; genus Spisula; species Spisula subtruncata. The sequence goes on along the minus strand of OY787670.1, from coordinate 34,554,879 downwards.
TTGACATACCTTTCTAATTTAGCTAATACAGGGTGGGGGCCTGAATTGTTATATCTACAGGGCAGATAATGAAATTCAAATAGTTAGGAAGTGGAAAGTGTGTTTAAGCCAAAACATTTGACTTTATTTTATTTGCAAATGCAAATTGATATTTGCAAATTGATTCAAACAACAAAACCAATAAAAAGTGATATTAAAGAGACTGCAGAAAACCTTGTTCTATGGTACATATGTACTCGTATCAGTATAATATCACACTTCTTTGTAATATAGACCATATTCTGTGTGAAGTCACAAACAACAGTAGGAATTTTGTGATGCTTTAATTATCATATAACTTTTTGTCTGTAACACATGTACCAGAGCTTACAACAATAGCTTAGTAACGTCATTAAACCTATACACCAGATGATTGAATGTCAAGCATGTCAGTAACGATTCAAACAACTTTTCCAAAAATGATGTACGATAATTGAGAAACGTAAAAATTGTAGTGTTGTAAGACAAAAAAACTGTTTTGTCTAATATTTCGTGTGTAGATTGAATGTCCTTGGAGAATGGGAATTGAATTCAAAGAAATGATTTTCCTGGATTTCGATTAAAGAAATATCAAGCAGAGACTGTTTTTGTCATCAGAACATGGTTTAATTGATTTATAATTGTCTACTATAGACACCTGCTTTCATACTTGAAATGTGCACAGTCATACAATGTGCAGTTACGGTAGCTGAAGGTGTTTCTAGAAATTGGTCTAGATTTTATTTACTGGATTCGTACATCAAAGCTTAGATTGGCAGATGAAATAAATTGTCAAGTATGTAATGAATTGAAGTAACATTTTGCCCTTTTATAAATTGCCTTTTAAGTCACAGCGAAATGATTAAAATACTACTTTCGTCCATTAACTGTAAGGGTCTATGATTTCCGATATGCAATTATTAAGTGCTGTCAAGTGAGAACGTAACCTCAACAGGAAATTAAGATTCCGATTTTTTCGTGAGAACTTTTTCTCAAATACATGCTCGACATGCTACATGCAATGTAAAAAAGATAAATTGATACACATTTTATGCTGATTTAGAATCGCTATATAACTTGGAGTAGAAATTGAAACATAGAGGATAGAAAGGTTGGGAGAATATTGGGAGTAATAAACTAAATAAAGGACCATTATATGATGACAGAGCAGGGAATTCAGAGTAGGAGAAGAGGGGATTACACAGGGTTGGATCAAGTGAACATAGTAGTTAAAAGATAAACTGAATACAGGTTCCAGTTGTTAAGTAAAGCGCTACTGATCGTCTTTATTCAGTTACCTCCCATTCAATTGAATATAGAAGTAATATTTACATAGAAACACTTTGCTTAGGCAACGGGCACAAGGATTGAAATGGTATGCTATACCAGTTGAAACTACTGGTCGCCAATCAAGCTTTCTTACCAACTGCCATAATTGGACATGTGAAAATTGCAATGAGTCAGTTAACTCATGGGAGTGTAATATTCATCTATGAAATCAAACTTACCAGAGATTTCTATGCACATGCTGTAATATTATCTCTTGCCAATCTTTATTATTTTCTGGAAACAAATAAGCTGATTACTGATAGCACATCCAGTCAAACAAGGGGTGATCAAAAAGTCAAATTGAAATAAATGCTTTGAAGTATCATTAGCGGGCTGATAATAAAATCATATCAGAACATGTGGAAAAATGCTCTAAAATCTTTATTATATGCCTAGCTTAGCCTTTACATAACCAATTGTGTTAAATTTTGAAAGAGACATAACTTCACATTCTGAAAGTATCATGGCTGTGAAAGCATATTTGTGAGATTTCTTTAACATCCCTTTTATTATTATACATAGAGATAAAAAGAGAAAAGAAGTTCAAACGTATCTAGCACAAAGCCATGTTTACATTCTTGTTTTCATTGAATCAAAAAGAACAAGTCAAAACAACTAACACATCACAGCATTTCAAATATAACATGGCAAGAATGAGGAAATTAGTGTTCAAGCTATTAAACAAACTCATTTTTATCAGTTATTGTAGTCTAAATAAATTCTGTTTGAACTATTCAAAAGTAAGATAATGTTTGAAAAAATGATTATAATCAAGTAAAACAGAAAAGTGCAGCAACCTCTGAGAGACTCGCATTTTGACCTCTATTTAAAGGTTTGGGGCCTTGAGGGAATTAAGTTAATAAATTACATTTTTCAATAACAATAAACTTAGAATCATAATCACCTGTATGCATGAGAGACAATCCAAAATGATTTTTAATGTGGACATCTTTAGCACAGTATCCAGCTGACCTAAGCTTTTTCCAACAATGAGACCTCCATATATATATACCGCCACAGTGGCCTAGTGGTTAGGGCGTCCGCCTATGGAGCGGCAGGTTGAAGGTTCGAATCCCGGTGGAAGCTGGGTTAGAACTGATGCGACCGATTGGTGAGCAGCCAGCTAGTTAAAGAATGGTTACCGTAGGCCCATCTCTGCCAGGCGCCCGGCAATATGAGAAGGGATTCGGGAGGTTCTGTGCGCAAGAAAAATAGGTGTCTCATTAGTCAAATTGGCTGGCCCTTTCAATAGGGGTGACACTATAATAAACAAACACTTTTATATAGAGCATCTTTCTCCCAGCAACAGCTGAACAGCTGAAATATGAATATGCTAAGTTGTTGTTACATCCCAGGTCCCGACCATCACCTTTGAGAAGACCATCTTCCTATCAGCTTTTTTAATATTTTTATCTTAAATAAATTGAGATATTTTGTTCATCTAATTACTACTACTACTGTCGATTCAATAATTAATACTAATGAGGGAACTAGTCTTTTTGAAAGAATAGCGGGGACTATCGTTATCTCAGTTACTACTAGTTTAAAACCTACAAAGTTTACCCAACGGAAAAAACACTGTTTATAACCATTATCATTTAACTTTGAACAGACAGTAGAGGTCCTTACACCATATTTGTATTTAAACAATAATACACTCTTACAGTGTGAACTACCTTTATGGAGATTATAAAGTTCCAGTTTGTATTACAGGGGGAATGCTAGTCTTAGAAGTCCTGATGCAGAAAATATCTCACTTTTAACATACTACCAGCAGCCAACAGGAATCTCTATTATATTGCATGCTGGTCCTGCAACATTCACTGACATTATCTGCATGTTATATATTTGGTGCTGAAAATGTACAATAGCATGTAAGGAGGCATGCAATGGTGTTTCAATTAATACTGATTAATTAAAACTGACATGAAACCATCAATGCAATATCACTTTGTACTTTTATTCTATAATATTGATTGGGACTAAAAACTTGGCTAAATGATGTCCAGTAAATCTTGAATGATATTATGTTCAATAAAACAGAAGAATACACAAACTGTGACTGTGGCTGATTGGTTAGGGCTAAATCCCCTTTGGGAGCGGTAGATCGAATCCCAGAGGAAGCTGGGTAAGATAAATAGTGTAGAAATACCTTATAATAGAAACTTGCTAACTTACCTAGGAAGTTGGTACTCTACTTTTTCCACAGTTTTAATAGGTGATGTATGTCAGGATGCCATAAACAGTTGGTTTTATCAATATAATTGACTTCTGAAAAATAACAATACTTTTGAAAATATACAACAAACTTAAGCTTTGAAAATAGATATGAGGAAAAAGGGAAGGCAGCACTCAACTTAACCAACCTACACAGCATTACATTAAACAAATGAACGGAACAATGCCCATTCATAACCTAACAGAACATTGAAAGTTCCTATTTGAATAGAGCTGGATAGTATAGTTTCACAAAAACGTGGTAACCCCATTTGACCAAATGAGGCATTGACCTTGCTACCCAAGTACCTGCTAAACCACATGATACACCTTTTGCTTTTCAGAAGTAAAGCTGTATAAAAACGAAACAAATCAGACAGCCGCACACCCCTTCTCGGAGTTGTCATTCTACAGATGTTCAAAACAAACGGAGGTTAATAAAATTGCCTGATGTTGCCGCTTCTCAATGGTGTCGTTTTGGGATGTTATACAGTACAAGAAATCAAAACTCCACAACTTCATGCTTTCAAAATTAAAGAAGTAAAAGAGACCAATTTATCAGTATCTGAGACAAACTTTGCAACATCATCAGTTGATGGTGCATATACCATTAATATCCATTTTAGGACAATTTATCTTCAAGTTATACACACATTAACAACATCATCTGCAATTGTACCTAGTAAAAGAGAGGATTCTATTTACTCTCAAAGATTTTTAACATTCACAAAAACATGACTCCAGGACACTTAACTGACAATTTAAAACCTACTATAGAATGAATATTTGATGTCCAATAGCAGGTTAAGAAAATAAGAGCATTTATTTATACGTTACTGCCCTGATACAAAAGCGGCAGCATCTTTAGAATGCTGGTACTGCCAGGCGACTGTAATAAAACCAAGTCCCTAAGGACAGAGTAAACGTTGTTGTTATTCTATACAAATGCTAGCCCAATAAATAAGCCACTTAAAGAAAATCAACATCAATAAATATTAATGATGATGTCTAAAACATTGACAATAAAACTTCTCTTGTCCCAGTCTCACCAACTAACAATACCATGTGCTAGACACAATTTCCATCATAGATTTATAGTACAATTTATTCCCTAGTAGCATTTGACTGCACCAATATACTGTGAAATCATTAATTTTTGTGGGGAATTGAATTTCGTGGATTTTGTGGTTCACTTTTAACCAAGAAATCAAATCCCATCGAATACTAATTTTGAACCTTGTTTTTATTACCTGAAATGCAAAATCCACAAATTTATGTTCCATGGAAATGGTCTTTTTTACCAAATCCATGAAATTTAGTCCCATTTAAAAAATTGATTTTACAGTAGTACAATTTATGTCATAGTAGCAATTTGATTGTACTAGTATAAGCTGCAGAAGTCTGCAGATTCTGTATAATAGTATCTGCACTGTTCTGCAGTCATATTGTTAACCCTGGGAATAGATAAGTAGGGTAATAGGACTATAGCAATATAATAAATTTGACTAATAATTACTGCAGGCTGTGAGGTTCCTGAAATGAAAGTAGATCTTATAGTCTGCAGAACTTTGAACAATATACGTAGATTTGCCTATTGCATTTTTCTGATGATCCGAGTTAGAAATTTGGAAATAGGTATCGCTTTGACATCTAGAAAAGACATCACTATGACATCTGGAAATAGACATCACTTTGACATCTGGAAATAGACATCACTTTGACATCTGGACAAAGACATTACTTATGCATCGGGAAACATATGTCACTTTGATTTAAATTATTTTTGCATCTGGAAATAGAAATTATTTTACATAATTTTGACAAATGAAAAGTCATAATTTGACATCTTTAATTTGTATCTAGAAATTGTCTTGCTTTTGATCTTTGTATTGTGACATCTGGAAATATATAGTCATTATATATTTGGTAATTGACATTTTTTTAACATCTGGAAATAAACATTATTTTGTAGCATTAAAAATTCTTTAAAACTTTCATTAGTTAATCATGCAGTTATACCCAGTTTAAACAACTAGCCATTGGAAGAAATGCAATGTGAAAGGTTAGCACAAGTTCAATGTTTTTCATTGTCATTGTTACATAGTTTACGTAGACATCTCATGCAATTATCAAGATAGGTAGATGAATATCAAGCAGACAATTTAGAAGCTATTGAAATTTCTATACAAATAGATTGATTAAAATGATAATTTCTTATACAGACAATTTTGTTAAGCAGAGAGTTAGGATAACGTTTTACTGAGAGGATTTATATCTAGCTATTCTTTGGCAAAAAACAAATTGCTAAATTGTCAAAATTAGTCATTGGACGTCCATAATTCAGTTTTCGTTCAATCATTTGGCAATTATTTATCAAAATAAAGTTACCAAACTACATCCTATACGACATAATAGAACTTTACAATGATGGCCGATTTCCATAACTTAATAACGTTGAACCTTTAAGAGTCTTCGTAAACGTTTGAAAAACTGGACTAATCCAATTGTCCAAATGAACAAGTGCTTTGCGTTCTCTTTACCAATATACAACAATGACATCACTAGCCAATGAAATGGTATTCTCCAATGTTTCAACCCTCGTGCTTCGACAGACAATTGTATAAAACGGTTCAGTAAATACAACCCTTGATTCAATTTGAGCCCGGTAAAATGCTTTTCTCCATCGACTGAAGACAATACATCATTCGCTGAGATTTTTCCCATAATGCCAACTTCTCCAATAATACCAATTTTCCAAGAAAACTCTTCCATCGACATGAGGCTAGTGCTTAGGCATCTATGATTCACTGATACAGGCTTGAGGTGGGTATTTCCAATTTACGTGTCCCTGGGGTCAATGCTTGCCCATAATCTACTGTTTATTACATGATCTACAGCAATTCTATCCACATGATATGAGCAACCAAATCTTACCAATCCATTTATTTTATTTGCCTGCTTCTAGTCTCATAAGGGTTGTATTGAAATAAAAGTGACTTAAGTGCTTCATATCCGATGTTCACATTTCATTAATGATACCAGCATTGGCAACCATGGACTCTTATAGATATATTGTATTTCTAAGTTATAACATCATTTCCTTTGCTTTATATACACATCTATCAAATTGCCATGCTTTTAGATACACAGACAAATACAAACAATTTACATAGTTCATATTCACATGTGTCCATGATACATTATTAAACCACCTTGATCCTCTCTAGGTGCAGAATTCACGGTGTTGGTTCAATATTAAATAGCTGCTTCATACCAATGGAAAAATATTAAATGCCCAACTATGGCACTTTGAATCCTTCTTGTCACTGGCACTGTGACAAAGCACTAAAGTTGAATGCTGCCAACGCTGTCACAAAAGCTAAGAAATTATTTTGACAGACAAAGTAACCAATTTTATCATAAATGGCCATCAGTGTGATTTTATACAAGTTTTTTGAACAGTTGGTGAGATCCCACACCAAAATGGCAAGCTTAATTAAGCTTGCGTGAAGATTGCGTGAAGCTTGCGGCTGCAAGCTTAATAAGCTTGCGCAATTGAAATATTAAGCATGCGCACGCTTGCATTTGGAACCCTGGCAAGCGTGTGGCATGCATGCGGCACGCTTGCAAGCGTGCTGCACGCTTGCAAATAAGCGTGCGGCACGCTTGCAAGCTTGCGGAAATATTCAGGCTTTGCAAGCTTAACCGCACGCTTGCAAGCTTGATCGCAAGCTTGCACGCTTGCAAGCGTGCTGCACGCTTGCATTTGGAACCCTGGCACGCTAGTCGCATGCTTGCAAGCGTGCTGCACGCTTGTTAGATGGCATGCTTGCGGGATCGCAAGCATGCAAGCGTGCGATTTAACAAGCGTGCAGCACGCTTGCAAGCATGCGACTAGCGTGCCAGGGTTCCAAATGCAAGCGTGCAGCATGCTTGCAAGCATGCAGCATGCTTGCAAGCATGCAAACCTTCGGCCTCCATGAAAGATGGCTGCCTGAAAAGTAATCTGAATTTTGATTATTTTTAGCTCGACTATTCGAAGAATATGAGAGCTATTACAGTCACTTGTTCGTCGGCGTCGGCGTCGGCGTCGGCGTCGGCGTTGCATATGGTTAAAGTTTTGCATGCAAAACTTTAACCTTGGTTATATTTCAATAACCAGTGCATATATTGGATTGAAACTTTGCACTGGCTTTCCCTGTCATGTAATCAACCATGTTAGATAACTCTTGCATGAATTTAATGCAAATTATGGCCCTTTTTTACTTAGAAAATTTGGTTAAAGTTTTGCATGCAAGTTACTAATAAGGCCATATCTCAAATAGTATCTGTGCTATGGCATTGAAACTAACAACACTTACTAACCATCATAAGGCAATGGTACCGGTCATGGGTAATAGCTCTATTATGATTATTATTTGAGTTATGCCCCTTTTTAACATAGAATTTTCTTGGTTAAAGTTTTGCATGCAAGTTTCATTCAGACCATATCTCAGCTACTATCCATGATACTGCATTGAAACTTACAACACTTGTTTACCATCATCAGTCAATGGTATCAGTCAAGGGCAATAACTGTATTATTTTTTTATTTCATTTATGCCCCTTTTTAACATAGGAGTTTATTGGTTCAAGTTTTACATGCAAGTTCTATTCACGCCATATCTTAGTTACTATTTATGATATTGCATTGAAACTTATAACACTTGTTTATCATCATTAGTCAATGGTACTGGTCAATTGTAATAACTCCATTTTTAGTTTAATTCGAGTTATGCCCCTTTTAACTTAGACTTTCCTTGGTTAAAGTTTTGCATGCAAGTTACATTCAAACCATATCTCACCTACTATCAATGATATTGCATTGAAAAGTTAAAATTGACTCCTTTAACAAATCATATCTTACTCATATGATTATTTTGTAGAAACTTTGTTATGTCAGTGGATGTATACAATTCCCTTTAAACATACACATTTCTTGAATAGAGTACAGTGCCGCTTGAAGTCTTAAAATCATTTTCACTGACAAATATTTGTTAATAGTCCAGTGTTGAGATAATTGCCATGCCTCAACAACCATTGTACATTAGCTTTCATTGCCATGTAGTCAACTAAGTAGCGTAACTCGCGTTTCAATATAATACAAATTTTAAATGGCCTGTTTTGAACTTATATTTTTTCTGACAAATGGCTGCGAATAGTCGAGCGCGCTGTCTAGTGACAGCTCTTGTTCATTGTTGTTGTTTTTTAAATTTAAATAAAACAATTTATTAAAATTAGCAACAATTTATTAGCAATTGATGAAATCATACATTTAAATGATCAGCATTGTGTAATGAGATTTAAAACATACATAACCAGATTCCAGCTAATATTCAAGATTCACACTGCACGCTTGAGTCACCTTGAAAGAATTTAAAAAACAATTACATATGGTCAATATTTTACTTATGTCATTTGAATCAAAATAAAAAGTTTTCCAAAGCAAGACAATGCATTTCAAGGCTATTAGTAATATGTCCCATTCATTGAAAATAAAATAAACAACTGCTTCAATTTTTTGTTCCGTTCTCAAAGTTTTGTATATGATCTTATCACAAATTCTCTGGCACATATTCTTCATGTTCTGTATCCATGGCATGTTTCTGTTTGTCATTTTGAATTGTCCTCTTATTTGTCTTGCACCATGACTGAAAATAAAATTTAACAGTTACATATACAATGTTAACTTAATTTAGAACCAAACTGAAAGATGTTGAAAAGAATACTCATTGATTATGTTTATGTTAATTTTTATCAATACACACAATATATATTTTATAAGAGGTTTTGATTGGTTATCAAACAATAGAAGTTAGGTGTAATATAATATCATTAAAATCATGCATTACATTGGGATGCTGAGTTACATAATGGATTAAATTTATTTGACCAACTCCTCTTAAACTCAATATATTTGACCTTTTAAGGAACAGTATAAATCTCTGCAACGTCTACAGTAAACTTTGGTTAGTACTGCCATGGATGCCACAATACTGAAATAGCTAAATTCCTGGTCAAGCATGCAGTCATGCCACACTTTTGTCAGTGGTACAATATGAGTTTTGACCTGAAATGTATTATAGAAAATAAACTATAAATTATAGATATGGCACATTTTTCAACCTGGTACATTGGTTTTATTTCTTACTGTTGTACTAATGCAAATTGTTTCATTCTGAAGGTGCAATGCAGTATTTACAAAAATATGGTTTTCAATAATATTAAAGGACACTGTGATCAAAAGCCAGCATAATTTACCAGAATGCTAAATCGCTGATAAATTACCACTTAGTATTGTAACATGTGGCTTTCATTTCCCTTGGTCTTAGTGCATGGTTGATTTAGCCAGCTTTAGGTTTGTTATTAAATAATATAAGAAGGCAACACATACAAATGCAGTATAATATCAATGTCTGAATTAATTATTAAATATCAACACATCTTACCTAGTGTTTAATTGAGCTGTAATCCTTTTCATACTGTTCTCCAGGTTTACAATCACTGATTGGAATAAACCATGTAATGTCTCCCAAAATGTTGTTAAGTCTATTATAAACTGATATAATTTAGCATCCTGATACAAATAGTTTTCCTGTGATCAAGAATGTTGATTTATAAAGCACTGTACACACATACACATATTTGTTTGTTAACCATCCAAACATTCAAATCTGGTACCATTTGTATGGACCAGTCTCCAGCCAATGGCTAATCAGATTCAGTTACAGCTGTGAGGCTCACTTGGGGGTGAAATGGTCAGTTGGTAATTGTATACATACCAGCACATGTATTATTCTGCCTATTGGTGCCCCTGTACTTATGTTACAATACTACAGAAACTGGCTTATCAGCAGATCTAATTTTAGAACCTTCTCTCATTGACCAGCAGGGTGTTATAATCTATAAAGGTTACTATGATATCAATCCTAGGCGAATAGAATCAGTTGCTCCATAGAATGAGATTGAAAAAAATCAGGTTTACAAAATAGGTATTAAAACAATTATCAGCAATTCTGAACTGGGCATTTCAGTGTATCTTTTTCTTTATAACCAGTACATCATTCTTTTTGAATTAGCATAGTTAATGCTGTTACTAATTCATGATCCTTTTAATTTTCTAAAAAAATCAATTTACTAATGATTAAACTATTTAATTAATATTAGCACTATTTATCAATTATAAAAAATGTATAAATGACATACAGCAGTTTTTACAGAATTTTTACAAATGCCTTATTTAGTATTTAGTATGAAAATCATTAAGTCAAATTAATATAATTTTCAGATTCTTCAAATTAAGTTCTTTGTTTTGAATCCCATTGTGCAGGGGAAAATTGTTTAGATTATGGCATTATGATTTTTTAAAACATTTTTCATGTTTTAGGACTTTGGATATGATCATATTTGTTCACTGATAATTTAGCATGAGATTTGCTTCAGATGATATTTAACCCACTCATATACACAAGTTTCATACAAATTATATCAAATACCATAACATACTGAACTCCAGAATGTTGACTTTTTTGTAAAATGAAAATAACAGTCAAACCTCCATAATAAGACCACTATTCTTTCCCCCTTGAAAATAGTCTTTTTATTGGGCCGCTCTCATTATGTTGAGGTTAAATTAGCAGTAAAAGTTGACCTTCAATTAAAACTATATTGTGAGGTGGTCTTATTACTAAGGTGATATTTTTTTATTAAAACACAAAGCTTCACTTTCATTCCTCAAGACATTTTTCAGAGCTTCTTGGTATAATTGTAGAAGAATGTACAAACTCATTTCTGTTCTATCAATGAGAATGATTTGGAATATATACACTTAGCAACTTTGGATCTTCTGCATGCTTAAGTTATTGTGCAAGCTTGCAGCCTTGCAAGCATGCAGCCTGCAAGCTTAATTTTTTGTGCAAGCTTGCAGGCTGCACGCTTAAATTTTTGTACAAGCATGCGAGCCGCAAGCTTAATTTTTCTGCACGCTTGCGCAAGCTCAGCTGCAATCTTAATCGACCAATTTAAGCTTGCGGCAAGCTTGTAAGAAGCGTGCGCACGCTTCGTGCACGCTTCCCGCATGCTTGCATTTTGGTGTGGGATAAGGCCAAAACAAAATAATGTTGTGGTTAAGGTTCCCTACCTACCCTATTATTTTGCTGCTACCCTACAACATTTTATCGAAAATTAGAAGCCAAAAGAAAACAATCGTAAGTAAGTATTGACAAAAACTAAATAAATATATAATATTAAAAAACAAAATGTTTCCCCTACCTACCTACCCTTATTGTTTTGGGCCCGTAACCTGAACCACAACATTATTTTGTCTTGGCCTAAATCATAATTTCTTTTCTATACAAAAAATGGTAATTATTTTATGAAGTTTGTCTTGTAGGAAAGTGTTTACTTTGATATTGGAAATTATCTTTTGCAGATTCTGCAAGGATCTAATATGCCAGAACTTATTACAAAATATTTATTATTAATAATAGATTTGCTTCCAGAAACACTGAGATAACTTATCTATACAGAACAACTGTAACCAATACAAGCACAGCAGGACCTATTGACAAACTGAAAATGAAATCCAATATGGTAATATGGCAATAAACATAAAAGTTATCCATAGATCTATAATTATAAGTTAAGAACAATAAAACTATCACAAAACTGTGCAAATTACTAGAAAACCCACAGGTCACTGGTCATTTGTTTGAAATAGTTGGAGATTTAAAGCCACTTAAGTGTTTAAAAAAGAAAATTAGCACCAAGCACTTAGCCAGCAGCCCTACGTGAGTCAGCAACAGGGCAAATGTTATTGTCTAAAATTTTGCTTCAGGAAAAAAAGATGTTTAAATTTCATCTCACAAGCATTATACTAATTGAATAACCTAATGTAATCAGGCAAAACACCTTAACTGATTCAATCAACAATCTACTTCAAAACAACAATAGTTCTAAACTATCTCCAGGCTTAATTGGTGCGATACTCAACAAAAAACGTAGCAAGCTTAAAAAAATTGTTGTCTTGGAAAATAATCACCTATCTCAAAGTACAATTTTAAAGGTTTTTCCCGTTTGAGCAAGAAATTCAGGTTTCCAAGCGCTGCTTGAGTTCTAATGGTGGGAATAAACTCAGGCGGGATTGTCTTCCCTTTCATTACACAAAAATATTTTGAGTCAATAAATGCACGATTATTGGCAATTTAAAAGTGCACAAATATGAAATGAAGTACTGTAGAGTATCTAACTTTGCACGGCATGAAACTGCACCCACAATAACTGTACTTTAAATTTTTGTTTGGGTGCAGCCAAACGCGTCAGTAGCAGATTCGTGACATTTAGTTAGCGCCATTTTCTGCCTCTAAGCCCGCCCCTGCACTCAACATTGTTTCAATACACGGTCGCACTAAAAGAAATTACAGAAACATCACCTTTCTATACGGTGGAATATTCAACTACAGTGCCTTATGAACGCATAACTGTTTGTCGGGCCAGACACCGTCAAGTTTTCAGCAGAAACACATCTCCAATTTCGTGAAATTAGCATTGCACGTGCATCCGAATTATTTGGTGTAAATGGCGTCCTTATGACCAGGGGAAGCAACTATGTATTCTTGTAAGTTGCATATTTATGACCAGGGGAAGCAACTATGTATCCATGTAAATGGCGTCTTAGCCACTAAGGGGAACAACCTTGCAAGCGGATTGCCCATTCTGTAAACATGTATTATGAACAAGATACATTATAAAAGCACCAGTACAGTAAAAATACCGGACTTGTTCTTAATAAAACTTGTTGTTAATAAAAATGCCAGTTCTTCCAAAAATAGAGCTACCACACTCTGGTCAATTTCTGGTTATCACAATAAGCAACATGTAAACCAATGACATTATACTACAGTTGGCTATCGATGGCTTTTCGATATCATCTTGTGCTTTGTAGCTAGATCTAAAAGTACTCTAATCGTTGAACTTTTTAGAGTTGTATTGGTTGCATTGCGCTTTGCTGGATTGTGGTTTGTGGTGAGATGGGTTGTCCTATGTTATGTTGCCTCCATTTCATTCACGAACAAGTCGATGTCAGTATAAATAAAATATCATTTAGTAATGTTTTCCTACAGAGTTATGCTATTTGTTGGTTCCATTGCAATTCGTCAAGTACATGCATACAGTACCAAAGTTATGATGAATGTAGTTAGAAACGGATATAAGTTCTAATATGCTGCAATACGTACTGTCGTAGTGGATTATGTTCGCTGTATTCAATATCTCCAAGAAGAATATTCCTATATTCCTAATATGAATTCAATATTAAGACTGACTGCACTGATATTGTCCAGTGTACGGACTGGGACGGTCTACAATTACCATGGCTTAATCCCTCACTGTCAAATAGTAATGGGAATATTATTGTAATGGCCTCGGGGGATCCCGGGTGTGCACAGTGGTTAATTAATATCCCTAACTTGCAATTATCTCATGTATTGGAATCTCCCTTCACTGATTAAATTGCTTCAAATGCGCGAAAGCGAAATGATGAGATAATTTCAAGGTATAATTCATCTAAATTAGGAAAAGGCATCGACGATAGTTTTGTCTAAAAAAACAACACGGAAATTAGCCTCGATTTAGCAACGAAATAGCTCCCGTGACGTTCATCTTTATGTGCTTATAACATGCATTCATGATTTGTTTACATAAAACACCAACTGGCTGTTTTTGTTGACATCGAGAAATTCTTCTTGTGAAATTAGGGATAGTAAAATGCACCCAGTGTAATAACACTGGCACCTGACTGACACGTGCCTCGAACAAACTGTGAGACTGTTCAGAACCACTCAGTGCATGTCGATGTCCATTATATGATTATTATATCCATAAATACAAGTTCACACACTATAAAGTGTGGACAGATTCGGTCTGTATAAGTTTTAAAGTATTTAAAACATGACTATTATATTGAACACACCTTCACCACAATTCGTTGTTAGAAGTATAATAGTCAATACAGGGGACTTACTCACCAACATTGTAAGACTGAAAATCAACATTTATTAGCACTGCCATTTCTTTGCAATTAGATTTAAACTGAATCTGAATATTTGTTGTTACCCACAGAACCTGTATACCCATTTATATCAAAACAACATGAGTACGAATAGAACATTTGACAATATAAGGTCTAAGTCTGAGTTTCAGACATACATCCTTGGTGAATAAGGCCCTGAATAATTTGAGTAGCACTACATGAATTGCATTTTCCGTAAGTACAATGGTTTATGACTTCAACGCATGCATCTTTTGCTCATGATATGTGTTTTATACTCTCCTTTAATTTCATAAACTTTATCACCTCAGGGATATTTTGGCATTAAGAAATCTTGTCAAATCTTCTGTAACCTCAAGAGTATACTTGTGTGAAAAATCTCAGCTTAAACAGACTACGTTATTTTACAGATAGTTTATGAGGCATTGTTTTATGCATCCTTTGGGACATTAAAATGACTACAAAAAATGTAGTCCCAAATTTAACGGATATGTAGAAAAGGCGCGAACGTTTTCCCGCGATAACTAACATGCCTGTTTCCGTGACACTAGCCATTCTTCATGAAAACACTCTAAATCTGTATTGTCAGTTAGTCATTTTGTTGAAACAAGAAGAAATTATCCAGATACACGGTGTGAATGTTTAAGTAGTCTCTAAAGTGATATGTTTTCACAGAATATGACTGTTACTGACACTAATGGAATTAAATTGAACCGTATACGTGGACAAACTGAATTGTTCTGAAGTATTCAATCGTCGACTGTTCAGGATGAGTATTCTAATCGCTATTTAGGTCAAAGTGAGAGAAAATTAATTCAGACCAGCATATATAATCAACAAATTGTTAATCGTTTAGTTTCAGACGTAACCTTTTACCTTTTTAGTTATCTCTCCAAAGAAATAGCCACGGTATAGAGCATATACTACAACCTAACTTTGTTTTTTCTCAAATGTTATTGCTAGAGGTTGTACTGCACACCATGGTGGTTTATGATAAATTTTTAACCAATGCAGAATTACACAAAATGACATACTGTGTTATTGAAAAATTCTAAGGAACTTGTTGACATATAAGAAGGAAGTGTGACGTCATAGTTCTGAAAACAAATAGTGGGTGTTAGTTGCAAACAGTGTTGACATACATGGAGTATCCATACAGAAACCATCCACCATTGTCATGAAATGATTAATGAAACACATTCCTTTGCTATTTTAAAAAAATAGTATTTGGATAACTACATTGATGACTTTGTTTGGCTTATAGGAAGGACAGGGAGTATTGGCGTAGTTCTGGTAACTCTGAGACCATGGGTGACCTTGTTAACATCGCAACCATGCAGAAACTGTGTAGACACTGGTGTTGATTGTATCAGTCAATGTGCTGATTGGATGATTATTATATTTGTTTTGATTATAAGGATGATTTACCCCCTGACAAATACACGTCAACAAGATAATCATGTAAAGACGTGTCAGTACATTGATAAATACAACTTTCGCTTCCTTTTCTCACAGATTTAGGTGTTTCATACTTGAAATATTTGGATAAATTGAATTGATCTCATCACTGTGGTGTCTACGTATTGGCGTCTAAACATCCCTCCAACGTAGGGGTAGGCAATTCACGCTGCAATTCACGGTAAAATTCGCAAGATATCATATGCACGTCATGTGAGTTTGTGACTCTGTGACATTGGTTATGATAAACATTAACAATTTGTACATTAGCAGACAAGGTCAATTACTAGTCTAATATGGAATGCAAGAAAGAGAAATAAATTGTATATCAAATAAGAAGTTAAATTAACAATTGAGCAAAATGTCAATCCCAGAAGCTAACCTTAAAAGTTCTGTATCTGCCTTTATATTTTAATGTGCATTACAAACAAACGAATTGATTACAAAAATCAAACGACTCAAAACGAAAATGTACATTATTCTTCTCTGTCAAAAATGAAAGTTGAGAGGCAACAGAAATATAAATGATATCATTCTAACATATTATCGGACATAAAACATTCAATTTGTTTTTGCGACAAATGTTAATCTTAACGAATACTGAGCGATTTCAAACCTGTTTAACAATATATAGATCAAGTGAGCGTGACGTGCATGGATTAAAGTGATATGGATTTTACCAGCCTGTGCAGATTATGAAAGAAAACCCTTCAGTTGCTTCTCTGTTACAAACAGAAATTAAGATGAAACATACTTTCGCAATCTGCAACCAAATTAGTCTAATGTGTCACATGTATAAACATTATTGGGAAATGCTCTTTTGAAATAGTATTTATAAAGATAGTTTTCTCGGGCCTATTACATTTGCAACTGAGTCCAGACATCGTTTTCATAAATGCGTTTCGAATTGAATTGTACCAAAGGGAGACAAATCTTACACATCAATAGTGTGAAAAGAGAACAGTTTACGTATCAAAGACGATCACAACAATGTTGATATTAAACTTATTGCTCTGAAGGCGCTTAAATGTCGGAACGTAATGTACAAATATTTTAACAGACACTTTATTGTGTCATTGAAGAATAACTGGAGTCAATTGAATATTCCTGAGAATTGGGGAAATTAATCTATCGTCATTCAGCAAAGAGAAAACCGTTATATAATTCTATGTTCATTAACCCAATCTTGATTAGATTCATACGCCTATTCACTTTAATTTCTTATCTCTACAAGCTACACATTTCGTGATTAAGGATTATTGATTGGTTACGTAATTGCTGAAGTATGGAACGATTGCGCGTGTTTGACGCATTTTGAAAATGATATATAGATTTACAACATTTTACGGATGTTTATTTTCCACTCGACGAATTATCATCTTCAAAATACTAAATCAGGTCTAGTTATTGCACGTTGTGAAATTACAAGCAAATTACGCGCGTCATTCAGAAAAATAATCCCTCCGCCAGAAGGGTGGTTGTTCGTTTTTTGTCGTAAATGTGATAAAATCCTTGATGCTGTGTATTTAGAACGGCAGTATGATACTTTCTGAGAATACCTTCCAACTGATGTTGTTCTTGAACTCTGATTAGTTTTGCACATTAATTTCACAAAGTTTTCACGGATAATTTATCCTGATCTTTCGAGGATTTGATTTGTACAACATTATGGGGCAATAGAAACACGTAATTGTGGTGTAAGATACCAGCGATTGTGTGCATATAAAATAGAAATAATCATCCTGCCAGTCCTTGAATGTCTTTATATACGTGTAGCACGGCTGTTATGTCATTCAAATGTTATCAATTATATCTGTACATTTTATTGTGACGTGACGAAATTGATTCGAGTTACAAACCAAGACAGAAATTATGTCAGTTGATATTTTAAGTCATAATTTATTTGTTATACTCTCTTCATCGAGTGTTTACTGTTTAATGCTCCCCTCTGGTAACACGTTTTGTGTCCGCCATATACTAGTAGTATAGTCTCGAAATATATTTCGTAGATCACCCTTCATCTTAGCCCTAAAAGTTGCTTTATATGCCCTACGGTTTTGTTGCTGAACAGTCAGAGATTTTACGTCCATACTCCCATGTATGTTGTTAACGTAGGAAGAATTTTACAATGATAAACTGTTACATGCAGAGCATAGCCTGTAATTGCCAAACTTTCGGTGATGTGTACGAAGTGCAGATAGATACCGTTAACACTGGTATGCACCGTGTTTTCCTGGCAAAACGGTAAACACAACGGTTCTGTACCTTTCTTACGTCGTGTTTGCCATTGTTCATTGGATGCCCGCATAGGAATATACCTAAAATAACAACAAGCTATATATAGGAATTATAAATAACAACATTCAAAAAGTTATGCTGTCATTTAAAAGAATATTCAAAAAAGTTTTATGTGATATATATCGTTGTTGTGTTAACTTACGTTTTAACCTCAGAAATGTTTAATTTGTTATCGACGAGGCATTGCGATGTCAACGTTGCGCTTTGAAAGCAATTTGTGTTCATATAACTATATATCATTGCCACAGAATGGAATCAATCTTAGCAACAGAAGCATTTGGAACATGAAAAACTACTTAGGATATAAATCTCCATTCTCTTTACGTTGGATATATTCATTGGTTTGCATTTTTTTTCACATTTTAAATTGCCCGTTAGCGAATTTATTTGATGGCATTTAAACTTTTAAAGCCATTTTATTCTAAATTATTTCAGTTATAACAGCGGTAATTTGTGGTTCTAACCAGTTTTCTGGAGTTGTTAATCAACCAGTACCAACCGCCGTGTACAAGTTTGTGTTAAAAAATGAAATACGACATCAACATGTTTAATGACAACGGACAAACAAACAGAAATCGCTGCTCAATTGACCGACAGCAAAAGCCATTCGCTAAATAAAATTCATGACTTTGATCCATACCTTATAAGATGTAACTTTAATAGGATAATTTGAACATTCACATACTTTATATCACTTCGATTCAACCCATACTCTCTCAATTTGCAGTTTATTGAACAGATGTCGTATTAAACTGTGTTCATGAAGCGACAAATATATTGTCTCCAAATTAATGAACACGATTTATTTGTTATTATAAAAAAACAATTATTTGTTTTTAACAGTACTTCCTGTACAATTTAAATCCTTAAGGCACTCTCTATTCGGCCTGAGTCTATGCAATTTAACATTTGTCAAAATATTTTTATTCATTACTTCCATTATAATTACTGATAGTTTACAAAAAGGTAAAGGGAACGAATTGGTTTACGTTGCCGGAACAGATTTATCGCGATGGTTCGCACGAACTGTTACCCAATTTCATTGAGGTGATTCTACAAAACATGGACTTCGGAAGCTTCAGATCAACGAGCGGAGATTACAGAACAACCAAGCTAATCGTTTGTTTACGTAAACGTCTAAGTGCAATCATGCAAAATTCCCACAAATCCATTTAATACTGCGGAGATATTTTTCACTGCTTGGTAAAAACATACAATTCCAGTAGTCTTTTCTGTAACAACCAATTACAAGCTCTGATGCTGACGATAGTCGCAGTTTTTCACTACAACCAATGTAGTATTATCGATTCATTTTTTCTTATTTTTTTTTCTCAGATTATGAGGAACTAATTTCACCATCATATTGTTTTATTGAGTTATTGTAGCTATATTTAAGAGAGTGGATATATTTATGAGAAGTAGCGTAAAGATTCTGCCACCCATGTCGTCATAACGGTCCGTATAATGTCAGACAAGACTGTAAAGTTCTATTCCGGCCCAGACAGGTTTGGCACAAACGTATGTCCGGAGGTATCACTTACTATATAAATCCGTGCTATTGCTTCACGCTATTTGGATATCTCTACATGAAGGTTACGTAATTTTGTGGTATTTCTGTACTGGAAAGTATATATTTGCACAAAAAACCTGCTTGTAGGTGTGAAACAAAATAATTGAGTTATATCTACAAGTATTTGGCATGTTTCTGATCCAATTCACGATCTCCAAACCGTATTTCACGTAAACTCATTTTCAATCAACACCAAACTTAAATTCTCAGGCTTAATCTTTCATAGATGCGTATATCGTGCTTAGCTTATTTTTGTTCCACTAACAGGAAAGCATAAAATGTGATTGCATGTTATGAAACATTTTACTGGTTGGATTAGATGTACGACTTTGCTATAATAAATATACATTGAACCTACGCTTACTTTAATTAATGCGTTTGATTTGAGACCTACCTCAACGCAATAAGTCTTATCTCATGTGTACATGTATTTTGTTTACTGTTCATGCAAAGGTTTGAAACTTCGAACATCCTATCGAGAATTCTTGACTATTTCATTCTGTGGTAAATATCTATTGCGAGACAAAAATGATCGATGGAATCAAAATGTTTGAACACCGTGCTGTTTTAATACTAGTATTTGGTTGCTTATTGACGAAAAATGTCACATTTGTACCCGGACACTAGTATAATCACTGAACCATCCACAAACCGGCACATACAAAATGATAAAAAATAAAAGCTTACTTTAAGGATCTAACACCCTTTCTAAGACATCCTAGCTCAAATTAAAGGAATCTCAACATGACCCAGGGATATTGCGTGTATGCGAGGCTCGACAAGTTAATAGACACTAATGTCTTTAAGGAATGGTGTGCCGTTATAGTACTTATGTGTTTTGTAACTTAATATTGTGTATAGAAAAGTAAAAACCTAATCAGAGCTCTTCATTTATATATTTATATAGCTAGTGGAGCCGTAAAACCTACCCCCTATCATGCATGCATATAGTATAAAGTGTCCTTATATAAATACACATAAGATCACGTGACGACTTCTGTCTTCCCTGATAGACTTCAGATGTTCATCTAAGAAATGGCAAGGGTTTCTACCTTAGTTACCATTCCCAGGAGCGAGGAGTTTGATCGAACCATCCATTGAGATATAAACTTTCAGGAAATTAGCAATTGTCCGTTTTTTCTGCGATAGCATTCCACTAATTTACACATCTTTATCTATAAGGGTCCAATCAATGCATATCAGGCTTGTGCGTAAATCAAATATTCGAAGATTGTTCGTTTCACCAAAGTAAATTGTCAAATAGCGCAACGTTTGAGAAAAGAAATTTGGCTGAGACTGTTAGGGACTTGATTAGAATTATTCCCCTACAAATCATTACTTGCGCAATTCCCGTTTATGTTTGGTAATTCCGATGCTTCGTGGATAATGTCTGTGCCTCAGAGATGAGCCACTTATCTGTCGAGCAAACATTCAGGATTGGTGAACATCAAACTGAGACGTCAATCACTGGAAACATACATCAAGATTTGATCCATGTAAAACCGTCCAGAATCCGAATTATCTAAATGTTGCTTTGAAATAATTACATAAATTGTTTGAAATATTACATATCTGTGGCATTTATCAAACACCATAGCGTCGAGGGTCAAACAAATTTGATACCAATTCAGTATCTATTTTGTTGTGTAAATTATATACGTTTGTTATTGTGCGACCAGTCAAATTGTTGACAAGTCAGCAAATTGCTTGCACCGATTGCACTTATTCTTATTTTAGGTCGATTGAGATTCTACAAATCATACCAATCACTCATTGGTTTTCATGTCCATCGAGGTATCAGAGAAGAGAAGCTCCAAGCAGGTTTGTTAGTTGTTTTGGTATGACGTTGCATTGATATAGATAAAACATTAAATACATTTTAACAAAAAACAAAGCAAATTCTCAGTACATTTATTATAAGTACGTATACATAAACATCAAAATCACAATGACTAGTCTGGTTCTGTCGCTCTGTTTTGCACCGTATTTAACTTGATATTGAGGTCAATTATCTAGGAAATATTTAAGTGCCCGCAGGTTGGTCTCACTATTGATGGTTAACTGTAATGGTGGTAGGATGTTCAAAACGGATAATTATTAGCAGACACAATATATGCAATATGCGACAATAATGAGTTTTAATTGCTGATAATTGACATGCACCACGTAAAATGTCTCACTGTTGTAGAGATAATTGTCTACAACAGATGGTACTTATACCACCCAGTAGAACCATTAACATGCATTGACCATCGTGGACATATGTTCATTTGTTTTAAGACGTTTTGTTATAGTGCTCTTTATTTCATGGCTATTGCAGCAGTATGTCAATGTTAGTATGTGTGTTTTATGAAAGAAAACACTGAACATTGGATCGTAGTTATTGAACCACCTGCCAATTAAATATCAAAGACAGATAAATATCTGTATCTGGCCTGTATTGATTCGAAAAATTATAGAAAATAATTTATTTCCAGCAGTAAAATCAGCAACATGAAAAATCCCTAGAAATATTTTATTTGGACTATTGGTGTTGGCGACTTTCAAATGTTTGTTTTTAATGCATACTAATTAGGGAATGTTCCGCATTCGTCCATGTTCATGAATCATGATGTGAAGATTTAATATTGAACTTGTTACATTAAAAACCATCCCTGTTAAACTCTATGTTGATTCTAAGACTTTGATACACATTCGTAGAAAGTCAACACAGCCCAGAAAACGAGGCATAAGTAACATCATATTTTAAAAAAGCAATGGGTGGCGAGGACAAGAAAATCGTCAGACATAATGTGTTTTGGTGCCTAGTATCTAGGATACAAAAACAGTTTACTAAGTTATTCCACTTTACAGCAAAAATTTACGAATGAAATTTGTTCGTCAGTAAACCATGCTTATATTTTTAGAATTCGCTCTTAAAAGACACGAAAATTACGATCGAATGCGACTGAAAATATTCTTTATATAGTTATGTGATAAAGTTTCCATATAATGTAATAATAATTAACGAACAAAGAATGATGACTATATTAAATGCCGGAACATCTTTAAGATTGCAGTTGGTGTGAAAACGAGGTTGTTAAAGTCTATACTCATCAAAAGAAAATTTTCCGAACAACTTATTTTCATTGCAACCTTAGGCGGTTATTTCCGAAGTTAACAGAGAATTAGGGACGCTTTTCTCCAATTACCAACCCCGCAGCTATGGTTATAGGTTAAGCGAAGTTTCAGACATGAGGCTTGTTCATTCTCATCATGTTCCCTTTATTCTTACTAATTACAAATTGCGTATACGACTGCTCGTACTAAAGTGTGTTTGAATGTGAAAAAATAGGTTATGCGTTTAATCAACCTAACAACATGGACAAATTTTGCAAAACAATTAACAATACTAACGTTGGTACAGTATAAATGCCAACTAGTGGCGGTGCGCATAAATCCCGAACGGAACGTGTGAATTTCCTTTGTCCTGGTTACATACACATGTTTCATAAATATGGTTCTATGGTAGAAAGATACACTTCGACTACTTGCAAATCATCACATATTACGAATTCATAAAAAACCGGACATTAAAAGCTACTCCTTGATTAGAGGTGTTATATGTATTTTGAATTCACCTTTACTATATTGATCCCTACTAATACGTAATGTTTTCTTTAACTTATATCATTGCATAGATATTTGGTTTGAAATTTGCGTAAATTTATGATGTTTTCCTATCACACATAGTCCCGTGATGTACCCTACGATATAAGCTTATATCTTTGGGTATGGTCATGGGACTATCGATGACTAGGAAACCAAATGCCTATGGTGCATTGTACCTAAACATGGAGTAATCGAGGATCCAAATGGTTCAAGAAATTCAGCATCGGTACTTTTTCCATTTTGGTTGTAGAAAAATACATCCAGTTACCTACGACGATATGATATCCCACTTAACATTTGTAAGGATGAGTTTAAACCAGTAAGCAACATACAATCATAATGTATGAATTTATTTTATGTAGAACATATGGTATACTGGATGGGTATATAAAATGCAAAGACCGGCTTCGACAATTTTTTATGTTTACACCTCCCAGTAAAAGAATGATAAAATATAAGCTGGATTCATTCAATTCCATAGACAGACACATATTAACGATTCAAGAAATTTATGGACTTAATAAGAACATTCATAAGAAGACAGAAACCGCCTGCAAGAAGTATGGAATGTTATTGCACGAGTGGGACGCAGACGTAGTATTAACATAACACGTAGAATATATGTGTCAAGTATTACTGATTATTATTTGCACCAACTATTAGTTCTGTCGACGAAAAGTAATAAAATAAACAATGACTGTATAGAGCCTAAATCTTGCTTGTTATTTACCATTAGATATAAAATAAACATGAACTATGTATTCGTAAAATGCATAAATTGATCATTTCTCTAGTTCCGGAGTGGTGTCGACATTACGTGCTTTTATTCTCAACCGGCGTTTGTTCTGAACACTAAATACTTACTTGGAGATGGAATCAGACATTCCTACATTGATCAATGTTTATGGTATGTATACTATAACACTAATGTATATTTCAAATCTGCATCATAAGGCGCTTCTTTTGAGCCTTTTGTCGTGAAAATCGGAACTTGTCATGTTGACCTACTTGTGCTCGTAGTTTAATAAACTTGTTTTACCATAAGTAAAGATTGATTGGCAGACATTTTTTCTTGTTTCTCAAAATAGTGATTGTGTACTTACGACCATTCGAAGCCTGCAATATGTCAATTGCATTGCAAATTAGTCCGTGATTTGAAAACGGGATCAAAAAGTTTTTTCAGGTTATAATAATTGGCATGATAAAATTATAGAATGTTTATATAACACTATTGAATAATAGCAGTTAGTATAGTGCCTTTTGACAACAGAAGCAAAATAAAATCCAATATGGTAGTATGGCCATAAACATAAAAGTTATCCATAGATCTATAATTATAAGTAAAGAACGATCAAACTATCACAAAACTGTGCAAATTACTAGAAAAACCACAGGTCACCGGTCATTTTTAGGGAATAATTGGAGATTTAAAGCCACTTCAGTGTTTACAAAAGAAAATTAGCACCTAGCACATAGCCAGCAGCATTACACGAGTCAACAACACGGCAAATATTAGTGTCTTTAATTATGCTTCAGGAAAAAAAGATGTTTAAATTTCATCTCCCGAGCATTATACTTATTGAATAACCTAATGTAATCAGGCAAAACACCTTAACTGATTCAATCAACAATCTACTTCAAAACAACAATAGTTTTACACTTAGTCTATCTTCAGGCTTAATTGGTGCGATACTCAACAAAAAATAGAGCAAGCTTAAAAATTGTTGTCTCGGAAAATAATCTCCTATCTCAAAGTACAATTTTAAAGGTTTTTCCCGTTTGAGCAAGAAATTTAGGTTTTTGAGTGCTGCTTGAGTTTGAATGGTGGAAAAAAACTCTGGTGGGATTGTCTTCCCTTTCATTACAAAAAAATATTTTGAGTCATTAAATGCATGATTATTTGCCAATTTTGATGTGCACAAACGTTAAATAAAGTACTGTACTGTAGAGAATCTTAATTTGTACAGCATGAAACTGCACCCACGATATACTTTAAATTTTTGTTTGGGTGCAGCCAAACGCGTCAGTAGCAGATCCGCGACATTTAACGCCGTTTTCTGCCTCCATCTCGAAGCCCGTCCTTGCACTCAACATTGTTTTCAATACACGGACTTAATGAAATTCCAGAAACTTTACCTTTCTATCCGGTGCAATATTCAACTACAGTGCATTATGAACGTCGGGTCAGACACCGTCAAGGATTCAGCAGAAACACATCTCCAATTTCGTGATATTAGCATTGCACGTGCATCCGAATTAATTGGTGTAAATGGCGTCCTCATGACCCGAGGAAGTAACTATGTATTTTTGTAAGTGGCATCTTTATGACCAGGGGAGGCAACTATGTATCCACGTAAATGGCGTCTTAACCAATAAGGGGAACAACTTTGCAAACGGATTGCCCAATCTGTACACATGGATTATGAACAAGGATGCACTATAAGAGCACTTGTACAGTAAAATACCGGACTTATTCTTAATAGAACTTGTTAATAAAAATGCCAGTTTTTCCAAATATAGCTTCTACACTCTGGTCATTTTCTGGTTATCACAATAAGCAACATGTAAACCAATGACATTATCCTACAGTTGGCTATCGATAGGTTTTCGATATCATCTTGTGCTTTGTAGCTAGATCTAAAAAAACATATGATTCTCTAATTGTGGTAGATTAAGTTTTGTTAACTGTTTTGGGTTGTATTTGTTGCATTGCGCTTTGCTGGATTGAGTTTTGTGGTGAGTTGGGTTGTCCTATGTTATGTTGCCTCCATTTTATTCACGAAGAAGTCGATGTCAGTATAAATAAAATATAATTTAGTAATGTTTTCCTACAGAATTATGCGATTTGTTGGTTCCATTGCAATTCGTCAAGCACTTGCACACAGTACCAAAGTTATGATGAATGTAGTTAGAAACGGATATAAGTTCTAATATGCACTAATACGTACTGACTGTCGGCGTGGATTATGTTCGCTGTATTCAATATCTCCAAGAAGAATATTCCTATATTCCTAATATGAATTCTTTATTAAGACTGACTGCACTGATACTGTCCAGTGTACGGACTGGGACGGTCTACAATTACCATTGCTTAACCCCTCACTGTCAAATAGTAATGGGAATATTATTGTAATGGCCTCGGGGGATCCCGGGTGTGCACAGTGGTTAATTAATATCCCTAACTTGCAAATATCTCATGTATTGGAATCTCCCTTCACTGATTAAATTGCTTCAAAGGCGCGAAAGCGAAATGATGCGATCATTTCAAGGTATAATTCATCTAAATTAGGAAAAGGCATCGACGATAGTTTTGTCTAAAAAAACTACACGGAAATTAGCCTCGATTTAGCAACGAAATAGCTCTCGTGACGTTCATCTTTTTGTGCTTATAACATGCATTCATGATTTGTATACATAAAACACCAACTGGCTGTTTTTGTTGATAACGAGAAATTCTTCTTGGGAAATTAGGGATATTAAAATACACCCAGTGTAATAACACTGGCACCTGACTGACACGTGCCTCGAACAAACTGTGAGACTGTGAGTTTGTTGATGAAGTTCAGAACCACTCAGTGCACGTCAATGTCAAACAGTATGATTATTATGGTCCATAAATTCTAATTTATACATTATAAATTGTGGACATATATGATTTGTAGGAGTTTAAAAGTAAGGGAAACATAACCATATTGAACATCCATTTTCGACAATAATTATGTGTTGTTTATATAAGTATAAATGGAAATTCGTTGTTAAAAGTGTAATATTCTACAATGAGAATTTTGGGTCGCACTTCATACTTGTTAGTATTTTAGCACATATATTTTGGTAAGTGATTTGATCCAACTCTATAGTGCAAAGGCAACTAAAAAAGGTATGAGAAAATCCGACAAGGGAGGCAGCAATCAACCAAACCATCCGAGCACAGAAATCAGAAACACCACAACACAACTACTCTGAGCAGTACTCACACATAAGCCAAAGAAACAATAAAAAATCCAAGTCCCCGCCGAAATAATGCAGGATGACCCAGTTTCGCAAAGAAATTATAGGCCACAATGTTACGGCGGCAACGCCTAGCCTCCCATGCAAGAGTCAGACATAGAACGAACCATCCACTTCCCCAAAAATGGATGTTTGATTAAAGACTTCACATGTATGTTCCTTTAGCTCAAGTGATGTGTTTTATACCCTCCTCTAATTTCATAAACTTAATCACCTCTGTGATATTTATTTTTGCATTAAGAAATCTTTTCAAATCTTGATGTAACTTCAAGACTATACTTGTGAAAAATCTCAGCTTAAACAGAATCCGTTAGTTTACAGATTAGTTTATGAGACAATGTTTTCATCTATCCCTGGGGGCATTAAAATGACTAGTCCCAATTTTACGGATATGTAGAAAAGGCGCGAAAGTTTTCCCGCGATAACTAAAATGCCCGTTTCCGTGACACTAGCCATTCGTCATGAAAACACTCTTAATATGTATTGTCAGATAGTCATTTTGTTGAAACAAGAAGAAATTATCCAGATACACTGCGTGAATGTGTAAGTAGTCTCTAAAGTGATATGTTTTCACAGAATATGACTGTTACTGACACTAATGGAATTAAGGTGAACCGAATACGTGGACAAACTGAATTGCTCTGAAATATTCAATCGTCGACGGTTCTTGATGAGTATTCTAATCGGTCTTTGGGTCGAAATGAGTTAAATTGTTTTCAGACCAGCATACATAATCAATAAATAAGCATATATTACAAATCTAGGCATAAACCTATCAATAGCTGATAATCTTGATAAATGGTAATAACATATACTACTCAAACTTTCTTAGGGAATATTTTGCAAATTGAATATGATGGACAAACTGAATTTTCAGAAAATAAAGTTAGGCCTACCCCATTCTATATAATAATATGAACCTGATAAGATTGCTTTAGGATTTGGTACCTACTGGTCGGCGATCAGTTCCCGATGGCTACCAGTATCCGACATTTGATATGTTTTCGTATTTAGCGTAGCTCTAAAATTAAGACATTGGGTATAATTAAAGAACTAGACCAAAGCAACAATTGTGTGTCAGAAAATTTACAATTCACGGAAATAAAAAGAAAATATCAAGAAATACATGCAATGAAATAATAGTCGTCACCTCTTTCCCTTGGGGGATCATCTGTTTACGAAATATGTGCATGTGCGATGAAACAAACGAGTTCATCTATAAATAGCCACGGGTTTGCCAGAGTCTTTGACAAAGCAAGGCTTAGCTCAACAACAGGTATGAGCAGTATCGGCGATCCATACAAAACTCGATGTTAGATAAATATTGACAAAAACGTCATCATTGACGTGATTATAAATGACGTCAGCGATTTTTACTAATTGGAAAAAGCACTGACCATAAGGCCTCAATTCCATTACCGGTGTGTAAACAAACAAAGAGAGACAACTCTAAAAAGCTATGTTCAGTCAACGGGAGATAATTTCCTTTTAGTTGAGAGGGTCAAAACGGGGAAAAGGGGAAATTAAACCTAATTAAATGTGAAATGTCGGATACTGATACTCTACATCTAATTTATGGCCTGAAATAGTGATCCCTTCTTCGCCCCGAATGCTACGCACTGTATGACGTCACAAATGTCAAATTGTGATTATAATATCGGTCTTGAGCTCAGGATCACAAAAATGTAAGTAATTTTGTTTTAAACCGTCTAGTTTTCGAGTTAATGCCGAAAAACATGCAAAAAATGTCGGAAACTGGTCGCCGACCAGTAAGTACCCCGATAAGCCAAACCTTATTAAAATTGTTGTGTTTTATTTAAGTCTCTGTGATAGCAGAATACGGTCAGGGTTTTGGCACTTAACGCCTTAAACAATACGTGGAAAGAAAATGGGAAACATTCCGTGTTACCATTGACACTTTATGTTATGTTACGTATTTGGTTCAATTCATTGAAGTAGTTGTTGTGACAAAACTTTTGACATACACACGTACGATATAGCAAGTGCAAGGTGTGACGGCAGCTCTGTGATCTTAGAACATCTGCGAGTGTTGGTAGCAAACTCTAACAGTGTTGACATCGCCTCCAACAGAAACTGAACCGATAGACGATGGTGTTGATTGTATCAGTCTATGTGTTGATTGGATGAGCAGTATATTTGTTTTGATTATAAGGTTGATTTACCCCCTGACAAATACACGTCAACAAGATAATCATGTAGAGACGAGTCAGTGCATTGATAAATACAACTTTTGCTACATTTCTGTCAGATTTAGATGTTTCACACTTAGAATATTTGGATATAATTCAATTGGTTTTATCACAGTGGTGTTAAGGTATTGGCGGCTAAACTCCCCTCCCACGTAGGGATAGGTTAAGCACACTGCATGATATCCCATCTTGTCTTGTACTCATAACATTCACATTCTGGCTGTCTGACATTGGTATAGAGGTACAACAACCTTCGAAATATGACCCCTGGATCAGTTACTTTATATTCATTAACGATTTGAAGATTCACATACAAGGTCAACTACTAATTAAAGATGGGATTAAAGATGTACCAACTTGTTTAGCAAATAAGAAGTTAAATTAATCTTTGAGAAAAAATGACAATCACAGAAACTAATCTTAAATGTTCTGTATCTGCCTTCATATTTCAATGTACATTACAAACGAACGTATTGGGTACAGTGGAACTAACTTATAACGAACACTCGGATTGAATTCTTTTACAACCATCAAGCGTCTCAAAACGAATATGTATATTCTTTTTTGTCACAAATAAAATATGAGAGGCAACATAAATATAAATGCTATCATGTGTAATTTCTAACATATTATGGGACATAAAATATTTAATTTGATTTTGCGAAAAAATGTTAAACTAAACGAATACTGAGCGATTTCAAACCTGTTTTACATCTTGTATATTCTCAGGAGATCTTCGTGTGTACGCTTTAACAATTTCTAGATCAAGTGATCGTGACGTGCATGTATTAAAATGATATGGATTTCACCAGTCTGTGCAACTCATGAAAGAGAACGGTGTAAGATGGATCGTTCACATACTTTCACACTCTGCAACCAAAATTATTCAAATATCCGAGATGTACAAACATTGTTGGGAAATGCTCTTTTGAAATAGTCTTTAAACGATAGTTGTCTCGGGCCTATTGTATCTGCCATTGAGTCCAGACATCGTTTTCATTTAT
Source organism: Spisula subtruncata (assembly GCA_963678985.1). Taxonomy (NCBI): domain Eukaryota; kingdom Metazoa; phylum Mollusca; class Bivalvia; order Venerida; family Mactridae; genus Spisula; species Spisula subtruncata. The sequence goes on along the minus strand of OY787670.1, from coordinate 34,524,030 downwards.
GCGTTTTGAATGGAATTGTACCAAAGGGAGACAAATCTTACACGCCAATAGTGTGAAAGCAGAACAGTTTACGTATCAAAGACGGTCACAACAATGTTGATATTGAACTTATTGCTCTGAATGCGCTTAAATGTTAGAACGCAATGTACAAATATTTTAACAGACACTTATTTGTGTCATTGAAGAATAACTGGTCAATTGAATATTCTTGAGAATTGGGGAAATTAATCTTTTGTCATTCAGCAAAGAGAAAACCGTTATATTATTGTATCATCATTAACCCAATCTTGATTAGATTCATACGCATATTCACTTTAATTTCTTATCACTACAAACTACAAATTTCTTGATTAAGGATTATTGATTGGTTACGTACTTGCTGAAGTATGGAACGATTGCGCGTGTTTGAGTCATTTTGAAAAAGAGAACTAGATTTATAACATTTTACGGGTGTTTATTTTCCATTCGACAAATAATCATCTTTATAACACTAAATCAGGTCTAGTTTTTGCACGTCAGGAAATTACACGCAAATTACGCGCATCATTCAAAAAGTAATCCCTCCGCCAGACGGATGGTTGTTCGTTATTTTGTGGTAAATGTGATAGATTCCTTGATGGTGTGTTTTTAGAACGGGGGTATATTATCACACTTTCTGAGAATAGCTTCCAATTGATGTTGTTCTTGAACTGATTAGTTTTGCACATTAATTTCTCAAAGTTTTCACGGATAATTTATTCTGATCTTTCGAGGATCTGAATTGTACAACGTTATGAGGCAATAGAAACACGTAATTGTGGTGTAGAATACCAGTGATAGTGTGCATATAAAATAGAAATAATGATCCTGCCAGTCCTGGGATGTCTTTATGTACGTGTAGCACGGCTGTTATGTAATTCAAATGTTATCAATTATATCTGTACATTTTATTGTCACGTGACGAAATTGATTCAAATTACAAACCAAGACAGAGATGATGTCAGTTGATATTTTAAGTAATAATGAATTTGATGTACTCTTAACAAGTATTCACTATTTGTTTGATGCTCACCCACTACACAAGTGTTGTGTTTGTTAGTAACCCAGATCTTTTACGCCCATACAACTAAGCATGCTTGCCCTTGAATGATCTGTTTTTCTTTCTGGGTTGTTGTGTCCTTGCTGTTCTAAAATACCGTAAGGTTCCGTCAAACATGTGTTTTATTCCACATAATATATTCACTACTTATACATTTAATATGTACGAGAAAGTTTGATTCGCAGCAAGTTACGGTTACCACTAGTGTGCATACAGGTATTCGTATTCCATTCTCGACAAAACTGTAACCACAAAAAACCTTAAGGTATTATTCGATTTGTCAGGCATCCATTGCACACTGTATTTGCCATTCTTCAGTGCAAATCCGCTTATATGGATATACTTTAAATAACTACGAGCTATATATGGACACAACACAACAACAGTTTTACAAGAATATTCAAAGAGTTAAGTTGCCATTTAACAAAACTCAAAAAACAATGTATGTGATGTATAGCATTGTTGTGTTAACTTACGTTTTCAGAAATGTATAATTTGTTATCGACGAGACGATGCGACGTCAACGATGCACTCTGAAAGCAATCGGTGTTCAGACATCTATATATCATTGCCAGTGAATTGAACCAATCAAAGCAACAGAAGCATTTGGATCGCGAAAAAGTACAGAGAATATAAATCTCAATTCCCTTCACATGGAAGATATTAATAGGTTTGCATTTATTTCGCATTTTGAATTACCCGTTAGCAATTTTGTATGATCGCGTTTAGAGCCATCTTTATTCTAAATGATTTCAGTTAAAACAGCTGTGACTGTAGAGGTTTTAACAGGTTTTCATGGAGTTGTTAATCAACCAGTACCAACTGCCGTGTAGTAAAAGTAAAATACGACATCAACATGTTTGATGGCAACGGACAAGCAGACACAACCCCGCTGCTCAAAATGTAAATTGGCAGACACTATGCCGTTAACATAATTCTATGACTTTTTTATATATATAATGCCAGTGATCCAAACCTCACAAGGCTTTATAGCACAATTTGAACAATTGGAATAGTACCATACTTTTTATCACTTCGGTTAAACTCGTGCTCTCACGATTTGCAGTTTATTTAGCAGATGTCGTATTAAACTGTGTTCACGGAGCAACAAATATATCTTCTAATGTCTTCTAATAACTGAAAACCGTTTTACTGTTTTTAATGAAATTCTCTCGGCATGCCCGAATCAAAGTTGGTCGTATTACATAAAACCCTAACCCCATTGATTCAGTGTTTATATTAATCAGTATTATAGAACGGAGCCAATTACTTCTCACATAATACGAGTCATAACATATGGGATTCATATTAATGAGAATCGGGGTCCAGCCAAAATGCTGCCTACCTTTTCTGTTATAAATCAAATACATGGAATGTTAATACCAATGACAAGTCAGTTTGCTACCAAACGCATTTATTTATCAAAATCGGAATCAAAATAGCTTTTTTGTCCGGTCCAATCAAGTTCGACTCTGCCATAAGTTATACAAAGTTGAAACATACGAAATACCTTGTTCTAACATGGAGTACAAAGAAGAGGTGATATTTTATCGAAAACAGACAAGAAATACAATGACGTTAAAGGAGCTCGAGAAGAGGGAAAAAATAACGGAACTAATTTGTTTAACTAGTTTTCCAATAAGATGCATTTGCTTTTTAATATGTTTGAAAATAAAATTTGCCGGACAAATTTGCTTAAAACAACACCAATGCTCCATTAAAGAATAAAGGATCCAACCTCCAAACAATTATTCTATTCATTATTTTTCTTTGTTACTGATTTATTAAGCTGCATCATTTGTTCAATGGTGTAGCTATTGTCTTCAAGTCGACATATTGTCCCTGAATGTCTAACATGGAGGTCACGTGACTTATATGCAATATGGCATTTCTCCTTTCGAAATGTTCCCAAGTCCTTTTAAGCGGTTTTGAGTTTTGTCATTTGATTCTCTCTACGGAGATGAAAATGTATCCACTAAAAATCTCATGAGTCGTATTCTAATATAAAACCATTACAATAATGAGCCATAAATCGTGTTTTCTATAAATGTGTTGTTCTTTTCTCCCGAATTTCCCATCATATGTACTTAATGAAAATTGTGCAATTTAAGGAGACTTTTTATACGGAGTTGTACTCCTCAGTCATGTATTTGATTACATATATAGTAGGCTAATATTGTGTTTGACTGGTTCGAACTGTTTCAAGAGTCCATCTCAATATGGAAAGTTGTGCACCGTTGTTTATTCATTTACAATACTTTTTTTCAATTTTGTCCGAAAGTGGTCATGTCACAAACTTCAAAATATGGGACAATTTATGACAGGAGAGGATTTAATTCGTTGGATAAAATAATTCACTTACTTAGGGCAAAACTATATAAATTGAGGAAGTTACCATAGTGTTGCACTGAACCCTCGATTTTGTCAAAGTAAATTACCAATAGCGGAATTGGCCTGGTGATTATACATAAAGAAGTATTACAGCGTTTTCCTTACAGACACACTGATTTTTTTAAACAAGACAAATAATTTGATATTATTTCATTAAAACGGTTTGTTTTTAACAGTATTTCCTGTACAATTTAAGTCCTTACGGTACTGTCGACTCGCCTTGAGTATATGCAATTTAACATTTGTAAATATAGTTTTATTCATTACTTCCATTATAATCACTGAAAATCCACGAAAAGGTAAACGAAACGAACTCGTTTATGTTGCGCGAAACTGATTTATCGCGATGGTTTGCGTGAACTGTCCCTTAATTTGATAAAATTGATGCTACAAAACATGGACTTCCGAAGCTCTAGATTAACGAGCAGAGATTACAGATCAATCAAGCAAATCGTTTGTTTACGTAAACGTCTAAGTGCAATCTTGCCCAATTCCCTCAAATACATTTAATTCTGCGGAGATATTTTGCAATGCTTGGTAAAAACATACAACCTCAGTAGTTTTTCCTGTAACAAAAAATTACAAGCACTGATGCTGACGATAGTCCCAGTTTTTCACGTCAACAACATAATCATGTAGGGACGTGTCAGTGCATTGATAAGTACAACGTTCGCTTCATTTCTCTCAGATTTAGATGGTTCACACTTGAAATATTTGGATATAATTGAATTGGTCTCATCACTCTGGTGTTTAGTTATTGGAACTTAACTTCCCTCCCACATAGGGGTAGGCGTATCCCCACGACGAGTATACATACGTATAATTCCCCGTAACATTTGCAAGTTGTCAAACGCAATTCATGTGTGTATTTGGCTCTGTGAATTTATTCTGATCTTTCTGGGATCTGAATTGTACAACGTTATGTGGCAATACAAACACGTAATTGAGGTGTAAGATACCAGTGATAGTGTGCATATAAAATAGAAATAATCATCTTGCCAGTCATTGGATGTCTTTATATACGTGTAGCACGGCTGTTATGTCATTCAAATGTTATCAATTATATCTGTACATTGTATTCTTACGTGACGAAATTAATTCAAGTTACATACTAAGACAGAAATTATGTCAGTTGATAGTTCAAGTAACAATTTATTTTAATACTCTTCATCGAGTATTTATTATTTATTTGATTATCCCCAATTTTACAAGCAGCCTTGTTTCCTTAATGTAGACACATTCTTTCTTTCGTAGATCACGCATCACCTTAGCCCGGAATGTTGCGTTATACGTGGGATGATCAAAAAGTAATAAGACAAATACTCTCATTTGTAAAGTATACGTATCTTAGCCTTGAAAGTGTCATATTAATTGTGCTGCATTTAATGCTGATCTTTACGTATAAGATACAATGATCTACAATAAGTAGTTCTTTATTAATGCAAAGTCAAATATAAGGTGTTGTATTATGTCGCCGCTCATCAAAACGTGTTCCATTATTTAACAGTTCCTTGATATTTTATAACAACTGAATTTCTTTTAGTCAAATGAGCTATTGTTCTTAATAAATACTGAATTATTAGTAAATATATCCAATAGTTTTAGAAACATAAGTAGTTTTCCGAGCAATGAGACATTCGAAGAGTTAAAAATTTATGTATGTGACGTCATTGACGTCGTGAATGTGTGGCGAGTCGCTGTACCCAAGGTTGCAAAATAATGAATATCTTTTAATGAAAATGTATGAAACTCTGCAGACGGAGAGAGGATACATTTTTGTATTTGAAATACAAACTTATATATTGATTTCAAGAAGAATGATTATTTTAGAGCGTTTGTCTCATTACTTTTTGATCACCCCACGTAATTTTATGCTCAATGGTTATGTATGTTAGACAGACAGATATTTTACGCCAACACTCCAACGCATTTTAGTACTTGCAAGTCCTGTCTTCTAGCCCGATGTTTCCTTTAGCAATTGGTGTTCAGATAACTATATGTCATTGACAGTAAATGGAATCAATCTAAACAACAGAAGCATTTGGAACGTGGAAAAGAACAGAAGATATAAATCTCCATTTAACTCACATTGAACATATTAAAATAGGTTTGTATTTTGTTCGCATTTTAAATCGCCCGTTTGCGAATTTGTTTGTTCGCATTTAGAGACTTTAGATTTTATTATAAATGATTTCAGTTGAAACAGCAGTGAGTTGATGTTCTAACCAGTTTTCCTTGAATTGCTCTCATGAACCAGTACCAACCGCCACGTACACACTGTGTTTAAAAATTAAATACGACATCAACATGTTTGGTGGCAACGCACAAACAAACAAAATCGCTGCCCCTGAAGTAAATTGACCTACAGCCAAGGCCATTCTCTAAATATAATTCAATGTGTTTTATCATATACCAGTGATACAAACCTTATAAGACATAACTTTTATAGGACCATTTGAACATACACGTACATTTTATTACTTCGTTTAAGCACACTCTCACGATTTGCATTTTCTTGAACAGATGTCGTATTAAAGTGTGTGCATGAAGCGACAAATATATTGTCTGCTAATTAATGAACATAATTTGGCTGAAATTAATGAAATTCTCTCGACAAACCCAAATCAAAGTTAGGTCGGATTACATAAAAGCCAAACCCATTGATTCCGCATTTATATTAACCAGTATTATAAAACGGGGCCCATGGTTTCTTGCAGAATATGGCTCACAACATATAGGCTTCGTTATAATTAGAATCTGGTATAAAAGGCTCTAGGCAACATACTGCTTAGAGTCTTCCTATGATAAATATAATAATCGGAACGACAGTATCAATGACCAGACGTTTTTCTATCATGTATGCTTGCATTCATCCTCGCCATCGGATGATCCATATGATCGGGGCTCCCAGAAGAGTTTTAGTCAAATTAGGTTTTGGGTGATAGTGCATGATACAGAAGATGCCCTAGATCCAAAAGTATCCTTGGTTCTTTTATGTGCTCGATATAAAGCGTCGTAACGGTTTTCTAAGTCTCCACCGGAATACTGTTTAATACAAAGAAATACATGAAACACCATGAAATGCTTTGTTTGCTTGTTTGTTAGTTTCCACATAGTTTACTATATGCAGACCACCATACAGTATTTGCAGTACCCTACGACTGGCACGGCTGGCATATATATACAATGTTGAAACACGCAGAAGGTTTTGTTTCGTACAAACCAAAGAAGTAATGTATAATCGAAAACAGACAATAAGTCAAATGGCGATGAAGGAGTTCGAGAAGAAGAAGAAATAACGGAACAAATTTGTTTTGCCAATTTTACTATAAGGTGCTTTTGCTTCTTAATCTGGTTGAAAATATAATTGGCGGGACGGATTTGCATAAAACAACGTCAATGCTCCATCAAAGAATAAAATGATCCAACTTCCAAACAATTATTCTAAGCATGATTTCTTTTGTTACTGATTTATTAAGCTTCATCGTTTGTTCAATGGTGTAGCTATGATCTTTAAGTCGACATATTGTCTCTGAATGTCTAACATGGAGGTCACGTGACTTATATCCAATATGGCGTCTCTTCTTTCGGCATGTACCCAATTCCTTATAAGTGGTTTTCTGTTTTTATCATTTGATTCCTCTAAGGGGAAGAAAATTTATCCACTAAAATCTCATGAGCCGTATCCCTGATATGAAACCATTACCATTATGAGCCATAAATCATGTTTTCTATCAATGTGCTTGCAATGTTGTTCTTTTCTCATTTGGACTTAATAGATATTGTACAATTTAAGGAAGTTGTACTCATTAGCCATGTATTTGTTTACATGTATAGAAGCCATTCTTTTGTTCGACTGTTTCCAAAGTACCTACGAATCTACCGTTGTAAATTAAGTTATTAATAACGCAATTGCAGTACCATTATACATTTTTACTTATGTAATACGTACAACCCAATTAGGGTGTGGTTAATGCAAACCCCAGGTAGGAGGCATTGAAGGGTCTGCCAATCAATTTGGTCCGAAAGTATCACTAACACTTACAAAATAGCTTCAAAATGGGGTAAAACGTATAACAACACTCGATTAAATTCACAGGATTAAATATATTATCAAAGTGAATTACCAAGAGCAAGGGGAACTAAGCTGGTTGTTACACAGTATGTTAGTATTAAGACAAACAAAGTATCGAAAATTCCTTTAAGGCACAGTTTTTTTTTATAATATTAGAAACTAATTTGATATTAAATATTATTTAAATTGCTTTCTAGTTTAACATTTAACAGCACATCGTTCATATAAAGTTTCAGTCATCAAAGGCATGTCAACTCCACTTCAGTTATTGTAATGTAGAGATATTTTTTATTCTTTATCCCATTATAATCACTCAGAATTCACTTAATGGTAAAGAGAAATAATTGATTTATGTAACGCGGAACAGATTTGTCGCGATGGTTCGCATTAGACTGTTCCTCTATTTCTTTAATGCGGAAGATCCGAATGAACAAGCAGGGATTACAGAACAATCAAGTTAATCGTTTGTTTACGTAAACATCTAATTGCAATAATGCACAATGCCCTCAAATTCATTTATTTCCTCAGATATTTTTGATTGCTTGGAAAAAACTTTCAAGTCCAGCAGTTTTGCTCTGTACCAACCAATTTGCAAGCACAGATGCTGACGATAGTCGCAATTTTTCACTACAACCAATTTAGTATTCTCGATTCATTTTTTCTTATTTTTCCCAGATTATGAGGAACGAACTTCACCACCATATTGTTTTATTGAGTAATTGTAACTATATTTCAGAGAGTGGAAATATTTATGAGAAGTTGCTTGAAGATTTTGCCACACATGTCGTCATAACGGTCCGTATAATATCAGACAAGACTATAAAGTTCTATTCCGGCCCAGACAGGTTTTGCACTAACGTATGTCCGAAGGTAACACTTACTATATAAATCCGTGCTATTGCCTTACGCTATTTTGAAATCTCTACATGAAGTTTACGCACTTTTGTGCTGTTTCCTTCCTGGAAGTTGTATATTTGTACAACAAACATACGTGTGAAATCAAATAATTCAGTTATGCTTGAAAGTGTTTGGCATGTTTCTGATATACTACACGTACTCCAAACCTCAATTCACGTGAACCTATTTTCAATCGACATAGCACAAAATGGTTCGTAAAGAGCTTAAACTTTCATGAGTACGTACATCGTGCTAAGCATATTTTTGTTCAACGAACAGGACAACATAGAGCGTGATTGTATCTTTTGAATAATTTAGAAGTTCACTGGTTAGATTAGATTTTCGATTTTGCTACAATAAATATACGGTGAACCTATGCTTACGTTTGAACCTATGCTTACTTTAATAAATGTGCTGAATTTGAGACATACTGCAACGCAATAAGTCTTATATCATGCATACATTTATATAGTTCACTGCTCTTGCATTGGTTAGTGACCGTTTCCTATTAGTGATAAATATCAATTGAAATACAAAACGGCCGAGGGAATCAAAATGTTTGAACATCGTCTGCATGTGTTGATGTTGTTTCAATACTATATCTAGTGTTTGGTTGCGAATTTTCGAAACAAATGTCATATTTATTCCCGAACACTTATCCAATCAATCATTGAATCATCCACAAACCGGCACACTCAATATTGTCAAAAATTGTACCTTACATTAAGGATCTAACTCCCTTTCTAAGAATTCCTTAGTCAAATTAAATTAATCTCAACATGACCCAAGATCCATTTCGTTTACAGGTAATAGTTAACAGATAATAATGTATTTTAGGGATTTTGTGCCGTCTACTAATTGTAGTAATGTGTTTTTACCTCAATATTTTCTATTGAAAAGTAAAAACCTAATCAGTGTTCTTCATTTATATAGCTAGTGGAGCCGTTAAACCTACACCCCATCACACATGTTGAAAGTATCAATTGTCCTTATATTAATGCACATACGATCTACTGACGCCATCCGTCTTTCCCGATAGACATATGCGTGCTAAGGTAATGTTCTTCTAAGAAAGGGCAAGGGTTTCCACCTTAGTTACCAAACTCAGAGACGAAGAGATTGATCGAATCAACCATTGAGATATAAACTTTCGGGAAATGAGCAATTATCCGTTTCTCTGCGTTATCTTTTCCCTGATTTACACATCGTTATCTATAGGGGTCCAATCAATGCATATTAGGCATGTGCGTAAATCAAATATACGAAAATTGTTCGTTACATCGAAGTAAATTGTCAAATAACGCAGCGTTGTTGAGAAATGAAATTTGGCTGAGACTGTATTAGAATTTCGCCCCGGAAAATCATTACTTGCCCAATTCCCGTATATGTTTGGTAATTCCGATGCTTCGTTGATAATGTTTATTCCTCAGAGATGAGCCACTTATCTGTAGATTAAACATTCAGGAATTGTGATACTCAAACCGAGACGTCAATCACCTGAAACGTACATCAATATTTAATCCATGCAAAATCGTCCAGAATCCGATTTATCTAAATGTTGCTTTGAAATAAATACATAAATAGTTTGAAATATTACGTATCTGTTGTATTTATCAAATATCATAGCGTCGAGTGTCAAACAAATTTGATACCAAATCAGTATCTAATTTGTTGTGTAAATTGTATACGTTTGCTATTGTGCGACCAGTCAAATTGATGGCAAGTCAGCACTTTGCTTGCACCTTTGCTTTTTAGGTCGATTGTGATTTTACAAATCAAATCAATCACTCATTGGTTTTCATGTCCATCAGGGTATCAGAGAAAATAAGCTGCAAGCAGGGTTTTTAGATGTTTGGTATGACGTTCCTTTGATAAAGGTTAAACATTAAAGCCATTTTAACAAAAAAAAATACTCTTTAAAAATACAATTATAAGTATACCTAAACAGTAACATCACAATGACTAGTCTGGTCCTGTCGCTCTGTTTTGCACCGTTTTTAACTTGTTATTAAGGTCAATTATGATGGCAATATTTAAGTGCCAGCGGGTTAGCCTCACTATTGATGGTTAACTGTAATTCGACGGAATGGTGGTAGGATTTTCAAAACGGATAATTATAAGATAAGTTACGAATTTAATGGAAGCTTATATCAACAAAGGGAATAAATTCGCAGGATGACCAAATGTTCACGGCATAACATTATATAAATACTAACAAATTGATAGCAGACACAGTATATGCAGTATGCGGCAATAATAAGTTTTAATTGCCGATAATTGGCATGCACCAAGTGAAATCTGACGCTATTGTAGAGATAGTTGTCTAAAACAGATGGTACTTATACCACCCAGTAGAACCAGTAACATGCATTGACCATCACTCGCATATGGTCAGTTGTTTTAAGACGTTTTACTATAGTGCTCTTTATTTCTTGGCTATTACAGCAGTGTGTCAATATTAAGGCATGCTTTGTGTGTTTTATGAACGAAAACACTGAACAATTGATCATATTACTTAAACCACCTGCCAATTTAGTTTCAATGAGGAACTAATGACATCAAAGACACATAAATATGAGGAAACATTTAATCGTCAGATATCTGCCTTCTCGGTTTGATTTCCTTACACTCTTTTTACTTTCACCAAACAAACAAACAAATCAAAGTCCGCCGATGTGCCTGGCGTGTATTGATTCGAACAATTATAGAAAAAAATTATTTTCCAGCTGTCAAATAAGCAACATGAAAACATCCCCAGAAATATTATATTTAGACTCATGATTGCTGCTGGCGACTTACAATTGTTTGTTTTTAATGCATACTAATTAGACAATTTTCCGCATGCGTCCATGTTCATGAATCATGATGTGAAGATTTAATATTGAACTTGTTTCATTGAAAACAGCCCTGTTAAACTCTAAGCCAAGGATATTCCGTCGATGTTGATTCGAAGACTTTGATACACATTCGTAGATAGTCAACACAGCCCAGATAAAGAGGCATAACTAATATCATATTTTAAATAGAAAATCGTCAAACATAAACTGTTTTGGCGACTGGTATTTAGAACAAAAATACAGTTTATTTTAAGTCATTCCACTTTACAGCCACAATGTTTAACAATAGCATTCGTTAGTCAGTAAACCATGCTTGTGCTTGTATTTATGAATTCACACATAGATAAAGACAAGAAAATTACGATCGAATGCGACTGAAAATATTCTTTGTAAAGCATTGTCTGTGTCATTTTGAATTTAAATGTCCCTTTACATCGTGCAAAAAGTGGCCTGTGATAAAGTTTCCATAGAATATGATAATTAACGAACAAAGAATTAATGACGATATTAAATACCGGAAACATCTGTAAGATTATAGTTGGTGTGAAAACGAGGTTGTTAAAGTCTATAATCATCAATAGGGAATTTTCAGGACAACGTATTTTCATTGCAATCTTAGGCGGTAATTTCAGAAGTTAAAGCAATTAGTGACGCTTTTCTCCAGTTGCCAGCCCTTTAGCTATGGTAAAACGTTATGAGAAGTTTCGAACATAAAGCTTTTTCGTTTCCCATCTTGTTCCCTTTATTTTTACTAATTGAAAATTGCATACGACTGCTAATAATAATGTTGGTTTGAGTGTTCAATCAATATGACATGAGTTTATTTTTTCAAAAGTCACTTGTGTGAGCATTAGTAATAGTAAGGTTGTTATAGTTTAAATGGCTAACTATAGGCGGTTCGCTTAAATCCCAAACGAAGCATGCGAATTTCAAGTCGATACTTTCTGGTTGCACCCACATGTTTCACGTATAAAGTCATACGGAAGAAAGATAAACTTTGCAAATCATCGCATATGACGAATTCATAAAAATAACATTAAGGCGGTCAGGGTTTATTGTATTTTGAATTGATTCTTATTGGTCCCTACAGAAAGGTCATGCTTCTTTAATTAATATGTATTGAAGCTAAAAATTGAAGAATCCAGAATCAAAACGGTTCATGAAATTCAGCATCGGTACTTTTGTCAGTTTCCAAAATTTTGGTTGTAGAAAAACACATTCAATCACCTACCACTGTTCGGTATCCCACTTACAGAATCTCTTACATGGAGATATGTAAACCAGTAAGGAACGTAAAACCATAATGCATTTGTTTTATTGTAAAATATCTCGTATTTGGAGTGTATATAGTGTGAAGACCGGCTCCAAGACAAATATTAACGACGGAATAAATTAATGGACTAAATATGAACACTCATAAGAAGACAGATAACGTCTGAAATAAGTATGGAATGTTATTGCACGAGTGGGACGCAGACTTAGTATTAACATGACATGCTTAATATATGTGTCAAGTATTACTAGTTATTATTTGCACAAACTGTTATGTTTTGTCTACGAAAAGTCATAAAATAAGCAATTAATGTATAAAGCCTAAATCTTTATTGCTTCTTACCATTAGATATAAGATAAACATGAACTATGTGTTGTCAAAACGCATAAATTGATCAGTTGTCTAGTTCCGGGTTGGTGTCGGTGTAACGTAGCAGTGTTATGGTCAGGGTTTTATTACAACAACGAGACGTGGCATGTCCAGAGATTTATTTTACAAGTACATACATACACGAGCCTACTCGCTCCTCGTCTGATTTAACAACATTCAGACACAAACTTATATACATGTCACAAGGAAATAGAAAGACGTAAATAATATACTTAACAACTTTTCTAAGTCCTCATTTTTATTTATCCATATCTTTTTTATTATATGCAATGATGTGACAAAATTCCGCACGTGACGTTTGTACAACAAATTCATAATAATTCCCGTATCGAATTGGTCGTACATCACGTGGTTTGTTCGTCATAAGATTGACGTGCGTTTCGAGCTTTTTTGACGCCACGCGTTTACATATACCTTGAGTGTATTCCAAATGCCTTCATTGTATGACTAAGGACTCACCTCGTATGAAAAACAGTTCATAAAATTCTTTAAATATCACTGTAATGCGTTGAATGATTTTAGAATAATATGAAGTGACGTCAGCACGGTACAGAGAAGCATTTAGTGTCGACAATCATGACTTATTACCATAACATCCATGTCTGATATCTTTGCAACGTATACATGCCTATTTGAGTGTTTAATTCAAGGTAAACGTATTGTTCGCTTGTGTTATATTGATTGCAAGAGCATTTAGCATTTAATTGTGACGTCATGATGTAAATTCGATCTACGTCAAAGACACATGGCAACTTTTTGTTCAGATGATCAAACTTAATGAGTATCTCCATTCAACAATGCTTCCAACTCGCGTCTTTGACTGTCAATAGAAACATAAGACTAAATGGTGGTCATCCAAGATATCAAAATATGTATTTGCGAATTTTACTTTCTTGCGGTCTTATGTCATGCGTGTGTCCACTCAATAAATTTAAATCTAATAACGTAATAAATTACTACCCAATTTTTGTTTCAGGTAGTTGCGAATGACACATTATAACAAATAATATAAACACATGAATTCAACACCTAATTAACATTAAAAACTTTTTTTTCATGAATCAATAATTAATACAAGATATACACCACAATTATTAAATAAATTCACTGGTAGATGTTCAATAACTGAACATCAATTTAACAATCGGAACGTCTCTGATAAACTGGAATATATCGAATGGTGATTTTTCTCCAGCTTTCAGTTACAAGGTGGTCCGTTTAGTGATTCTATTGTGGTGATATCTGTTCCGAAATTAACTGAAATAGGTAAAATAAAAGGTTAAATAAACATGTTTAAAATTTTCACCAGTTTTTCAAAGTAGCATTTTTTTAAACCTAGCAAATGTGTGGCAATCTATACCTCACTTAATATTTTAACCTAAATTTATTATTATATTACTTGTTTTTTTTACAGGTAGGAACAATCAATTAAATGTCATTATAAGTTTATATATTTTTTTTTTAATCTAACGTACGAAATTGCATTTAACTTTAACAAACATGAACAACTGCAACATGACTTTATATAATTATTTAAAACTTCCCAACACCACATAATTAAAATTGTTATTTCCCATCTCCAATTTTTAACAATAGTTGTCAACAAAACATTTTAATTATAACACAACAGTCATGGAATTTCTCCTCTGCAGCTACGTATTTATACTTAAGTTCCTTTTTAAGAACTGAATATAGTCTTTGGTTATTTGAATTTTGGATTTCCATTCGTTGGGTAATTGGTCTAAATTCTCTTCTGAGTTCACTAATTTCCAAAAACATTTTCCGAAAAGAGTGTCCGTGGGGACATCGTCCAAAATATTTTCCATGAACGTGGTGTAGAACAATTCCCTCTCAAGTTCTATGTAAAATTGATCTAAAAGCGTAATAATGTCCAAAGGTAGCTGATTTTCTATTACCGGCCAAGCGAGTGAATAATAGCCATGAAACCGGCTCAACATTTTATACATTTCTCCCGGAGTAAGGCATTGTACCCACGATCCTTCCTATAGGTATTGAAATATCTTGAGGAGGTCCTCTTTATACCTATCTGGGATCGGTAATTCCATGAATGCAATAAACATAGTAATTGTGAACGGAAACATTTTAAAGAGTAATAGGTATTTTAACAACAATATAATAATTATATAACAATATACACAAGACACGCTCAACCCAGGGCGAGGTTGCGTGCAGAATTCCTCAATACGCTCGGTTTCTAACTCAATATTTATCTTGCTTTCTAGCTCGCGTTTTATTTTGATTTAAACCGACTATTGAAATATGATGTTTGCCCTGCCCCATGTGAGGAAGTTATTTATATTTTTGATTAAAAAAATAAAAATATGTTCCTACATGAAGCCTATATACAACAACAACACCTGCACCAATAACATATTCTACGAGACTGTTTTTCTTGACTTCATACGTGCTTAATAACAAAATTTACTTAACTGTTTTCATACTTAACAGCATACATACTTAATAATCAAAATCGAAAACAGTTAAATCCGCTTATATGTTATGGTCAGGGTTTTATTACAACAACGAGACGCGGCATGTCCAGAGATTTATTTTACAAGTACATACATACACGAGCCTACTCGCTCCTCGTCTGATTTAACAACATACAGACACAAACTTATATACATGTCACAAGGAAATAGAAAGACGTAAATAATACATATTGATTTCGGGTGTAACTGACAACTTCCCAAGTTAAATTTTAATATTTCATAATTGCCCCGCAACCCTGAAGCTTGTCAAAATCGCCCTCCTGTTTGACCGAACATATATGTCAGAATCTGACAGCTATGTTACATCGGTATTACGTGCTTTTATTCCCACCCGGCTTTTGTTCGGAAATTGGAGAAGGGATCAGACATTCCAACAGTGATCAATGTTCATGATATACATAATACTTATTATGAAAGGAATAAGAATACATTTGTTCAAATATATCGTTTATCTGAAAGTGAAAGTTATATCTTAAAATCAAACCAATCTTTACTAGAAAGGAAAAACGCTTGCGTACAATAAAATAATATCATAATAGAAGGTAACTATCGTCTGCTCATAATGAATTAAGCAATTAGTTTAAGAGGGGTAAGAAGAAGGGTCGTTAAATTGCCTTGATTAACAAACACTATTCTCATAACTGTACATTATACATTTATACAGAAGAAACCATAGTCATAAAGTATCATTGAAACCATTATCATACGCGTAGCATTTTATGCACGTCCTGGTGGTGTTCGCTTCAAGCTGTATTTCTGTGTTACTTTTATACAGTTCTCTCTATTTTTCTATGTTGTATTATTATTTAGCTTGTTTGCTCTACTGTTTCTACCGAATGTTGTGTTTACCCTCTCTGAGGTTATATTACCGTTTTATACATATACAGTAACAAATGTGTATGCATGTAAGTATACCAAAACGCTACATGATAGTAATCCAATAAGACATGTCACACATCAGTTGAACAATAGTGACAAAGCACTGGTGCAGACAGGAGCAGGCGGTGTTATCCCTCTATATGCCTGTGTACCACATTCATTTAGTATTTAAAGACGAAATAGAGATCCCTTACTAAAATCAAGTTTTCATATCAACCTGCGAGCCTGAAGATTCTATTAACGGACTCTCAATCACACTCGAGTCAGGAACATATTAGATCGGTGAAATCATTGAAGCGTAGAAAATTCTTTTGCCAATACAGTTCACATATAGCATTCCAGATAACGACATTTCTCTACAATATGACTGTCTGTCCTCACGGCGTTTTTTTTAGTAAAAATAAACACTTAGTCTTGTAACAAGATTTTGCGACCTCATTCGTGAATGTATCACAATGAAACAAATTAAAGCGTGTGTTCACACATTTGTTATATGGAAATAAGAATAATTGTAATGACATTGTGAACAAAAGAGGTCAAGAATATGCTTTGAATCGTGATTACTTGAAGTACTGTAGTAATATGGGGAAATATAAAAGAAACTTCGTCATTGCAGATTGTAATTTGTGTAATAATTAGCCACCATCTTGTGGAACACTATGCCGTACCGTAAAAAGGCGAGGCAAGCAAGTTAAACATTTTGTACAAGTTCTATATATATGCCGTATGATAATAAAACTAATAACCAAGAAAACAGGTGAATGCACGCTAATATATCGTTCAGGACAATGTTTTATATTTTCTATATGACATATTATAAAAGTGTTCAGAGAGTATAAACTTAGAGAGTATCCTTTTATAGCATTGATGATATACGTTTTTGCAATAAACACTTGCCAATTTTTTGTCAATTAAACAAGCCACACTTCCAGCTAATGGTAAATTGGCTATATTGTGAACGTATGTCCATGTATATTGACGCCGTATTTCATATATCGCATGCAATATAGATGAAAAGTAGTTACTTTATTACGATTTACACGATGATACTAAACAGTTTAAGGTGAACCAGCCTTACACAAGTCTCGATTAACGAGAGAAAAGCATATCAGTCTATCACATTGTTTAACAATATGGCAACATACGAAAAAGCCCATAATGTCTATGGTGTATATTATTAGTAGCAATATATAATATTCATCCTGTGTTTCCAGGGCCGATGCCATTGTAGATATTATTTTATTATCAAATGCCAAGAATATATTAGACAATGCTTGAATTGAAGGTTCAAACCGAACACTTGTCGTGCAACTGCTGTCATATTATCATATAATGAGTGTGACAATATTTTGTGTACCCAGTCTTATTGTCCTTACCTATGTCAGCCAGTCGTGCCTTTGGCGACACGTACCCTAACACCGGATATAAAGTATAGGAGCATTAACGGCTGGCCAACTGTATCAATTTAAGTTACATGTGTTCCTGGCGCGACCACAAGCAACAGCAATTCCAGCATTTACGTTTATTAATACGATATAGGATAAATAAACACAATAGCGCCATCAGTATGAACGCACTGAATAAAGTTAGTTTCATAGCCTGACTTCTAGTTTACGTTCTTGTTATAGGTACTACGTACAACGTATGTTATATCGTATATACATTTTGTAATAGTTTCATGTGACGTGCTAAATAACAAAAAATGTCGATGCACAATAAAGTAACCACTATTAATTCTGATCATTAACCGTTTGCAGACTGTGCATAGTGTGTCAATAAAGTCTAAGTAATTTATGATGACCCTACAAGACCGGCCACGTACATGAACAGTCTCCTAAATTGAAGAAACGTGGCATCCAAATTATTCCGTAATAGAAATACAAAGTCAAACTTGATTTTCAATTAGACCTTGTAGTCATTAATGGACGTCCAATCGGCTTTTTTATTCCCATTAACTAATTATTAAGGTTTCAACCAAACAGCATCAATTTCATCGCATTCCACCAGCCCATCATTGTGATCAACGGGACGTTTGCAAGGCTAATTATGAAAGTACGGTGTACGGTCACGCTGGGATGATGTTCACATTGCCATAGAAAACCGTGCGGTCGGCTTTGCAGTAAACGATATATAATTAAGAAAATTGTATTTAAGGATTATTGCAAGTAATTGTCCCGATCTTTATTGAGAGCTTTGTGTCAGCATGGCAATCACGCAATAATAAACAATTTTCATTCAGCGGGCACGCTATTCCCTTTATAGGACAGGACTGACAATGTAACGTAATAAAGTGTAGAGGAAATAGTTAATTCCATGAATGAGTATGTACTTAACTTCATTATGGTATCATTGCATATAGCAAGTAGAAGTTGTGTGAAATAAAGAGCAAATATTGCGTTATTTATGATTATGAGATGCATTATTGCCACAATGTTCACTCCGCATCCCCGGAGCGGTTAACTCCCTTTGTCGATATATTTACTTAATATTAGGGCAGTAACCGTTGAACGAAAAAGCAGATCGTTGATCATGTACACCAAGTAAATCGTTTAAATATATTTATGAATGTGTGTTGCTTTCTTCGAAGTCACATACTAGAATACTAAGTACGTGTATTAGCATTTTTGTCAAGGACAACATTTGCTTAAAACCTTTAAATATATGTTCGTATCTTAGTTGTTTAATGAATAAAATGTATGTCTATTGACTTCAGTTTCAAGAAAACATATAATCTTGTACATTTTTGTGTATTTTGTATTTGCTGCTATGTACGAGCAGACGACCTTCTAAAACAAAGCCAGGATTAAGTATGGCTTAAATAAATATCTTTCATAAACATTGTATTAATAGTGATACTTTTGTTTCATTTGTACATTACCCAAATGCCCATGATGCTACATAACCAAAATATGAAATTTGGCCCATAGAGGTCAACGAGCCATTTGACCTTCAGTGATCTTGTACGAGCATATCTTACTATACAAATCCCCTATTTAATTATTCATCGATATGTAATGCTCATATACAGATATTCTTGACAATATTTGACATCCTGTCATGAATATTTCTATTTATAGGAGTTATCTTTGAAACCTGTTATGTTCTTGTTGTGATTCTGGGATCATCAGCGTGTATGTATTTGTACATGCAAATCAATCAAAGTCAAGACTACGTGTCATGTGATACAAACTGACTGTACAATTACATTTTCCATCAAAATACGTGCAATAATAAGAACACAACGGAGCTATCTCAAGTTACCAACTATTCTAATAAGTACTCATAAGTTAAAGTTAGATGCATTAATTCAAGTTATTTTCTCGACTCCGTTTATAGACGGTATGGCACCTCTGCGAACTTAAGCCATCGATTTCTCGTCAAATACCGCACATGTCCATGGACATGCAAACATAAACGCATGCAAATCAAATTTTCTCAGCAAATCATTGGATTTAGTCAGTGGTCAATCAGGGTCTGGTGATTGCAATGGTTTCCGGTATTGAGTTTCCACAGGAAGCAGATTGATTTTGCAGATTTGCTTTGACAATTAGACGGGTAATTGGAAAATACGGGCACGCGCTAGACACGAGAAAGGACTTAAAGCGGGGACAATATGACGATGACCGATTTCCGTGAGGAATAATACCTCAGCTTGATCCCGTTTGATAATGGTGTATTTATAGGACATGCATCTGATCTACAACACAATTAGACCTGATTAGACTATAAATAATTATACATATGGAATTGATAAAACAGAGTCGTACTTTAAACATGAGTTGCCAGTCTGACGGACTGATTACGAACCGCTTGGTCATTGCAACTTTTTATACGTGCAAGATACTAGTATATGAAATATTTCTTTTTGTATGTTTGCACCCTCTTTCTGCATTGGCAGGTTGTGTCTTTGGACCTTTGACTACTGTGTATGATCTCCAGACTCTAATTAATGATTAGTAGATGTTACCAGCTTGCAGGTACGTTTGTACTGATGAAAATTCAATCCATAAGCTCATTTAAGAATCATTTCGGTAAACCAAAAATGTTTGTATAACAATTCTTTGAATATTTCCCCCAATCCACGCTTTAACAACTACTAGTATCTATATGGAAAAACGTAATAAAAAGTTTAGAATTGTTATTTCCTGTATTTTCCGAAACCAGTATGCTGCCATTGTGTCTGGATCCGAAGTTTTATATTTGAACAAATACAGACAATGTTCTCTTTAATACCATAGAAACATATTTGAAAAGTCATCCTCGCGCTAACTTCATCAATCACAACGCTATAACGGATGCCGTCTGCTTGGAAGTCTTCTAAACACGTCGCCATGTTATTTGCTCGAACTTTCTTCATCCCGCCCGATTATTCAATGAATGATGTAAATATTCAGGGTAAAGGTTTGGTTAAATGTTATGCCGAACTTGCGTTTTAGTAATTTGTCGATGTTTGTCTGAGTAAGATATGTCGAATCGTCACATGACAAAATGAAATAAAGTTGAGAAACTACACGAACATCTCGTCAGTAGAAACCATTCAAAAAAATTGTTATCGTCGCACAAAGACACATTACCAAATTTGCTTTGTCATTCTAGGGGTATATTTCCCTCAGACGATATAAAATAGCTATAAAATATCTATCCATCGTAAATTTAATGACAAAATATCTACTATATCTTAAAGATTGGTTGTCATGCAACAAGGCGATTTCCATATTTATATGTCTATTTTAGCTCACAAAGAACAGAATATGTGCAGTATTTTAAAGTATTCTATTTTCTCTCATATATGACGCTGATAGTAGCTTTTGTCGGTCAAAGACTTCATTTTATTCAATTGCACCATATTATATCACCTCAATACGACTCCACTTAGCAACACCGACAACTTTAACTTCGTGATTTCATGCAGCAACAGTTGTTTTAAAACCAATAGCAACAACTACAGTATCGTTATCAACACAGTAAAAACGTCTTCAGCATCAGCAGATGTTACGTAGGTAGCAACAACTACAGTAACAACATCAATGACTTATTTCACAACAACATCGATTCTATCAACAGCAATAAAAGTTACAGAGGTAACAACAACAACAACAGTAATAATAGTGTACCCATCCATCGACATTATCAATTAATTATATGGTCGACAGAATCTGATAATCGCTTAATTATAGTACAAAACATCACTCCCCCAGTAACAGAAGATGTTGATTCTATGTAGGCATATGAAGACAATCGTAAATGGGTTGTTGTTTTACAACGTTTGAATGAATGCAACTCGGATGCGATTAATTGTTTTATAAAACAAACAACATAAACAATTCAAATTTACCATTTCTGGGTATTTGGGGCCAATCAGAAAACCCAAATGAGAAACATACTATCTACTACTTCATTTTGAAATTGCTCATGACTGTTTATGATATATTTGGGTTATGTCGCGTGTAACAAGGGGCATGGGACATGGAGCAAAGTGTGATTTACGGTCTAGTAATATTGATGTTTCAAATCCGAAAATGACAAATGTCCATTAGATGGGCGCGTGACTCAGACAATTACAAAGGTTACCAATTTTCTCCTATTTTCATTTTATATGCCAATCGCACATCCACCGACCGTCTAATATTTCCGAACTATTTTCCTTTTTCTGATGAAATTGACATATCCTGCGGTAATTGTATAATAGAAAATCCACGGCGAAACAAAATCAAATACAAAAGATTAAATTAACATCATTATTCAGATGCGTGGGTACTGTGGTGACAGCGATATTTGCGTAAATGAATTGCCAAAATTAAATTTTGACAGGATTTTAATAACTTTAGAATTCTAGTTCATTACCAATTGCCTGGAATTTTCTTAGTGTGGATAATTTAGTAAAAGTTGTGACAGTGTCATATGAGTGGAAAACACAACTTCTGAGGCCCGCACATAATCTGTTTTTTTTTTGTATTTAAAATTGAGTTCGAGGACATTTGTAGTCAATATCTGCGTTTGATTACAGAAGACAAGCGTTTTTATACTGAGATTGAGTTCCATTGATACCATGGGAGCGATTAACAAAAGTTATTTCCTCTTTTATTTCTGCGTCCCTACTCAACTATCCCATATCCCTATCATGCCCTCATTATATCTTCTGTATTTTCATCAAGGGACAAATACCGTCTGTTACTTAATCTTGCAGTTAAAGATCTAGCTAATACCGGCTAATATTACGTCATCTTTACGATGCTACCATACAATAAGCATAAACAGAATAATAAATGACAGAGTATCAGGTTTCGTTGCAGAAATATCGAAATTGATATCGTGAGTTTCGGGTAGTATCGTATTAATATGAAATATTTCAATTTACATAAAAGGATGATTTTATGTATTGTTACATTTTTGTATTTTGGTTAAATAAACTCGCCATTGTATAGATATTATCATTCTTACATGATTTTAAATATGTTACAAATGATAGGTTGATGATATCATGAAGGCATATTTCATCATCATCTGGTCTGTATTGATACTAAAATGTTTAGAAAAAAAATCATTTCCAGCAGTGGAATTAGCAACATGAAAAAACTGAAATGTTATATTTGGACTCATGATTGCTTTTGGCGACTTACAAATGTTTCTTTTTAATGCATACTAATTAGACACTGTTCCGCATTCGTCCATGTTCATGAATCATGATGTGACGATTTAATATTGAACTGGTAACATTGATAAAAAAAACATCGTAAACTCTAGGCCAAATTTCATAGCGTATAAACAAAATCTCTCTATGACTTATTGGATTACTATAAAATTCAACTTGTATCATTTACTGCTATTGAAAGCACATGTAAAATCTACTCATTGTACTCCTTATTGCCATACTCTATAATTCAACATGCACTCATCATTGCAATTGCCGGTAATCGGATCGTTAATTCATAGTGAAGATACTGTGTCGATGTTGATTCTAAAACTTTGAAAAAAGTTCGTAGATAGTCAATAAAGTCCAGAAATAAGAGGCTTTTATAATATTTTTAAAAAGTCAAAATGGCTGGCGAGGACGAAAACTAGTCGCCAGACATAAACTGTTTTGGCGCCTGGTATTAAGAATTCATATACGGTTTACTTTAAGTCATACCATTTAGCAGCCAAAATGTTTACAAATGGCATTTGTTCGTCAGTAAACCACCATGCTTGTATTTATAGAATTCACACTTAAATAGACAAGAAAATTACGATCGAATGCGACTGAAAATATTCTTTATATAGCAACGTCTGTGTCATTTTGTGGTGCCCTCTGGTGAGATTCTTGAAGTCTTCTTATTTGGGAAAGCACTAGAGAATAGGTTATTTGAAGTTAAACACCTCTTTACATTGTACAGTTGCCTGGGATTAGGTTTCCATAAAATGTGATAATAATTAACGAACAAATAATAAATGACAATATTAAATTCCGGACTCATCTATAAGATTACAGTTGGTGTGAAAACGAGGTTGTTAAAGTCTATACTCATCAAAAGGGAATTTTCAGAACAACTTATTTCCATTGCAACCTAAGGCGGTTGTTTTAGCAGTTAACAAAATTAAAGACGATTTTCTCGAATAACCAGCCCCGTAGTTATTGTGAAACGTTAAGAGAAGTTTCGAACATGAAACTCGTTATTTTCAATCCTGTTTCCTTTATTCTTAAATATTGCAAAATTGCTCACGACTACGCAAAATAATGAATGTTTGTGTGAACGTGACAACAATAGGTTATGAGTTTAAAGTTCCAAAATTAGTAATAGTAACGGTACTACAGTATAAATGGCTTACTACAGTGGGTGAGCTCGGATCCGGAACGAATCGAGCATTTCTTTACTTGGTACACACTGGTTACATCAACATGTTTCCAGTATAAGGTCCTATGGTAGAAAGATACAATTCGACTACGTGGAAATCATGGCATAAAACGAATTTATAAAAATAACATATTAGCTTTACCTCGATCAGCGGTTTATATGTATTTTGAGTTGATCCTTATTGGTCCCTACAGAAAGGTAATGCTTCTTTAAATTATAATTATGTATTGTAGCTACAATGGAAGAATCCAGGATTAAAATGGCTCAGGAAATTCAGCATCGGTACATTCGTTAGTTTCCAAAATTATTGTTGTAGAATAAAAATCCAGTCACTTACCACGGTCCTGTATTTATCACACTAACAAAAGTAAATGTAAGGATATGTTTAATTAAGCCAGTAAGCCACGAAAAACCATGATATACGAGGGGCATTCAAAAAATTGGAAGACAAATCAATTTGCTAGCTTAATGTTTCAGATAAATAAAGTTTCCTAGAAATCGGACCGACGGTTAAGTGAGGATCTTGTTTTATGCATTGCGCCTATAGTGACCACGGGGCAAGTCTAGACGTCGTTGTTGACGTCATCGGTTTCGGTTACCCCACAACATATTCTAAATTCTCACAATACTACTCATTGTTCAACTCCGTCACCAACCATTCTGGATAATGATCAATTTACAACGGCGGATTAAACTTACAAAAAAGAACAAATGTCATACATTATTGCATGTGTTGTTCGAGTTCCATACTCACGTACTCAAATCGCACCAATATCAAAGTCTGGACGTCCAGAAAAGCGAAATTTGGACTGTAGGGGACATGTTTAAGGTGATTCAGTCAAGGGACATAAGGCACTACCTCAGGTGAAATCTCCAATTTACAGCTACGATTCAAGTAAATATGAGTGTTTTTATCAAGCAAAACACATAATTTCAGGATTACGCGTGGTCCCTGGTTTAACGTGACGTCGCGTTTTCTTTCTGCTATTAAGAGTGACTTTGTATGATAACCAATATCTCTGTAACGGTGTTAAATATGACATCATAATTTAAAACACAGAACTACATAGTTTTAAACGATACACGCATTAATTCTCGAAAGGTTTCACAACCGTTAAAGGTAAGTGATGGTGCGAAGAAATCAACACCAATTTCTACGGGATAAATCGATGGGTTGCCCCGTGTGTTCAATTTTACGTTGCTATAACTACCATATTTTCGAATGTAACGTATATTTTATTCGTGATAAAAATATGCACTGAATTCATAACCGGTAGAACCTGATTTCTACCAATTTTGATGAAAATCGGATGATAAATAGTTTCACAATCGAGGTTGTCTACGTATTTTTTGAATGGCCCTCGTATATATTTTATTGTAGAACATCTCGTATATTGGACGGGTATATAGTGCAAAGATCGGTTTCCACAAATATTTATATTTTTTGCCTCTTCGTAAAAGAATAATAAAATATCAGCTAGATTCATACATTTCTATAGACAGACACATATTAACAACGGAAGAAATTTATGGATTTAATATGAACATTCATAAAAAGACAGAAAACATCTGCAATAAGTATAGAATGTTATTGCACGAGTGGGACACAGACGTAGTATTAACATAACACGTGGAATATATGTGTCAAATATTACTTGTTATTATTTGCACACACTATTATCTTTTGTCTACGAAAAGTCATAAAATAAGCAATGATTGTATAAAGCCTAAATCTTGATCGTTATTTACCATTAGATATGAAATAAACATGAACTTTTTGTTAGCAATTGCATCAATTGATCATTTGTCTACATCCGGAGTGGTATCGGTACTACCTGTTTTTGTTCCCACCCGGCTTTTCTTCGGAACACTGAATTCTAACATGGAATTCATACAATGATCAGTGTTTACTGTATACATAATACTTTTTATGAAAGGAAAAATAATAAATTTGTTCAGATTTTTTGTATACCTGGAAGTTATTGTATACCTGGAAGTAAAAGTTATATCAAACGAAAGAAGTCCGTTTGGACATCTTTGATCAAACCGATCATTACTAGAAAGGAAAATGAACAATTGCGTATCATAAAAGAATGTCAAAACAGCAGGTAGCTATCGTCTGCTCATAATGAATTAAACAATTATTTTATGAGTGAAAAGAAGAAGTGTTGTTGACTTGATTAACATACAGCATTGGCATAAGTGTGCAATATACATTTATTACAGAAGAGCCCGTAGTCATCAAGTATCATGGTAATCATAATCATACGTTTATGCCTGTCCTGGCGGCTTTCGCTTGCAAGTTGTATTTCTATACCGTTCCAAGACGAAATAGAGACACCCACAAACATCAAGTTCTCATATCAAACTGTAAGCGTGAAGATTAATTATAGGACTCTCAATGACACTAGAGTCAGGAACATATGAGGTAAGTGAAATCATTGAAGCGTAGAAAATTATATTGTCATCACAGCTTACATCTAGCATTTCAGATAACGACGATTCTCTACAATATGTCAGCATTTCCTAACGACTTTTTGTGTGTAAAAATAAACACTAAAGATTTCGCGACCTCATTAGTGACCCACTGTGTGTGCATGAATAAATTCATAAGTGTATCAAAAAGAAACACATTTAAGCGTTTGTTCACACATTTGTGATGTGGAAATCAGAATAATTGTGAATGACATTCTGAACAAAAGAGGTCAAAAATATCCCTTGTATCGTGATTACTTGAAGTACTTAATGTATCGCAGTAATATGGGTAAATACGAATAAACCTAGGTTAATGCAGATTTGTTGTTCGAGGAGTAATTAGTGATATGACAAGTGCTCGTTCTTATCAGTCTCATGGATGTATATTTTACTTGTCTGATATCATATCGGACAAGGTGGTTATACTTACATCGTATACTAATGTATGCAGTCTATGAAGTTTGGTTGAATTCCAGTCTCAAACCTCAAAACGAATGAAGTTTTGGGACAATATAGTTAACAGTTTACCAAGTACAAATATACCAATTGCATGCACAACTTTGACACTTAAGGACCTCGATGTTGAACTTGCTTAAAGGTGATTAACATTTATCCACTTCAGCGTTAATAAAACAAATTTGAATACAATTTTGTATTATATGGTTACGTATAAGAAACTAGGGGTTTGTACTTGGAAAAGTACCTTATTGGAATCGATATTATCAAGCAAAAAGGTGAACGTAGTGTCGATTGGCAACTTTCAGTTATTTTTGACTGACCCTCGTTAGTGCATAATAAATTATTAATAATACTTAACAAGAAGACAGTTGTATGTTGACGATATTTTCTATTTTCTATTCGTCATTGATTAATACGTTCAGAGAGTACAAACTAAGATTATATTCTTATAAAGCATTGGTGATATAAATATTTATGTTTGTGCAATGAGCACTCGCCAAGTTTTTGTCGATTAAACTGAGTTCTCGATACAGCTTATGGTGAATGTCTACATTGTGAATGTATATTCCTGTATATTAACGCCGTATGTCATACATCGCATACAATATAGATGAAGGAAGTAACTTTATTAAGATTTACACGATAGCACCAAACAGTTTAAGGTGAACCAGCCTTACGCAAGTCTCGATTAACGAGAGAAAAGCATATCAGTCTATCACATTGTTTAACAATATGGCAACATACGAAAAAGCCCATAATGTCTATGGTGTATATTATTAGTAGCAATATATAGTATTCATGCTGTGTTTCCAGGGCCGATGCCATTGTAGATATTATTTTTCTATAAAATGCCAAGAAAATATTAGAAAATGCTTTATCGGAGGTTCAAACCGAACATTCGTCGAGCAACTGCTGTCATATTATCATATAATGAGTGTGACAGTATTTTGTGTACCCAGTCTTATTGTACTTACCTATGT
The DNA here is from genome assembly GCA_963678985.1 of Spisula subtruncata. Classification (NCBI taxonomy): domain Eukaryota; kingdom Metazoa; phylum Mollusca; class Bivalvia; order Venerida; family Mactridae; genus Spisula; species Spisula subtruncata. Next base: position 34,495,951 of record OY787670.1, on the reverse strand, counting down.
CAGTCAGTCTTGCCTTTGGCGGCACGTACCCTTACACCGGATATCAAGTATAGGAGCAGTAACGGTTAGCCAACTTTATCAACTTAACGTACAAGTGTTCCTGACGCGACCACAAGCAACAACACTTCCGGCATTTACTTTAATTAATACGATATATGATAAATAAACGCAATAGCGCCACCAGTATGAACGCACCGAATAAAATTAGTTTCATACCACCCCCCCCCCTTTCATTCATTGTATCTTGGTCACTATGCTGTTTGGTCACTATAATATACGTTTTTGGCATATATAGTTTTGCCCTCTTTTTGCCCATTATTGTTAACTAGGTCAGGTCGCCCCCTCCTTTTTACAACACTGTGCAGTGTCGGTTTATTTTTGTTTCCACTTGTCCTTGGAAGTTAATTTCCTCTGCCCTTTGTTTTATAGTCATTTGTGTCTTGCGGGGATGCTGGGTGAGATGCTTTTTGGTTAGGTCGCTGTGCTGTTTGGTCACTATGATAAACGTTTTTAGCATATATATTTTCGCCCTCTTTTTGCACATTATTGTAGGCTGTGCCAGGTCACAAAGTGCCTCTTTGGGACGTATTGGCGTTGTGTCGCTATCCTTGGTGTTTTGGGCTGGGTCGGGGTGGTTGTGCCTCGTTTGGTCACCGTTTAGGCGCGGGTTTGTGTGGTTGGTTTGCCGTGCAGTGGGACCTTTGGGAACTTGGTCGAGTATTGGCTGCGTTTCATTCGGCAATAATCGCTTTTATATAATTGCTTTGTGAATGTGGGTCTTCCTGCATTTTTTCGGATGAGACTTGGATCTTTAAGTGTTTTTTTATTGCTTATGTCTGGGCATTGCTCAATGTAGTTGCTAGGAATATGTAACATTCCTATCTTGCCCATTATTTTAACTAGGTCAGGTCATAGTTGTGCCTCTTTATGTCGCATAATGTTAGGTCACTGCCGTTGTGTTTTAAACTAGGTCATGCCCCGGGGTTGTTGTGGGCATTGCTCAGGGTGGTTGTGTCGTGGTGTTTCTGATTTATGTGCTTGGCTGGATGGGCTGAGTGCTACCTTCCCTGTCGGATTTTCTCATACCTTTTTTCTAGTTTACGTTCTTGTTATAGGTACTACGTACAACGTATATAATATCGTATATAACAGTTTCATGTGACGTGCTAAATGACAAAAACTGTTGATGTACAATAAAGTAACCGCTATTAATTCTGATCATAAACCGTTTGCAGACTGTGCATAGTGTACAAAAAGGTCTAAGTAAATTATGATGACCCTACAACATCGTCATAAAATCATTGATCGCGTCTGCACCGACCTCATACATGAACAATTTTCCTAAATTGAAGAAACGAGGCATCCAAATTATTCCGTAATAGAAATACAATGTCACACTTGATTTTCAATAAGACCTTGTAGTCATTATTGGACGTCCAATCGGCTTTTATATTCCCATTAACTGATTATTCGGGTTTTAGCCAAACAGCATCGCATTTCACCAGCCCACCATTGTGATCAACGGGACGTTTGGAAGTTTAAGTATAAAAGTACGGTGAACGGTCACGTTTGGATGATGTTCACATTGCCATTGAAAACCGTGCGGTCGGCTTTGCAGTAAACGATACATAATTAAGAAAATTGCATTTAAGGATTATTGCAAGTAATTGTCCTGATCTTTATTGAGTGTTTTGTGTCAGCATGGCAATCACGCAATAATAAACAAGTTTCATTCAGTTGGCACGCTATTCACTTTATAGGACTGGACTGACAATGTAACTTAATAAAGTGTAGAGAAAATAGTTAATGCCATGAATGAGTATGTACTTAACTTCATTATGGTATCATTGCATATAACAATTAGAAGTTGTGTGTGATAAAGAGCAAATATTGTGTTATTTATGATTATGAGATGCATTATTGCCACAATGTTCACTCCTCATCCGGTTACCTCCCTTTGTCGATATATTTACTAAATATTAGTTCAGTAACTGTTGAACGAAAGTAGCAGATCAATGATCATGTACACCTAGTAAAACGTTAAAATATATTTATGAACGTGTGTTCCTTTGTTCGAAATCACATAATTACGAAACAGTGTATGTGCCATACTGTTATATAAAGTACGCGTATTAGCATTTTTAAAACCTTTAAATATATGTTCGTACCTTAGCTGTTTAATGAATCGTATGTATGTCTATTGACTTCAGTTTCAAGAAAACATATAATCTTGTATTTTGTATTTGCTTCTATGTACGAGCAGATGACCTTCTAAAACAAAGCCAGGATTAAGTAGGGCTTTACTAAATATCTTTCATAAACATTGTATTAATAGTGATACTTATATTTCATTTGTACATTAACCAAATGCCCATAGAGGTCAACGAGCCATTTGACCTTCAATGATCTTGTACGAGCATATCGCACATTACAAATCCCCCATTTAATCATACGTCGATATGTAATGCTCATATACAGATATTCTTGACAATATTTGATATCCTGTCACGAGTATTTCTATTTATACGAGTTATCTATGAAAATTGTTATGTTCTTGCTGTGGTTCTGGGATCATCTGCGTGTATGTATTTGTACATGTAAATCAATCAAAGTCAAGACAACGTGTCACATGGTATAAACTGATAGTACAATTACATTTTCCATCAAAATACGTGCAATAATAAGAACACATCAGAGCTGTCTCAAGTCACCAACTATTCTAATAAGTATTCATAAGTTAAAGCTTGATGTATTAATTCAAATTATTTTCTCGACTACGTTATGTAGACGTTACGGCACCTTTACGAACTTTAGCCATCGATTTCTCGTCAAATACCGCACATGTCGATGGACATGCAAACATAAAAGCATGCAAATCGAATTTTCTCAGCGAATCATTGGATTTAGTCAATGGTCAACCAGGGTCTGGTGATTGCAATGGTTTCCTGTAATACGTTTTCACAAGACGCAGATTGATTTTGCAGATTTGCTATGACAATTAGACGCGTAATTGGGAAATAAGGGCACGCGCTAGACACTAGAAGGACTAAAGCGGGGCAATGTGACGATGACCGATTTCCGTGATGAATTATACTTCACCTTTATCCCGGTTGATAATGGTGTATTTATAGTATGTGCATCTAATCCTGCTAAGGCTATAAATAGTTCTACATTTGGAATTGATAAAACATATTCGTATTTATAGTATATGCATCTGATCTACAACACAATTAGACTTGCTAAGGCTATAAATAGTTCTACGGTTGGAATTGATAAAACATATTCGTACTTAAAACACGAGTTGTGTATGTTTGCACACTCTTTCTTCATTGGCAGGTTGTGTCTTTTGACTTTTGACTACTGATTTCCAAACTCAAATTAATGAGCAGTAGATGGTACCAGCTTGCAGGTACGTTTGTACTGATGACAATTAAATCCAGAAGCTCATTTTAGAAACATTTCGGTAAATCAAAAATGTTTTTATATCAATCCTTTAAATAGTTTTCCCCATCCACATTTTTACGACTATCTATATGGAAAAACGTAATACAAAGTTTAGTATGTTTTTCTTGAAATAAATGTTTGTTATGAATAAGTATGTGTCAGTTCGCAAAATATACGGAGCACATACTTCCAGATGTCTAAAATGTATCATCAAGTCAAATGGATGTATCGTCTTCCGTTTGATAAAAATATGACATTACAGTAACCCCATCAAAGAAACCAATCAAAATGTCACGTATTGTTTGACGTCTATTTCATAATCTTTAAACAAGCATCAGTAATATATTATGTCACTGCGACTGGCTGGAACCTCAAGTGTCGAATAATACCAATATCAATCCTTTAATTTCACAAATATCATTCACAAGTTCATAATACTTATAGACTCTTTGTGTGTGATCTAATCCTGTGGAACCAAGCTGGAAGCTAACTGGACCGATTGTTCAAGACCATGTCGTTGTATGTTTGTCAATTTGTGAAATACAGATTGACGAACAAATTTGAGGAATTCAGTCTAGCTTCAGTTATACTATTCACCAATAGTTTAATTGCCTCGCTCATATATTCGGATTCGAACGAGTATAATGATCGGCGTCATCTCCTTAACACTGTAATGTATACATGTTTTGTATATGCATTAGATGACTGGACAATTAACCAGTTAAATATGACCACATACGACACAACAAGTTACAGATTAGATATATTTGTAACGATAATAGAAATGGTCATATGTCCTATTAGCCATGTTCAATCTAATACATTGCTGATTGTGTGTCGCAACTATTTTCAATATTAGATCTAGAGGCACTTGGCATGATAGTTGTAACAGATCGTTCGTTACGGACCCTCGTAAGAACAAATACAGCGTGATTATTTGTCCACGACAAACATTGCTTTGAATTTGAATGATCATTTCCTGTATTTTCCTACCAGTATTCTGCCATTGTGTCTGGATCCGAAGTTTTATATTTGAACAAATACAGACAAGTTTCTCTTTAAGATCATAGAAACATATTTGAAAAGTCTTCCTCGCGCTAACTTCACCAATCACAGTGCTTCAACTGATGTCGTATGCTTGGAAGTCTTCTAAACCCGTCGCCATGGTATTTGCTCAAACGTACTTCATCCCGATAATTCATTGAATGATGTAAATATTCAGGGTAAAGGTTTGGTTTAATATTATGCCGAACTTGCATTTTCGTAAGTTTTACTGAGTTAGATATGTCGAATCGTCACATGACAAAAGTTGAGAAATAAAGTTAAGAGACTACACGAACATCTCGTCAGTTGAAACCATACAAACGAATTGTTATCGTCGCGCAAAGACACATTACCAAGTTTGTCATTCTAGGGGTATATTTCCCTCAGACGATAAAAAATAACTATCAAATATCTATCCATCGTACATTTAGAGACAAAATATCTACTACATCTTAAAGATTGGTTGTCATGCAACAAGGCAATTTCCATATTTATATGTCTATTTTAGCTCACAAAGAACAGAATATGTGCAGTATTTTAAAGTATTCTATTTTCTCTCATGTATTACGCGGATAGTAGATTTTGTCAGTCAAAGACTTCATTATATTCTAGTGTTCCAAATTATATCACCTCAATACGACTCCACTTAGCAACACCGACAACTTTAACTTCATGATTTCATGCAGCAACGGTTATTTTAGAACCAACAGCAACAACTGCAGTATCGTCATCAACACAGTAATATCTTCTTCAACATCTGCAGACGTTACATAGGAACCGACAACTACAGTAACATCATAATTGACTTATTTCACAACAACAACATCAGCACTTTCAACAGCAATAAAAGTTACATAGGTAGCAACAACAACGACAACAGTAATAATACTGTACCCATCCATCGACATTATAAATGAATTGTATGGTCCTCAGAATATGTTATTCGCTAAATACTAGTACAAAACATCACAGCCAGTTACAAACGATGATTTTGTTGTTGATAACACATCACTCCCAAAGTTACATAATATGTTTTTGTTGTTTATTCTATGTAGGCCTATGAAGACAATCGTAAATGTGTTGTTGTTTTACAATGTTTAAATGATGGAAACTCGGTGCGATTAATTGTTTTATAAAACAAACAACATAAAAAAATCAAATTTATCATTTCTGCATATTTGGGGCCAATCAGAAAACCCTAATGACAAACGCACTATCTACTAATACATATTGAAATTGCTCATGACTATTTATGATATATTTGGACTATGTAACGTGTTAAACGGGGCATGGGACATGGAGCAAAGTGAGATTTTATGGTCTAGTAATGTTGATGTTTCAAATCCGAAAATGACAAATGACCATTAGATGGACGCGTGGCTGAGACAATTACAAAGGTTACCAATTTTCTACTTTTTCATTTTATATGCCAATCGCACATCCATTGACCGTCTAATATTTTGGAACTTTTTTCCTTCTTCTGATGAATTGAATATCATGCGGTAATTGTGTAATAAAATTCCACGGCGAAACAAAATCAAATATAAAAAATAAATTTATGTCATTATTCGGATGCGTAGATACTGTGATGACAGCGATATTTGAGAATTATATTCGTAAATGAATCGCCAAAAGAATTTTCTTAGTGTTGATAATTTAGTAGTTCCGACAGTGTCATATGAGTGGAAACACAACTTCTCAGGCCCGCACATAATCTGGGTTTTTTTTTTTTTTTTTAAAATTGAGTTTGAGGAAATTCGTTTTCAATATCTGCGTTTGATTTCAAAAGACAAGCGTTTTTACACTGATATTGAGTTCCATTGATACCACGGGAACGATTTACAAAAGTTATTTCCTCTTTTATTTCTACATCCCTACTCAACTATCCCCTATCCCTATCATGCCCTCATTATATCTTCTGTATTTTCATCAAGGGAGACATACCGTCTGTTATTTAATGTTGCAGTTAAATATCTAGCGAATGCCAGCTAATAGTATGTCATCTTAACGATACTACCATACTATAAGCATAAACTGAATAGTAAATGACAGAGTATCCGTTTTCATTGCAGAAATATTGAAATTGATATCGTGAGTTTCGGGTAGTATCGTATTAATATTAACTCATTAAATTTGCATAAAAAGGATGAATTTGATATTGTTATTTTGGTTAAATAAACTCGCCATTGTATAGATATTATCATTCTTTCAGGAGTTTAAATATGTTACAAATGATGGGTTGATGATATCATTAAGGCATATTTCATCATCATCTGGTATATATTGATACTAAACTTTTTAGAAAAAAACTTCATTTCTAGCAGTGAAATTAGCAACAAGAAAAACACAGAAATGTTCTATTTGGATTCATGATTGCTTTTGGCGACTTACAAATGTTTGTTTTAATGCATATTAATATTTCGGATGCGTCCATGTTCATGAATCATGATGTGGAGATTTTAACATTGAAATTGCTACATTGATAAACACGGTAGAAATCTAGGCCAAAGATCGCGGCGTAAAAACCAAAGCTCGACTTATTGGATTAATACAAAATTAAACTTGTATCATTTACTGCTATTGAAATCACATGTAAAATCTGATCACTGTACTCTTTATTGACGTCCTCTATAATTCAACGTGTACTCATCATTGCAATTGCCGGTAATCGGATCGTTAATTCACAGTGAAGATACTGTGTCGATGTTGATTCTAAGACTTTGATAAAAGTTCGTAGATAGTCAATAAAGTCAAGAAATAAGAGGTTTAAACATTATAATATTTTAAAAAAGGCAAAATGGCTAGCGAGGACGAAAACTAATCGCAAGACATAATCTGTTTTGGCGCCTGGTATTAAGAATATACATACGGGTTACTTTAAGTCATTCCATTTAACAGCCAAATTGTTTACAAATAGCATTTATTCGTCAGTAAACCACCATGCCTATATTTATAGAATTCACACTTAAATAGACAAGAACATAACGATCGAATGCGACTGAAAATATTCTTTATAAAGCAACGTCTGTGTCATTTTGTGGCGCTCTCTTGTGAGATTCTTGAAGTCACCTTATTTGGGAAATCACTAGAGAACAGTTTTATTTGAAGTTAAACACCCCTTTACATTCTACAAAAGTTTGCCTGTGATTAGGTTTCCATAGAATGTGATAATATCTAACGAACAAAGAATTAATGACAATATTAAATTCCGGACTCATCTGTAAGATAACAGTTGGTGTGAAAACGAGGTTGTTAAAGTCTATGCGTATCAATAGGGAATTTTCAGAACAACTCATTTCCATTACAACCTTAGGCGGTAATTTTAGAAGTTAACAGAGTTAAGGACGATTTTCTCGAATTACCAGCCCCGTAACTATGGTGAAACGTTGAGAGAAGTTTCGCACATGAACCTCGTTCTTTTCCAATCCTGTTCTCTTTATTATAATTAATTGCAAATTGCATACGACTACGTATAATAATGAATGTTGTAGTGAACGTGACAACAATAGGTTATGAGTTTAATGCTCCAAAAATAAGGACACATTTTTGCAAAATTAGCAATAGTAACGGTACTACAGTATAAATGGCTTACTACAGTGGGTGTGCTCGAATCCGGAACGAATCGTGCATTTTTTTACTTGGTACATACTGGTTACAGTTGAAAATAGTAGTTGAAAATATTTATACAGCGATTTAAATAACAAGTCTCTAAAGCGTTTAACACGCGAAAGTCAGCTAGTTGACAGTTCATTAAAAGCCTAAAATAATTTCACTTGATTCACTGATATTCACTTTTAAACAGATGTGTTCTTACTTTAGGAATGTTTAATAGCATAGCAGTGTCTGATTTTAAAGACCTGGTTGGCGGGTATTTTCTAGTCAACTCATTCATGTTACACCAACATGTTGTCAGTATAAGGTTCTATGGTAAAAAGATACACTTCCACTACGTGGAAATCATGGCATAAAACGAATTTATAAAAATAACATATTAGCTTAACCTCGATCAGCGGTTTATATGTACACTTAAACGAATTTCTAATTGGCCACCCTAAAAAATATTATATCGTCTGATATATTGTATCAATAAATCTTAGGCTGTGTTTTTTGTTCATAACACGTACTAATTTATCGATTTCCGGAAAGAAATGGCGTAATCATGTACAAAATCATCCATGCGTAACGATTGGTGCGAAATTGCTTTTTTGCACGTTGGCCTTGTGCGCAGCTTGGAATAGTATCGTATTTAGTACGAATTTGTTCCCTGTCGATTGACTTTTCTTAAAACATTATAATTTGTGAGAATGAGCCATGTGAAACGCGCTCATAACGTCAGATGCATGCATACATTGAACGATTTTCTGATTGGCCACGTGTTTTTATAAATTAGTTTTAAAAAATGCTTTTAGAAGAATACAAATAATCGAAACCACGATACTGTCCTATTTCATTGATAGAAAATCTGTTTCTCGCATTTATTCGAGCTAAACCCCACGTTATTATTAATATCGCTGTTTTCAAAATGAAATTTTGACGTACATGTCTCGATTTTGGTCCTGGTACTCGTCATTCTAACGGCCTCAGCGCGCTCCATATTACTAATTCTCGCCAGTATCAATGCCCTTCATTAAGCCAATCGACAGAGAATACATTTTGACTTATTTCAAAAATCAAACATGTCGGGCACGTGAACCACGTGCACGTAAGTCATTTTGCACTCACAGTTCCGCATGGATGATTTTATACATGCATGCGTAATTTATTTCTTGAAATCGATAGAATAGTGCCTGATATGAAAATAACCACAATTTAAAAAATATTGATTGAATATATCGCATAATATGATATTTCATTGGGTGGCCAATTAGAAATTCGCTTAAGTGTATTTTGAGTTCATCCTTATTGGTCCCTACAGAAAGGTAATGTTGCATTAAATTATATGTATTGTAGCTGCAATGTAAGAATCAAGGATTAAAACGGCTCAGGATATTCAGCATCGGTACTTTCGTTAGTTTCCAAAATTTTGGTTGTAGAATAAGAATCCATTCACTTACCACGGTACTGTATTTATCACACCAACAAAAGTAAATGTAAGGATATGTTCACGCCTGTAAGCAACGTAAAACCATAATTTATTTATTTTATTGTAGAATATCTCGTATATAGGATGGGTATGTTGTGCAAAGATCGGCTTCCACAAATATTTATATTTTGCGCCTCCTCGTAAAAGAATCATAAAATATCAGCTAGATTCATACAACTCCATAGACAGACACATATTAACGACGGAAGAAATTTATGGATTTAATATGAACATTCATAAAAAGACAGAAAACGTCTGCAATAAGTATAGAATGTTATTGCACGAGTGGGACGCAGACGTAGTATTAACATACCACGTGGAATATATGTGTCAAGTATTACTAGTTATTATTAGCACAAACTATTATCTTCTGTCTACCAAAAGTTATAAAATAAGCAATGATTTTATAAAGCCTAAATCCTGATCGTTATTTACCATTATATATGAAATAAACATGAACTATTTGTTGGCAAAATGCATAAATTGATCATGTGTCTACATCCGGATTGGTATCGTTACTACGTGTTTTTATTCTCACCCAGCTTTTGTTCGGAACACTGAATTCTAACATGGAAATCATACAAAAATTTTGATCAATGTTTACTGTAAACATAATACTTTTTATGAAAGGAAAAATAAAAAATAATTTGTTCAGATATATTGTATACCTGGAAGTATACGTTATATCAAACCAAAGAAGTCCGTTTGGACATATATGATCAACCGATCTTTACTAGGAAGGAAAATGAAGACTTGCGTATCATAAAAGAATGTAATAACAGCAAGTAGCTATCGTCTGCTCATAATGAATTAAATAATTATTTTATGAGTGACAAGAAGAAATGTCGTTGACAAGATAAATAAACATCATTGTCTTAAGTGTGCAATACACAGTTATTACAGAACAGCCCGTAGTCATCAAGTATCATGGTAATCATAATCATACGTTTATGCCTGTGCTGGCGGCTTTCGCTTGCAAGTTTATTTTATACCGTTCAAAGACGAAATAGAGACCCCCACAAACATCAAGTTCTCATATCAAACTGTTAGCGTAAAGATTAAATTAAAATACTCCCAATGACACTAGAGTCAGAAACATATTATATTAGTGAAGTCATTGAAACGTAGAAAATTCTATTGTCTTCACAATTCACATTTAGCATTTCAGATAACGACATTTCTCTACAATATGTCAGCATTTCCTAACGACTTTTTGTGTGTTAAAAAAAACACTAAGATTTCGCGACCTGTGTGTGCATGAATACATTCATAAATGTATCACAATGAAATAAATTTAAGCGTTTGTTCACACATTTGTGAAATCAGAATTATTGTGAATGACATTGTCAACATAGAGGTCAAGAATATGCTTTGAATCGTGATTACTTGAAGTACTTAATGTATCGCAGTAATATGGGGAAATACGAATGAAACTATGTTAAATGCAGATTTGTTGTTCGAGGAGTAATTAGTCTAGATTATTACCCCTCACTTTTTTCGTAATGTTAATTTCCCATAGACAAACGGGTAGTATTCTTACTGTTACGATCAAGCAGATCAATACACCACGTGATTGAACATTTTTTACTGCATAACCATGTTCTAGTTCGAGTTCTTTATATCCAGCCTAGTATTTTGTGCCGACAAATATTCCAAGAGTTAGGAATATCTAACATATTGATACTTTTCGCTACAAAGTTTCCTTTGGGTTAATTGCAGTTGTTGTTTTTATTGGTTAACGTGCATACATGATGAAGTTGAATCCGTCAAATATCTGGTAATTAACTAATTACACACGATTTCAGTACTTGGAAACAAGGAAAATAATCTTTAACGCTTATAATTCAGGTATAATACCATGAAATCGACTCCTGTAAAGTCAACATCTTGAAATAAAAGTAAGTTCATTCGTACCCGCAACTATTCGTACCCTGTAAATATATCTACCAAAAATAGATTGTGGACAAAAAAAGATCGGGGTAATAAAATAAATAGCACATAGCTTTGAGGGTGACAGTAAAAATGTCAGCCCTCGGAAAGTACTGTCACCCGCGGGCTTCGCCCTTGGGTAACAGTACTTCCCTCAGGCTGACATTTTTACTGTCACCCTCAAAGCTATGTGTTATTTATATACTGTGCGGATATGGCAAGAGCTCGTTCTTATCAGTCTCATGGATGTATATTTTACTTGTGTGATATCATATCGGACAAGGTGGTTATACTAACACCGTAAGCTAATGTATGAAGTCTATGAAATTTGGTTGAATCTCCGTCTTAAACCTCAAAACGAATGAAGTTTTGTGACAACAAAATTAACAGTTTACGAAGTACAAATATACCATTTGCATGCACGATTTTGATACTTAAGGACCCCGATGTTGAATTTGTTCAAATGTGATTAACATTTATCCACTTCAGGGTTAATAAAACAAATGTGAATACAATTTTGTATTATAAGGTTACTTATAAGAAAATGCGGGGTTTGTACTTAGAAAAGTTCTTTATTGAAATATATATTTTCAAGCATAAAGGTGAACGTAGTTTAATATATCGCTTGGTAAATATTGACTGACCCGCGTTAGTGCATGATAATAATACTAACCAAGAAGAAGACAGTTGAATGTTGACGATATTTTCTATTTTCTATTCGTCATTTATAAATACGTTCAGAGAGTACAAACTAAGATTATATTCTTATATATCATTCGTGATACAAATATTTATGTTTGTGCCATAAGCACTCGCCAAGTTTTTGTCGATTAAACTTAGCTATTCTTACAGCTAATGGTAAATGTCTATATAGTGAACTTATGTTCCTGTATATTAACGCCGTATATCATACATCGCATGCAATATAGATGAAGTTAGTTACTTTATCAAGATGTACACGATAATACTAAACAGTTTAAGGTGAACAAGCCCGGTGTAAGTCTCGATTAACGAGAGTAAAGCATATGAGTCTATCAAATTGTTTAACAGTATGGTAACAAATGAAAAGCCCATAATGTCTATTGTGTATATATAATGTTAGAAACAATAAATAATATTCATGCTGTGCTTCAATTGTTGGGTGACATTTTAGATATTAGTTTTGATTAAATTTCAAGACTATTAAAATGAATGCTTTATTGAAGGTTCAAACCGGACACTCGTCGTGCAACTGCTGTCATAGTATCATATAATGAGTGTAACAATATTTGAATACCAAGTCTTATTGTCCTCACTCTTGCCAAACAGTCATGGCGTTGGCGTACGTACCCTTATTCACCGGATGTCGAGAATAGGAGCCTAAGCAGTTGACCAACTGTATCAATTTAACGTACGCGACCACAACCAATAGCACTGTTAGTCTGGCATTTACTTAAATTAATACGATATATGATAAATAAAAACAATAGCGCCATCAGTATGAACGCACTGAATTAAGCAAGTTTCATAGCCTGACTGCTAGTTTACGTTCTTGTAATAGGTACTACATATTAGTTCAATGTGACTTGCTAAATGACACACACTGTCGATGCACAATAAAGTAACCGCCATCAACTCTAATCACGAAGAAAATGAACCGGGCGCAGAATGTGCATAAACTCTGGCAATAAAGTCTTAGTACATTTATACGGTGACCCTACAACGTCGTCATAAAATCATTGATCACGTCTGCACCAACCATGTACATGAACAATTTCCTAAATTGAAGAAACGTGGCATCCAAATTATCCCGTAATAGTAATACAATGTCACACTTGATTTTCAATTAGACCTTGTAGTCCTTAATGGACGTCCAATCGGCTTTAATATTCCCATTAACTGATTGTTCAGGTTTCACCAAAACATCGACCAGCCCGCCATTATGATCAATGAGACGTTTGCAGGGTTAATTATGAAGTACGGTGGGTGGTCACGCTGTGATGATGTTTACATTGCTATAGAATACTGTACAGACGGAATTGCAGAAAATGATATATTATATAATTAAGAAAATTGTATTTAATGATTCGACCAACCCACCAAGTTATCAACAGTACGTTTGCAAGGTTAAGAACAAATTGAAAGATAATTAGAAGCAATTGTCCTGATTTTCATTGAGAGTTTTATGTCAGCATGGCAATCATGCAATAATAGAAAAGTGTTATTCAGTGGTCACGCTATTCCCTTTATAGGACAAGACTGACTTGTTAACTTAATAAATTGTAGAGGAAATAGGTAATTCCATGAATGATAATGTACTTAACTTCGTTATGGCATCATGGCATATAGCAAGTCTAAGTTGTATGAGATCAAATGCAACTTTTGTGTACATGATGATTGTCAGATGCATTATTGTCACAATGTTCACTACACATTCCCTTAGAGTTTACCTCCCTTTGTCGTTACATTTATTAAACATAGGGCAGATTGGCGGTGGGGGTAATTAAATTTTCCCATATATGTTTAATAAGTAGGTTGCATCCTCCAGTGGGAGGGTATGTATGAACGTTGTTGCTATCGTTGCAATACATAGTTTTGCTAAACAGTGTATATGCCACACTAGCATACAAAGTACATGTATGGGCCTTTTGTCAAACACTACATTAGCTTAAAAACTTTAAATATGTTTTCGTATCGTAGTTGTTTTATAAATTATATGTATGTCTTGTGACTTCAAATTAAATACAACATCTACTATCTGTTTTTATGTCTTATGTTCTGCTAGGTACGAGTAATCAATTTGTCAAGTAAGTTGTAGGTACGACTAAACACTCTCCAGAAGTATCGCTTAAGTAAACATCCATCAAAACAATTATAAAAATGGTGATACTAATTGCAAATGTATATTTCCAAACAAGTCGATTATGCTGCATATCAAAATATGCAATTGAGGTCAAAGAGGTTCAATAGCCATTTGACCTTCAGTGATCTTGAACGAGCGTATCGCACATTACAAATCAACTCGTCAATATGTGATGCTAATATACAGATATTCTTGACAATATTTGACATCCTGTCGCGAGTATTTCTATTTATATGAGTTATCTTTGAAACATGTTATGTTTTTGCTGAGGTTCTGGGATCATCAGCGTGTATGTATTTGTACATGTAAATAAATCATAGCTAAGACAAAGTGTCACGAGGTACAAACTGACAGTATAATTACATTTTCTATCAAAATATATGCAGTAATTAGAACACCTCGAAGCTATCTCAAGTCACCAAGTATTCTAATAAGTATCCATAAGTTAAAGTTAGATGCATTAATTCAAGTTAATTGCTCGATTCCGATCTTAGACGGTACGGCACCTTTACGAACTTTAGCCATCGATTTCTCGTCAAATACCGCACATGCCCATGGACATGCAAACATAAACGCATGCAAATCAAATTTTCTCTGCGAATCATTGGATTAAGTCAGTGGTCAATCAGGGTTTGGTGATTGTAATGGTTTCCGGTATTGAGTTTCCACAGGACGCAAATTGATTTTGCAGATTTGCTTTGACAATTAGACGCGTAAATGGGAAATAAGGGCACGCGACACGAGAAATGACTTCAAGCGGGGACAATATTAATATGACTGATTTCCGACATGAATGAAACCACAATTTGATCCCAGTTGATGGTATATTTATTTTGGTTTGGCATCTGAAGTACAATATCATAAGGACTTCTAAATAGACCGATAAATAGTACTACATTTGGAGTTGATAAAACAAAGTCGTATTTTAAGCATGGTTTGTGTGTGGTTTGTCAGCAGGATGGACTGGATAGCAAGCTGTGTAAGATATTCGACCTATGTCTCCTTGTATGTTTGGACAAACTTTCTGCCTTGAAAGGTTGTGTAATTTGACTGTTGGCAACATCGTTTGATCTCCAAACTCTAAGTAATGAGCAGTAGTTGTCACCATCTTACAGGTAGGTACGTTTGTACTGGTGAAAGTTAACCGATGGTTTTGTACATATTCTGGGAATACATTTTTGCTATGAATTATATGTCGGTTCGCAACAGTGTTTATGTGACATTGATAATCTTGAACGCAGTTCTGTTTACTTATAGCATTTTAATACCAGATCATAAGGAGGTACGATGAAGCATTATATACGGAACACAGATCCTCTAGATTTCTGTAATTTATCATCAAGTCCAACGGATGTATCGTCTACCGTTTAATAACGATATGACATTACCGTAACCCTATCAAAGATACCAATAAAAATGTCACACATTGTTTGACGTCTATTTCATAATCTTTGAACAATCATAAGTGA
The DNA here is from genome assembly GCA_963678985.1 of Spisula subtruncata. Classification (NCBI taxonomy): domain Eukaryota; kingdom Metazoa; phylum Mollusca; class Bivalvia; order Venerida; family Mactridae; genus Spisula; species Spisula subtruncata. Next base: position 34,480,140 of record OY787670.1, on the reverse strand, counting down.
TAAACTTTGTCACGGCAACTGATTGGAATCTCAAGTGTCGAGGGATGTCAATTTGATTCCTTTAATTTCGCGACATATCAATCATATGTCCAATACTTATGCATAATTGGTATGTAGTCTCATCCAGTTGAGACTGAACAATTTTTCAAGACAATGGCTGTGTGTGTTATTTTATTTGTGTAAAGATACTGATCTGAAATATGAGTATTACATAAAAAACATGCTGTTGTTTATAAAGAATACAATAAGAACTCAGTGACATTATACAAACATTTCAAATGATTCTGCGTATGTGACCACATCAACCAAACCAGTAACAGGAGTGGTATATGTATAACAATACAAATATATATGGTCCTAATTATTGATAAGAATATGACAGAAGAAAGTATGGGTAAATTCGTTGTCGGGCTCCATAGCTTACGGAAATCAACAGTTCTAAGTATTACATTTTTTGTGTGTTTTTTTTAGATTAATGCGAGCTGTTATGTATCAGTTGTTTTAATTTTCGAATTTTCAACATTTTGGATTTACAAGCCTTTCCTGTATGTTCATGTATAATGTTAAATGTTTGATAAGGTCAGTACATTTCTACCACTGTGTTTTTTATATTAGCTAACCATACTTGAAACATTAAGGATTTAAATGTTTAACCGACTCTTTCATTCGAAATTGAGCCACTTTTCATTATTCGATCGAATATTCTATTACGTGCTTTTCTATGCGTAGCATGGGGTGCTCTTTCAGTTATTTAAGCCACGAACCCCATGCATTCATTTAAATAAGGTCTGAATATTTCAATCGTTTCGGTATTTCATACTAAATCTCAAAAATATAAATCATCGCTCGCATGTCTATTAAAGAAAGAGGGAGAGTCGTAGGAATATTGCAATTAGGCGTTCCTTTGAGACAGGTACATGGTGTATGCTCCTTAAAATTTTGATTATGACTTTCGATAAATATTTTCTCTTAAATTACATGCCTCATTAATCATTACAAACATTCAATAAAATTGCATTATCATTTCAGGTTGCACGTCATACGGGGAGAGACCATTAAAGAAGAACGTTGTGACTAATTTTTTAGGAGTGGCATGTTAACGCAGATAGTTTTGTAATTAAATCTTGTTAGAATTTAATGAAATTACATCTACTGATTATCAGAAGGTTGTTTTACTTATCGTCTTAATAATGATAGTATATCAATAATACCAGGTGGCGGTTTATAACTTGATTTTCTTGTAAACATAATTACACGATATCTGCACCAATTATGGAGAAGACAATTATACAGTGTGAACCCACCGAGTAATTATGTATTTTTGACCGCTGATAAAAAGTACAATATTGGATATGGAATAAACGCAGAAAACTCGAATTGGTACACGATCTGCATACTTGATTATGAATAGTCAAACGTCAGACAAATTAGTCAGAGAACTATTTCTTTGTTCGTGAATATTAGGTAATGATCCTCAATAATACACAAGTTTCGAATTCACCTTATTGTTTTAGTGAACAGTACCCTGACATTGATATGCCTTTATGGTGAATTGCAAGTTTCTTACTGATTAGTTTGCGCTAAGTTGTCAATCAATATAATTATATTTCGTCTACTATTATTACAATTGTCAAGGTTCAAATGTTTACATGAGTTTGTACTTATGGGGTACAAGACCACCGTAACATACATATTGATTACAGTTTTTGTAATGAATAAAGTGTGTCGTTAAATGCATACCATGACGAATACAATATTATCTCGTTTAAATATCGCATTAGAAATTTTTGAATAATTATTTACAACAACATCGATCTACGTGTATTTGTATCTTCAGATTACAAATTGCATTTAGAATAAGTCAGTTGCTGAATTATAGACACTACATAACTATACACTAGATTTAAGAAATGGATACTAAGCGATTAAATTATACGAAGTTTGGATTCCTTTTGGTGATTTTTGTGACTGTAATTTTGGTGATTTTTAAAACGTCAGCGAGACATTCCTTAGCACCGTTCGCACCAAGTAAGTAGTCTCATTATCTATATAACATTACTATTATCATAACATAATGCTAGTAATCTATATCACCTATGTCATAATCAGATGCGGGTAGCTCGGACCAAAACAAATGAGTATCACTGTTGATTTACGGGGTCGGATATTCTCCTCAGAATGACTTTTGATATGATACCGACGTAGAGGAATTCTTGTCAGCTGAATACATGTCACATTAATGATAAGTCGTCATGCAACTACATCATGTAATTGTTACACAAAACGAATGTTATTCCACGTTGGTTTGCGGTTACATTTGGTTTTATACATCCACAGAAAATGTTGGACATTTTTCGGACTATAAACCATGATACAAATATAATCGCTCGCGTAACATATGTAAGTAAGAAATATCCCATCCTAATATATTCAAATTTTCTATTTCATCTCTAGCAGCCTATAATGAAGACAATGAAGACACTGAACAGATGGCTAGCATTAGTGATGTATACCAACAAAGGATCAAGCAAGTCCATCAAGTTTGCTTGGAAATGAACAAAACTATCAATTTTAAATCAAAGACACTTTTCCGTTACTCTAAAGCATATCAATTAGGATATCATCTCATACCAAAGATTGGTTCAACAACTTTTCAAACTGTATTTAGTATTCTCAATGACAAGAGCTCGGACAGACTTTTAACACAGGCACGAGACAAGTTTCGAAAACTGTCACTAAAGAGTGTTGTCAAGGACAACTTTGAGATTAAACAGCTGGAGAAGTACACCGTCCTTTTTCCGTCACGAGATCCTTATACGAGATTATTTTCTGCTTACATTGATAAAGTGTACATTTTCAACAACATGGAACTCGTACAAAATGTTATGAAACACTCACTTGGCAATAGAGACTTAGCCGGATTACAGAAATATAATGTGACTTTTCAAATGTTTTTAGACTATGCGTTGGATAAACCTAACTCTAGGAAAACAATCGGAGGTCATTATCAAGCGATTTTTGTCAGAAATACATGGCTCTGTTTACTGCAACAGTTTATAGTTATCAAACAAGAGACATTCGCTGCTGATGTGGAATACGCACTCAAAGCAGTCAAAGTTGACGATTACAAAATGAATTTTATTCGGGACGCTTTACACTCGCGAAGAGCAGAGATCACAGTATCGAGTATACTTAAAGATGTCATAAATAAACTGCAAAGTATTCTAAACAAGATGGGTCAATCAAATGACAGAAACAAGAAATTTAAAGCGACACTTTTTGTTCTGGACAGGGTGTGGGACAGTTTTCAAATACAGGGTTATATAAATGACAATTCAAAGTTTCCTATGGGACAGTTGTTGTCTGGCCATTCCGATTTAGATGTCGACTTTATTCTTAGAATATTTTTGGATGAAGTCGAACAGAATCCGCTCACTCATTCAGAAAGTTCCAAACAAAGGCACCAAGCATTGAAAGCTGCTTATAACAATATCAAAGACGATACTATGAAAAAGATACAAGAGGTATATGAACTCGACTTTAAAGCGTTTGGGTACAACAGTAACCGACCCAAATGAACACTTTATATAACAACGAACAAGACAAACGGCTTTGAGGCCAAATAAAGCATGGGCTATCTGTTAATAGGTTATTCTATATGGAGCTTTCAATGCGGATCTCATTGCTCATTTCACATACCTTATTCCCAGCATATTTCATATGATATAAAACACATATAACATTTTATTACATGTATGATAGTTATAACAGACCGTTCGGCACTGACCTCCGTAAGAACAAATACAACGTGGTTATTAGTCCACGACAAATATTGTGTTGAATTTGAATTATTATTTCCTGTATTGTTCTACCAGTATTCTGCCACTATGTCTGGATCCGAAATGTTCTATTTGCACAAATACAGACAATTTTCTGTTTTAAATCATGTAAACATATTTGGAAAGTCATATTCGTGGTAACATCATCAATCAGAGTGCTATAACCGATGTCGTCTGCTTGGAAGTCTTCTAAACTCGTCGCCATGGTATTTTCTCTTACGTTCTTTATCCCGACGATTCAGTGAGTGTTGCAAATCTACAAGAAATATGTTTAGTTTAATATTCTGCCGGGCATGCATATTCTTGGTTTATCTATGATTGTTTAAGATTTTCTCATGAGAAAGTTAAATAAGAAATTACTCAATCTTAAAGCTTGGTTTTCTTGCAACAAGGCAATTTCCATGTTTATATGTCTTTTTCAGTACACAAAGAACAGAACGGGCACCGTGTTTTAATGTGCACTATTTTCTCTCATATATTACGCGGAAAGGAGCGGTTTTTGGTCGAATCCTTCATTTACATTATGAAGTTCTATTACACCATTTTGCATCACCTCAATACGACACCACGTAGCAAAACCGAAAACGTTCCTGCTGTTTCCTTTTTCTGATCAAATTGTCATATCCTGTGGTAATTGAATAATAGAAAATCCACGAAGCAAGAAAATCAAATATAAAAAATGAACTTTAAGTCATTATTCGGATGCGTAGATACTGTGATGACTGCGATATTTGAGAATTATTTCGTAAATGCCTAGACAAAGGGCTATTTTGACTGGGGTTAAATAACTTTAGCATTCTAGTTCATTTACTATTCGGTTGGGATGTTTTCTTAGTGCGGATAAATCAGTTAAACTTCTGACAGTCTCATATGAGTGGAAAACAGGATCTTCTCAGGCCCTTACATATTCTGAAAAAGCCTGTTTTTGTATTGAAATTGAATTCGGTGAAATGTGTAGTTAATATCTGCGTTTGATTACAGAAGACAAGCGTTTTTACACTCAGATCGAGTTCTATTGATATCATTGGAACGATTAACAAATGTTATTTTCTCTTTTATTTCTGTATCCCTACTCAATTTACCCCAATCCCTATCATGCCCTCATTATATCTTCTGTATTTTCATCAAGGGACACTAATGTCTGTTTAAATAATGCTGTTAAAGATATTGTCGCGAACTAGGAAATGTTTAATTTGTGTATTGCATTGATGTGTATGTATTATTTTAATGGTTTGGTCAAAATTAATATTTCTGTTGAATTTGAGGTTAAAGGTTATGTGAATCTCATTAGGAGCTCATGGATGCGACAGTTTGCGTATTCATGATTCAAATAGTACATGATTTTACAGTATTCCTTCTTATGTTTGCTCCTATTGGCCACCTTATGTAAATCTAGAAGCATGAAGTTCACGCTGTGACCTCGTTTGACCTAATCGTTCTAAGTGTATGCTCCTTGTTCTTAATGTTTGCTCGTTGTTCTTAATGTTTGCTCCTTATAAGGAACAGTCACATGGTCCATGATTGTCACATGCAGCATTGAATAAATCACATCTGGTATAAATACCCAGGGTGACATTGAACTAAGGACAGACTTTTTAGAAATAAAATGAAAAGAACATTCGTATAATTTGGATTTATAACTTGGGAATTATCATCATTCTGTCTGTTTAAATTAAATACTTTTGGATTAAAAATGAATGCTCAATTCGGTTAAATTGTTATAAAAATGATAATTATTTGTGAAAGTAAAATAAATAGTGAAACGTCGTTTGAGTTGAGTCGTTTATTGTTGAATGATATTACTGCGGCAAGGACATTGGGGCATTATAACTACAAGTCCACCACAGATATAGTGAATACCAGCTAAAAGTCTGCTATCTGAACTATACTTTTATACAATAAGCATAAACTAAACAGTAAATGACTGAGTGTCAGTTTCCATGGCAGAAATATCGAAAATGATATATTTGGATTCGAATAGTATTGCATTAATGTGAACAACATATATTTCAATCTTCATAAAATCACGACACATCAAATGTTTTCATTCTGGTAAGATACTGGTCGCCATTATATATATACTTTCATACTTACATGGTTTCAAATATAACAAATAATTGGTTTAGTATGCCTTGGGTGTCGATTACATCATCCGTTTATAGTACTAGGCTATTTGCAATCATCACTCAATATATCATAATATACATCTGGGATCTAATATAGAGTCCTTGCAAACCTGCAGTTATGATTTATTCCTTGGCCACCGTAATGGCATATATTTGTGAATCTAGGTTGTCCTGTATCGGAGACTCGGGAATTAGGTCGGATCTTGAATCTCGTATACTGGGTGGGTATATAATGCGAAACCGGTTTCCAGAAATATTTATATTTTACGCCTCCCCGTTAAAGGATGATAAAATATCATCTGGATTTGTACAATTACATAGTCAGATAAATATTTACGACGAACGAAATTTATGGATTTAATATGAACATTCGTAAGAAGACAGAAAGTGTCTGTAATTAATATATAATTTATTGCAAGGTTGGGACACAGACGTAGTATTACCATAACACGCTGAATATATGTGTCAAGTATTACTTGTTATTATTTGCACAAACTATTATGTTCTGTCTACGAAATGTCATAAAATAAGCAATGGCTGTATAAAGCCTGAATATTTTTTGTTATTTACCATTAGGTATAAAATAAACATATTATATTTATTCGCAAAATACATAAATTGATCATTTGCCTAGATCCGGACTGGTGTCGATATTACTTAATTAATTCTCACCCGACTTTTGTTCGAAACTGGATATGGGATCAGACATTCATACAGTGATCAATGTTTATTGTATACATAAGACTTTTTATGAAAGGAATAAAAATAAATTTGTTCTGATATATCGTATTTTCGGAAGTAAATGTTAGTTCTTAAAAACAAACCAATCTTTACTAATAAGGAGAGAACTTGCGCATAATAAAAGGATATCGTATAGAAAGTAATATCGTCTGTTAACAATGATTTCAACAATTCTTTTATGAGTGACAAGAAGAAGTGTCGTTGACTTGATTAACAAACATCATTGGCATAAGTGTGCAATATACAGTTATTACAGAAGAATCCTTAGTTATAAAGTATTATGACAATCATCATCATACGCGTACATAGCATTTTCACACAAATGTATTACTAGTTATTATTTGCACGAACTATTATGTTCTGTCTACGAAAAGCCATAAAATAAGCAATGACTGTATAAAGCCTGAATCTTGATTGTAATTTACCATAAGATATAAAATAAACATGAACTATTTATTCGTAAAATGCATATTATGATCATTTGTCTAGATCGAGAGTGGTGTCGGTATTATCTGCTTTTATTCTCACCAGGCTTTTGTTCTGAACACTGAATTCTAACTTGGAGATGGGATCAGACATTCCAACAGTGATCAAATTACTTTTTTATTTAAGGAAACACGATACAGTTATTCAGATATATCGTATCTCAGGAAGTAAAAGTTATATCTTAACATCAAGGAAAGAACTTGCGTATAATAAAATGATATCATAACAGTAATTAACAATCGTCTGCTCATATTGAGTTATGAGCCAAAAAAGGAAGGATCATTACTAGAACCTACATTAATTAACACCATTGTCATAATTAACTATCGAACTCATACGCTCATGATGCATTGTCTGGCGGTTTTCGCTTGCAACATATTTTTGTGTTAATTATACATCTTTCTCACTTTCTTGTATTATAGTTAAGCCTGTTTGCTCTGTTGTTTCTACTGAATGGTGTTTTACCCTTTCTTATATGTTATAACATATGCATGTAGTGTGACAAATCAGTGTGCATGTGTAAGTAGATTCTACACCAATCCAGTAAAACAAGTCACACATCAATTGAACAAGAGTGACAAATCACTGGTACAGACAGGAGCAGGCGGTGTTATCCCTCTAAATGCTTGCACAGCTTTCGGTTAGTGTTCAAAGACAATAATGAGATTCAACACAAACATCAAGTTTTCATATAAATCTCCGAGTGTGAAGATTCAATTAAAGGACTCTCAATGACACTCGAGCTAGGAACAAATTAGATCGGTGAAGTTATTGAAGCGTAGAAAATTCTATTAACATTGCAGTTCACATATAGCATTCCAGATAACGACATTTCTCTACAATATGTCTGTTTTTCATAACGGATTCTTGTGAGTAGAAATAAACACTTATTCGTGTTACAAGATTTCACGACCTCATTAGGGACCCACTGTGCGTACATGAATACATTCATAACAGTATCACAATGAAACAAGTTTAAGCGTTTGTTCACACATTTGTGTTGGGGAAATAAGAACAATTGTTAATGACTTTGCGAACAAAAGAGGTCACGAAAGTGCCCTGACTGGTGATTATTTGAAGTACTTAATGTAGCGCAGTAATATGAGGAGTATAGAAATAAAACTCGGTCACAACCGATTGTAATTTGTTATTTGTGGAATATTTAGCAACCATCTGGTGAAGTACTACACAGTAGTTTAGATTGTACTGATGCGGCAAGTGTTCGTGTGAGTCTCGTTCATTTACACTTTTACTTGTCTAATAAAGGATATACTTCATAACATAACATGAAATTGGCCATCCATAATAAAAATGCATATTTAAATGTTACGCGCGGTCAATGTCGTCATACATGCACAGGTGAATATTTACTCAATATGTTTTAATCCCGTTCTGCTGACATTTGCAAGTCAGCTTTGACACTAAACGACCCCTCTAAGATGGTTAACATTTATCCACTTCAGGGTTAATGAAATAAATGTGAATACAATTTTGTATTATAAGATTACGTAAAAGAAAGCTGGAGGTTAGTACTAGAAATGGTTCCTTATTGGAATCTATATCATCAGGCATAAAGGTCAACGTTTAATAAGTCGATTGGCAACTCTCGGTTATTTTTGGCTGACCCTCGTAAGTGCATGATACAAGTACAATATAAATGTCGTATAATAATAATACTAACGAAGAAGAAAGGTGGACGCACGCTGATATCTTGTCGGGAAATATGTTAATTGTTCTATTCGACTTATTATAATACGTTCAGTGAGTACAAACTAAGATTATATCCTTATATAGCATTTGTGATATATGTTTATAAAGTAAACACTCGCCAAGTTTTTGCCAATTAAACTTAGCTTCTCTTACAGCTAATGGTGAATGTCTATATTGTGAATGTATGTTCCTGTATATTAACGCCGTATGTTATATATCGCATGCAATATAGATGAAGTCAGTTACTTTATTAAGATCTGCACTATAGTCATAACGAGTTTAAGGTGAAGCAGCCTTACCTAAGTTTCGATTAACGTGAGAAAAGCATATCAGTCTATCAAATTGTTTAAAGCTATGGGAACACACGTAGCTATATGTAATATTTATGCTGTGCTTCGAGAGCCAATGACATTTTAGATATTATTTATCTATCAAATGTCAAGAATATATTAGAGAATACTTTATTAAATGTTCGAACCGGACATTCGTCGTACACTGATGCAATTTTATTATGTTTAGTGTGATAGTATTACGGGCCTTTATAGTATACCCAGACATATTGTCCTGACAAATGCCAACCAGTCATGGTTATGTCGTAACATGCCCTTCTACACCACATGCAAAGCATGCGAGTTTTTGCAGTAAACCTAATGTATCAAGTGCATGTGTTCCCGACATGCTAAATGACACAAACTGTCGATGCGCAATAAAGTAACCACCATTAATTCTGACCACGAAGAAAATGAACCTTATGCGGACTTGGCATCTAGTTTGGCAATAAAGTCTAGTAAATTACGGTGCCCTACAACATCATCATAAAAGCATTGATCTTGTCCGCACCGATCACATAAATGAGCAATTTCCTAAAATGAAGAAACGTGGCATCCAAATTATCCCGTCATAGTAATACAATGTCACACTTGATTTTCAATTAGACATTGTTGTCATTAATGGACGTCCAATCGGTTGTAATATTCCCATTATCTTATTATTCAGGTTTCACTCAACCTGCTCCAATTCCATCGCATTCGACAAGCCCGCTATTGTAATCAACGGGACGTTTGCAAGGTTAAGTATAAAGTATGGTTAATGGTCGCGCTGTGTTGATGTTTACATTGCCGTTGAACACCATACGGATGGCATTGCAGTATAAGATATATAATTAAGAAAATTGTAGTTAATGATTATTGCAATTGTCCTGGCTGATCTTTATTAAGAGTTTTATGTCAGCATGGCAATCACGCAATAATTAACAAGTTTATTTCATCTGGTGGTCTCGCTATTTCCTTAACAGGATACGATTTACATTTTTACCTAATCAATTGAGGAAATAGGTAATTCTATGAATGAGAATGTATGGTATAATAGCTAATATCAAGTTTAAATCGTATGAGATAAAGTGCAAACATTGCGAACATTTTGCTTGTGAGATGCATTATTGTCACAATGTTCACTGCACAGCCCTGTAAAGGTTGCCTCCCTTTGTTGTAATTACCATATTTGGTTTATAAGTATGTAGCATCCTCCAGTGGGAGGGTAAGATATGAACATATGCTGCTCTCTTTGAAGTTTCCAAACAGTGCAATACTATCACCTACTCGTTCATATATTGGCCTTTCTGTAAAAAACTACCTTGAAAATATAAAAAAATGTTTTCGTATCGTAGTTGTTTAATGAATCGTATGTATGTCTTTTGATTTCAGGTTGATATAAGAAGAAAATATTCTTTGCTGTGTGTTGTATTTGCTGCTAGATAGGAGCAGTTGACTTTCTAAAATAAAGCCCGGATTGAGTATGGCTTAAATAAACATCCATCAGGAGTATTTTAAATAAGCATTCTTCTCAACAATTGTATTACTAGTTGTAAATATTTTTTATTTGCACATAACCCAAATATCCATGATGCTACAAACTCAATTGGATTCATAGAGGTCAAATAACCATTCGACCTTCAGTGATCTTGTACGAGCATATTGCACCATACAAATCCCCAATTTAATTCTTCGTCGATATGTAATGCTAATATACCGATTTTCTTGACAACGTTTGACATCCTGTCGCGAGTATTTCTATTTATATGAGCTATCTAGGAAAACTGTAATGTTCTTACTGTGGTTCTGGGATCATCGGCGTGTATGTATTGTACATGTTAATCAATCAAAGTCAAGACAACGTGTCAAGTGATACAAACAGACAGAATAATTATCTTTTATACCAAAACACGTGCAGTAATTAGAACACCTTGCAGCTATCTCAAGTCACCAACTATTCTAATAAGTATTCATAAGTTAAAGCATGATGCATTAATTCAAATTATTTTCTTGACTCCGTTCCTAGACGGCACCTTGACGAAGATTAGCCATTGATTTCTCGTCAAATACGACACATGCCCATGGACAAGCAAACATAAAAGCATGCAAATCAAATTTTCTCGGCGAATCATTGAATTAAGTCAGTGGTCAATCAGGGTCTGGTTATTACAATGGTTACCGGTATTGAGTTTCCACAACAAGCAGATTGATTTTGCAGATTTACTTTGATAATTAGACGCGTAATTGGGAAATAATGGCATAAATAAAGCACTTTTCCTGGAAATTTTAAAACGTCCCTCGTAAGTGTGACGTAATAATATTACAAATCATAAGAAAGTTGAAGGCATGTTAATATATCCATCTGGATATGTTATATACGTTAAGAGAGTACGAACTAACTATGTATCGTTATAAAGCATTGGTGATAAATGCATGTTTGTGCAATAAACACTCGCAATTTTTTTGCCAATTAAACCAGCTTCTCGTACAACTAAAGGTAAGTGTCTATATTGTGAACGTATGTTGCTGTATATTAACACCGTATGTTATACATCGCATGCAATATAGATGAAGTTAGATTCTTTATTAAGATCTACCACTATAGTCATTAGCGGTTTAAGGTGACACAGTCTTCAGTAAGTCTCGACTAACGATAGAAAAGTATACCAGGCTATCAAATTGTTTAAAGCTATGGTAACACACGTAGCTATATGTAATATTTATGCTGTGTTCGAGAGCCCATGATTTGAGATAACATTTATCGATCAAATGACAAGCATATATAAACGAATGCTTCATTGTAGGGTTAAAACAGGACATTCGTCGTGAAGCTGTTATCATTTTATTCACCGGATGTCCAGCATAGAAGCTTAAGCAGTAGAGCAATTGTATTAATTTAACGTGCATGTGTTCCTGGGGCGAGACTCCTACCACAAACAATAACACTGATAGTCTGGCATTTAATTTAATACGATTAATATGATAAATAAAAGAAATGACGTCAAATAAAGTGACTTTGATTGCCAGGCTTCTCATTTACTCTCTTGTTATAGGTACTACATAGCAGTTTAATGTGACATGCTTAATGACACAAACTGTCAATGTACAATAAAGTAACCATCCATTAATTCTGATCCCGACGGACATGAACCGTTGCAGACTGTGTATAAAGTGTGGCAATCAAGTCTAAGTAAATCATGGCGTCCCTACAAAATACTCATAACAACATTGATCACGTCTGTGCCGACCAAATACCACTTGTACATGAACAATTTCCGGAGTTGGAGAAACGTGGCAACCGAAATATCCCGTAATAGAAATACAATCTCACACTTGACTTTCAATTAGTCTTTAAAAGACACCCGATAAGCTTTAATTTTCCCATTAACGGATTATTCAAGTCTTACTTATGCAGCATCAATTACATTGCATTCGACCAATCCACCATAGTGATCAACGGTACGTTTGCAAGGTAACGTTTGAAGTAAGGTGCACGATCACGCTGTGGTGATGTTCACATTGCCGCAGAACACTGTACGGGTGGTATTGCAGAAAACAGTATATGATTAGGTAAATTATATTATATGAGATAAAGTGCAAATCTTGCCTACATTATGATTTTGTGATGCATTAATGTCACAATGTTCATTTCACATCCCCATAGAGGTGACTTCCCTTTGCCATTGTAATTAGGACAGTAACTGTTGTAAGAAGAAGCAGATCGTGCATGTAGACCTAGTAAATCGTTAAAAAACATATTTATGGAAAACATTGAATTCGTTTTTCCCGACTGGAGATGGAGGTACTTACCCTTTTTTGCCTATGAGTATGTTACATCCTCCAGTGTGGACTTAAACTTATGTTACGTTCTTAGAAATTACATATTTTCAAAACAGTATCTGTGCAGTATGCATGTATAGGTATTCTTGTCAAAGATTTCATTGACTTAAAAATATTGTAGTTGTTTACTGAATCGTATGTACGTGGGCCATTAAAAAAAACCGCAGACAGCATCGATTTTTTAATCGTAGATCATTGTCTTTTGATTTCAGATTCAAGAAAACATCTTCTCTTTGTTGTATGCTGTATTTGCTGTTAGGTACCAACAGTTGGCCTCCTTAAACAAAGCTAGGATTAAGTATGACTTTAATACGCATCCCTCATAACATTTGTATTACTGGTTATAGTTATAGAGGTCAAATAGACATTTAACATTCAGTGATCTTGTAGGAGCGTATTGTACTATTCAAATCCTCCATTTAATTATTCGTCGATATGTAATGCTAATGTTCATATATTCTTGACAGTGTTTGACATCCTGTCGCGAACGTTCCTATTTATATGAGTTATCCAGGAAACTGCAATTTTCTCGTTGTAATTCTGGGATAACCAGCTTGTATTTATTGGATATGTAATAATCTTTCTTATCAAAACACGTGTAGCAAAACGAATACCTCGGAGCAATATCAAGTTATAATTCTTATTCGCATTCATACGTTAAAGCTAGATGTATTAATTCAAGTCCGTACAAAGCCGGTATGTCACCTTTACGAACTTAAGCCATTAATTCTCGCCCAATTCCGCACATGCCTGTGGACATGCAAACATAAACGCATGCAAATCAAATTTTCTCGGCAAATCATGGGATTTAGTCAGTGTCATTCGAGTCTGGTGATTGCAATGATTTCCGGTATTGAGTTTCCACAAGACGCAGATTGATTTGGCAGATTCGCTGTGACAATTAGACGCGTAATTGTAAAATAATGGCATACGTTAGACACCAGAATGGACGATTCGACGATGACTGGTTTCCGACATGAATAAAATCACAACTTGATCCCGCTTGACAATGGTGTATTTATAGTATATGCAACTGATTTACAACATCTACCAAGTGTGACTATAAATAGTATTACACTTGGTATTGATAAAACAAAGTCCCGATTTGTGTATGTTTTGCCAGCATGATGGACTTGAATAGGAACCGTTTTTTTACGTGCAAGATATACGAGATATGTCTTGGTGTATTTGGATAATCTTTCGGCATTTGCAGGTTGTGTCTTTTGACTTTTGGCATCTGCGTTCAATCTCCAAACTCAAATCAATGAGCACTAGTTGTCACCAGCTTCAGTCGGGTACGTTTGTACTGATGAAAATTCAATCCAGAAACATGTCGGTTAGCCAAAAATGTTTTATAACCTCGCAATAAAAAGTGTTCCCGAAGATATCATCGGGCAATCTGATTGGTGATAACTGCGCTCTTATGACTGTCTAAAACAATGAAATAGTTAAGTTTATTTTCTTGAAATTTATGAAGTATGTAGTTCGCAAAATTGTTCATGTGATCTTGTAAATCTTGATCGCATTGCTGTTTACTAATCACGTTTTAACATCAGATCAAACAGGTGGTTTTGAACCTCCAGATTTCTATAATTTATCAAGTCCCGGATAGATCGTCTGTTGTTTAATAACAATAAGACATTACAGTAACCCTATCAAAGATACCTATCAAAATGTCAAATATTGTTTGACATCTATTTCATAATTTTTGAGCCATCATAATTTATATATTATATCTCGGCGACTGGCTGGAACCTCAAGTGTCGAAGAATGCTAACTTCATTCCGTTAATTTTGCGACATATCAATCACAGGTTCCAAATACTTACAGACAATTGGTTTGTGATCTCATCCTGTGGAGCCTATTGACCAAGTTGTCATAGCAATGTATGTGTATGCTTAACAATAATATAATACAGACTGATATGCATGCGAATGGAAGAATATAATCTGACTTCAGTTGGGTTATTCATACACCTAATACCGGTACTCGGTTTGTGTGTGTAGTTGGAATTCGAACCTATATACATTATATCGCCAAAGGCAATCTGAAGGGCAACATATTTTAGCAGCTTCAAAAAGTGTCCGGTATTAGATAGTTGCTCTAAAGATTTTGGCAGTAAATACGATCACCCAGGGGAAATTTTAAATATATTATGTAGCGTTAGCTATATAATACATATTGTTATTGTGTTTATTTCATATGTATAACTGGCATTGATGTTGATAATATCCTGCATAACCTTAACTTTGTTCCATGCATTTGTACTTTTTGTTCATAATTATATTCTTTGACACTATATATGTGAGTTGATATCATTCTATTTGTATTTTAGGTCGGAGGCATTGTATTGCAAAATAAATCTTTTGTTGTTATTATTGTTCTACAGAGAGTCACACTGAAGAAGGATATACTATACATATATCCAATAGATTAGGCAGTTAATCACACTGGCAGTGCTTACAACTGCTAAACAATAAATAGACGCCTATGTCCCATTGTATGTGTATGAATCTAATTCATAAGCTGATTGTCTGTACATTAAGAGAAGGGTTTAAAATCATTTTCACATCAATTTTCAATATTAGATATAGAGACGCTCTTTATGATAGTTGTAACAGACCGTTCGGAACGAATCTCCGTAAGAACAAATACAACGTGATTATTACTGCACGACAAACATTGTGTTAAATTTGAATTATTCTTTCCTGTATTTTACAACAAGTATGGTGCCATTGTGTTTGCATCCAAAGTTAGATATTTATACAAATACAGACAAATTCCTCTTTTAGATCATAGAAACATATTTGAAAAGTCATCCTCGCGCGAACTTTATAAATCAAAGTGCTATAACGGATGTCGTCTGCTGGGAGGTTTTCTAAACCCGTCGTCATGATATTTGCTCATACGGTCATCATCCCGGCGATTCTATGAGTGATATCAATGTGCAGAGTATATTTTTGGTTTGATATCCTGCCGAAGTTGCATCTTCGTTATATGTCGATGTTTGTTTAAGGCAAGAAATGTGGAATCTTCAACATGACAAAATGAAATAAATTTGAGAAATTACACGAACATCTAGTCAGTGGAAACCAAACAAATGAATTGTTATCGTCGTGCAAAGACACATTACGAAGTTTGTTTTGTCATTTTAAGTGTATATATCTCGCAGATTGACGATATAAAATAACCATTAAATATCTATCCATCATAAATTAAATGAGAAAATATCTACTTGATCTATATCTTAAAGATTGGTTGTCATGAAACAAGGATATTTCCATATTTACATATCCATTGTAGCGCACAAAGAACAAAACATGCATCGTATTTTAAAGTTTTCTATATACAGTATGGCGCGGATAGGAGCTGTATTTCGGTCAAAGACTTCCATTTATAGTTTCAAGTTCTAATGCTCCACGTAGCAAAACCGAAAGCTTTAACATCAAGATTTACAGCAGCAACAGAAGCATTAGAACCAACATCACTAACAACAGCAACAACTACAGTAGTGTCATCAACACAGTAAACCTCTTCAGTATCAGCACCATCAACAGCAGTAGAAGTTACATAGGTAGCATTAACAACGACAACAGTAAAAATGTTGCTCCCATCCACAAACATTATCAATGAACTGTATGATCGACTTTATAAGATATACGCTTAATACGGGTATGAAACCTTGAGCAATAACCTAGTTACAAACTGGATTTTTTCTCCATATTACATAATATTTGATGAATAAATAAGAAGGTATTTATTTAGTACGTACATTTTTTGTACGACATAAAGTAAGTGGTAAGTAGGTTTTAACGATCTGTGTAGACCTAAAAAGACAACCGTAAATGTGCTATTGGTTTAAAATGTTTGAATGAAAAGAACTCGGGTACAATTACAAATGTAATTGTTTAATAATAAAACAGAAAACGTTCAGGTTTGAATTTCTGGTATTAGGGACCAAGCGTACTATATCTACTAATACATTCGTGAACATAAACTATCTCATTCGAACACCATCTAACACTATGAAAGAGTTTATGTGCACGTACATTATATTTTGACCAAAACAAACGACTGCTAGTAATTTAACAATATAAACTGTAACATGTTGCACTAGGCACTTGGCACTGGGCGCGGTGCGCGGGGCATACACATTGAGCTGAGTGTGATGTTCATGATGTAGTTATATTGATGGTTCAACTACGTAAACTACAAATGACCATTAGATGGACGCGTGACACAGAAAATAACAAATGTATTCCGATTACCAATTTTCTCCTGTTTTCATTATATATGCCATTCTCACAGCCGCCGACCGTCTAATATGTCGGAAATATTTTCGTTTTTCTGATCAAATTGTCATATCCTGTAGTAATGGTATAATAGAAAATCAACGGCGAAACAATATCAAATATAGAAAAATATATTTTTGTCATTAATTGAATGCGTAGATACTGTGATGACAATGACACTGTAAACCTAGAAATTATTTCGCGCGCCATGTCCAGGACAAGAAAAACGCAAAAGTTTCTCGTTTTTGAATGAATTTCATCATTTTGATACGATGTTTACAAGACGGGTTTAGAAGTGCTATTTTGTCAAATATGGAACGTTAGGTCAATAGCCTTTTAAGAAATAAAATCCATTGATGATTACGGTAAAATAATGAAAACACCTCAATTTTCTCTTGAAAAAGTGTTAAACAATACACTCAATATACTACGTGCATGCGTGTAAATAGCGTTGTTTATTATGTCATAATACTGAAGGACTAATAGTGTTAAACTGTGAAAACATTACCAGCGTCGTTTGCATTGTTAGTTAACAATACAATAGGTAACTATTTACATCAAAAAGAGTTTGAGTGGGTTAAACAAAGGTGAGAACTGTAATTAAGAAGCAATTATCTACGAAACAAGCAATGTATGTGACAGGTTATAATATCAATAATTTTGTCACTATGCGACTTAGTTTTCGCGGAGTTCGCGGGAGACTTAAAAACGCGAAAGTTTGTAGCCGCGAATATGCCGACGATCGATAAAACGCGAAAGTTAGTATCCGCGAAAGTTTCTAGGTTTACAGTATTTGATAATTATATTCGTAAATACATCACCGAAACGCTATTTTGACAGGATTTTTATAACTTTAGCGTTCTAGTTCATTTACAATTGAGCTGAAATTGTCTTACTGCAAATAATTCAGTAAAGGTTCTGACACTCTCATATAAACAGGAAATTCTCAGGTCCGCACATAATCTGAAAAAAAGAAATTTAAAATCAAAATTGAGTTCGGTGAAATTTGTAGTCAATATCTGCAATTGATTGCAAAAGGCAAACGTTTTCACACTCAGATTGAGTTCCATTGATACATGTACCATGGGAACGATTTACACAAGCTTTTCCTCTTCTTTTTCTATATCCCTACTCAACTTTCCCATATTCTTATTATGTCCTTGTTATATCTTATATAGATATTGCAGATTCGAGTATCGCATTATTGTAAACTATGCCCGTCTCAAAGGGGTTCGTCACGACTAAAAATTAACCACTTTTCATTAGATAAAGAAAGGGGACGAACTGAATTACTGGCCCTGAAATACCCAACTCAATATCATGTCTAATCTTTCAAACAATTAGATTGTAATCATTCAATGGGTACTGCACACTTCACGACAATATATTTTCATGCATAAAACACAATTTTGATAAAATTCCGAGTACACTGACGCCGATAATAAGCATTTGAGAAATACATATTTACATCATTGTATCCATAATTCTGTTATATTTAGGTGGACTAATTAGTCCACGTGAAACTACACTGTGTTTATTTGATTGAAGACTATGGGAATATTTAGTGCGAATACCGGCTTCCAAAAATATTTATAGTTTACGCCTTCCAGTAAAAGGATGATAAAAGTTCAGCTAGATTTGTATAATTCCATTAACAGGCAAATATTAACGACGCAAGAAGTTTATGGATTTAATATGAACATGCATTAGAAGACATAAAATGTCTGCAATAAGTATAGAAGTTATTGCACGATTGGGATGCAGACGTAGTATTAACGTAACACATGGAATATATGTGTCAAGTATTACTTGTTATTATTTACACAAACTATTATGTTCTGTCTACGAAATGTCATAAAATAAGCAATGGCCGTATAAAGCCAAAATCTTGATTGTTTTTTACTATTAGATATAAAATAAACATCAACTATAGGTTGGCAATTCCATAAATTGACCATTTGTCTACATCCGGAGTGGTATCGGTACTACGTGTTTTTATTCCCACCCGGCTTTTTTCGGAACACTGAATTCTAACATGGAATTCATGCAATGATCAATGTTTATTGTATACATAATACTTTTTATGAAAGGCAAAATAATAAATGTGTTCAGATATACTGTATACCTGGAAGTAAAAGTTATATCAAACGAAAGAAGTCCGTTTGGACATCTTTGATCAAACCGATCTTTACTAGAAAGGAAAATGAACAATTGCGTATCATACAAGAATGTCATAACAGCAAGTAACTATCGTCTGCTCATAATGAATTAAACAATTATTTTATGAGTGACAAGAAGAAGTGTCGTTGACTTGATTAACAAACATCATTGGCATAAGTGTGCAATATACAGGGTGTTAAAAAAGTTCGTAGACATTACTATTTTATCTGTCATTTGATTTTCAAATAACATTTTCACATTTTTCTGACACACTAGTAACTACAATGACCACCTTTGTTTAATTTAATCTTATTTAAGTCGATCTGACATGTGATGTATGAGATATGCAAGGGTTAAATAGACCCACGTGACTACGCAAAATGTGTAAGACGTCAAAATGACGTCACCGTTTTAGGTACTCGATCTTTGCAAATGTGATAGTCCATTATACTCATGAAATTTTTAATTTTATTTTGGTCGAGTGAGTTGCCTGGTCTTTCTTCTTTGGATATAAGGTGGTAAACAGTATCACAAATGCATTTCCGGGTACTGGCAGGTGTACGCAACAGGCAACATTCTGCACAAAATCAGTCAAATTTTGGTACCGGATGAGACGCATGTTTTTAATATCACCATGGTAACCTCTTCTGGTCAGGGAAATTTTAGCGGTATTTCGAAAGTATTAGTCCTCACTATAGTCAGATGTAACGATTTTACCAACAGAAATAATATTGAACTTTTTGAGGTCACATATTACAATTGCTCACCAAAACCAGCGTTTTGAACTTTTATTGGCGTCGATCACTTATGGACCGTTATCTTCCGAAGATTCCCATACTTAATAATTTTATTTGTTAAGCTCATGGAACTAATATTTAATACACTTACCTAAGAAGACAATTTGTGAAGGTTAATCCATTAAATAACATGACTTAATCGTTTCCAGCATTTGTCGGTGCTTTACAACATTTCTGATAGATTTACATCGCTTATATTGAATATTGTTAGTTATCGTATACCCCCTTGCTCAGATCCCGTTAGGACGTCCAGAGTGCGTACCTCCCGAAGCACTATCCTATTTTCTATATTTAGCATTTCCCTTATCAATCAAACCACAAGAACCACAGAGAATGCTGGATATTTCTTTTATTAAACAACCCGCAACACAGTATAAAACAACATAAAGCCCTTGTGGAGAAATTCATAATTTTTCAATACCACCACCTTTCAATAAAACTGCGTGTTTAATTGCTGTTTACAAAATTACCAAGGATTACGTCATGACGTCACGTGCAAATATTCATGCAGACAATATCATTTAATTCACACAACATGAAGATAATGTATAGTGCTACATTCCTACCAAGTTTTAAAACTGTATGTTGAATGGTTTTGAATTTATTGAACAAAAGCAAGTGTCTACGAACTTTTTTAACACCCTGTACATTGATTACAGAAGAGCCCATAATAATCAAGTATCATGGTAATCATATCATACGTTTATTCCTGTCTTGATGGCTTTTGCTTGCAATTTGTTTTTTTATACCGTTCAAAGACGAAATAGAGACACCCACAAACATCAAGTTCTCATATCAAACTGCGAGCGTAAAGATTCAATTATAGGACTCTCAATGACACTCGAGTCAGGAACATATTAGATAAGTGAAGTCATTGAAGCGTAGAAAATTCAATTGTCATCGCAGTTCACATATAACATTTCAGATAACTACAGTTCTCTACAATATGTCAGCATTTCCTAATGGCGTTTTGTTAGTAAACATGAAAACTAAGATTTCGCGACCTCATTAGGGACCCACTGTGCGTGCATAAATACATTCATAAATGTATCACAATGAAACAAATTTAAGCGTTTGTTCACACATTTGAGATGTGGAAATCAGAATAATTTGGATGACATTGTGAACAAAAGAGGTCAAGAAAATGCTTTGAATTGGGATTACTTGGAGTACTTAATGTATCGTAGTAATATGTCGAAATACGAATGAAACTAAGTTAATGGCGATTTGTTGTTCGATGAGTAATTAGTCTAGACTGTGTGGATATGACAATACTTAGTGCTCGTTCATTTCAATCTCATGGATGTATATTTTACTTGTCTGATATCTTATCGGACAAGGTGGTCAGACTTACATCGTATACAAATGTATGCAGTCTATGAAGTTTGGTAGAATCCCAGTCTCAAACATCAAAACACAATTTTGTGACAATATAATCAACAGTTTACCAACTACAAATATGCCTATTGCATGCACAACGTAGACACTTAAGGACCCCAATGTTGAACTTGTTCAAAGGTGATTAACATTTTACCACTTCAGGGTTAATAAAACACGCGTGAATACAATTTTGTATTATAAGGTTACTAGTACTTATAAGAAAACTCGGGGTATGTACTTGGAAAAGTTTCTATTGAAATATACGAGTATATTACCACGCATAAAGGTGAACGTAGTTTAATATGTCGATTGGCAACTCTCAGTTATTTTTGACTGACCCTCGTTAGTGCATAATAATAATACTTACCAAGAAGACAGTTGAATGTTGACGATATTTTCTATTTTCTATTCGTCATTGATTAATACGTTCAGAGAGTACAAACTAAGATTATATTCTTATATAGCATTCGTAATACAAATATTTATGTTTGTGCAATAAGCACTCGCCAAGTTTTTGTCGATTAAACTTAGCCTTTCTTACAGCAAATGCTGAATGTCTATATTATTAATGTATGTTCCTGTATATTAACGCCCTATGTCATACATCGCATGCAATATAGATGAAGTGACCATATTTTGGCCCCTATTTTTAAAATTATATTAAATATTCATTTTTTGCATTTTCTTAAATGAACATAACTATATACGTGTTGTTTAGGTGATTCCAATATTGTTTTTAAGATAAAGTTTAGAAAGAGTTACTAAATTTTCATATATATGACAATTGTCAAATTTTGGAGGGAAATTTGGCGGCCATCTTGGATTTTAGTGGGAAAGCCACACTTATTTTTTTGCCAACAAGTGAAAATGCAAACTTTAGACATTGTACTTTAAGAAAATGTAACAAACAAAAATGGTGTATGTTTGGCACATTTTTCGTCATTCCGACTATACTATATCTTCTGTCTACGAAAAGTCATTAAATAAGCAATGATTGTATAAAGCCTAAATCTTGATCTTTATTTACCATTAGATATGAAATAAACATGAACTATATGTTGGCAATTGCATAAATTGATCATTTGTCTACATCCGGAATGGTATCGGTACTACGTGTTTTTATTCTCACCCTGCTTTTGTTCGGAGCACTGAATTCTTACATCGAATTCATACAATGATCAATGTTTATTCTATACATAATACTTTTTATGAAAGGAAAAATCATAAAGTTCAGATATATTGTATACCTGAAAGTAAAAATTATATCAAACCCAAAAAAGTCCGTTTGGACATCTTTGATCAATACGATCTTTACTAGAACGGAAAATGAACACTTGCGTATCATAAAAGAATGTCATAACGGCAAGTAGCTATCGTCTGCTCATATTCATACCCGGCTTTTGTTCGGAACACTGAATTCTAACATGGAATTCATACAATGATCAATGTTTATTGTTTAATTCATTATGAGCAGACAAATTAAACAATTCTTTTATGAGTGACAAAAAGAAGTGTGGTTGACTTGATTAACAAACACCATTAGCATAATTGTGAAATAAACATTTATACAGAAGAGCTCGTAGTCATCAATATCATCGCAATCATATCATACGTTTATACCTGTCCTGGCGGCTTTCGTTTGCAAGTTGTTTTTTATACCGTTCAAAGACGAAATAGAGACACCCACAAACATCAAGTTCTTATATCAAACTGTTAGCATGAAGATTCAAATATAGGACTCTCAATGACACTCGAGTCAGGAACATATTAGGTTAGTGAAGTCATTGATGCGGAGAAAATTCTATTGTCATAGAAGTTCACATATAACATTCAAGATAACGACATTTCTCTTCAACATGTCAGCATTTCTTAACGCCTTTTTGTGTGTTAAAATCAACACAAAGATTTCGCGACCTCATTAGGGACCCACTGCGTGTGCATGAATACATTCATAACTGTATCCCAATGAAACAAATTTAAGCGTTTGTTCACACGTTTGTCATGTGGAAATCAGAATAATTGTGAATGACATTGTCAACAAAGAGGTCAAGAATATGCTTTGAATCATGATTACTTGAAGTACTTAATGTATCGCAGTAATAAGGGGAAATACGAATGAAACTAGGTTAATGCAAATTTGTTCTTCGAGGAGTAATTAGTCTAGACTGTGCGGATATGACAAGTGCTCGTTCATATCAGTCATGGATGTATATTTTACTTGTCTGATATCATATGGGACAAGGTGGTTATACTTACATCGTATCCTAATGTATGCAGTCTATGAAGTTTGGTTGAATCCCAGTCTCAAACCTCAAAACGAATGAAGTTTTGTGACAAAATAATTAACAGTTTACCAAGTACAAATATAAAAATTGCATGCACAACTTTGACACTAAAGGACCCCAATGTAGAACTTGTTCAAAGATGATTAAAATTTATCCACATCAGGGTAAATACAACAAATGTGAATACAATTTTGTATTATAAGGATACTTATATGAATACTCGGGGTTTGTACTTGGAAAAGTTCCTTATTAAAATCTATATTATCAAGCATAAAGGTGAATGCAGTTTAATATGTCGATTGGCAAGTCTCAGCTATTTTTGACTGACCCCCGTTCGTGCATAATAATAATACTTACCAAGAAGACAGTTGAATGTTGACGATATTTTTATTTTTTCATTTCGTCATTGATTAATACGTTCAGAGAGTACAAACAAAGATTATATTCTTCTATAACATTCGTGATACAAATATTTATGTTTTTGCAATAATCAATCGACGAGTTTTTGTCGATTAAACTTACCTTCTCTTACAGCTAATGGTGCGTGTCTACATTGTGAATGTATTTCCTGTACTAGTATATTAACGCCGTATGTCATTCATCGCATGTAAAATAGATGAAGTAAGTTACTTTATTAAGATTTACACGAAATACTATACAGTTTAAGATGAACCAGCCTTACGTTATTCTCGTTTAAGAGCATATCAGTCTATCAAATTTGTTAAACAGTATGGTGACAAACAAAAGCCCATAATGTCTATAGTGTATTATGTGAGAAACAAATATAATACTCATGCTGTGCTTCGAGGTTCGATAACATTTTAGATATTATTTTTCGATCAAATGCCACGACTATTTTAAGGAATGCTTTATTGAAGGTTCAAACCGGACATTCGTCGTTCAACTGCTGTCATCGTATCATATAATGAGTGTAAACATATTTGTGTACCCATTCTTATTGTCCTCACCCATGCCAACCAGTCATGGCGTTGGTGTACGTACCCTTATTCACCGGATGTCAAGCATAGGAATCTAAGCAGTTGACCAACTGTATCAATTTAACTAACGCGACCACAAAAATAGCACTGCTGGAATTTACTTTAATTAATACGATATATGATAAATAAAAACAATAGCGCAATCAGTATGAATGCACCGATTTATGCAAGTTTCATAGCCTTGCTTCCTGTTTACTCTCTTGTTATAGGTACAATATAATATTTCAATGTGATTTGCTAAATGACACACACTGTCGATGCACAATAAAGTAACTGCCATTAACTCTGATCACGAAGAAAATTAACCGTGCGCAGAATGTGCATAAAAATTGGCAATTAAGTCTAAGTAAATTTATATGGTGACCCTACAACATCGTCATGAAATCATTAATCACGTCTGCGCCAACCATGTACATGAACAATTTCCTAAATTGAAGAAACGTGGCATCTTAATAATTTAGTAAAATAAATACAATGTCATGCTTGATTTTTAATTAGACCTTGTAGTCCTTAATGGACGTTCAATCGGCTTCAATATTCCCATTAACTGATTGTTCAGGTTTCACCTCAACATTAACCAGCCCGCCATTATGATCAATGGGACGTTTGCAGGGTTAAGTATTAAGTTCGGCGTGTGGTCACGCTGTGATGATGTTTATATTGCTATAGAATACTATACAGACGAAATTGCAGGAAATGATATATTATATAATTAAGAAAATTGTATTTAATGATTTGACCAACCCACCAAAGTTATCAACAGTACGTTTGCAAGGTTAAGAATAAATTGAATGATTATTAGAAGCAAATGTCCTGATTTTGATTAATCAATGATAGAAAAGTGTCATTCAGTGGCCACGTTATTCCCTTTGTAAGACAAGACTGACTAGTTAACTGAACAAATTGTAGTGGAAATAGGTTATTCCATGAATGATAATGTACTTAACTTCCTTATAGCATCGTGACATATAGTAAGTTTAAGTTGTATGAGATAAAATGCAACTCTTGTGTACATGATGATTGTGAGATGCATTATTGTCACAATGTTCACTGCACATTCCCTTAGAGGTTACCTCCCTTTGTCGTTATATTTTTTAAACATAGGGCAGATTGGAGGTGGAGGTAACTACCATATATGTTTTATAAGTAGGTGGCATCCTCCAGTGGAAGGGTGTGATATGAACGTTGTTGCTTTCGTTGAAATACATAGTGTATATGCCAAACTAGCATACAAAGTACATGCTTTTTTCAAACACAACATTAGCTTAAACATTTAAAATGTGTTTTCGTATCGTAGTTGATTAATGAATCATATGTATGACTTGTGACTTCAGATTGAATACAACATCTACTATCTGTTGTATGTTTTATGTTCTGCTACATGTAGGTTCGAGCAATCAATTTTCCTTTGTCATTATAATAAAGTCAGGCGTAAGAACGACTTTAGAAGTATGGCTTTAGTAAACATCCATCTTAACAATTTTAATAATAGTGATACTAATTGCAATTGTATATTTCCAAACAAGGCGATTATGCTGCATACCTAAATATATGATTGGGGTCATAGAGGTCCAATAGCCATTTGACCTTCAGTGATCTTGTACGAGCATATCGCACATTACAAATCCCCCATTTTATTATTCGTCGATATGTAATGCTAATATACCGATATTCTTGACAAGATTTGACATCCTGTCGCGAGTATTTCTATTTATATTCGTTATCTATGAAAACTGTAAGGTTTTTGCTGAGCTTTTTGGATCATCAGCGTGTATGTTTTTGTACATGTAAATAAATCAAAGTCAAGACAACGTGTCACGAGGTACAAACTGACAGTATAATTACTAGGGCTGTAACGGTATACCGCGCTATACGAAATACCGCGGACTTCGGTCCAACACGGTTCACGATACAAGACTTCTAAATTTTGGTACGGTTCGGTGTAAGCTTTTTTAAAAGCAAAATAATATGAAGACAACGAAAACACCTAACAGCCTTCTGATTATGTATCATTACCATGTATCACTCGTTTTAATTGTATTGAGATATGCTTCATTTTGTCTAAATGCACTTAAAATAGTTGATAGGCACATAATAATTGCTGTTATAGAAGCAACAAATTCATTATTACTCAAAAAATGGAATTAATCAAGCAGCTGTTAGACAGTATTGTATCATACCGAAATATACCGAACCGTTAGAAAAATTGACGGTACGTATCATATCGTGAGGTGAGCGTACCGTTACACCCCTAATAATTACATTTTGTTCAATCAAAATATATGCATTAATAAGAACACCTCGAAGCTATCTCAAGTCAAAAACTATTCTGATAAGTATATATAAGTAAAAGCTAGAGGCATTATTTGAAGTTAATTGCTCGATTCAGTTCTTAGACGGTTCGGCACCTTGACGAACTTTTAGCCATCGATTTCTCGCCAAATACCGCACATGCCCATGGACATGCAAACATAAACGCATGCAAATCAAATTTTCTCTGCGAATCATTGGATTTAGACAGTGGTCAATCAGAGTCTGGTGATTGCAATGGTTTCCTGTATTAAGTTTCCATAAGACGGAGATTGATTTTGCAGATTTTCTTTGCCATTTAGACGCGTAATTGGGAAATAAGGGCACGCAATAGACACGAGAAAGGACTTAAAGCGGGAACAATATGAAGATGACTGATTCCCGACATGAATAAAACCACAACTTGGTCCCGTTTGATAATGGTATATTTATATTGGTTTAGCATCTGAAGTACAATATCATAAGAACTTCTAAATATACCTATAAATACGAGAGGTGCCCCACTTATATTTGAACAGTATTGAATATCAAATATTTCGATGGTTATTATATATATACAAAGTATTTCTATATCATCGTGCAAAATAACGTGTTATGAAACACAAACAGCTCTATTGATTATTACTTTATTTCTTAGTTTGCACTCAAATCTACAATTTTGTAGGGGGTATGGTGTTTGGCTTTTTGAAGACCGAATAATCCGATCGATGCTGTTTGCATTTCCCGCCTGTAATAAACGCAGCAATATTCCATAGACTAAAGGGTTTGTGGGTATATGTTCATTAGACGTTGACCTTTACTAATACTGCGTAATGTACTTTAAATGTGTGTTCTTAAGGTACAGAATGGTGTTTTTGTGGAGGGAGTTGAAGCTCCGTGTTGACAAAACACCATGCTCCCCATATGATCTCCAGGAAAGTTGTTTTGCAAACATTTTGACCAAATATGGTTTGGAACCTAATGTACACAGCAATGTGCATTCACCTTTGACTTTTTAGTAAAAAATATGCGTTCCATTAAGCCAGTATAGCAAACAACAGCATACGTCATGCAAACGTTCGGAAACATGTGAAGCTTAACGAATGACAACTTATGGGTAGCCTTATCAACATTTATCATATAGTAGGCTGACCGTTCATGGTATATTTCTCAACGATAAAGCCTTGCCTCTACAGAGGTGACAAAGTTGTGGCATTTACGGTGCCGTTGAAGTATACACAGCACTAAAGACATTTGTCTCCCTTATGTTGTTTTTGTGGTATTGAGCAGGTAAACACCGATTTTATCCCGAGTCCGGTATGTATAATTCTCTAAATGAACAAATCGAAAGTTCCAACGGGTACTCTTAACGTCGCTGAAGTCCCTATTTTGGTTTTTGGATATGCCTTCCTTATCAAATAACCAAAGTTTAAGATTTTGGTAGGTATCATCACTTTTTGTCAGTTTTTAATATTTTGCGTAATTTCGTAAAAAACAGCAACAAAGCGCAAAACATCCTTCCTGTGACAAAAATTGCATATTTTCTTCACAAAAATGGATTATCCATGCTCAACCAACAACTTCGAAGTGCTTTTATGGCAGTGGCTGACCTTCAAAACGCAAAACACCATACCCTCTACAAAAGTGTTGTTTTTGGTTCATTCTATTTATCAAACAAACAAACCAGTTAGTGTAAATGTTACCTAACACATATGTTTACAAAGTACAAAAGAAATATTCGATTTGTACCATATTTTCATGAAAATATGTCATGTTCAACACTGTTCAAATATAAGTGGGGCACCTCTCGTAGTACTACATTTAGAGTTTATAAAACAAAGTCGTATTTAAAGCATGGTTTGTGTGTGGTTTGCCAGCAGGGTGGACTGGATAACGAACTGTGTAAGATATTCGACCAAATCTTCTTGTATGTTTGGACAAACTTTCTGCCTTAAAAGGTTGTGTAATTTGATTGTTGGCAACTGCGTTTGATCTCCAAACTCTAAGTAATGAGCAGTAGTTGTCACCATCTTACAGGTAGGTACGTTTGTACTGGTGTAAGTTAACCGATGGTTTTGTACATATTCTGGGAATACATTTTTGCTATGAATTATATGTCGGTTCGCAACAGTGTTTATGTGACATTGATAATCTTGAACGCAGTTCTGTTTACTTATAGCATTTTAATACCAGATCATAAGGAGGTACGATGAAGCATTATATACGGAACACAGAACCTCTAGATTTCTGTAATTTATCATCAAGTCCAACGGATGTATCGTCTACCGTTTAATAACGATATGACATTACCGTAACCCTATCAAAGATACCAATAAGAATGTCACACATTGTTTGACGTCTATTTCATAATCTTTGAACAATCATAAGTGATAAACTTTGTTACGGCAACTGATTGGAATCTCAAGTGTCGAGGGATGTCAATCTGATTCCTTTAATTTCGCAACATATCAATCACATGTCCAAATACTTATGCATAATTGGTATGTAGTCTCATCCAGTTGAGACTGAACAAATTTTCAAGACAATGGCTGTGTGTGTTATTTATTTGTGTAAAAGATACTGATCTGAATTATGAGTATTACATAAAAAACATGCTGTTGTTTATAAAGAATACAATAAGGCGTCAGTGACATTATACAAACATTTCAAATGATTCTGCGTAAGTGCCACATCAACCAAACCAGTAACAGGTGTGGTAAATGTATAACAATACAAACATACATGTAATATATATAACAATGGTCCTAATTATTGATAAGAATATGACCGAAGAAAGTATGGATAAATTCGTTGTCGGGCTCCATAGATTACGGAAATCAACAGTTATAAGTATTACATCTTGTTGTGGTATTTTTAGGTTTAGACGAGCTGTTATGAATCAGTTGTTTTGATTTTCGAATTTGCAACATTTTGTGTTTACAAGCCTGTCCTGTATGTTCGTGTATAATGTTTAATGTTTGATAAGGTCAGTACATTTCAACCACTGTGTTTCTTATATAAGCTAACCATACTTGAAGCATAAAGGGTTTATTTAAATATTTAACCGACTCTTTCATTCGCAATTGAGCCACTTTACACTATTCGATCGAATATTCTATTACGTGCTTTTCCTTGCTCTTTCAGTTATTTAGGTCATGAACCCCGTGCATTCATTGAAATTAGGTCTGTATATTTCAATCGTTTCGGTATTTCATACCAAATCTCAAAAATATAAAACATCGCTCGCATGTCTATTGAAGAAAGATGGAGAGCCGTCAGAATATTGCCATCAGGCGTTCCTTTGAGATAGGTATGCTCCTTAAAAGTTTGATAATGACTTTCGATAAATATGTTCTCTTAAATAACATGCCTCATGAATCATTACAAACATTCAATAAAATTGCATTATCATTTCAGGTTGCACGTCACACGCGAAGACACTATAAAGAAGAACATTGTGACTTATGTTTTAGGGGTGACATGTTAACTCTGATAGTTTTGTAAATAAATCTTGTTAAATTTAATGAAATTACATCTACCGATTGTCAGAAGATTGTTTTACTTATTGTCTTAATAATGATAGTATATCAATAATACCTGGTGGAGGTTTATAACTCGATTTGAGTGTATACATAATTACACGATATCTGCCCCAATTATGGAGAAGACAATTCTACAGTGTGAAGCCACCGGTATTCTTGTATTTTTGACCGGTGAAAAAAATAACACAATATTGGATATGGAATAAACACTGAAAACGTGACATCGGCACACGATCTGCATAACTGATTGGGAATAGTCAAACGTCAGACAGATTAGTCAGAGAACTATTTCATTGTTCGTGAATATTAGGTAATGATCCTCAATATACACAAGTTTCGTATTCACCTTATTGTTTTAGTTAACAGTACCCTGACATTGATATGCCTTTATGGTGAATTGCAAGTTCGTTTCTTACTGATTACTTTGCGCTTAGTTGTCAATCAATATAACTATATTTCGTCTACTAGTATTACAATTGTCCAGGTTCATATATTTACTTGAGTTTGTACTTTTGGGGTACGAGACCACCGTAGCATACATATTGATTACAGCTTTTATAATAAAGTAAGTGTGTCGTTAAATGCATACCGTGACGAATACAATATTGTCTCGTTTAAATATCGCATTAGAAGTCTTTGAATAATTACTTATGACATAGATCTACGTGTATTTGTATTTTCAGATTGCAAATTGCATTTGGTCTAAGTCTGTTGCTGAATTATAGACACTACATTACTATGCAGTAAATTTAAAAAATGGATACTAAGCGATTAAATTACACGAAGTTTGGATTCCTTTTGGTGATTTTTGTGACCGTAATTGTGATGATTTTTAAAACGACACAAATACATTCCTTAGCACCGTTTGCACCAAGTAAGTAGCCTCTTTATCTATAGTACATTATTATTATTATAACAATATTGCTAGTAATCTATATCACCTATGTCATAATCAGATGCGGGTAGCTCGGACCAAAATACGTGTGTATCACTTTTGATTTACGGGTTCGGGTTATTTTCCACCCAGAATGGCTTTTAATATGATACTGTCGTAGAGGAATTCTGGTCAGCTGAATACATGTCACATTAATGATAAGTCGTCATGCAACTACATCATGTAATTGCTACACAAAACGAATGTTATTCCACGTTGGTTGCGGTTTCCTTTGTTTGTACATCCACAGACAATGTTGGACATTTTTCGGACAATTAACCATGATACAAATATAATCGCTCGTGTAACATATTTAAGTAAAAAATATCCCATCCTAATATATTCAAATTTTCTATTTCATCTCTAGCAGCCCATAATGAAGATATCGAAGACACTGAACAGATGGCTAGCATTAGTGATGTATACCAACAAAGGATGAAGCGAGTCCATCAAGTTTGCTTGGAAATGAATACAACTATCAATTTTAAATCAAAGACACTTTTCCGTTACTCTAAAGCATATCAATTAGGATATCATCTCATACCAAAAATTGGTTCAACAACTTTTCAAACTGTATTTAGTATTCTCAATGATAAGAGCTCGGACAGACTTTTAACAGAGGCACGAGACAAGTTTCGAAAACTGTCACTTAAGAGTGTTGTCAAGGACAACTTTGAGATTAAACAGCTGGAGAAGTACACCGTCCTTTTTCCATCACGAGATCCTTATACGAGATTATTTTCTGCTTACATTGATAAAGTGTACATTTTCAACAACATGGAACTCGTACAAAATGTTATGAAACACTCACTTGGCAATAAAGACTTAGCCGGATTACAGAAATATAATGTGACTTTTCAAATGTTTTTAGACTATGCGTTGGATAAACCTAACTCTAGGAAAACAATCGGAGGTCATTATCAAGCGATTTTTGTCAGAAATACATGGCTCTGTTTACTGCAACAGTTTATAGTTATCAAACAAGAGACATTCGCTGCTGATGTGGAATACGCACTCAAAGCAGTCAAAGTTGACGATTACAAAATGAATTTTATTCGGGACGCTTTACACTCGCGAAGAGCAGAGATCACAGTATCGAGTATACTTAAAGATGTCATAAATAAACTGCAAAGTATTCTAAACAAGATGGGTCAATCAAATGACAGAAACAAGAAATTTAAAGCGACACTTTTTGTTCTGGACAGGGTGTGGGACAGTTTTCAAATACAGGGTTATATAAATGACAATTCAAAGTTTCCTAGGGGACAGTTGTTGTCTGGCCATTCCGATTTAGATGTCGACTTTATTCTTAGAATATTTTTGGATGAAGTCGAACAGAATCCGCTCACTCATTTAGAAAGTTCCAAACAAAGGCACCAAGCAATGAAAGCTGCTTATAAAAATATCAAAGACGATACTATGAACAAGATACAAGAGGTATATGAACTCGACTTTAAAGCGTTTGGGTACAACATTAACCGACCCAAATGAATACTTTATATAACCGCGAACAAGACAAACGGCTTTGAGGCCAAATAAAGTATGGGCTATCTGTTTATATGTTATTCTATATAGAGCTTTAAATGCGGATCTCAGTGCTCATTTCACAGACCTTATTCCGAGCATATTTCATATGATATAAAACACATATAACATTTTGTTACATGTATGATAGTTATAACAGACCGTTCAGCACTGACCTCCTTTAGAACAAATACAACGTGGTTATTAGTCCAAGACAAATATTGTGCTGAATTTGAATTATTATTTCCTGTATTTTTCTACCAGTATTCTGCCATTATGTCTGGATCCGAAATGTTCTATTTGCACAAATACAGACAATTTTCTGTTTTAAATCATGTTAACATATTTGGAAAGACATATTCGTGCTAACTTCATCAATCAGAGTGCTATAACCGATGTCATCTGCTTGGAAGTCTTCTAAACTCGTCGCCATGGTATTTTCTCTTACGTTCTTTATCCCGACGATTCAGTGTGTGTTACAAATCTACAAGAAATATGTTTGGTTTAATATTCTGCCGGGCATGCATATTCTTGGTTTATCTATGATTGTTTAAGATTTTCTCATGAGAAAGTTAAATAAGAAATTACTCAATCTTAAAGCTTGGTTTTCTTGCAACAAGGCAATTTCCATGTTTATATGTCTTTTTCAGTACACAAAGAACAGAACGGGCACCGTGTTTTAATGTGCACTATTTTCTCTCATATATTACGCGGAAAGGAGCGGTTTTTGGTCGAATCCTTCATTTACATTATGAAGTTCTATTACACCATTTTGCATCACCTCAATAGGACACCACGTAGCAAAACCGAAAACGTTCCTGCTGTTTCCTTTTTCTGATCAAATTGTCATATTCTGTGGTAATTGTATAATAGAAAATCCACGAAGCAAGAAAATCAAATATAAAAAATGAACTTTAAGTCATTATTCGGATGCGTAGATACTGTGATGACTGCGATATTTAAGAATTTTCTCGTAAATGCCTCGACAAAGGGCTATTTTGACTGGGGTTAAATAACTTTAGCATTCTAGTTCATTTACTATTCGGTTGGAATGTTTTCTTAGTGCGGATAAATCAGTTAAACTTCTGACAGTCTCATATGAGTGGAAAATAGGATCTTCTCAGGCCCTAACATATTCTGAAAAAGCCTGTTTTTGTATTGAAATTGAATTCGGTGAAATGTGTAGTCATTATCTGCGTTTGATTACAGAAGACAAGCGTTTTTACACTCAGATCGAGTTCTATTGATATCATGGGAACGATTAACAAATGTTATTTTCTCTTTTATTTCTGTATCCCTCAACTAACCCCAATCCCTATCATGCCCTCATTATATCTTCTGTATTTTCATCAAGGGACACTAATGTCTGTTTAAATAATGCTGTTAAAGATATTGTCGCGAACTAGGAAATGTTTAATTTGTGTATTGCATTGATGTGTATGTATTATTTTAATGGTTTGGTCAAAATTAATATTTCTGTTGAAATTGAGGTTAAAGGTTATGTGAATCTCATTAGGAGCTCATGGATGCGACAGTTTGCGTATTCATGATTCAAATAGTACATGATTTTACAGTATTCCTTCTTATGTTTGCTCCTATTGACCACCTCATGTAAATCTAGAAGCATGAATTTCTCGCTGTGACCTCGTTTGACCTAATCGTTCTAAGTGTATGCTCCTTGTTCTTAATGTTTGCTCGTTGTTCTTAATGTTTGCTCCTTATAAGGAACAGTCACATGGTCCATGATTGTCACATGCAGCATTGAATAAATCACATCTGGTATAAATACCCAGGGTGATATTGAAATAAGGACAGACTTTTTAGAAATAAAATGAAAAGAACATTCGTATAAGTTGGATTTATAACTTGGGAATCATCATCATTCTGTCTGTTTAAATTAAATACTTTTGGATTAAAAATAAATGCTGAATTCGGTTAAATTGTTAGAAAAATGATTATTATTTGTGAAAGAAAAATAAATAGTGAAACGTCGTTTGAGTTGAGTCGTTTATTGTTGAATGATATTACTGCGGCAAGGACATTGGGGCATTATAACTGCAAGTCCACCACGGATATAGTGAATACCAGCTAAAAGTCTGCTATCTGAACTATACTTTTATACAATAAGCATAAACTAAACAGTAAATGACTGAGTATCAGTTTCCATGGCAGAAATATCGAAAATGATATATTTGGATTCGAATGGTATTGCATTAATGTGAACAGCATATATTTCAATCTTCATAAAATCACGACACATCAAATGTTTTCATTCTGGTAAGATACTGGTCGCCATTATATATATACTTTCATACTTACATGGTTTCAAATATTACAAATAATTGGTTTAGTATGCCTTGGGTGTCGATTACATCATTTGTTTATAGTATTAGGCTATTTGCAATCATCGCTCAATATATCATAATATACATCTGGGATCTAATATAGAGTCCTTGCAAACCTGCAGTTATGATTTATTCCTTGGCCAACGTAATGGCATATATTTGTGAATCTAGGTTGTCCTGCATCGGGGACTCGGGAATTAAGTCGGATCTTGAATCTCGTATACTGGGTGGGTATATAATGCGAAACCGGTTTCCAGAAATATTTATATTTTACGCCTCCCCGTTAAAGGATGATAAAATATCATCTGGATTTGTACAATTACATAGTCAGATAAATATTTACGACGAACGAAATTTATGGATTTAATATGAACATTCGTAAGAAGACAGAAAGTGTCTGTAATTAATATAGAATTTATTGCAAGGTTGGGACACAGACGTAGTATTACCATAACACGCTGAATATATGTGTCAAGTATTACTTGTTATTATTTGCACAAACTATTATGTTCTGTCTACGAAATGTCATAAAATAAGCAATGGCTGTATAAAGCCTGAATATTTTTTGTTATTTACCATTAGGTATAAAATAAACATATTATATTTATTCGCAAAATACATAAATTGATCATTTGCCTAGATCCGGACTGGTGTCGATATTACTTGATTAATTCTCACCCGACTTTTGTTCGAAATTTGATATGGGATCAGACATTCAAACAGTGATCAATGTTTATTGTATACATAAGACTTTTTATGAAAGGAATAAAAATAAATTTGTTTTGATATATCGTATTTTCGGAAGTAAATGTTATTTCTTAAAAACAAACCAATCTTTACTAATAAGGAGAGAACTTGCGCATAATAAAAGGATATCGTATAGAAAGTAATATCGTCTGTTAACAATGATTTCAACAATTCTTTTATGAGTGACAAGAAGAAGTGTCGTTGACTTGATTAACAAACATCATTGGCATAAGTGTGCAATATACAGTTATTACAGAAGAATCCTTAGTTATAAAGTATTATGACAATCATCATCATACGCGTACATAGCATTTTCACACAAATGTATTACTAGTTATTATTTGCACAAACTATTATGTTCTGTCTACGAAAAGCCATAAAATAAGCAATGACTGTATAAAGCCTGAATCTTGATTGTAATTTACCATTAGATATAAAATAAACATGAACTATTTATTCGTAAAATGCATATTATGATCATTTGTCTAGATCGAGAGTGGTGTCGGTATTACCTGCTTTTATTCTCACCAGGCTTTTGTTCTGAACACTGCATTCTAACTTGGAAATGGGATTAGACATTCGAACAGTGATCAAATTACTTTTTATTTAAGGAAACACGATACTATTATTCAGATATATCGTATCTTAGGAAGTAAAAGTTATATCTTAAAATCAAGGAAAGAACTTGCGTATAAGAAAATGATATCATAACAGCAATTAACAATCGTCTGCTCATATTGAGTTATGAGCCATAAGAAGAAGGAGCATTACTAGAACCTAAAATAATTAACACCACTGTCATAATTAACTATCTAACTCATACGCGTATCATTTGATGCATTGACTAGCGGTTTTGACTTGCAACATATTTTTGAGTTAATTTTATATCGTTCTCGTTTTTTTGTATTATAATTAAGCCTGTTGGCTCCATTGTTTCTACTGAATGCTGCTTTCCCCCTTTCTTGTAAGTTATAACTTATGCATGTAGTGTGACAAATCAGAGTGCATTTGTAAGTAGAATTAAAACGCATCCAGTAAAACAAGTCACGCATCAGTTGAACAAGAGTGACAAATCACTGCTACAGACAGGAGCAAGCGGCGTTATCCCTCTAAATGCTTGCACAGCTTTCGGTTAGTGTTCAAAGACAATAATGAGATTCAACACAAACATCAAGTTTTCATATCAATCTCCGAGCGTGAGGATTCAATTAAAGGACTCTCAATGACACTCGAGCTAGGAACAAATTAGATCCTTGAAGTCATTGAAGCGTAGAAAATTCTATTAACATCGCAGTTCACATATAGCATTCCAGATAACGACATTTCTCTACAATATGTCTGTCTTTCATAACGGCTTCTTGTGTGTAGAAATAAACACTTATTTTTTGTTACAACATTTCACGACCTCATTAGGGACCCACTGTGTGTGCATGAATACATTCGATCAAAACTGTATCACAATGAAACAATTTTAAGCATTTGTTCACACATTTGTGTTGGGGAAATCAGAACAATTGTTAATGAGTGTACGAACAAAAGAGGTCAAGAAAACGCCCTGACCGGTGATTTTTTGAAGTACTTAATGTAGCACAGTAATATGAGGAATATAGAAATGAAACCCGGTCACAGCAGATTGTAATTTGTTATTTGTAGAATATTTAGCAACCATCTGCTGAAGTACTACACACTAGTTTAGATTGTACTGATGCGGCGTGTGAGTCTCGTTCATTTACACATTTACTTGTCTAATAGAGAATATACTTCATAACATAACATCAAATCAGCAATCCATAATAATAATGCTTCATTAAATGTTACGCGACCAATGTCGTCATACATGCACATTGAATATATACTCAATATGTTCTAATCCCGTTCTTCTCCGATCACACAAAGTTTGATTTTTATTAACAATAGTTTATAGTTTTAAAGTTACCATTTGCAAATCAGCTTTGACACTAAACGACCCCTGCGTTGAAATTCTGCTAAGATTGTTAACATTTATCCACTTCAGGGTAAATGAAATAAATGTGAATACAATTTTGTATTATAAGATTACGTATAAGAAAGCTGGAGGTTAGTGCTAGAAATATTTCCTGATTGGAATCTTTATCATCAAGCATAAAGGTCAAAGTAGTTAAATAAGTCGATTGGCAAATCTCAGTTATTTTTGGCTGATCCTCGTAAGTGCATGATACAAGTACAATATAAATGTCGTATAATAATAATACTAACGAAGAAGAAAGGTGGACGCACGCTGATATCTTGTCGGGAAATATGTTAATTGTTCTATTCGACTTATTATAATACGTTCAGTGAGTACAAGCTAAGATTATATCCTTATATAGCATTTTGTGACATATGTTTATAAAGTAAACACTCGCCAAGTTTTTGTCAATTAAACGAGCTTCTCTTACACCTAATGGTGAATGTCTATATTGTGAACGTATGTTCCTGTATATTAACGCCGTATGTCATACATCGCATGCAATATAGATGAAATTAGTTACTTTATCAAAATATACACTAAAGTCATAAAGAGTTTAAGGTAAGCCTTATGTAAGTCTCGATTAACAATATATAATATCCATGCTGTGCTTCGAGGGCCGATGACATTTAAGATATTATTTATCTATCAAATGCCAAGAATATATTAGAGAATGCTTTATTAAATGTTCGACCCGGACATTCGTCGTACACTGATGTAATTTTATTATGTTGAGTGTAATAGTATTACGGGCCTATACAGTGTACCCAGACATATCGTCCTGGCAAATGACAGCCAGTCATGGCGCCACGTAACGTACCCTTCAATACCACATGCAAAGCATGCGAGTTTTTGCAGTAAACCTAATGTATCAAGTGTTCCCGACACGCCAGCAGTATAAACGCACCGATTATTCTAATGGCCTGGCCTGTAATTTTCGCTCTCGTTATAGGAACTACATAGTATTTAATGTGACGTGCTAAATGACACAAACTGTCGATGCACAATAAAGTAACCGCCATTTATTGTGACCACCAAGAAAATGAACCTTATGCGGACTTGGCATAGAGTTTGGCAATAAAGTCTAGTAAATTACGGTGACCCAACAACATCGTCATAAAATCATTGATCTTGTCGACGCCGACCCCATACATGATCAATTTACTAAATTGAAGAAACGTGGCATCCAAATTATCCCGTCATAGTAATACAATGTCACACTTGATTTTCAATGAGACATTGTTGTCATTAATGGACGTCCAATCGGTGGTAATAGTCCCATTAACTGATTATTCAGGTTTCACTTAAACTTCACCAATTCCATCGCATTCGACCAGCCCGCTATTGTAATCAACGGGACGTTTGCAAGGTTAAGTATAAAGTATGGTAAATGGTCGCGCTTTGTTGATGTTTACATTGCCGTTGAACACCCTACGGATGGCATTGCTGTAAACGATGTATAATTAAGAAAATTGTAGTTTATGATTAATAGAAGCAATTGTCCTGATCTTTATTGAGAATTTTATGTCAGCATGGCAATCACGCCATAATTAACAAGTTTCATCCAGTTGTCACGCTTTTCTCATTACTGGACACGATTGACAATAAATTTGGGTAAAAGGTTATATATGAATGAAAATGTACTTAACTTCTTTATGGTATCATAGCATATATCAAGTTTAAATTGTATGAGATAAAGTGCAATCATTGCGTACATTATGATTGTGAGATGCATTATTGTCATATTGTTCACTGCACATCTGTGTAGAGGTGGCCTCCCTTTGTCGTAATAGTTTCTCAACATTAGGACAGTAACGGTTGTAAAAAGAAGCCGCTGATTGATCATGCTTAGTATATTGTTAAAATATATTTATGAAAAATGTTCGTTTTTTCATATTGAAGGTGGAGGTAATTACCATATTTGGTTTATAGTTATGTTGCATCATCCAGTGGGAGGGTAAGATATGAACATATGCTGCCCTCTTAAAAGTTTCCAAACAGTGGCTGTGCAAAACTATCACTTACTCGTACATATATTGGCCTTTTGTCAAACACTACCTTGACTTAAAAACTTATAAATATAAAAAATGTTTTCATATCGTAGTTGTTTAATGAATCGTATGTATGTCTTTTCAGATTGATTTAGGAAGAAAATATTCTTTGCTGTATGTTGTATTTGCTGCTAGATACGAGCAGTTGACCTTCTAAAATAAGGCCCGGATTAAGAATGGCTTAAATAAACATCCATCAGGAGTATTTTAAATAAGCAATGATACTTCTTCTGTTTGAGCAATGATACTTTTTGTACACTACCCAAATATCCATGATGCTACAAACCCAAATATAAAATTGGATTTATAGAGGTCAAATAGCCATTTGACCTTCTGTGATCTTGTACGAGCATATCGCACCATACAACTCCCAAATTTAGTCGATGCTAATATACCGATTTTATTGACAATGTTTGACATCCTGTCGCGAGTATTTCTACTTATATGAGCTATCTAGGAAATCTACAATCTTCTTGCTGTGGATCTGGGATTATCGGCGTGTATGTATTAGTACATATAAATCAATTAAAGTCAAGACAACATGTCACATGGTACACACAGACAGAATAATTATCTTTTTCTACCAAAACACGTGCAGTAATTTGAACACCTCGCAGCTATCTTAAGTCACCAACTTTTCTAATAAGTATTCATAAGTTAAAGCTTGGTGCATTAATTCAAATTAATTCTTGATTCCGTTCCTAGACGGCACGGCACCTTTACGAACATTAGCCTTTGAATTTTCGTCAAATACCGCACATGCCCATGGACATGCAAACATAAACGCATGCAAATCAAATTTTCTCAGCGAATCATTGGATTAAGTCAGTGGTCAACTAGGGTCTGGTTATTGCAATGGTTTCTGGTATTGAGTTTCCACAGCACGCAGATTGATTTTGCAGATTTGCTTTGACAATAAGATGCGTAATTGGGAAATAATGGCATAAATAAAGCAATTTTCCTGGAACTTTTGAAACGCCCCTCGTAAGTGTGACGTAGCTATATTACTAATCATACGAAAACTGAATGCACGTAAATATATCCTTCGGGATATGTTATATACGTTCAGAGAGTACAAACTAACAGTGTTTCCTAATAAAGCATTGGTGATAAATGCATATTTGTGCAATAAACACTAGCAAAGTTTTTGCCAATTAAACCAGCTTCTCGTACAACTAATGTTAATTGTCTATATTGTGAACGTATGTTGCTTTATATTAACGCAGTATGTTATACATCGCATGCAATATAGATGAAGTTAGTTACTTTATTAAGACATAAGCAGTTTAAGATGACACAGCCTTCAGTAAGCCTCGACTAACGATAGAAAAGCATATCAGGTTATCAAATTGTTTAAAGCTATGGTAATATACGCCTAATACCGGGCCTATGATTTGACATTTAAGATAACATTTATCGATCAAATGCCAAGGATATATAAATGAATGTTTCATTGTAGGGTTAAAACAGGACATTCGTCGTTTAGCTTTTATCATGGTATCATGTTATTCCCCGGCTGTCAAGCATAGAAGCTTGAGCAGAAGACCAATTGAATTAATTTAACGTGCATGTGTTCCTGTGGCGGGGCTCCTACCACAAACAATAACACTGATAGTCTAGTATTTAATTTAATACGATTACTATGATAAATAAAACACATAGCGTCAAATGAAGTGAGTTTCATTGTCAGGCTTCTAATTTACTCTCTTGTTATAGGTACTACATAGTAGTTTAATGTGACGTGATAAATGACACAAACTGCCAATGCACAATTAAGTAACCGTCATTAATTCTGGTCACGATGGACCGTTGCAGACTGTGTATAAAGTGTGGCAATAAAGTCTAAGTAAATTATGGCGACCCTACAAAATAGTCATAACAACATTGATCACGTCTGCGCCGACCGAATACCACTCGTACATGAACAAGATCCGGAATTGAAGAAACGTGGCATCCAAATTATCCCGTAATAGAAATACTATGTAACACTTGACGTTCAATCAGTCTTTAATAGACACCCGATAAGCTTTAATGTTCCCATTAACGGATTATTCAGGTCTTACTCATGCAGCATCAATTACATTGCATTCGTCCAACCCACCATAGTGATCAACGATACGTTTGCAAGGTTACGTATTAAGTAAGGTGAACGATCACACAGTGTTGATGTTCACATTGCCGCTGAACACTGTACGGGTGGTATTGCAGAAAACGGTATATAATTAGGTAAATTATATTTAATGATTATTAGAAGCGGTTGTCCTGATCTTTATTGAGAGTTTTATGTCAGTATAACAATCATGCAATAACTGACAAGTTTCGACATGTCGTCACGCTATTCTCTTTATAGGACAAGACTGACAATTAAACTAAACGAATTTTAGAGGAAATAGTTAATTCCATTGATGAGAATGTACTTAACTTCATTATGGCAACATGTCATATTGCAAGTTTAAGTTTTATATGAGATAAAGTGCAAATCTTGCCTACATTATGATTCTGTGATGCAATATTGTCACAA
Source organism: Spisula subtruncata (assembly GCA_963678985.1). Classification (NCBI taxonomy): domain Eukaryota; kingdom Metazoa; phylum Mollusca; class Bivalvia; order Venerida; family Mactridae; genus Spisula; species Spisula subtruncata. The sequence continues at coordinate 34,437,235 of OY787670.1, read as the reverse complement.
TGTTCATTTCACATCCCCATAGAGGTTACTTCCCTTTGTTTTTCTAAACATAAGGACAGTAACTGCTGTAAGAAGAAGCAGAATGTTGATGTTGCATGTAGACCTAGTAAATCTTTAAATGAAATATATTTATGGAAAACATTGAATTCTTTTTTTCAGACTGGAGATGGAGGTAATTACACTTTTTGGTCTATGAGTATATTGCATCCTCCAGTGTGGTCATGAACTTATGTTGTGTTCTTAGAAATTACACAGTTTCAAAACAGTGTCTGTGCCATACGAGTATACATGTATAGGTATTTTTGTCAAAGATTACATTGACTTATAAAGATTGTAGTTGTTTAATGAATCGTATGTAGATCAATGCCTTTTGATTTCAGATCTTAGAAAATATCTTTGTTGTATATTGTATTTGCTGTTACGTACCAACAGTTGGCCTTCTTAAACAAAGCTAGGATAAAGTATGACTTAAATAAGCATCCTTCAGAATTGTGCCTTAAATTCGCATCCTTCATAACAATTGTATTACTAGTTGTAATGATACTTGTATTTCATTTTTACTTTACCAAAATATCCATGATGCTTCATAACCAAATATGCAATTGGGGTCATAGATGTCAAATAGTCATTTGACATTCAATGATCTTGTAGGAGCTTATTGTACTTTACAAATCCTCCATTTAATTATTCGTCGATATGTTATGCTAATATACAGATATTCTTGACAGTGTTTTACATTATGTCACGAGCTTTCCAATTTATATGAGTTATCCATGAAACTATAATTTTCTTGTTGTAGTTCTGTGATAACCAGCTTGTGTGTATTGGATATGTTAATATCTTTTTTATCAAAACACGTGTAGCAAGACGAATACCTCGGAGCAATATCTAGTCATAATTATAATAAGTATTCATAAGTTAATGCTAGATGTATTAATTCAAGTCCGTACAAAGCCGGTATGTCACCTTTACGAACTTAGGCCATTGATTCTCGCCAAATACTACACATGCCCATGGACATGCAAACATAAACGCATGCAAATCCAATTTTCTCGCCGAATCATTGGATTAAGTCAGTGTCAATCAGGGTCTGGTGATTGCAATGATTTCCGGTATTGAGTTTACACAAGACGCAGATTGATTTGGCAGATTTGCTGTGACAATTAGACGCGTAATTGTGGAACAAGAGCATACGTTAGACACCAAAAAGGACGATTTGACAATGACTGATTTCCGACATGAAGAAAAACACAACTTTATACCGCTTGGCAATGGTGTATTTATAGTATACAAATGATTTACATTATCTATAGACCTGTCAAGTGTGACTATAAATAGTTTTACACTTGGAATTGATAAAACAAAGTCGCGATTTGTGTTTGTTTTACATGCATGATGGACTTGATGACGAACCGTTATGCCATTGCAACTCTTTTTTATACGTGCAAGATATACGAGATCTGTCTTGGTGTATTTGGATAATATTTCGGCATTTGCAGATTGTGTCCTTTGACTTTTGGAAACTGTGTGCCATCTCCTAACTAAGATTAATGAGCAATAGTTGTCACCAGCTTCAAGTCAGGTACGTTTGTTCTGATGAAAATTCAAGCCAAAATTGTTTTTATAACCACGCATTAAAAAGTGTTCCCGAAGATATCATCGGCCAATCTGGTAGGTGATTGCTGCGCTCTTATGACTGCCTAACGCAATGAAATAGTTAAGTTTATTTTCTTGATATTTATGAAGTATGTAGTTCGCAAAATTGTTCATGTGATTTTGTTAATCTTGATCGCATTGCTGTTTACTAATGACGTTTAAATATCAGATCACATAGGTGGTTTTGTATAGCATTATCTACGGAACATAAACTTCCAGATTTCTATAATTTATCATCAAGTCCCGGACGTATCGTCTGTCGTTTAATAACAATATGACATTACGGTAACCCTATCAAAGATACCTGTCAAAATGTCAAATATTGTTTGACGTCTATCTCATAATCTTTGAACAATTATAAGGTATATATAATATCTCTGCGACTGGCTGGAACCTCAAGTGTCGAAGAATGCTAATTACATTCCGTTAGTTTTGCGACAAATCAATCACAAGTTCCAAATACTTATAGACAATTGGTTTGCGATCTCATCCTATGGAGCCTATGGACCAATTTTCAAAGTAATGTATTTGTATGCTTATCAATAATATAATACAGACGGATATACATGCGAATGGAAGAATATAATCTTACTTCAGTTGGGTTATTCATACACCTAATACCAGTACTTGCTTTGTGTGTGTATATACCTAATATCGCAAAAAGCAATCTGAAGGCCACACTTTGTTGCTGCTTCAAAAAGTGTCCGGTTTTAGATAGTTGCTCTTAAGATTTTTGAAGTAAATACGATCACCCTGGGGAAATTTTAAATTTTGTATGTAGCGCTTATTATATAATACAGATTGTTATGTTATTGTGTTTATTTCATATGTATAACTTCAACGCGATATTCTGCAATGTCAATATAAACAGAAATCACTGATCATTACATCGATTTAGGGAGAACGGAAGTTTATTTTACCTGCTCATTTCTATTCACCAAGTAAGTTAAAATAACGATAAAGCTTGGCCGCATTGATATTAGCCTAACCGATTAGCATAATTTAACAGTCGATATATTGTCTGCATTTACAACACCGAGTGTATGTTTTTTCCTAATCGGGGAGTATCACGGAGACGCTCGAAATGTAATACAAACACAAATCTGAAATACCGATATTGCACAATGCGCTTGCGGAAATTGATATATTAAAACCTTGTAATATATTCTTGCATAAAGGTCAGGTTCAGGTCAAAATAGCCAAGCTATACACATTGAAAAGATAATCCCTTTTCCAATATACTTATGTTGTCATACCTGCTTTGCCTGTTTACTTTAAGTGACACAGGTCCCAATACCGCGTTAGAGTTATATAACTGCATTGATGTCGATAATATCCTACATAACCTTAACTTTATTCAACTGATTTGACACTATATATATATGTGAGTTGATATCACACTATGGAGGCCTTGTATTGCAAAATAAATGTATTGTTGTTATTGTTGTTCTACAGAGAGCCACACTGAAGAAGGATATACAATAAATAGACGCCTGTGTCACATTGTATTTGTATGAATCTAATTCATAAGCTGATTGTCTGTGCATTAAGGGAACGATTTAATATCATTTTCACATCTTTTTTCAATATTAGATTTATAGGCGCTCTATATGATAGTTGTAACAGACCGTTCGGCACAGATCTCTGTAAGAACAAATACAACGTGATTATTACTCCACGACAAACATTGTATTAAATTTGAATTATTATTTCCTATACTTTACTGCCAGTATGGTGCCATTGTATCAAATATACAAATACAGACAAATTCCTCTTTTAGATCATAGAAACATATTTGAAAAGTAATCCTCGCGTGAACTTCATCAATCATAGTGCTATAACGGATGTCGTCTGCTGGGAGGTTTTCTAAACTAGTCGTCATGATATTTGCTCATACGGTCTTCATCCCGACGATTCTATGAGTGATATAAATGTGCAGGGTATATGTGTTTGGTTTGATATCCTGCCGAAGTTGCATCTTTGTTATCCGTCGATGTTTGTTTAAGGCAAGAAATGAGGAATTTTCACATGACAAAATGAAATAAATTGAGACATTGCACGAACATCTAGTCAGTAGAAACCAAACAAATGAATTTTTATCGTCGTGCAAAGACACATTACCAATTTTGTTTTTGTCATTTTAAGTGTATATATCTCACAGACGATATAAAATAACCATTCAATATCTATCCATCATAAGTTAAATATGAAAATATCTACTATATCTTAAAGATTGGTTGTCATGCAACAAGGAAATTTCCATATTTATATATCCATTTAGCGCACAAAGAACAAAACATGCATCGTACTTTAAAGTGTTCTATTTGATCACATATACAGTTTTACGCGGATATGAGCTGTTTTTAATCAACTACTTCCATTTATAGTTTCAAGTTCTAATGCACCATATTGTATCATCTCTAGGCTCCACGTAGCAAAACCGAAAGATTTACAGAAACTGCAGAAGCATTAGAACCTACATCATTAGCAACAGCAACAACTACAGTAGTGTCATTAACACAGTAAAAGGTCTTCAGTATCAGCACCATCAACAGCAGTAGAAGTTGTATAGATAGCAACAACAACGACAACAGCAATAATATTGTACCCATCTATAGACATGATCAATGAATTAATTGTATGATCGAAATTAGAAGATATTCGCTTAATTCGGGTATTAAACCTAGTGCAATAACCTAGTTACAAACTAGATTTTTTCCATATTACATAATTTTTGATGAATTAATAACAAGGTATTTATTAAGTAAGTAAATTTGTTGTACGACACAAAGTAAGAGGTAAGTAGGTTTTAACGACATATGTAGACCTGAAAAGACAACCTTAAATGTGCTATTGGCTTACAATGTTTGAATGAAAACAACTCGGGTACAATTACAAATGCAAATGTTTAATAATAAAACACAAAACGTTCAGGTTTGAATTTCTGGTACTAGGGGACCAATCGTACTATATTTACTTATACATTTCGTGAACATAAACTATCTCATTCGAACACCGTCTAACAATATGAAAGAGTTTATGTGCACGTACATTATATTTTGACCGAAACAAACGACTGCTAGCAATTTAACAATATAAACTGTAGCATGTTGCACTTGGCACTGGGCACTAGGCGCGGTGCGCGGGGCATGCACATTGAGCTGAGCTGAGTGTGATGTTCATGATGTAGCTATATTGATGGTTCAACTTTGTAAACTACAAATGACCATTACATGGACGCGTGACACAGAAAATGACAAATGTATTCCGATTACCAATTTTCTCCTGTTTTCATTATATATGCCAATCTCACATCCGCCGACCGTCTAATATGTCGGAACTATTTTCCTTTTTCTGATCAAATTGTCATATCCTGCGGTAATTGTATAATAGTTAATCAATGGCGAAACAAAATCAAATATAGGAAAATACATTTTCGTCATTAGTTGAATGCGTAGATACTGTGATGACAATGATATTTCATAATTATATTCGTAAATACATCACCGAAACGCTATTTTGACAGGATTTTTATAACTTTAGCGTTCTAGTTCATTTACAATTCAGCTGGAAGTTTCTTAGTGCAGATAATTCAGTAAAGGTTCTGATACTCTCATATAAACAGGAACTTCTCAGGCCCGCACATAATCTGACCAAAGACTGTTTTGTATTTAAAATTGATTTCGGTGAAATTTGTAGTCAATATCTGCATTTGATTGCAAAAGGCAAACGTTTTTACACTCAGATTGAGTTCCATTGATACTATGGGAACGATTTACAAATGTAAAGTTATTTTCTCTTTTATTTCTACATCCCTACTCAACTTTTCCATATTCTTATCATGTCCTCGTTATATCTTATATATATATATATTGCAGATTCCAGTATCGCATTATGGGAACTATGTCTGTCTCAAAGGGGTTCGACACGACTAAAATCAACCTCTCTTCATTAGATATAGAAAGGGGACGAACTGAATTACTGGCACTGAAATACCCAACTCAATATTATGTGTAATATTTCAACCATTCGAATGAAATCATTCAATGGGTACTGCACACTTCACGACAATATATATTTACATACATAAAAACCAACTTTAATCAAATTCCGAGTACACTGACGGCGATATTACGCATTTGAGAAATAAATATTTACATCATTGTATCCATAATTATGTTATATGGAGATGGACAAGTTAGAAGAAAGCACCGTTAAACCATAATGTGTTTTTTGATTGAAGACTTTTTCTTATACTGGATGGGAATGTATAGTGCAAATACCGGCTTCCACAGATATTTATATTTTACGCCTTCCAGTAAAAGGATGATAAAATATCAGATGGATTTGTATAATTCCACAAACAGGCAAATATTATCGACGGAAGAAATTTATGAATTTAATATGAACATTCATAAGAAGACAGAAAATGTCTGTAATTAGTATAGAAGTTATTGCACGATTGGGACGCAGACGTAGTATTAACATAACATGTGGAATATATGTGTCAAGTATTACTAGTTATTATTTACACAAACTTTTATATTCTGTCTACGAAATGTCATAAAATAAGCAATGGCCGTATAAAGCCTAAATATTGATTGTTATTTACCATTAGATATAAAATAAACATAAACTATATATTCGTAAAATGCCAAAATTGATCAATTGTCTAGCCCCGGAATTGTGTCGGTATAACGTGCTTTCACTCTAACCCGGCTTTTTGGGAAATGGGATTAGACCAACTTCAACAGTGATCAATGTTTATTGTATACATAAAACTTTTATGAGAGGAAAAATAATAATTTTGTTCAGATATATTGTATATCTGGAAGTAAAAATTATATCTTGAAATCAAACCGATTTTACAAGAAAGGAAAATATAATAAAAGCATCATAATAGCAAGTAACTATCGCCTGCACTTAATTAATTTTGCATTTTATGAGCGATACGATGAAGGGTGGTTGCATTGATTAACAAACTCTATTGCCACAATTTTGTAATATACATTTCTTATAGCGGACACCTTAGTCTCAACGTATCATGACAATCATGACTGCACGCGTAGTATTGTATGCATGCCTTAATGGCTTTCGCTTGCAACCTGCATTTTTGTGTTCCTTTTAAACTGTTCTTGCTGCTTTTATGTTTTGTATTATAATTTTTTCAGCCTGCTCTTTTTTTCTACCGAATGCCGTTTGTCCATAACTGAGATGAGATTACCCTTTTATGCATGTAGAGTGACAAATACGTATAAGGAGAATATACATAATTGTAATTAAATGAAAACATGTCACGCATCATGTGAACAAGTGTGACCAAGCACTGGTACAGCCAGGAGCAGGCAGCGTTATCCCTCTAAATACTTGCGCAGCATACGTTTAGCGTTCCTCATAGCGACCCATTACAAAAATCAACTTTTCATATCAAACTGCGAGCGTAAAGATTCAATTACAGGTCTCTCAATGACACTCGAGTCAGGAACATATTAGATCAGTGAAGACATTGAAGCGTAGACAACTCTATTGTCATCACAGTTCACATCTAGCATTTCAGATAACGACATTTCTCTCAATATTATCTGTCTTTCCTAGCGGCTTTTTGTGTTTAAAAATAAACACTTCTTCGTGTTACAAGATTTCGCGACCTCATTAGGGGAATCACTGTGCGTGCATGAATACATTCATACTTGTTTAACAATGAAACAATTTAAGCGTTTGTTCACACATTTGTGATGGGGAAAGCAGACTTATTGTGAATAAACGAAAGAGGTCAAGATTATGCATTGAATGGTGATTATTTTACGTTTTACGTATTAAATTATGCAAAATAATCTGGGAAAGATACAAATGGATCCCATTCAATGTAGGTCGCATTTTTTTATTTACGGATTAATTACCAACCATCTGGTGAAGTACTTAACTCTAGTCTAGACTATATGGATGTGACAAGTGTTTGTGCCAGTCTCATGGATAAACTTGTATAAGAGAGGATATCAAATAAACCTTCCATAATAATCATACTTCTTCAATTATATACACTTTATGCGGTCAACGTTGGTATACGTTCACAGTGGTAGAATAAGAAGCTTTATTTTTCGTAAACACAATACATTTCCACAATTACATGAATGACAAAACTGTGGTGACAAAATATCGTAGCTACCATTTCTGAATATCGGTACGACTAACGCGTCTACGGCTTATATTATATTTTGCAGCTTCATTTGTTTGGTATTTTTATAAAATTTCAATTTCTAGAACATCGTTATAAAAAATGTGACGGTTTTTTCTCTCTCCTGAAAAGTTGGCATTTTGGAGCTACGAGGTTTGAGAACGACAGCGACGGTACAAGAAAGTTGGAGATTAGTATTAGGAATAGTTCCTTATTGGAATCTATATTATTACGAATGAACGTAAACGAACTTTAATATGTCGATTGGGACATAGGTTAATTGTTCAATTTGATATGTCAAAGAAGTGCAATCCAAGATGGTCCTTACTATATAGTTGTATCATTAAAGTATATGACATTATCTTGTACATAATAAAACTATACGAAGACACTTTAAATCAAATTTGTTTTACACTGGAACTACGCTAGGTCGCACTTTGTGTAACTAATAAGAAACCTTTTCGGGACAAACATATAAATAAGATATTCTACATACGTATGTATTAATGATTTCTTTACTTAATCATTATGTTGCTGGCTTTATTCAATGCAGATATCGTTAAATGTTATCTTAATTGTGTTTATAAAGCACCTCTGAATTTGTAATTATGACGTAATAATATTACTAAGCATAAGTTAGTTGAAGGCACGAAAGTATGTCCTTCGGGATGTACTATGCACTAGTACGTTCAGAGAGTGCAAACTTAGAGTATATCCTTAACTAGCATTGGTGATATACGCATGCTTGTGTAATAAACACTCGCCAAGTTTTTGTCAATAGAAACGAGGTACTCTTACTGCTAATAGTAAATGTCTATATAGTAAACGTATGTTCCTTTATATTAACACCGTATGTCCTATATCGCATGCAATATAGATAAAGTTAGTTACTTTATTAAGATTTAGACGATAATACTAAACAGTTTAAGGTCAACAAGCCTAACGTAAGTCTCGGTTAACGAGAGAAAAGCATATAAGTCCACTACATTGTTATAAAATATGGTAACACAAGACAAAGCCCATCAGTCTATGGTGTATAATTTTAGAAACAATATATCATATCCACGCTTTGTTTCAATGTGACATTTTGGATATTATTTTTTTTATCAAATTCCAAGAATAAATTAGAGAATGATTTATTGAATGTTCGACCCGGAAATTCGTCGTGCACGGATGTAATTTTATTTTATTGAGTGTGATAGTATTTAGACCTTATAGAGTTTACCCTGCTATATTGTCCCGACAAATGCCAAACAGACATGACGTTGGCGTCACGCACCGTTCTACACCGCAAGTCAATTATGCGAGTTTTAGCAATACACATAATGTGTCAAGTACATGAGTTCCCGACGCGCCATCATTATGAACGTACCGATTATTGTCATATCATAGCTTCTAGTTTACGCTCTTGTTATAGATACTAAATAATATTTAACGTGAAGTGCTAAATGACACCAAATTTCGATGCACAATAAAGTAACCGCTTATAATTCTGATCATCAAGAAAATGATATGTTTGCAGATTGTGTTTAAATTTTTGCAATATAGTCTAAGTAAATTATGGTGACCCTACAACAACGTCATAAAATCAATGATCCTGTCTGCACCGTCCACATCCATAAACTATTTCCTAGATTGAAGAAACGTGGCAACCAAAGTATCTCGTAATAGAAATACAATGTCACACTTGATGTTCAATTAGACGTTGTAGTCATCAATGGACGCCCAATCGGCTTTAATATTCCAATTAACTGATTTTTCAGGTTTCACCAAAAACATCATCGATTTCATTGCATTCGACCAATCCACCATTGTGATCAATGGGGCGTTTGCAAGGTTAGTATGCAGTATGGTGAACGTTCGCGCTGTGTTGGTGTCAAAATTCTCATTGAAGACCATACGGATGGCATAGCAGTAAACGATAAATGATTTAGGAAATGGTATTGGATAATAATTAGAATACATTGTCCTGATCATTATTGAGAGTTTTATGTCAGCATGGTAAAACCCAAATAGCCTCAATTCCATCGCATTTGACCAGCCCGTCATTGTGATCAACGTTTTCAAGGTTAAGTATAAAGAATGGTGTATGGTCACGCTGTGATAATGTTTACATTGCCGTTTAACACCATACGGATGACATTGCAGTATAAGATAAAATAATTAAGAAAATTGTATCTAATGATTATTAGAAGCAATTTTCCTGATCTTTATTGAGAGTGTTGTGTCAGCATGGCAATCAGGCAATAATTGACAAGTTTGATCCAGTGGTCACGCTATTCTCTTTGTAGGACAAGACTGACAATTTAATCTAATACTTGGAGGAAATGGGTAATTCCATGAATGAGAATGTAGTTAACTTCATTATGGCATCATGGCATATAGCAAGTTTATGTTGTATATGATAAAGTTCAAATCTTGCGTACATTATGATTGTGAGAAGCATTATCGTCACGATGTTCACTGCACATCTCCATAGAGGTTACCTCCCTTTGTTGTTATAATACTAAAAAAGATACTAGTATAAGGAATTTGGACATGGAAGGCAGCACTCAACCTAACCAGCCGAGCACAGAAAACAGCAACAACAGGACACAAATACACGGAGCAATGCCCAAAACATAACCCAGCGAAATAATTAAAGTCCCCTCTGCGAAAAAGCAGAATGGCCATACCACTTCAGGACAGTTACTGTTGTAAGAAAAAGCAGATGGTTCAAAATGCATGTATGCGTGTACCTAGTAAATCATTAAATTCATATTTATGATAAATAGTGATTATTTTCAGCTTGAATGCGAAGGTAAGTACCACATTTTGTATCCTCCAGTGGTGGTATGATATGTACGTTTGTTGCTTTCTTTGAAATTACAAAAATGTACTTAATCACGAAACAGTTTTTGAGTCATACTAGTATACACGAATTGGTCTTTTTGACACGACATTGGGTAGAAAACTTGAAAGATGTTTTCGTATCGTAATTGCTTAATGAATCGTATGTATGTATGTTTACTTCTGATTCAAGAAAACATCTAGCTTTGGTTGAGTAGTTGACCTATGACTAATATAAACACCCATCAGAAGTAACGGCTTAAATAAGCATCCTTCATAGCAATTATATTAATGCTGATACTAATTGCAATCGTATATTTCCATACATGACGATTATGCTGCATATCCAAATATGAAATTGAGGCCATAGAGGTCAAATAGCAATTTGACCTTTTGCGATCTTGTTCGATCGTATCGTACTATACAACCCCCACCCTCCATTTAATTATTCGTCGATATGGTAAAGCTAATATACCGATATTCTTGACAATATTTCACATCTTGTCACGAGTATTTCTATTTATATGAGTTATCTTTGAAAACTATAATTTTCTTGTTGTGGTTATTGGATCACCAACTTTTATGTATTTATACATGTAAATCAATCAAAGTCAAGACAAAATGCCACGTGGTACAAAGAGGCAGGATAATTATTTTTTCTATCAAAACACATGTAGTAATAAGATGACCTCGGAAAAAAATAAATGTTATAATTCTAATAAGTAAGTTCAAGCTAGATACATTAATTAAAATTATTTTCTCGATTCCGTTCTAAGATGGTATGGCACCTTGACGAACTTTAGCCACCGATTTCTCGTCAAATACCGCACATGTCCATGGACATGCAAATATACACGCATGCAAATCAAATTTTCGCGGCGAATCATTGGATTTAGTCAGTGGTCAATCAGGGTCTGGTTATTACAATGGTTTCCGGTATTGAGTTTCCACAGGACGCAGATTGATTTTGCAGATTTACTTTGACAATTAGACGCGTAATTGGGATATAGGGCATGCGATAGACACGAGAAAGGTCATATAGTCGGGACAATTTGACGATGACTTATTTCCGACATAAATAAAACCACAACTTGATCCCGTCAGATAATGGTATACTAGTATTTATAGTACGAGGGTTGTACCAAAATTACGTAGACTTTTGTCATACGTTCCATACCACTCATCATACAAACAAATAATTTTGTCTGTAGTGCAAATAATATTTACTGGGTAAGTACGTGAAATTTCAACGCCGTATCTTATTTGGATCAAATTATGCAGCTTCCGGGGATAGATAGGGGTACGGTATGCGGGGCACTCCAACGGAACGTCACGACTTCGACGGAACTTCCAGGATAAGTGAAGCTCCTTACTGTGTACATTGTAGCTATAAAGATGAGCACAACCGTACACAAAACTTACGAATGTTAACTTAGTACCTTAAAGGTGATAAAAGTTCCAGTAGTTTCGCATATAACCCTTATTATAGAACGTCGATCCATTCCGATGTGGTCCTAGAAAACGCTTGGTGACGTCGCATTTGCCGTTGGTTGTCGCTGTCGGTCCATGTCGTTTTATTCGGTCTAGACCACGACTGGTGTGCCTGTGTCATTTGAAAACCAGGTAACTCAATACAAGAAAATTAGAGTTAGCAGGTTCCAACATTTAAAGCGTTTGTTCTGGCGTCTTACCGTGGTTCACACAAAACTTTATGTTGATGCGATTTCCGGTGTATTTCACTAACGTCATATTTTCACTGGTGAAGCGCAGCAGCTGTTGCTTGTTTGTACAATACATCAACAACGGTAATCTTTATAAAGTCGAAATTTACGGCGTACGTTTCAATGATATTGTGCTTGTATGTCACGAAGTCACGTTAAAATTAGACTTGATATCTGTGAGGTATTAGCAGTTGAATAATGCCAAAAATGTTTTTAAAATTCGCTGCCCCGCCTATCCAACTATTGGTTACTATGGCGACAGATAAATTGGCTTTCTAACATTCTGTTAGAAAATATTTTTACCGATTCTCTTGAAAAAGGTTTGAAGTTTCTCTACGACAAATTTGGTGATAATATATGCCTAAATAAAAAAGTTTTGTGTATGTACTTATACACGTCATATTCATGCACCATTTGACAATCTCAATAAATATATTACTGCACTTCTTACATTAGCTAAGCACAGTCGATAAATAAAAGTTTATTCAAGTATTGTTTAAACATAAGTAAGTCGGCTAGGAACATTTATGAATTAATACAGTTTCGCCGTTTTCATGATTCCTTATACGCCATAATTCAAGCGGAGAGGAAGACCTGGAAATATATGTCGTTTTCATTATTACATGTGTCAGACTTAAAATGCTTGACTACGACCAACATTCTGTGAAAAGATCTGTTGAGGTGCTGTTCAGTCCAATCATTTGGGTAAGTTGGACTGGGATTATCATTTCCTAGGCAATTAATTTTCAATAAATATTTTATCGTTTACTATAAAAATTATTGTAAATACTACATGTAATATATGTCTACTCACGATTTCACAGATCTTTTCCGCTATAAAATGTAAACTGTCCACAACCTGCGTTCTTGAGCTTATTCAGCTCTATGATTATTGTATTGTATTTGTATTGATTATATTGTTTGGCATTTTTGTCTTGTTGTTGGTCCGATAATTTTCGTTTTTAGGCAACCTATACGGCGATGTTTCATAAAGAGAACTGGCTTAATGACTACTGCACTTGATTTTAAGTGATTCTTTATTTGGATATTTAAACTTTAAATTACGATAGCCTGAAAATGCCATTCCGCCGTAAGCCATATACGAGGTGTGATCAATATTTTCTAGGACTTTTCATCAAGCAATATTTGCAGCAAGGCTTAAAGCCAATTAACATCATTTGGATTAGGATATCTCCGACCGAATGAACCTAGAGAATTGTTTTATTCATACAATGTGTGCGTGGCGTTGGACGTCACGTGACGTCATTCCAAGCGTCATCGTCGGAGCAGCACATAGCTCCTTTCTTGGCCGATATCTGGTCCTATTTATCAGATTGTTTTTCTTTTAATACTGAAATAAGTCATTAATAGCCAAATCTGGAATGTGAGGTGAAATAAAAAAAATATCGATGCCTTATTTGAAAGAAAACTTGGAAAGGGCGGTTGGCTTTACAAAATTGAATTATTTCAAAGAATAATGAAGCATGACCTAGCAAGTTTAGGGCGCAATATCGAAATAACCCTTTTGATTTTGATATAGAATCAACGATTTAATGCTTTGTAGCCTATACTAGTCTTCGCTTTCGCCAGTTACATTTTGTTCAGATCTGTGCGTCTTATTTCGCAGAATTTAACGGAAAGTGTCCCTAACGCGGTGATATATTTGCCGTTACTCTTATTTTACCGATTCATCCGTTTGGCAGAGACCCTACAATCAAGTAAACAATGGACCTATATAAAAATGGCCAATTTGGAGCGCACATAATCCATGCACAATTTAATGAAGTCATCTTTGAGATATTGCGATGATTTCGCGTTAATTTACGCCCGAGATGCTCGACGGTGCGTGCATAATCTTGGTCACGAAAAGTAACGTCATCAAATAAATAACGATGTTGCCAAAAAGTAAACTTGATGAATCAAGAGGTAATTGATTGTTCTACATCAGCTTGTAATTGCATTACTCTAGTTCCAATATTTCAAAAATGAGAAGGAATCGCCCATCGCACGAGCAATTTAAAGCTTAAATTACCTATCAACGATATAAATTGTTACACAATAGCTACACTTCCCTTGACTAGTGTTGTAACCACACCAAATTTAAATTTAAATATATCAACAACTGCTGTGTCGAATTACACAAAATTTTGAATTCGTGGTTAAAATGATAGCGTTTTCAATATTTCGATATTTGTACAACCCGATCACGTGATTGTTATGCATGAATGCATTATGGTACAAAATCAGTTGTTGTGCACGTGCTACACAAAGTTTGGCGGGAAATTGATTACACGTGGAGAATTACTTCTTAGACGTATAACCGTTCGAAAAAACACAATGCCTCGTATGTCAATTTACGGTAGGGCCATAGCTGTGGGTCTTGTATAGAGAGGACCATCACATTCTGAGGTACGTAAAGTTATTGTGCATTATTATGACACCATTGTACTAACAACAACTGATATTGCGTGTTGTACAAACTTTGAAGTCTCTTACTTGTCAGCCTATCGTTGTTTTCAGGTCGTAAGACTAATAAACGTACAAAAATGACCTGTCACAAGTATGATGGCCAAATTCAGGCGAACCGGAAATGTGAATGCCCCCATAGGCAGCCTCGACAGAAAGTCACAACTGCGAGACAAGATATATTTGTCATTCTCAGTTAGCTGCTCAACCGGAGATGCACCGCAGTTGAAACAGCACAAGCATACGTTGGACTTCATGGTCGTCCATTTAGTTCAGAAACGTAACGTAAACGATTATGTGCAGCTTGTCTTGGTGGAATATATTTACGCAGACCATTTTGTGGACTGTCACTTACCGTTCAATATCGTAGAGCACGTCTAATTTGGGCCAGGTGCCACCAAGAGGATAAACGTATTGAAATATACATCGATCGAGGTCACCAGACCTGAATCCGATAGGGAATGAGTAGGCTGAATGTGTAAGGAAGGTGTATCGAAACCGACCTACCAATTTGCAACAGTTACGCGTTAAAATCATCACAGAATCGAACAGATTTACTCAGGGGTCATCTAGAAACTTTATTTTATCAATGCGTCATCGATACCAGCAGCAGCGCGTGACAATGGAAGATACTATCGCTATTGATAATTTTGTTAGTTTTGATTTTAACCCCCACCATGATAAAACATTATATTAATATGCCACGTGATAATTATCATATTGATAGAATAAGATAAATGAAATATGATGTATTTATAAAAGTACAATTATACTATCGGTGTAGTTAGAACATTGGTCAAGTGTATAATACTAATCAACCATTATGGAGAGGACATATGCAGCCACCATGTAATTATTATGTTTGACGGCTGAATAAAACAATAATGTATATTGAATAAACACATAAAACGTGACATCGGCACACGATCTGCATTAGTGATTCTAAATTGTAGTATGTCAGATAGATTATTTAGATAACCACTCCATTGTCCGCGTAAGGTAATTAATGATCCTCAATAATACTTTAGTTTATGTTCTGATTAGCCGCATTGTTTAAGTTAAATCTACGCTGAAATTCATATGCCTATATAGTAAATTTCATTTACTTCAAGTTCGTTGCTTACTGATTACTTTGCGCTAAGTTGTCAATCAATATATATTGTATAGTTCGTCTTTTTCAATTGTTGTCAACAATTAACTTACGTGTGTACTTTACAAGGCCACCTGATACGCCATACCATATATTTTGATTATAGCTTTTACAATGAATTTAGTTTGTCGTTAAATTCCACCGTGACGAATACAATAATGTCTCGTGTAAATATCGCATTAGAAGTCTTTGATTAATAAATTAAGACATACTTGTATTTGTTTGTAACGTAATTATGTATTACAAATTTCATTTGGTCTAAGTAAGTTACTGAATTGTAGACACTACAGTATAATGTACTAGGTGCTGAAAATGAATACTGAAAAATTAAATTACCCAAAGTTTGGATTCCTTTTGGTGATTTTTATAACCGTAATTTTGCTGATATTTAAAACGTTAGCCAGACATTCCACGGCACAATTTGTACCAAGTAAGTGGTTTAATTATTTTATTTAACATTATTATTATAACAATAATGCTAGTTATCTATACCATGTATGTCATATTCAAATGCGTAGCTTGGATCAAAGTACGTCCATTAATGACTCGTTTTACTTAAAGACAAATATACAACGTATCTAAAAATTGATGTCACACAAATACTAGTAAATGCGTATTGTTTAATTGCTTCAGAAAATGGCTATTATTCTGTGATGGTTGGTGGGTTTCTTAGTTTGTTTACACATTCGTAGATGATGTTTGACATTTTTCAGAATAAATCTATAATATAAATATAATCGCTCTCGTTAACATGTATAAGTACAAATATCTCAATATATATTCAAATGAAACAATATTGTTTAAACATTAATGTTCCATTATTCATTGAGGTACAAGGGTGTGTTCCAAGTTGTATACAAGTGTAACAGACAATTTTCTTTTTCATCTATAGCACCCGACAATGAAGACAGTAAATACAGTGAACAGTCAGCTAGGGTTAGTGATGTATACCAACAAAGGATGGAGCGAGTCCACCAAGTTTGCTTATACCCGAACACATCTTTGAATTATCAATCAAAGACAGCTTTCCGTTACTCTAAACAATATCGAATAGGATATCATCTTATACCAAAGATTGGTTCAACCACTTTTCAAACTGTATTTAGTATTCTGAATGATAAGAGCTCGGACAGGCTTTTAACAGAAGCACGAAGCAAGTTTCGAAAATTGTCGCTAAAAAGTGTTGTCAAGGGCAAGTTTGAAATTAAACAATTGGAGAAGTACACCGTCCTTTTTCCGTCACGGGATCCGTATACGAGATTATTTTCTGCTTATATTGATAAAGTGTACATTTTCAATAACATGGGACTCGTACAAAACGTCATGAAACACTCACATGCCAATAGAGACTTATCCGGATTACAGAAATATAATGTGACTTTTCAAATGTTTTTAGATTACGCGTTGGATAAACCTAACTCTAGGAAAACAATTGGAGCTCATTATAATACGATTTTTGTCCGAAATACATGGCTTTGTTTACTGCAACAGTTTATAGTTATCAAACAAGAGACATTTGCCGCTGATGTGGAATACGCACTCAAAGCAGCCAAAGTTGACAACTACAAAATGAATTTTATTCAGGACGCCTTACACTCACGAAGAGCAGAGATCACAGTATCGAGTATACTTAAAGAAGTTATGAAGAAACTGCAAAGTATTCTTAACAAGATGGGTCAATCAAATGACAGGACCAAGAAATTTAAAGCGACAATTTTTGTTCTGGACAGGGTGTGGGACAGTTTTCATATACAGGGTTATATAAATGACAATTCAAAGTTTCCTATGGGACAGTTTTTGTCTGGCCATTCCGATTTAGATGTCGACTATATTCTTAGAATATTTTTGGATGAAGTCGAACAGAATCCGCTCACTCATTCAGAAAGTTCGAAACAAAGGCACCAATCAATGACAACTGCTTATAACAATATCAAAGACGATACTGTGAAAAAGATACAAGAAGTATATGAACTCGACTTTAAAGCGTTTGGGTACAACAGTAACCGACCCAAATAATTACTAGATACACCAGCGTACAAGACAAGCGGCATCGTGGCCAAATAGAGCATAGGTTATCTGTTAATAGGTTATTCAATATGGAGCTTTGATTGCGAATCCCAATGCTCATTTCACATGCCTTATTCCGAGCATATTTCATTATTGCTAGTGTCATACGATATAGAACATATTTTTCTAGAAACGAAAATATTTTCACATCTAAGAATGTCAATCGATACACATAAATTCGTACATATAACGTTCTTAGTGTGTTGTTGTTTTGGGTCATGTGGACGTACTAGTGACAAATATTAATTTTATAACCTGCTCGCCTAATCATGTACATACAATACAACCTCTGATAAGGAAACCATTAGTCAGTTTCAAATAGTGTTTAGTTTATATATATAGTAGTAGCTTTACTGCAGATGTTATATTTACATTAAATATCAGCTTTGGGAAATTCCAAAAAAGTTGTTATGTATAGGTTGGTGTTCTACAGTGAGCCAAATGGAGGGCTGTACTGTATATATCAAAATAATGTGGCAGTAAATTACCGTATTTGTGCTTAAAACTGCTAAACAATAAATAGACGTCTATGTCCTGATATATTTGTATCAATCTAATCCATAAGCCGATTGTCTGTGCATCGAGAGAACAATTTAATATCATTTTCACATCTATTTTCAATATTAGATCTAGAGGCGCTCTATATGATAGTTGTAACAGACCGTTCAGCACGGACCTCCGTAAGAACAAATACAAAGCGCTTATTAGACCACGACAAACATTGCGTTAAATTTGAATTATTATTTCCTTTTTTTCTACCGGTATGCTGCAATTGTGTCTGCATTCGAAGTTTTATATTTGAACAAATACAGACAATGTTATCTTTAATATCATATAACATATTTGAATAATCATCCGCGCGCTAACTCCACCAATCACAGTGCTATAACGGATGTCGTCTGCTTGGAAGGCTTCTTAACTCGTCGCCATGTTATTTGCTCAAATATTCTTCATCTAGACAATTCAATGCGTTATATGAATCTGCTTAGTATATGTTAGGTTTGATATCTTGCCGAACTTGCATAATTGTTATTTGTAGATGTTGAATCTTCACATGACAAAATGAAGTAAAGTTGAGAAATTACACAAACATCTCGTCTGTGAAAACCATACACATGAATTGTTATCGTCGTGTAAGGAAGCATTACCAATATTGATTTGTCATTTTAAGGGTATATATCTCATAAATGATGTAAAATAACCATCAACTATCTGTCAGTCGCAAATTCAATGAGAAAATATCTACTATATCTTAAAGATTGGTTTTCATGCAACCAGGCAATTGCCATGTTTATATGTCTATTTCAGTACACAAAGAACAGAACGGTCACCGTATATTCAAGTGTATTATTTTGTCTCATATATTACGCAGATAGGAGCTGTTTTCATGTATATTCTCAAGTTCTATTACACTATAATAAATCAACTCAATACGACCCCACGAAGCAAAACCGACTATTTTAACTTACTACAGCAACAGTAGCGTTAGATCCAATATCATTAACAACAAAAACAACCACTACAGTAGCATCATCAACATAGTAACAATTTTTCCAGTATCAGCACTATCAACAGCAGTAGAAGTTGCATGAAGCACCAACAACGACAACAGTAATAAATTTGTTCACATCCATAAACATTATCAATGAATTGTATGGTCGTCAGAATGAGTAATTCGCTTGGATTCGGATTTAAAATAACAATATCATATTTACAGTCTAGTTTATTTTTCTCCTTATTATGTACATAATGTTTGATGATTTCATAACAAGGGATGTAACAATGGTTCTATGTTGGCCTATAAAGACAACCGTAAATGTGTTGTTGTTTTACAATGTTTGATTAAATGGAACTCGGGTGCGATTAATTGTTCTATAAAACAAATAAACACACAACGTTAAACATTACCATTTCTGTTTAATTCTTGATATTTGGGACCCATCGTAAAAGTAAAACCAGAATGACAAACGTACTATCTATTACAATATTTTTTGAAAATTTCGAACACAACAACTCACATTATGAAATTGCACATAATTATTGTGATAATTTGTTTGATAATGAAGCATATAACACGGGACATGGAACATGAATCAGAATGTGATGTAAATGGTCTAGTAATAATAATGTTTCAGCTGCGAAAACCACAAATGACCATTAAATGGACGCGTGACACAGAGATTTACGAAGGTATTCCGATTACCAATTTTCTCCTGTTTTCACTACTTATGCCAATATCACATCCGCCGACCGTCTAATATGTCGGAGCTATTTTCTTTCTTCTGATCAAATTGTCATATCCTGCGGTAATTGTATAATAGAAAATCCATGGTGAAACAAAATCAAATACAGAAATATCCTTTTCGTCAGTAATTGAATGCGTAGATACTGTGATGACAGGCGATATTTGATAACTATATTCGTTAACGCATCGCCAAAACGCTATTTAGACAGAATTTTAAAAACATTAGCGTTCTAGCTCGTCTGGAATTTACTTTGTGCTGATAATTCCGTTAAAGCTTTGACAGTCTCAGGCTACCAGAGTATATGCTTTGAAAACAGGAAATCTCAGGCCCGCACATAATCTGAAATACACTGTTTTTGCATTCAAATTTGATTCGGTAAATTTTGTAGTCAATATCTGCATTTGATTGCAAAAGACAAACATTTTTACACTCATATTGAGTTTTCCATTGATACCATGGGAACGATTTACAAAAGTTATTTCCTATTTTATTTCTGCATCCCTACTAAAAAATCCCATATCCCGATTATGTCTTTATTATATCTAATATATCATCAAGGGACACATACCATCTGTTATTTAATATTGCAGTTAAAGATCTAGCGAATACCAGTAACTAGTATATCCTCTGATCTATGCTGCAATCCAATAAGCATAAATTGAACAGGGATTCACTAAACAACGACGATTCGAAAACACCGTTTAAATGTATAAAGATAATGACAAATACGGCTCGTACATATTGCCGAGACACTGTTTCCAGAACATTGTTAACATAAAGCCAAATCCCTGATGCCAAAATTATGTTCAGTATATTTGCAGTCAGGAACACAGCTCTCTTTAATTTATCAAGTTAAATGTCAGTATTGTCCAATAAAGAGAATAGCGTGACCACAGGATGAAACATGTTCATTATTGCATGATTTCCATGGTGATATAAAACTCTCAAAAAAGATCAGGACAATTGCTTCTAATAATCATTTAATGCAATTTTCTTAATTATAATCTTAAATCGCTTTATGCAATGCTATCCGTACGGTGTTCAACGACAATGTTAACATCATCCCAGGGTGACTATACACCGTACTTCATACTTAACCTTGCAAACGTCCCGTTGATCACTATGGGTGCTGGTTGATGTTGGGGTGAAACCTAAACAATCAGTTCATGGGAATATTAAAGACGAGTGGACGACCATTAAGGACTACATGCCACTTTTCGTCAATTTAGAAATTGTCCATGTACATGGTCGTTGCAGACGGGATCAATGATTTTATGACGATGTTGTAGTTTACCATAATTTAATTGGACTTTATTATTTTGCCACACTTCATGCACAGTCTGCAAACGGTTAATTTTTCTTCATGGTCAGAATTAAAAGCAGTTACTTTATTGTGCATCGACAGTATGTGTCACTTAGCAAGTCACATTAAACTAGTTTGTAGTAGCTATAACAAGAGTGTGAACTAGAAGCCATGGCAATGAAACTTACTTTATTCGATGGGTTCATACTGATGGCGCTATTGCTTTTATTTATCATATAACGTATTAGTTAAAGTAAATGCCAGACCAGCGGTGTTATTGTTTGTGGTCGCGTCAGGAGCACATGCACGTTAAATTGATAAAGTTGTCCGACTGCTTTGAAGTTCCAAAGCTTGGCATCCGGTAAATATGGTTACGTACGCCAACGCTATGACCGGTTGAGTTCAATAAGGCTGAGTACACAAATTATTGTCACGCTCATTATATGATATGGTGACAGCAGTTGCACGACGAATGTTCGATTTGAACCTGCAATAAAGTATTCTTTGATATTATCGATCAATAAATGGTGTCTAAAATGTGCAATAATCGAACCTCGAAGCAAAGCATGAATGTTATATATTGTTTCTTACATAACACTCTATAGACACATTGGTATTTTCGAGTTTACCATATTTTATGACAATTTGATTTACTGATATGCTTTTCTCTCGTAAGTCGAGACTGACTTAAGGCTGTGTCACCTTAAACTCTTTATGACGAGAGGGATATCTTAATAAAGTAACTAGATTCATCTATATTGCATGAACTGTATGACATACGGCGTTAATATACTAGTACATGAACATACATTCACAATACAGACATTTACCATTTGCTGTATACGCTGTAAGAGATGCTCGTTTAATTCACAAAAACTTGGCATGTGTTTATTGCACACACATATATCACCAAAGCTATATAAGCTATTTTTACTCGCTGAACGTTTTATAATATGTCGAATAGAACATTGTCCTGAACGAGATATTAACGTGCATTCATCTGTCTTCGTGGTTATTAGATTTATTATCAATCGACATATACAGTGGAACTCGGTTATAACGAAATCCTCGGGACCTTGAGAATTTTTACGCTATATCCGATTTTCGCTATATCAGTACAACGAAATTTCGTTATAAGTGTACGGATATAACGTATTTCGTTATACCATGTATACATGTATAGCCTGTCGTAGAACAAAGTTATATTGTACTAAACACAAACATACATGAGGTTGAAAAGTATTTTAATATGAAATACATATCGCATATAGTTAATGTGTACATGTAATATTATGTTGATTAACAGTATAAGAAAGCACAATTTTACGATTAAGTTTCAAAAGAAACTAGTGGATCTAGTTTTTACGTTAAAAAAGTCTCTGATTTTCATTTGTTCTGATCCAAGTGAGTGTGTATCTTGCAGAATTTCAAATTTAGTTTCATATGAAATCGCATTTCGTTTTTTATTTTCCATTTTGTTATAATTATGTTAACTAGCTTACATGTACACCGACGTGAATGAATTACACACACAATAATGACAGTGTAACTATGTTCTCCATCGTGTACGTATTAATATATTCAGGATATTAAAGGGTAATGTTGAGTTGATTTGTTATTTTTAAAAAGTTCATATTGTGAAAGCTGTATTACTGTGATGAATAATTTTAACGGTTACGTGAAGGATTATAATAATAGGAAAGTTATATGTCAACGGCGCAAACACTTAACACCTTATTAAAATTGTTTGCACAAACACATCGCTCGGTTACACCTAGTCACAACAATTTAATTGCCTTTGTTATAAGCGATCATGAATGCACACAAAATACTTTATCGGGACCTAGAAATCATTACGCTATAACCGATTTTTCATTATATCCGATTACGTTATAAGCGAGTGGTGTTACAGTTAAATAAAGAAGGGACTCAGTCGGGGATTTTTTTTTGTTACGCTATACCCGAGTTTTCGTTATAAGCGAGTTCGCTATAAGTGAGTTCCACTGTATATTGTACTTGTATCATGCACGACGGTGAGTCAAAAATAACCGAGAGTTGCCAATCGACATATTAAACTACGCTCACCTTATGTTAGTGATATAGATTCCGATAATGAACAACTATTTCCAGTATTAACCTCTATTATTCCTATACGCAATCTTATAATACAAAATTTTATTCACATTTGTTTCAATAAGCGTGATGAGGATAAATGTTAATCATCTTTGAACAAGTTCAACACTGTGGTCCTTTAGTGTCCAAGTTGAACTTGCAAATGATAAATTTGTACTTGAGAAACTGTATTTATGTTTACAAAAGTCACAGCGTCTTATTTTATCATTGTGAAAGTTCAACAGCCTTTACCACATAGTGTATATTTTAAGAAGAATAAATATTACGAATGGGTATTTCATGTTAGAAAGTATATTCTTTCTAATACAATTACATTATTGAGACTCACACAAACACTTGTCACATCTGTGATGTTTAGACTAGGGTTCACCACATGGGTTATTAATAACCGACAACTAACGAAAAGGTGACCTACAGTGAACAAGTTCCATTTGTATTTTGCCAAGATTGCTTTGCATTGTTTAGTACTTAAACAAATCACCATCTAAAGCATATCCTTAACCTCAATGTTCGCAAAGTCTTTAACAATTATTCTGATTTCCCCATCACAAATGTGTGAACAAACGCTTAAATTTGTTTCATTGTGATACAGTTATGGATGTTTTCATGCACGCACAGCGGGTCCTTAATGAGATCGAGAAACTTGAATAAGTGTCTATTTTTAAACACAAAAGTCGCAAGGAAAGGCTGACAGATTGTAAAGAAATGTCGTTATCTCGAATGCTATATGTGAACTGTGATGGCAATAGCAATAGAATTCGCTTCAGTGGCTTAACTGATCTAATATGTACCTGACTCGAGTGTAATTTAGGGTATTTTAATTGAATCTTCACGCTCGCAGTTTGATATGATGTTTATGAGGGATCTCTATGTCGTCTTTGAACATTAAACGAATGCTGCGCAAGCATGTAGAGGGTTAACACCGCCTACTCCGGCCTGCACTAGTGCTTTGCCATTTTCGTTCAATTAATGCGTGACATGTGGTATGCTATTCCAATCGTTTAGATTCTCCTGATCCAAACATAAATACGCATGTGTCACTCTACATGTATAAAAAATATATTAACATCTCAGAAAAGGGAAAACAACATTCGAGCAAACAGGCCGACTTATTGTACAAAAAAGAAAAGAAATAAGAACGGTATAATAGTAGCACAAACATACAGGTCTTCTAATGAATGTTCATATTAAATCCATAAATTTCTTGCGTCGTTAATATTTGCATGCCTATGGAATTGTACAAATCCAGCTGATCTTTTATCATCCTTTTACTAGGAGTCGAAAATTATAAATATATGTGGAAGCCGGTATTCGAACTATACATTCCCATCCAGTATAAGAGATAGTCTTCAATCAAATAAACTCATTATGGTTTAACGTTGATTTCTACTAATTTGTCCATCTCCATATAACATAATTATGTAGATGGATACAATGATATAAACATTTATTTCTCCAATACTTGAACTAATCAATATATTTATCATTTATCTATCTACATAATTCTGTTATATATGAGCCGCTTATATTTGTTGTTTTGTTAAAACTGTTGTGATGAGGTGATGGACTAATGAGTGACATGTTGTATGGTATTCCAATCGTTTAGATTCTCCTGATACAAACATGTTTACGCATTTTTCTCTCTACATGTATAAAAAAATGTATATTAACATCTCAAAAAGGGGAAATCAGCATCCGGCAGAAACAGCAGAGCAAACAGGCTGACTTATAATACAAAAAAAGAAAACAAGTGAGAACGGTATAAAAGTAACATAAACATACAGGTTACAAACGAAAGCCGTCAGTGTGTGCATAAAATATAAGATTATAATTACCATGGTACTTTATGGCTAAGGCTTCTTTTATAATAAATACATATTACACAATTATGACAATGGTTTTTCTCAATCAAGGCAAAGGCCCTCTTGTTTTCGCTCATAAAAGAATTCCAAACTTCATTATGAGCAGACGATAGTAACTTGCTATTATTATTTGTTCTTATTATACGCAAGTATTTTCCTTTCTAGTAAAGAATGGTTTGATTTTAAGATGCAACTTTTACTTCCAGATATACAATATATCTGAACAAATGTATTATTTTTCCTTTGGCAAAAACTATTATGTATTCAATAAACAACGATCACTGTTGGAATAGGTCTAATCCCATCTCCAAAAAGCCGGATTGGAATATAAGCAGGTAATACCTACACCATTCCGGAATTAGACAAAGGCTCAATTTATGTACTTTGCCAACAAAAATTTCATCTGTATTTTATATCTAAGAGTAAATAACAATCAATATTTAGGCTTTATACGGCCATTGCTTATTTTAAGACATTTCGTAGACAAAACAGAACAGTTTATGCAAATAATAACAAGAAATATTTGACACATGTATTCCACGTGTTATGTTAATACTACGTCTGCGTCCCACTCGTGCAAAAACATTCCATACTTATTGCAGACGTTTTCTTTCTTCTTATGAATGTTCATATTAAATCCATAAATTTCTTGCGTCGTTAATATTTGCATGCCTATGGAATTGTACCAATCCAGCTGACATTTTATCATCTTTTTACTGGGAGGCGTAAATTATAGATATCTGTGGAAGCCGGTTTTCGCACCATACATTCCCATCTAGTATAAGAGAAGGTCTTCAATCAAATAAACACATTATGGTTTCACGTTGATTTTTACTAATTTGTCCATCACCATATAACATAATTATGTAGATGGATACAATGATATAAACATTTATTTCTCCAATACTTGAGCTAATAAATATTTATCATTGTATCTATCTACAAAATTATCTTATATGTGAGCCGCTTATATTTGTTCTTTGTGATTAGGTGATGTACGCACAAATGCAACTAAACGTATTTTCTGTTCATGTTAATTTGACAATAGATGAAATTGCATTTTGTTACATTATTACACCTTACTACAAAATGGTTTTAATTAATGAAATTGAGGAACTTTGTTGATTTTCTTTATTATACCGGGTCATCACAGTAATTGAGTTGTTCACGAGTGGGGGAGCCACGATTTTTTGTGACCGCGAGTGAAATAAAATAAGATATTTATCCCCAAAAAAATATTATAATGTGCTTCATTTTCTCGTATGATGGTATAGAAATTAGAAAAAATGCGTAGAAATAAGAGCGTCATGACATGACAATTATGACATCTTAATAACAGAAAGCATATGTTGAAGCCCGGCGTACTTGGCGTTATGTTTCTTTATCGGCACGAAGCTAGGACCAGCTCCAAAACCGTGAAAATAATAAAATGGTAATTTTGCTATTGTTTGTCAATGTTATTTTCACTGATAACCACCGTATTACATTTAAAGCAAAGCATACATTTATTTATGATAGCAAATGACGTACAACTCGTATAAATTGATGTTGCAATATGCATCCATTATATCCTCAACCAATTGTAAGTTACATATTTAAACTCCTGTAAGAATGATATTATATATACAATAGTGACTTTATAAAAATATAGCACTATTTGTAAAATACGTCATTAATGCGATACTACTTGAATCCCACGATATCAATTTCGATATTTCTGCAATGAAAACTGATTCATTTACTCTTTAGTTTATGCTTATTGTATATTATTATATTTCATTTGACAGAATTGGTATTCGCTAGATATTTAACTGCACTATTAAATAACAGACGGTATGTGTCCCTTGATGAAAATACCGAAGATATAATGAGGGCATGATAGGGATATCGGATAGTTCAGTAGGGATTCAGAAATAAAAGAGGAAATAACTTTTGTAAATCGTTCCCATGATATCAATGGAACTCAATCCGAGTGTAAAAACGTTTGCCTTTTGCAATCTAATGCAGATATTGACTACCAAATTCCATTGAACTTAATATTAAACGCAAAAAAGTAGTATTCACATATTGTGCGGGCCTGAGAAGTTCCTGTTACATGCAAGAGACTCAGAAGTTTTATTAAATTTTCCGTGCTTAAATATTTACAGCAGAAAAGTGAATGAACGAGAATGCTATAGGTATTAAAATCCTATCAAAATAGTGTTTTTGACGATGCATTTATTAATATAGTTCTCAAATATTGTTTTCATGTGTGTGGTATGTACGCATCCAAATACAATGCAAAAAGGTCATTTTTATATTTGATTTTGTTTCGCCGTGGATTTTCTATTATAAAATTACCGCAGGATATGACAATTTGATCAGAAAAAGTAAAAATGTTCCGACATATTAGATGGTCAGCGGATGTGAGATTGGCATATATAATGAAAACAGTAATCGGAATACCTTCGTAATTGTCTGTGTCACGCGTCCATCTAATGACCATTTCTGGAAAAATGTCAGGTCGTAGCTGCGTTCCATTTGATTACTTGGGGTCACCGTTGTTTGGTATTTCTTTGTGAAACTAGGTCATCCTGCTCTTTTACAACGGACAGTTTGGCTTTAATATTTTTCGATATGTTTTGTTTTGGAATTGTATAAATGCTCGGTGTAATTTATGTTTTATGTTGTGTTGATACAGTTTTCTGTGCTCGGCTGGTTAAGTTGACTGCTGCCTCCCCTGCCCGATTTCCTTATACCTTTTACGGAGTTGAAAGATCGATATTACTACACGATGAACATCACACTCTGCTCAAAGTTCCGTGCTCGGTCCTACACTATCTATTGGCGATTTACTATTAGTCGTTTGTTTCGGTCAAAATATGATATAAACGGTTAATATAAACTATTCTATGTTGTTTTTGTGATCGAATGAGATACGTAGTTCAAGTTTACGAACTGTAGTGGTAGATAATACGTTTGTCATTCGGGTTTACTTTTCCGATTGGTCCCCTACTTCTGTTGGTTCTAATGGTACTGTGGCTGCAATAAATCTTGAAGTTAAAGTTTTCGGTTTTGGTACGTGAAGTCGAATTGAGTTGATACAATTTTGTGCATTGGAATTTTAGAATATATATGATGTTTTCGATCGAAAAACCGATCCGATCCTCGGAATATATGAGAGAACGTAGTACACTTTAAAATTGCCTTGTTGCATGACAACCAATCTTTAAGATATAGTAGATATTGTGTCATTAAATTTGCGGTGGATAGAAACTTGATGGTTATTTTATATCGTCTGAGAGATATATAGCCTTAAAATGACAAAACAAACTTGGTAATGTGTCTTTGCACGACGATAACAATTCATTTGTATGATTTCTACAAACTGGATATTCGTGAAATTTCTCAACTTTATTTCATTTTGTCATGTGACGATTCGACATATCTTGCCTAAGACAAACATCGACGAATAACGAAAATGCAGGTTCGGCAGGATATTAAATCAAACGTATAGCTTGTAATTTTATATCACTCTATGAATGGTCGGGATGAAGAACGTATGAGCAAATACCCTGGCGATGAGTTATGAAGACTTCCAAGCAGACGACATCTATTATAGCACTTGGATTGATGAAGTTAGCACAAGGATGACTTTTCAGATATGTTTTTTATAATCTTAAAAGAGAATTGTGTCTGTATTTGTTCAAATATACAACTTCGGATTCAGACAAAATGGCATCATACTGGTAGAAAAATACAGGAAGGAATACTTTAAATTTAACACAATGTTTGTCGTGGACTAATAATCACGGTGTATTTGTTCTTACGGAGGTCCCTGTCGAACGGTCTGTTACAACTATCACATAGAGCGCCATTAGATCTTATAGTGAAAAAAGAAGTGGAAATAATATTAAATAGTTCTCTTGATGCACAGACAATCGGCTTATGTATAAGACTGATACAAACCTAACGGGACATCGTCGTTATTATATTGTTTAGCAGTTTTAAGCGCATACACTGATTAACTTTCTAATTTATTGGATATATATATAGTTCAACCCCTCAGCGTGGCTCTCTGTAGAACAACTATCGCTATATATCACATTTAGAATTTCCCCAAGGTTGTCGTTTTTACTGTAAAAATAAAATCTTTAGAGCAACTATCTAAAACCGGACACTCTTAGAAGCTGCTTAAAAGTGTTACCCTTCAGATTGATTCTATAAGTAGCGATGGTCGGTTTATAAGAATCACACTCACAACTACACTCACAAACCAAGTTTTAGGAGTATGAATAAAACCACTGAAGTCAGATTGTATTCTTCATATGTGTTTTAATTCACATGTATGGCGGTCTGTATTACCTTATTGATTGACATACGCAGACATTGTCTTGACAAGTTGGTTCAGTCGGGTTATAGCTTGCTTCGTCTGGATGAGACCACACGTTTATTGCATATAAGTATTTGGAATATGTGATTGATATGACGGGAAATTAAAGAAATTATCTCTGATAAGTATAGCTACGCATTTCGCGTTTGAGAATGCCTGAGACAGTAGCTATCTATTAAATATTTAAAAATCGCATATTAACCCACACCCAGTTGGGTGGGATTCGATCCCACGACCCCAACGGCGACAGCGCCTAGCACTGAAGTGACCGCAACTATACCGACTGCGCCACCGAAACAGCTCCAAAAAAAATTGCTCAAATGACGCTGATATGGTCGTTGTCACTACAGTGCATGATGTATACTAAACGGATTTAAAAACGCGACACTGGGGTATGTTATATTATAGAAGACGGTTCATGTTAATACCTATACTTGAATAGTGCAAGTTAAGGGTCAATTTATTGCCGTCATTTTGGTACAAAAATAATAAAAATCAGATGAGTATTAATAAATATATTGTACAATCAATAAGCCGATCCAGAAAACGAAAGTCGCATTCTGACCATTTGGCAATATGTATAGCGCGGATTGATGTATTCAACTTGCGCGGGCTTACGTTTAACAGAAGCTCCATGGTTAAAATTAGTTCGATGTTTTTTTAGCGGTTATTATGTCAGTAGGAAACATCTAAAACCTTGGAGGCCGAATGCATTAATGGGACTACGTAAAGCGACGAATTCGGCTACGTCATCTTAACACACTACAGGACCTCCAATTTACACAACAGACAAACTGGTGACCGATTCCTCAGGCATTTATTCGAACATTGTGCAGGTCTATGAAACAGCAATGTGTTGCTGTTAGGGACACTGCCTATTTTAACACTGTGATGAACTGTATTAAATAATCATCATGTTGTGACATGTTAGTGTTATATATGTGTTAATCAGTGATCATTTCAGTGAAATCAAATGTTTTTATTTTTATGGAATAAATCAATGAAATCACACCACGTGTTAAAACACCCTTAATAACCTATTGCAACATAAGGTCATTTCTATTTCTGGGAACATGGTTTGCTTCCTGCTACGATATAGACACATTTTAAATAATTGGATATATGTCATTTATTCCGTTTAATTTAGAATGTTCGTATAAAGTTAAGACTGTCCTTACGTAGCCTAAACATTCGACTTTGTTATTCAGCAGTGCACTCAATACGCCGATAAAGATGTTACTTTCATTTTCTGGACAAATGTCTTTTTTATGCTATAATTTATTTAATGTCTTTTGGATTTTAATACATTTGGTATCAAAATGACGACATTGAATTTATCTTGACGGAAATACCAAGATATTTTATATAGGACTTCGCTTTCCTAAAATATATCAACATACCCAAGTGTCGCGTTTTTAAATCCGTTAACCATATAAGGCGTGAAATGTTGTATTATCTCTGATAAGAATGACTACGTAATTGCCTCGCAGACAGACACCGCCTTTCGCGTTTGAGAATTCCTAGGACAGTAGCTATCTATTAAATATTTAAAAATCGCATATTAACTCACACCCAGTTGGGTGGGATTCGAACCCAAAACCCCAACGGCGACAGCGCCTAGCACTGAAGTGACCAACTGGATGTGGGTTAATATGCGATTTTTAAATATTTAATAGATAGCTTCTGTCCCAGGTTTGATTTAAGCAAAAATAAATTAAATTAAGTGGAGCGTTTTAAAGTCGCTCAGTGTATTTGCTTTCGTTTTTACTTCGACAGTCGTAAAAGCGTGGAATTCACATACCAGATTGACCTATGATATCTTTTTAAATGCTATTAACTATTTAATGGATGGTTATAAAACATTTTTGGTTTACCGACATGTTTCTTTGCTTTTCTTCTGGGTTGAATTTTTACCAGTACAAACGTACCTGCTTGGAAGCTGGTGACAACTACTGCTCATTAATTAGAGTTTGGAGATTAAACACAGTCGCCACAAGTACAAATACACAACATGCCAATGCCGAAATCATACAGCAAAAATATTTCGCCATTGTTTTATCAACTGCAAATGTTTAACTGTCCATAGTCACACTTGGCATGTCGATAGATATTGTTAATGCATACACTATAACTACGACATTGGCAAGTGGATCAAGTTGTGGTTTTATTCATGTCGGAAATCAGTCATTATCAAATTGTCCCGACTATAAGTCCTTTCTCGTGTCTAACGTATGCCCTTATTTCCAAATTACGCGTCTAATTGCCAAAGTAAATCTGCAAAATCAATCTGCGTCCTGTGGAAACTCAATACCGGAAACCATTGCAATTACCAGACCCAGATTGACCCCTGACCAAATCCAAGGATTCGTCGAGAAAATTTGATTTGCATGGGTTTATGTTTGCATGTCCATGGGCATGTGTGGTATTTGACGAGACATCGATTGCTAATGTTCGTAAGGTGCCGTACTGTCTAAGAATGGAATCCAGAAAATAATTTAAATTAATGAATCAAGATTTAACTTATGAATACTTATTAGAACAGTTGATGACTTGAGATAGCTCCGAAGTGTCTTATTACTGCAAAGAAAATTATAGACAATTATGCTGCCAGTTTGTACCACGTGACAGGTTGTCTTGATGTTGGTTGATTTACATGTACACATACATACAAGCTGGTGATCCCAGAACCACAACAGACAATAACAGTTTTCATAGATGATAAGAAATACTCGTGATAGGAAGTCAAATATTGTCAAGAAAATGAGTATATTAACATTCCATATTGACTAATAATTAAATGGGATATTAGTATAGTACGATACGCTCAAACATGATCACTGAAGGTCAAATGGATTTGACCTCTATGACACCAATTTCATATTTAGGTGTGTATCATAATTGATATTTTGGTAATAAACAAATGAAATCAAGGTATCACTATTAATACAAGTGTTATCGAAGGATGCTTATTTAAGCCATACTTAACCCTGGCATTGTTTTAGATTGTCGACTCAACTGCTCGTACCTAGCAGCAAATACGACATACAACAAAGAGTAGATGTTTTCTCTTACCCGAAGTCAAAAGACATTCATAAGATTCATTAAGCAACTACGATGAGAAAACATCTTTTAGGTTTTTAGTGCTTGACAAAAAAGTCAATACATATTTACTAGTATGGCACAGATATTGTTTCGATGCAATTTCGAAGAAAGCAACAAACGTTCATATCATACCCTTGCACTGGAGGACGCAACATACTTATAGACCAAATATGGTAATTGCCTCACCTCCAAACTGAAAAAAGAAGTCTCTATTTTTTATTAATATTTTTTAAAGATTTACTGGATCTACATGATCAACAATCTGGTTCTTATACAAAGTACTGCCCTGAACTTTAATAAATATACCACCAAAAGGGAGGTAACCTCTACAATGATGTGCAATGAACATTGTGACACTAATGTATCTCACAATCAAATGTAAGCAATGTTTGCGCTTTATCTCATTCAACATAAACTTGCTATATATCATGATGCCATAATGCAGTTAAGTTCATTCTTAATTATGGAATTTCCTCTACAATTCTGGTGTACCAAATTCTTAGAAATTGTTTTGTTAGTTCCAATATGTAAACACAATAGATCAACTTGTCAAAACAAAAGAAGTAACTATTGGCTTTGCTTAAAAGAGCATTGACTCCCCCCCCCCCCCAATTGTTGATTAGGAGGTATATTGCATTGCTCTTGTCTGTCAGTCGATAATAGACCAAATAGTTTCCATTCAATATCTCAAGAACGGTTTTCCTATGATCGTCAGACTTTCCGTGGAGGTTGGGCGGCACCAGTAGATAACCCCTATTGATTTTGAGGTCAAAGGATAAGGTCACTGTGACCTTAACCGTTTCGACTATTGAACTGCCATGAGGACATATAAGTTTTACAAACATCTTGTTTTTATAGTGTCTTTGAATGACAGAAACAAGTATCAATGAGGATAAAATTGTTAAATTTATTCAGATATTTGACCTTTGACCTTTTTTATATGACCTTGACCTTAGAGTGAAGAACTTAGTTCATATAACTATCATATCCTCTAGTTTATCATTTTCCCAATGTAATATGAACTCCATTGAACAATAAAAAGTAAATGGCATGATTATTGAAGAATAATGTTAAAATAAGTGGGTGGGGTACTGATTAATCCCTGTTTTATCATTATTTTTGTATTTAGATAGAAAATTTGTGTCTTATTTTGTTACATTGTCATTAAAATGTAACATTACTATTGTATTTGAAACTTCAATGCAAAAAACTGGTAAAATTATTTGAAAAAAGCAGAAAATCTGATTTTTCTTTGAAATTGGGGTTATGTTAGCATTTTAATTTGCTATTTTGAAAAAAATCCCGCATAGAGGTCTGATTTTTTTAGGATTTTGTTATCACCATTGGTGACTCTAAATAATATAAAAAAAGCAAAAAAAGTTATTGAGCCAATTTTTTTTAAATTTGCTATTACCTTTATAAAAATGAGTCATTTTTGTGGATTTTTTATTTCGGCTATCATTACATGCTAAAATGGGGGAAAAAATCTGATTTTTTATTATTATATTATCTCTTTCAAATATTGTTTTCAGTAGCCTGAATTAGTATGTTAAATAACTTGGCAGTTATTGTGGTAATATATGTAATATATTCAAAGAAATTTATTGAATTAGAGCCCCATATACCCTTAAAAAAATATAAAAAAAATTGTCGAAACATTTTATAGTATACCGCTTCAAACAGAAATTACGGAAAAAACCCGCATAGGTTCCAATTTTTTTTCTTCAATCAATGTCAGACATGTTTAACTTACAAAAAAACATATTTAAAAAAAAGTTACTGAGCAGAAAAAATGGCATGTGACCAGTCTTATACCTTAAATTGTCAGTCTTGTCCAATAAAGAGAATAGCGTGACCACAGGATAAAACTTGTTAATTATTGCGCGAGTACTATACTGACATAAAACTCTCATTAAAGATCAGGAAAATTTACTCTTATTATCGTTCAATACCATTTTCTAAATCATTTGTCGTATTCTGCTATGTCATCCGTATGGTCTTCACTGACAATAATTTTGTGTATAGTCCAGGAGCCAGGTTTCAAAAAGGCCTTAAAATGGATTTTTATTTACCCCATCTGGTAGAAAAAGTCCATTGGTATTTTCGAATAATAGATACATTCAGGCTTCAGAAAAAGGTGGATGCCAGATCTGAAAGTGGTGCAGATTTTTTTAACAGGGGCAACAACTCTTGCTTCCGAGCTAATTTACGAATACACATGGCATTCTTAATTCTGGTGTGAATTTTTTGTTTATGTATATATTGCCATATATGTGGGTGGGTATTATTCAATTAATGTTATGCATCAAATGGACATACATACCTGGCCAGTTTGATGTCAAGGTCAAGGTCATTTCAAGGTCAAAGTGAGAAAAATAGCTAAAAATTGATAATTCACCTCAGTTCTTTCTTCGTATAGCATATGTTTGGAATCAAATATCGTTATTTAACTGATAGACGTGTTGGTAAGTGCATATTCTTTCATTATAAGCCATTTGTTTAATGGAAATAGTCATTTCTTTGTCAAAATAGCCATTTAATACATATGCATGCTGGCCGAGAAGGCATTCTTTCGGCCACCCCTGTTATTCTTTTTACTAATATTATTAAATTGTTCATGTATATATTGCTACATATTTGCATGGATATTATTCATTTGATTATGTACATCAAATGGACGAATATAATTGACCTTTCTTGGGTCAAGGTCAAGGTCAGTTCAAGGTCAAATCGAAAAAAAAGCAAAAATGGACATTTCCATTCTGTGTTTCTTCGTATAGCATTTGATATGAATGTAAGTTGCTTATTAAAATGATAGCTGTGTTGGTGTGTCATATTGGTTTATTATAAGCCATTTGTTTAATAAACAATTGAGTGTTTTTTTGTGTGCAAATAGCTATTTTGCATATGACAGCTTACGAAAACCTTGCACGACAACCCCTGACATTCTATGATATAATGTGATGTATGTGTTTGTGTATGTATTGAGACATACATGTATATTCAGGGATGCTACCAGAATTCATTGATTATGAACATCAAATGTACAATCATCTTAAATAAGTTTGTGGTCAAGGTCATTTCAAGGTCAAATTTAGAAGAATAGCTTCAAAAATGATATTTTTTGTCTCAGATCTGTAGTACTTTTTCGCATGTATGTTTTAGTGTTATTGGATATATGTACGAACATTGTAATATCAATATCGTATTGAAAGTTGTTTAAAATACTGACCATTACAAGGCCAGTATCAATGTCCTTTCAAGGTAAAACTGTGTTTTGTAATGATCCAGTAAAAATTTATGTGTTTGCTCATTTGTTCTTTTTACAAGCAATACGGAACATTTTGTACCTGTGTTAACTTGTAGACGTAATAATTTGGCTGGGTGTGTAATAATGTATTGAAATCCATTCTTTTAGCTGCGAGTGTTATAAGTTAAGTTACCAATTTTCTAGGGCTCTTTTCAGCTGTTAGGCCGCTCAAGCACCCTTTGACATTTCAACTTTCCCTTGGGCTACCTATGGAAACCTACACTCGTGTCTCCCTGGGAAGAATATTTCTTTCCTGTGGTTTTGCAGCCAACATCGATCTGCGGCGCCCATGAATAGACACTGCCCTCACAGGTACCATTTTACACCATGGGGAAGTTGAGCATGTGGGTCATGCTCACATATATTAACCAGTGGTCCAGAGGGGGATCGAACGCGGGACCTCTCGATCCCGAAGCGCGCGTCCTACCTCTAAGCAACCGCTCCACACATTATGAAAATCTTAAATGAGAAAGTATGCTTAAAACACACGTTAATCTGTGTGTCGGCCTGTCGGTAGATGAAACGGTTTCCGAGCAAACGCCTTCCCATGATTGATCCTACTATCCTTAGTCTTTTGGTAAGTTGATTGGTATGAAACAGCAGATAGCAATGATCCTGATATCCGCATGTCAGGACCACTATTGTCTTTAAATGAATGAACACACCAAATGGTTTCCGACCAATAAATCCAAAACGATTGGACTTTGGATATTAAGTAGAGTTTGGTCACCATCATTAGATGCCCCGTTGATTACAAATTTCTTTGTACCAAGAATAAGGAATGTAACGGATGTACCAAATATGTTAGTCAACCTATATGGACTAGGATAGGTAAACTGCATGGTAGTGAGAACCCCTTAAAGTCGGATATGGATGTGGCGGTACTTGATTGTGGTGAATATTCGATGGAGCATTGTCTGACCGATCTGGCAGGTGGTAATGCTTACCTCCTAGGATAAGGATAGCTGCACAAAGTAGCGATTGGTAACCCGCTACGGTCAAGTCTATAATGGTTTACTTGGTGGTAAGCTTTGAATAACTGTACAATATAGTAGTGATTACCCAATGTGGTATGAGGTAGCTGTACTCAGTGATAGTGGGTACACTCATAGGCCATACTAGTAGGGCCTGTATTTTGCAGTGAAGCATATCAGATAACGCCAGATATGACTGTACTAGTTGAGTATCCATTTGGAATTCAATAAAATAATTTGAAATCCAGAATGGCTAAACCAATGATAGATACTCGTATGTACCCCACTAAGTGAAGTTTGCTCTGCGAAAGGAGAACGAAGACATTTGGTAAATAGGCAAAGAAACAGTTGAAGTACTATTAGGACACCCTGAGTGTCCCAGGATGTTTTGTTTGTTAATTAGCATACAGTATCAAATGATAGCCGGCTCAAGACCTGATGGTGTGTGACATTGGATAGCTATGCATGTACTTAGCAATGAGGAGTACCGCATATAATATAACCTGAAAATGGCAGTACACCGCGGAGTGGACCAACCCTTATGGCCTGGTATGGACATGTAATGTTGTGGTATCTATTCTCAAGGGTCGGGGGTATCTGTATCCTGTAGCCATGTCTCTCTATTAGGAATTGGAAGGGTTCTACTTTGTATTAATGGGTATCCTGTAGAACCAGGTATGGCTGAATTATGTGGTGGTGCGTACAGCGTATGATGCCGTAAGACTTCTAAAATATTATGTCGTAGTGGATACATGTACGCTATTAGGCCTGAGATAGTTATACGCAGTGCTGCTACTACTTTGTCTGGGGTGCCTATATTCCGTTGTGTTAAATGCACGTATCTGTGGCCTTATTAACTTATTGCAGTACTAAATCACTTTGGTCATTGCAGTGGTGACTACACTATAGGAGTTATGTTGTACTAGTATTTTCCATAGGACCAGGACTGTCTGCCCTTAATGGTTATAAGTACCACATAATAATCTAGTGTGGTTCAAAACACTGTCAGTTACAGCTTTCACAGGATCTATGACGTACACATTACTACTAAGTACGGGTATCAGATGTCTATGTTGGTACATACCACTGTAAGGAATATACATATCATAACCAATTTAGTACTAGCTACCACTAATGAAATATCTCATCACAGACCGTAATGATAGCACCAAAGATTATAGCTATACAGGCATCGAATGAAAGTTATGTGTTATGCACAAGTCAATATTTTGACTAGGAGTCGATGATGTTGTCAAATTCACACCAGTCAGGATGCGTCTGTCTAATCCCCCTGTATCCCCTTGCGGGCAGAACATTGACTGGTGCATTATTACGCGAAACAACTGCCATCCTATTCCGATACTGTGCTCATCACCATGTTATACAGTCATATCATGCCTGATATTTAACTACCACTGGATACACCTGTCATAGGCCATACGTATTGCTGTATAATGTGAATGTGAACAACGGTTATTGTGCCCTAGAGAGTTACAAAAAGTAGCTCATAATGGGTCTCTAAATAGACTGGAAATCCTGATGGATTTAATGAAAACAACGGCGTATATAAATAGTCCGAGACTGGCATAAAAACAGACAGGCATAGTGATTTTGCAAGCATTTATAAGTAATCTTGCATACTTGCTTGAACTTAAACAGAATTAATGGTCGTTTAGGCAATATTGTGTACAGTCCATTTAATAAAAAGTGACACAAATCAAATTTGCAGTTTCCTAATAGAGTTGAATTCAAACATACGTGAGAATTACAAATACAGAGTGGACAATCCATTTTTACCTATTTTCTCACTTCGATCCTGAAACGACTTTAATTCCAAAGTGGTTTAGATGCTTGTCAATTTGATTTCCATAATATAATAAATAGTATTCGTGAACATATGACTCATATCATAAATAAACACATAAATCACATTAGATCATAGAATCCCAGGGGCTGTCGTAAAAGTTTTCGTAAACTGTCGCATGCACAAAATGGATATTTGAACAATGAAAATGAACATTTTCATTAAGAAAATGAGTTATAATGAAGGTATATGAACTAACCAACACATCTATCATTTAAATAAGCAAATTAAATTCAGATCATATGATATACGAAAGAAAAAACGAGTGGAAATGTCCATTTTTGCTATTTTTCTCGATTTGACCTTGAACTGACCTTGACCCCAGAAGGTCAATTATGTTTGACCATTTGATCAAATAATCAAATGAATAATATCCGTGCAAACGTGTAGTAGTATATACTTGAACATTAAATTATATTAGATCATAGAATACAAGGGGTGGTCGAAAGAATGCCTTCTCGGCCAGCATGCTTATGTATTAAAAGGCTATTTTGACAAAGAAATGATTGTTTCTTTAAACAAATGGCTTATAATGAAAGAATATGAACTAACCAACACAACTATCATTTTAATTAGCAGCTTACAGTCATATCAAATGCTATACGAAGAAAAACAGAGTAGAAATGTCCATTTTTTGCTTTTTTCTCGATTTGACCTTGAAATGACCTTGACCTTGACCCAATAATGGTCAATTATGTTTGTCCATTTAATGTCCATAATCAAATGAATAATATTCATGCAAATATGTAGCAATATATACATGAACAATTTAATAATATTAGAACATAGAATACCAGGGATGATCGAAAGAATGCCTTCTCGGCCAGCATGTATATGTATGAAATGGCTATTTTGACAAAGAAATGATTAGTTTCATTAAACAAATGGCTTATAATGAAAGAATATGTACTTACCAACACAGCTATCAGTTAAATAACGAAATTTGATTCCAAACATAAGCTATATGAAGAAAGAACTGAGATGAAATATCAATTTTTAGCTATTTTTCTCACTTTGACCTTGAAATGACCTTGACCTTGACCTCAAACTGGTCAGTTTTGTATGTCCATTTGATGCATAACATTAATCGAATAATATCCACCCACATATATGGCAATATATACATAAACAAAAAATTCACACCAGAATTAAGAATGTCATGTGTATTCGTAAATTAGCTCGGAAGCAAGAGTTGTTGCCCCTGTTAAAAAAATCTGCACCACTTTCAGATCTGGCATCCACCTTTTTCTGAAGCCTGAATGTATGTATTATTCGAAAATACCAATGGACTTTTTCTACCAGATGGGGTAAATAGATTTTGA
Organism: Spisula subtruncata; assembly: GCA_963678985.1. NCBI lineage: Eukaryota > Metazoa > Mollusca > Bivalvia > Venerida > Mactridae > Spisula > Spisula subtruncata. The sequence continues at coordinate 34,396,683 of OY787670.1, read as the reverse complement.
ATTTCTTGCACCAGCTCCTAGACTAGTAATCCTTGATGTTGGTGTGCGTGACATGGTTATTCATAATCGTGCTTTAATCATTTTTAATTATTTCCATAATTGTTTTATTATAACCATGTATATGAACAACCTTTACTGAAATAATTATATCAATTTATTTATCTAATGTTGACATCAGCACAGCGCGAGCGTTCAGCAAACTGTATACTAACTATGCAAACTTCCCGTTCATCACAATAGCGGGTTTGTCGAATGCTATGGAAACGATGCTTTGTTTGGTGAAACCTGAACAATCAGTTAATGTGAATATTAAAGTCGATTGGACGTCATTTAAGGACTACAAGGTCTAATTGAAAATCAAGCGGATATTGTATTTACATTACGGGATAATTTGGATGCCACGTTTCTTCAATTTAGGAAATTGTTCATGTTTATGGTCAATGCAGACGGGATTAATGCTTTTATGACAATGGTGTAGGGTCACCATAATGTACTTATACTGTATTGCCACAATTTATGCAGAGTCTGCAAACGGTTCATGTTCTTCATGATCAGAATAAATGGCGTTTGCTTTATTGTCCATCGACAGCGTGTGTCATTTAGCACGTCATATCAAATATTATGTAGTACCTATAACGAGAGCGTAAACTAGAAGCCATGATATGACAATAATCGGTATGTTCATACTGCCGATGCGTCGGGAACACATGCACTTGATAATAAGGTTTACTGCTTAAACCCGCATGCTTGACATGCGGTGTCGAAGGGTACGTTACGACATAACCATGACCGGTTGGCATTTGTCAGGACAATATGTATGGGTACACTCTTCAGGCCCGTAATACTACCACAAACATAATATAATTGCATCAGTGTACGACAAATGTCCGGGTCGAACATTCAATAAAGCATCATTTAATATATTCTTGGCATTTGATAGAAAATAATATCGAAAATGTCATCGGCTCTCGAAGCACAGCATGGCTGCTATATATTGCTACTAATATTATACACCATAGACAGATGAGCTTTTTCGTATGTTACCATATTGTTAAACAATGTAATAGATTGATATGCTTTTCGCTCGTTAATAGAGACTAACGAAAGACTGGTTCACCTTAAACTGTTAAGTACTATCGTATAAATCGTAATAAAGTAACTAACTGCATCTATATTGCAAGCGATATATGACATATGGCGTTAATATACAGGAACATACGTTCACTATATAGACATTTACCATTAGCTGTAAGAAGAATCTCGTTTAATTGACAAAAACTTGGCGAGTGCTTATTGCATAAACATATATCACTAAATGCTATATAAGGATATAATCTTAGTTTGTACTCACTGAACGTATTATAATTAGTCGAATAGAACAATTAACATATTTCCCGAACGAGATTAACGTGCATTCAGCTTTCTTCGTGGATAGTATTATTATGATACGACATTTATATAGTGTTTGTATCATGCATTTACGAGGGTCAGTAAAAAATAACTGAGGTTGCCAATCGACATATTACATTACGTTCACCTTCAGGCTTGGTAATATAGATTCCACTAAGGAACTATTTCTACTACTAACCTCTAGAATTCCTATACATCACCTTATAATACGGAATTCACATTTTTTGCATTAACCTTGTAAAGGGTAAATGTCATCATCGTAGAACAAGTTCAACATTGGGGTCCTTAAGTGTCAAAAAGGTAGGAAGAAATCAGACAGGGAAGGTAACACTCAATTTAACCAACAGAGCACAGAAATCATAAACACCCCAATACAACTACACTCAGAAATTCATGCCACACACGAACCAAAGAAACCATTAAGGCTTCCGTGGGGCGACCACAAGGAGATAATTGTGACCTGGTCGTTTCTTGCAGCAGTGTTTTGTTAGATCAGCATGATGTTTTGCTCTTCATTGTGTACCTTTTCTCTCTTATACATACTAATAGGCCTATATAGGTTCAAATTTGAGTTGGTGTCTTGTACCTGTGCCTCGGACAAGTACATCAATGAGACTCACATAAACATTTGTCAGATTCGTACAGTCAAGACTAGCGTGAAACGTCACCAGATGGTTGGTAATTACATTTTTGTAATTCACAAATCACAAAATACGGCCTACCGTGAACGAGTTATATTTGTATTTTTGCAAGATTGCTTAACTACATTTATTACTTAAAACAATCACCATTCAATGCATATACTTGACTTATTTTGTTCACAAAGTCCTTCACGATTTCCCCATCACAAATGTGTGAAGAAACGCTAAAATTTGTTTCATTGTGATACAGTTATGAATACATTCATGCACGCACATTGGGTCCCTAATGAGGTCGTGAATTCGTGTTACAAGAAGAAGTGTTTATTTTACACACAAAATGCCGTAAGGACAGGCTGACAGATTTTAGAGAAATGTCGTTATCTGAAATGTTAGGTGTGAACTGCGATGGCAATATAATTTTCTACGCTTCAATGAATTCACTGATCTGATATGTTCCTGACTCGAGTGTAATTGGGAGTGTTTAAATTGAATCTTTACGCTTACAGTTTGATTTGAGTACTTGGTGTTAGCGGGGCCTCAAGTTCGTCTTTGAACGGTATAAAAGTACAGTACCATAAAATACGGCTTGTAAGCGATAGCCGCCAGGACAAACATAAACGTTTTGATTACCATGATACTTGATGACTACGGGCTCTTCTGTAATAACTGTATATTACACACTTATGACAATGGTGTTTGTTAATCAAGTCAACGACACTTCTTTTTGTCACACAATAATTAGAATTGCTTAGTTCATTATGAGCAGACGATAGTTATTTGCTGTTATGACATTATATTATTATACGCAAGCGTTGTTTTCCTTTCTAATAAAGATTGGTTTGCTTTTAAGATATAACTTTTATATCTGGACAAATGTATTCTTTTTCTTTCGTAAGAATGTTTATGAATACAATAAACATTGATCACTGTTGGAATGTGTGTTCCCATCTTAATGTTAGAATGCGATAAAAGCGCGTAATACCGACACCACTGCGAATCTACACATATGATCAATTTATGTATTTTGGGAATAAATATTTCATGTTTATTTTATATCTTATGGTAAATAACAATCAAGATTTAGGTTTTATACAGTCATTGCTTACTTTATGGCTTTTCGTAGACTGAACCTAAGAGTTTGTACAAATAATAACAAGTAATACTTGACACATATATTCCATGTATTATGTTAACACTACGTCTGCGTCCCACTCGTGCAATAAATTCTATATTAATTGCAGACGTTTTCTGTCTTCTTATTAATGTTCATATTAAATATACTAATTTCTGCCGTCGTTAATATGTGTGTCTGTCTATGGAAATGTATGAATCCAGCTTATATTTCATCATCCTTTTACTGAGATTGTAAAATATAAATATTGGTGGAACCCGGTCTTTGCACTCAGTGTCTGCAATAAAATATATACATTATGGTTTAACGTTGCTTTCTAGTTGGTACCTCTCCGTGTGGCTTGCTTAGAATAAGAAGGTTGCAAGGGCTACTTACAACACATAGATATTTAAAAAGAGTCTTTGCCAAAATAAATAAATTACGATTTAACATTACTATCTAGTTTGTGAAGCTTCGGAATGTACATTTCGGAAGTGGAACACCGTAAAGTCGTAAGTGACTGGATGTATTTTACAACATCAACTTTCGAACACAAATGCACCGGTACTGAATTCATGAGCTTTTTTATCCTGGACGCTTCCATGTTTTAGCCACAATACGAGGGTTGTCCCAGTAAATCGTGTACTTTGCTCATTACACAAAAAGTAGCCTAAACATCCGTGTCAAATTTTCACTGATGATTAATGAATATGTTCTTAAAATGTATCCGGGATTTCATGAAAATAAATCAAGAAACAATTGTTCAGTCAACATTAATAATGTGCATGGTATGCGAGTGCGGCGCACAGTGACGTCAAAGTAAGAACGTCATACCGCGGAACATTTTGGCTCTGTATCTTAAGTTATTGTCTCTTGTATTCAATATGCTTACGATGAAATTAAACTTTTTCTGATACGCATTTACGAACCAATCACAATCGAATGTACCATAGAAAAGCTCTCTGGTCGAAACAACCAACCCTCATGGTGGGATAAAACCTAGCCTGAACATATCCGTTCTACTGCGAGAAGAGTGAAAGCATTGTGGTGCATGGCACAGTAGATAAGGTGGATGTACAACGCGCTGATGTCAAAACTTCATTACATATTCATTGTCATTTATGCATACGTGTTCTAGAAACATTACTTAATATCGGCCAGTATAGTTCAGAGTCTTAAACCCTTTTTTCGACGGCAACCAACCAAGAATATAAAGTGTACTGAGATTCTACGGGTGTTTTCTCTCCTGACGTCACAATTCTCGCACGCTTTTAATTTCAGTGTGGCTATTCAAACATGCGTATTACTCGCACAAATAATGAAATTGATCTGAAATTTACTGTGGTGACATTAAACAGACTGCCCTTTATGCCGACATGAAAATAATGCGCAATAACTTATTGAAAATATGTGAAATTACAACTTTATTAAACATAAATTTTATAAATCGCAGCGCGTTTTATGGGTTGCGCCGCATTTGCATACATGGGGTTGGTTAATCACTGATAATATGCATCATGTACATATCCGTTCTTTTTTTCCACTTGTTTTAGTTCAACAATGGATTCATAAAGGTAACTACAAAGAATAATAATCATGGGACGTCAAGTAAGAAAATTATTAGCAAAGTACACGATTTACTGGGACAACCCTCGTACATGTGATATAAAGAAACGTTGCATTTCAGTAGGAATCAAAATTAGGCTTCAGTGGGTCAAAAAGATAAGTCATACAAACCCCTGATCCAGGTGAAACTGTAACAACGGACATAATGCTAATTTATGCAAAATTGGTCCATGTTTATATTTGGGATATGTTGGATCCCCCACCGTGTTTAAAACACGCGTTGCCCGTTTTGTTCTTTGTATACTGAAATAGACATAATACTGTCACATAAACATGGAAATTGCCTTGTTGCATGAAAAACAATCTTTAGGATATATTAGATATTTTGTAATTAAAATTGCAACGGATATTTATTTGACGGTTATTTTATATCCTCTGTGAGAAATATACCCTTAAAATGACAAAACATACTGGTAATGTGTATTTACACGACGTTAACAATTCATTTATTTGATTTCCAAAGACTGGATGTTATTACTGGTGTAATTTCAAAATTTTATTTCATTTTTTCATGTCACGATTCGACATATCTTGCCTAAGACAAACACTGACGAATATTGAAAATGCAAGTTTTCTGAATGATTTGAACCCAAACCTATATATATATTGTACATTTATATCACTCATAGAATCGTCGGGATGAAGAATATTTGAGCAAATAACATGGCGACGAGTTAAGAAGATTTCCAAGCAGACGACATACGTTATAGCACAGTGATTGATGAAGTTAGCGCGAGGATGACTTTTCAAATATGTTTCTATGATATTAAAGAGAATTGTGTCTGTATTTGTTCAAATATAACATTTCGGATTCAGACACAATGGCAGCATACTGGTAGACAAATACAGGAAAGCATAATTTAAATTTGTCGAGGACTAATAATCACGTTCTATTTGTTCTTACGGAGATCCGTGTCGAACGGTCTGTTACAACTATCATATAGAGCGCCTCTACATCTAATATTGAAAATATATGTGAAAATAATATTAAAACGTGCTCTTGATGCACAGACAATCGGCTTATGTATGAGATTAATACAAATATAGCGGGAAATATGCATCTATTTATTGTTCAGCAGTGATTAACACTGTGATTAACTGCCTAATTTATTGGATACATATAGTACAATCCTCCATCGTGGCTCTCTGTAGAACATCAACCGCTACGTAACACATTTAAAAATTCCCCATGTTGATCGTATTTACTGTAAAATTAACACTTTAAATCAACCATCTAAAACCGGACACTACTTGAAGTTGCTAAAGAGTGTTGCCCTTCAGATTGCTTCTGATGATGGCGATAGTAGTCAAATCTGCAAAATCAATCTGCGTCTTGTAAACTCAATACCGGAAACCATTGCAATCACCAGACCTTGATTGACGACTAAACAAATCGAATGATTCGCCGAGAAAATTTGATTTGCATGCTTTTATGCTTGCATGACCATGGGCATGAAAGGTATTTGATGAGAAATCAATGGCAAAAGTTCGTTGAAGTGCCATGCCGTCTAAGAACGAAATCGAAAAATTAACCTGTATTAATGCATCTAGCTTTAACTTATGCATACTTATTAGAATTATAACAGGAGTTTCTTCCGAGGTTATCTTATTAATGCACGTATTTTGATAGAAGACATAATAGCACTCTCAGTTTGAACCACGTGACACGTTGTCTTGACTTTGATTGATGTGCATGTACAAATATATACAAGCTGGTAATTCCAGAACCACAACAAGAAAATTAGTTTTCATAGATAACTCATATAAATAGGAATAACAAACAGTATGTCAAACATTGTCAAGAGTATCGGTATATTAGCATATCATATCGACGAATAATTCAATTGGATAATTGTATAGTACAATACACTCCTACATGTTACTGAATGTCAAATGGTTATTTAACCTCTATGTCACCAATATATACATGGGTAAGCAGCATCATGGATATTTCGGTAATGTACAAATGCAATTAAAGTATCACGATAAATACAATTCTTATGAAGGATGCTTTATATTAAAGCCATACTTAATCCTATATTATTTTTTAAATTGTCGACTCAACTGCTCGTATCTAGCAGCAAGTTACACCATACAACAAAGAGTAGATCTTTTCTTGAATCTGAAGTCTAAAGACATTCATACGATTCATTAAACTACTGCGATACGACATCATAATTTAAATTTTCTAGCCAATGTAGTGTCAAAAAGACCAATTCATGTAAATAGTATGACTCTGACACTGTTTCGTAAATAAATAATTTCAAGGAAAGCAACAAACGTATATATCATTCCACCATTGGATGACACAATATGTTTATAAACAAAATATGGTAATTACCTCCGCCTTCAAGTTGAAAATTACAAAAAAATCATAAATACGAATTAAATGATTTACTCGGTACATGTATACATGCATGATGAACCATCTGCTTTTTCTTACAACAGTTACTGCCCTGATGTGGTATGGCCTACCTTTTCGTAGCGGGGACTTTAATTATTTCGTTGGGTTATGTTTTGGGCATTGCTGTATTTGTGTCCTGTTGTTGCTGTTTTCAGTGCTCGGCTGGTTAAGTTGATTACTTTTTAGTATTTATAACGACAAAGGGAGGTAACCTCTACGGGGGTGAACGGCTTGATAATAATGCTTCTCACAATCATAATGTATGCAAGATGTACCCTTTATCTCATACAACTTAAACTGCAATATGCCATGATGCCATAATGAAGTTATGTACATTCTCATTCATAGAATTATCAATTTCCTCTACGATTTGTTAAGTTAAATTGTCAGTCTTCACCTATAAAGAGAATAGCGTGACCACTGGATTAAACTTGTTTATGGTTGCGTGAATGTCATCCTGAAATAAAACTCTCAATAAAGAACAGGACAATTGATTATTACAATCTTCTTAATTATAATACATGTATATCGTTTCCAGCAATAACACCGTACGGAGTTCAGCGACAATGTGAACATCATCACAGCGCGACCGTCCACCGTACTTTATACTTAACCTTGCAAACGTCCCGTTGATCATAATGGTGGGCTGATCAAATGCGATGGAATTGATGCTGTTTGTGTGAAACCTGAATAATCAGTTAATGGAATTATTAAAGCCAATTGGACGTCCATTAAAGACTATAAAAGGTCTTATTGAAAATCAAGTGTGATATTGTATTTCCGTTACAGGATAATTCGGATGCCACGTTTCTTCAATTTAGGAAATTGGTCATGAAGGTTGTTGATGTAGACCGGATCAATGGTTTTATGGCGATGCTGTAGGGTCATCATAATTTACTTAGACTTCATTGCCACACTTTATGAACAGTCTGCAAACGGTTCATTTTCTTTGTGGTCAGAATTAATGTCGGTTACTTTATTGTGCAGCGACAGTTTGTGTCATTTAGCCCGTCACAGTAAACTATTATGTAGTACCTAAAACAAGAACGTAAACCGGATTCGGGCTTTATTCGGTGCGTTCTTATTAATGACGCTATTGCTTTTATTTATCATATATCGTATTAATGCCAGATCAGTGTTATTGTTTGATATAACAGCGTCGCGGGAACACTTGTACGTTAAATAAATATCGTAGGTATACTGCTATAACTGTTATGAGGAAATTGGACAGGGAAGGCACCCAATCTAACCAGCTGAGCACAGAAAACAGTAACACAACACCACAACACTGAGCAATACCCTCACATAAGCCAAACAAACAATTAAAAGTCCAAGTCCCCGCCGAATAAAATGCAGGATGACCCAATTTTCAACGAAACCGAATTAAACGCAACCAAGACCCGACCAAATTCACTAAGGCCCCGCTGCAGAACGACCCAGGTTTACAGACACATGCCGAAAAGGCGACCAAATGACCACCCCGTGACCTTGTTTAAAACACCATGTACAGTGACCTAACGTCAATCACAGGTGGCAGTATCAGTGTTTGGAAAATAAAATCAAAATATATATATAAAAAAAAATCCGCCACTGAGCTAAGTATACTGTGAAGGAATGAAGCCAACAATATGTCTACGTCGAAAAATTGTGGAACATCGCTTCTAAAATAAGACTTGGTCCCAAACAATAATTACGATACTGTGAGTGGAGCGGGTAACCAGTGCGTAAATAAAATGGCATATAGAGGCTTTCTATCTTCATAGTATACTTGGTTCAGTGACGGATGTTTTTATTATTTTTTTATCTTATTTTCCAAACACTGATACTGCCACCTGTGTCGTTAATGCGACTAAAAGAGGCACAACTGCGACGTGATCTAATTTAATATACTGGACATGGGAGGGATGGGCGGGCAATAACATTTAATATTTCTAGATGCATATAGCTTCTATACTTGGCATCCAGCAAATAAGGGTACGTAACGCCAACAACATGATTGGTTGGCATGGGTCTGGACAAGAAGACTGGGTACACAAATGTTGTCACACTCATTATATGATAACGTGGTAGCACTTGAACGACGACTGCCAATGTCGAACCTTCAATAAAGCATTATCCAATATATTCTTGACATTTAATAGTAACATAATATCTAAAATGTCATCGGCCCTCGAAGCACAGCATGAATATTATATATTGTTTCTAACATAATACACTATAGACGCATTGGCTTTTTCGTATGTTACCATATTTTATAACAATTTGATAGAATTATATGCTTTTCTCACTCGTTAGTCGAGGCTTACATAAGGCTGCCTCGCATTAAGTTCTTCAGTATTATTGTGTAAATCTTGATAGAGTAACTAACTTCATCTATATTGCATGCGATGTATGACATACGACGTTAATATACAGGAACATACGTTCACAATATAGACATTTACCATTAGCTGTTTACAAAATTGGTTCGATTAATTGACAAAAACTTGGCGAGTGTTTATTGCATAAACATATACATGTATCACTAAATGCTATATAAGGATATACTCTTAATTTGTACTCACTGAACGTATTATAATAAGTCGAAGAGAACAATTTTCACGAACGAGATTATCGTGCATTCACCTTTCTTCGTGGATAGAATTATCATGATACGACATTTTTATAGTATTTGTATCATGCATTTACGAGGATCAGTCAAAAATAACTGAGGTTGCCAATCGACATATTACACTACGTTCACCTTCAGGTTTGGTAATATAGATTCCACTAAGGAACTATTTCTACTGCTAACCTCTAGCATTCCTATACATAACCTTATAATACGGAATAATATTCACACTTGTTTCATTAACCTTGTTGTGAATGGTAAATGTCATCATCGTAGAACAAGTTCAACATTTGGATCCTTTGGTGTCAAAAAGGTATGAAGAAATCAGAGCACAGAAATCATAAACACCCAAATACAACTACACAGAAATTCATGCCACACCCGAACCAAAGAAACCATTGAGAGTCCATGCCGAAAAATGCAGGATGACCCAATGTCACAAAGAAATTATAGCGGTTGTTGCATGAGACCGAATGAAACGCAGCAAAGACCCGACCAAGTTTCCCAAGGCCCCGATCTACGGTAACCCAACCGCATAAACCCGTGCCAAAATGGCGACTAATTGAGGTACAATCGTCCCGTGACCTTGCTTAAAACACAAAGGACAGTGACCGAACGTTAATGCGACCTAAAGAGGCACAACTACGACTTTGCGTATTTTAAGATAATGGGCAAGGTAGGAATGGGCGGGAAATAACATTACATAAGAAATAAATGTATGAAGCCAAAATTGTGATTGTTATACTAGTATACCATAGAGTCGTTCTTGTAAATGTTATAGTTATACTTGGGAAACTTTATTGTTTTGTTTAAAAAAAGAGCATCTAATTCTTCCATTGTGAAAGTAAAACAACCTTGACGTTCAATTTGAAGAATTTAAAGTAACATAATTATTGCAGTATATCCTCCCTCGGACAAGTGCATCAATGAGACTCACATAAACATTTATCATATTCGTACACTCTAGACTAGCGTGCAATCATCACCAGATGGTTGATAATTAAGTCACAAATCACAAAATACGGCCTACCATGAACGAATTATATTTTTTTTGCATGATTGCTTTGCTACATTTATTACTTAAAATAATCACCATTCAATGCATAATATACTTGACATATTTCGTTCGCAAAGTCCTTCACAATAACTCTGATTTCCACCTCACTAATGTGCGAACAAACGCTTAAATTTGTTTCATTGTGATACAGTTATGGATGTATTCATGCAGGTACAGCAGATTCCTAATGAGGTCGCGAAATCTTGTTACAAGAATAAGTGTTTATTTTTACACACAAAATGCCGTAAGGGAAGGCCGACAGAATGTAGAGAAATGTCGTTATCTGAAACGTTAGATGTGAACTGCGATGGCAACCGAATTGTCTACGCTTCAATGATTTCACTTATCTAATATGTTCGTGACTCGGGTGTCATTGGGAGTATTTTAATTGAATCTCTACGCTTACGGTTTGATATGAGAACTTGGTGTTAGATGGTCTCTACTTCGTCTATGAACGGTATACATGTACGGAAACATAAAATACGGCTTGCAATTGATAGCCGCCAGGACAAACATAAACGTTATGATTATGATTGCTATGATACTTTATGACTACGGGCTCCTCTGTAATAACTGTATATTACACACTTATGACAACTGTGTGTGTTAATCAAGACGATGACACTTCTTATCCCTCATAAAAGATTTACTTAATCCATTAAGAGCAGACGATAGTTATTTGCTGTTATGACATTATTTTATTACACGCAAGCGTTTTTCCTTTTTAGTAAAGATTGGTATGATTTTAAGATACAACTTTTACTTCCACATATACAATATATCTGAACACATTTATTATTTTTCCTTTTACAAAAAGTATTATGTATACAATAAACATTGATCGCTGTTGGAATGTCTGTTCCTATCTCCATGTTAGAATTCAGTGTTCCGAACAAAAGCCGGGTGAGAATAAAAGCACGTAATACCGACACCACTCCGGATCTAGACAAATGATCAATTTATGTATTTTGGGAATAAATATTTCATGTTTATTATATATCTAATGGCAAATAACAATCAAGATTTAAGTTTTATATAGCCAATGCTTATTTTATGACTTTTCGTAGACAGAACGTAATGATATGTGCAAATAATAACTAGTAATACTTGACATGTATATACGACGTGTTAGTTAATACTACGTCTGCGTCACACTCGTGCAATAACTTCTATACTCATTGCAGACGTGTTCTGTCTTCTTATGAATGTTCATATTAAATCTATGAATTTCCTGCGTCGTTAATATTTGTCTGTCTATAGAAGTGTACAAACCCAGCTGATATATATCCTCCTTTTTGTTGGAAGGCGTTAAATATAAATAATTGTGGAAGCCGGTCTTCGCACTATATACTTAGTACCCACCAAGTATATGAGATAGTCATCAATAAAACATATACATTATGATTTAACGTTGCTTTCTAGTTGATATCTCTCTAGATAGAAAAGGTTGCGATGGCTACTTACGAAACATAGATATTTGAAAAGAGTCTTTGCCAAAACTAATACATTACGGTTTAACGTTACTTTCTAGTTTGTACAGCACCGGAATTAAGATTCCGGAAGTGAAACACCGTACCGTCGTAAGTGACTGGGTGTATTTTTACAACCTCAACTTTGGAACACAAAGGCACAGGTGCTGAATTCATGAGCTATTTCGATCCTGTATGTTTCCATGTTTTAGCTACAATACATGTGATTTAAAGAAACATAGTCTTTCCGTAGGGATAAACATTAGGCACTAGATCAGATCAAAAGACATATCCAGATCAAGGCAAAACTGAACCTAATGCAAATCTATGCACTCTTGGAAAATTGGAGAAAGAAACTCATAGAGTTCCTAATTAAAATAAATAATTATTATGAGTAGTCGCATGTAATTTTTAAGAATAAAGAGAGCAGGATGGGGACCAATTTCCGAACGAGTTTTTATGTTCGAAACTTCTCTTAACGTTTCATCATAGCTACGGGGCTGGTAATTGGAAAAATCGTCCCTAATTCGATTAACTTCTGAAATATCCGCTTATGGTTATAGTGAAAATAAGTCGTTTTAACACCAACTGTAATCTTACTGATGTTTCCGGCATTTAATATAGTCATTGATTCTTTGTTCGTTAATTTATATCACATTCTATGGAACCTTAATCACAGGACCCTTTTTAATACGATGTAAAGGGACATTTAACTTCCAATTGATTGTTCGCAAGTGATCTCCTAATAAGGTAACTTTAAGAATCGCACTAGATGGCGCCACAAAATGACGCAGACGTTGCTATATAAAGAATATGTTCAGTCGCATTCGATCGTAATTTTCTTGTCTATTTAAGTGTGAATTCTATAAATACAAGCATGGTTTACTGACGAACAAATGCCGTTTGTAAACAATTTGACTGTGAATTGGAATGACAAACCGTATTTTTATTCTGAATACCTGACGACAAAGCAGTGTATGTCTGACGATTTTTTCACCGATTGCCTTTTTTAAAATATGATATTACTTATGCCTCTTTTTCTGGACTGTACTGGCTATCACGAATGTAGACGCAATATAATTGGCCTAAAGTTTAACGGAGATGGTCTTCAACGTCATAATTTCAATATTAAATCTTCACATCAAGATTCATGAACATGGACGCATGCGGAACATTGCCTAATTAGTATGCAATAAAAACAAAAAATTGTAAGTCGCCAACAGTAATAGTCCAAACATAACATTTCTTGGGATTTTTCATGTCGCTAATTTGACTGCTGGAAACTTTTTTTTTCGATAATTGTTCGAATCAATACAGGCCGTGCACATCGGCATTGACTTGTTTGTTTGTTTGTTTGGTGATAGTAAAACCTGACGATAAAATGTTTTCTGATATTTGATATGTGGGTGTCTTTGATCTCATTAGTTCAGGTGGTTCAAATAATCTGAAATCTATCAATACGTACAAATGCTCAGTGTTATATTTCTTAAAACACATGATGTATGAGTTGTGCATGACTAAAAATGGACATACTGTTGTAATAGCCAATAAATAAAGACCACTATAATAAGATGTCTTAAAACAGCTGACCATATGTCCGTGATGGTCAATGGATGTTAATGGTTCTACTGGGTGATATAAGTACCATCTGTTTTAGACAATTATCTCTACAATAGCAACACACTTCACGTGGTGCATGCCAATTATCGGCAATTAAAACGCGTTATTGCATGTATAGTGTGTATGTTAGTAATTTGGTAGTATTTTTATAATATTATGCCAAGAACATTTGGTCATCCTGTAAACTTTTCTCCGTCGTTGATGTTAGCATCAATAACATTTGTATCTAATCTAATTATCCGTTTTGCACATCTTACCACCATTTAGTCAAATTACAGTTAACCATCAATATGGACTAATAGTGAGACCAACCCGCGAGGCGCTTAAATAATGCCTTCATAATTATAATTCAATAGCAAGTTGTTAATACAATGCAGAACAGAGCAACAGGACCAGACTAGTTACATTGTGCTTTTGATGTTTAGGTATACTTATAATTGATGTACAAATAATTGTGTGTTGATTTTTGTTAAAATCTCTTTAATGTTTTACCTATATCAAAGGAATGTCATACCAAAACAACTCAAAAACTTGCTTGGAGCTTCTCTTCTCTGATACCCCGATGGTCATAAAAACCAATGAGTGATTGATATGATTTGTAGAATCACAATTGACCTAAAATAAGGATAAGTACAACCGGTGCAAGCAATTTGCTGACTTGCAAACTACTTGACTGTTCGTACAGTTACAAACCTATACAATTTATACAACAAAGTAGATACTGAATTTGTTTGACCCTCGACGCTACGATGTTTGATAAATACCACAGATATAAAATATTTCGAACTATTTACGTAATTATTTCAAAGTAGCATTTAGATAATTTAGTTTCCGAGTGGTTGTGCATGGATCAAATCTTGATGTATGTTTCCAGTGATTGACGTCTCGGTTTGAGGTTCGCAAATCCTGAATATTTGCTCGACAGATACGTGGCTCATCTCTGAGGCACAGACATTATCCACGAAGCATCGGAATTACCAAACATATACGGGAATTGCGTAAGTGATGATTTGTAGGGGAATAATTATAATCCAGTCTTAACAGTCTCAGCCAAATTTCTTTTCTCAACAACTTTGCGCTACTTGACAATTTCTTCTCAATCTTCGTATATTTGATTTACGCACAAGTCTGATATGCACTGATTGGACCCTTTTAGATAACGGTGTGTAAATCAGGGGAAAGTTATCGCAGAAAAACGGATAATTGCTCATTTCCCGAAAGTTTATATCTCAGTGGTTGATTCGATCTATCTCCTCGTTCCTGAGTATGGAAACTAAGGTGGAAACTATTGCCCTTACCTTATATGTCTATCAGGGAAGACTGATGTCGTCACGTAATTGTGTGTGTATTTATATAAAGACAATTTATACTTTCAACAAGCACGATGGGTATAGGTTTTACGGCTCTACGAGCTATATAAATGAAGAACACTGATTAGATTTTTATTTTTCAATACACAATATAAGTTTAAAAACACATTAGTGCAATTAATTAACTGCAAAAATCCTTCAAGACATTATTATCTATCGAATTGCCGAGCCTCGCGTATGCGCAATGCCCCCTGGGTCATGTTGAGATTCCGTTACTTTCAGTATGGATTTCTTAGAAAGGGTGTAATCGACAATGTGTAACCATATTGAGTAAGCCGGTTTGTCGATGATTCAATAATAATGGTAATGCTTCGTGAATACGCAATCAAATACTAGTATTAAAACACCACCAGCACATGCAAACTATGTTCAAATATTTCGGCTCCTTCGGTCATTTTTGTATCACAATAGATATTTACCACAAAAGGAAATAGTCGAGATTTCTCGATTGGATGTTCGAGGTCTCAAACCAATGCACGAACAGAAACTAAATACATGTACACATGAAATACGACTTATTTCGTAGCAGTAAATCTCAAATCAAACTCATTAATTTAAGTAAGCATAGGTTCATCGTGAGCGTAGGTTCTTCTTATATTTATTATAGCAAAAGTGTAACTCTAACCAAACTAGTGTAATTGTTAATTATTCAAAAGATGCAATCACACTTTATGATGTCCTGTTCGGCGAACAAAAATAAGCTAAGCCCGATATACGCATCTATGAAAGTTTAAGCTCTTGTGAACCATTTTGTCTTATGTCGATTAAGAATAGGTTCACGTGAAATGCTTTTGGAGATCGTATGGTGTATCAGAAACATGCCAACTACTATTTTGGTAGCACTTGCAGATATAACTCAGTTATTTCATTTAACACCTACGAGATTTTTCGTTGTACAAATATACAAGTTCCAGTAACAGAGTGAGGAGATACAACTGAAGTACGTAAACTTCATGTAAATATATCCAAATAGCGTGAGACAATAGCACGGATTTATATATTAAGTGACACCTTCGGACATACCTTAGTGCCAAACCTGTCTGGGCCGGAATAGAACATTACAGTCTTGTCTGACATTATAAAGCAGACCGTTATGACGACATGGGTGGCAAAATCTTCACGCTACTTCTGATAAATGTATCCACTCTCTTAGATATACATACAATAACTCAATAAAACAATATGGTGGTGAAATCAGTTCCTCATAATCTGGGAAAAAATAAGAAAAACATGAATCGATAATACTACATTGGATGTAGTGAAAAACTGTCAGGATCAGTGCTTGTAATTGGTGTTACGGAAAAACTGTTGTTAGCAATTTTTTCCAAGCCATCAAATATCTGGATTTTAGGGAATTGTGCATTATTGCACTTAAATCTTGATTGTTCTGTAATCTCATTTTGAACTTCCAAAGTCCATGATTTTTATAATCAATTCTAAGAAATGGGAAACATCGCGATAAGTATATTCCATCCTTCATAAGCCAATTCGATCACTTTACCTTTACGTGAATCCCCAGTGATTATAATGTGAGTAATGAATAAAAATGTCTGGAAAATGTTAGATTATATTAACTCAAATGGAGATGATTGTTCTTTGATGACTGAAATTTTGTGGGAAGCGGTGGCCTAGAGGTAGGGCTCACCTTCTAACCACATCAATACGAACAAGTTCCAGAGTGTCACAGAGCCTTAAACACCTGCTACCTAGGTGGTGCCTTGTAATTAGAGGTGTACGTATTATACACGTATTTAAAGTGCAGTCACAACTGTATAATGGTAGTACGAGTGCGTTTTAAATAACTGAATAAACAACGGTACAAGACCTTTTAGATTTATACTTTGGAAACAGATCGAACTAGTCAAATAAAAGAATAGCCTACTACACGTGTAATTAAATAAATGTCTAATAAGTAAAACTCCATATAAGAAGTCTGCTTAACTTGTACAATCTTCATTAAGTCCAAATGATGGGAAATTCAAGAGAAAAAGAACAACATTGTAAACACATTTATAGAAAATATTATTTATGGCTCATTATTGTAATGGTCTCATATCAGAATACCCCTCATGGGATATTTAGTGGATAATTTCTTTCCTTAGAGGGAATCAAATGATTAAACAGAAAACAACTTAAAAGGACTTGTGCACATTCCGAAAGAGGAGGGGCCATATTGGATATAAGTCACGTGACCTCCATTGGAGACGTTCAGAGGAAATATGTCGACTTGCAGAGCAGAGTTTCGCTGTTCTACAAATGATGCAGCTTAATAAATCAGTAAAAAAGAAAACAATGCTTAGAGTAATTGCTTGGAAGTTGGATCCTTTTATTCGTATGATGGAGCATTGGCGTTGTTTTAAGCAAATTTGTCCCGCCAATTTTATTTTCAAACATATTAATAAGTAAATCTTATCGGAAAATTGGCAAAACATATTTGTTCTGCTGTTCTTCTTCAGCTCAAACTCCTTCAATCTAATAGAACGTCTTATCTATTTTCAATAAAACATCACATCTTTGGTTTGCACTCCGGTTTCAAGGCATTCAGTGTGCTTCAAAATTTTATATTTATGGGTCAGTGCCAGTTGTGTGACGGCTGCCAAATGTTGTATGGTGGTTTGCATTTTGGAGTAAACTCGATGGAAACTAAGAAACAAAGCAAACTGTATGTTTATATGTTCAAAAGGCAATACGTGTATTTCCATTCATATTTATAATCGATACATTGTATGTACCGCTGAAAAGTTAGACAGCATTTCTCGTTCTCGCCCAGATCGCCGTCTAATGACTTTTTAAAAATACCATGTTGTAGGTGTCTCCTCTTCAGTGCTGTATTTACCGTCATCGAATGTGTTTCGTTATTCGGTATTAGAATCAACACCTACGCCTTAAGTCATTACACATCAATTGCCTAGAGTTTTACACAAAAAAAATCAATAATTCAATTTCAATATTACAATCTCCAATCTTCACATCATGATTCTTGAACATAGACGCATGCGGAACATTGCCGAATTAGTATGCATTAAAAACAAACATTTGTAAGTCGCCAATAGCAATAGCTCGAACTTAATATTTCCGTTTTTCATGTTGCTGATTAAATGAACTGCTCTTTTCTGGTATTCTTCAGATCAATGCAGATCAGGCACATGGTCGGACCGTTCAGTGTTATACATGTTTCAATGATTGTAAAACCTGTATCAGATAAGTTAAATTAGTTAAGTGAGTGAGAAGGCATGTACAGACAATATATTATATTCTCTTCGATGTTTAAGTGTCAATATAAAAACGTTGTGATCGACACAAATATCTAATAATAAATAATAAAATAGATCATGTCGCATGTAGCTCGATAACGCGGCACGGGGCACAGAACTTACAGCAGAGTTGGATGATCATGATGTAGTGACATTGCTGTTTCAACTCTGAAAACCACAAATGGCCATTAGGTGAACGCGTGACACAGAAAATGGCAAAGGTATTCCGATTACCAATTTTCTCCTGTTTTCATTATACATGCCAATCTCACATCCGCCGACTGTCTAATATGTCGGAACTATTTTCCTTTTTCTGATAAAATTGTCATATCCTGCGGTAATTGTATAATAGAAAGTCCGCGGCGAAACAAAATCAAATATAGAAATGACATTTTCGTCATTAATTGAATGCTTAGAAACTGTGATGACAATGATATTTGAGAATTATATTCGTAAATACATCACCAAAACGATATTTTGACAGATTTTTAATAACTTTAGCATTCTAGTTCATTTACTTTTCGGCTGTTATTTTCTTAGTGCGGATAATTCAGTAAAACTTTTGACAGTTTCTCATGTGAGTGGAAAACGGGATCTTCTCATGCCCGCACATAATCTAAAAACGTCTGTTTTTTTGTATTTAAAATTGAGTTCTGTGAATTTGTAGTTAATATCAGCGTTTGATTACAAAAGACAAGCGTTTTTACGCTCAGATTAGTTCCATTGATACCATGGGAACGATTTACAAAAGTTATTTCCACTTTTATTTCTGTATCCCAACTCAACTATCCAATAACCCTATCATGCTTTCATTATATCTTCTGTATTTCATCAAGGGACACATACCGTCTGTTATTTAATCATGCAGTTAAAGATCTAGCGAATACCGGCTAATAGTATGTCATCTTAACGATACTACCATACAATAAACATTAACTGAATAGTAAATGACAGAGTATCAGTTTCCATTGCAGAAATATCGAAATTGATATCCTGGGTTTCGGGTTGTATCGCATTAATGTGAGCTATTGAAATTTATATAGAAAGGATGAATCTAATATTGTTATTTTGGTAAAATAAACTCGCCATTGTACAGATATTATTATCTTACGGGAGTTAAAATATGTTACAAATGATGGGTTAATGATATCAAGAAGGCATACTCATCATCATCTGGTCTCCATTGATACTAAACATTTTAGAAAAAAACTTCATTTCCAGCAGTGAAATTAGCAAAACGAAAAGAAACAGAAATGTTATATTTGAAATCATGATTGCTTTTGGCGACTTACAAATGTTTGTTTTTAATGCATACTAATTAGACAATGTTCCGCATTCGTCCATGTTCATGAATCCTGATGTAACGATTTAATATTGAACTTGTAACATTGTTAAAACATCGTTAAACTCAAGGCCAAATATCACAGCGTATAAACAAAATCTATCTATGACTTATTGGATTACTTCAAATTTCAACTTGTATCATTTACTGCTATTGAAAGCATATGTAAAATCTGATCATTGTACTTCTTATTGCCGTACTCTATAATTCAACGTGTACTCATCATTGCAATTGCCGGTAATCGGATCGTTAATTCACAGTGAAGATACTGTGTCGATGTTGATTCTAAGACTTGGAAAAAAGTTCGTAGATAGTCAATTAAGTCCAGAAATAAGAGGCTGAAACATAATAATATTATTAAAAAGGCAAAATGGCTGGCGAGGACGAAAACCAATCGCCAGACATAATCTGTTTTGGCGCCTGGTATTAAGAATACATATACGGTTTACTTTAAGTCATTCCATTTAACAGCCAAATGTTTACAAATGGCATTTGTTCGTCAGTAAACCACCATGCTTATATTTATATAATTCACACTTAAATAGACAAGAAAATTACGATCGAATGCGACTGAAAAGATTTTTTAAATAGTAATGTCTGTGTCATTTTGTGGCGCCCCCTGATGAGATTCTTGAAGTCACCTTATTTGGGAAAGCACTAGAGAACAATTTATTTGAAGTTAAACGCCCCTTTATATTGTACAAATAGTTGCCTGGGATAAGGTTTCCATAGAATGTGATAATAATTAACGAACAAGGAATTAATGAAAATATTAAATGCCGGAATCATCTGTAAGATTACAGTTGGTGTGAAAACGAGGTTGTTAAAGTCTATACTCATCAATAGGGATTTTCAGAACAACTTATTTCCATTGCAACCTTAGGCGGTAATTTTAAAAGTTAACATAATTAAGGACGATTTTCTCGAATTACCAGCCCCGTAGCTATGGTGAGACGTTAAGAGTTATTTTCCAATCCTGTTCCCTTTATTCTTACTAATTGCAAATTGCACACGACTACGTATGATAATGAATGTTAGTGTGAACGTGACATATGAGTTTAATGTTCCAAAAAGAAGGACACATTATGCAATTAGCAATAGTAACGGTACTACAGTATAATCAGCTTACTACAGTGGGTGTGGTCGAATCCGGATCGAATCGCGCATTTTCTTTACTTGGTACATACTGGTTAAACAAACAATTTCCAGAATTAGGTCATATGGTAGAAAGATACACTTCGACTACGTGTCAATCATGGCATAGAACGAATTTATAAAATAACATTTTAGCTTTACCTCGATCAGCGGTTAATATGTATTTTGAGTTGATCCTTATTGGTCCCTACAGAAAGGTAAAGTTTCTTTAAATTATATGTATTGTAGCTTCAATGAGAGAATCCAGGATTAAAATGGCTCAGGAAATTCAGCATAGGTACTTTCGTTAGTTTCCAAAATTTTGGTTGTAGAATAAATATCCAGTCACTTACCACGGTACTGTATTTATCTCACTAACAAAAGTAAATGTAAGGTTATGTTTAAGCCAGTAAGCAACGGAAACCATAATGTATTTATTTTATTGTAGAATATCTCGTATATTGGATGGGTATATAGTGCAAAGATCGGCTTCCACAAATATTTATATTTTGCGCCTCCTCGTAAAAGAATCATAAAATATCAGCTTGATTCATACAATTCCATAGACAGACACGTATTAACGACGGAAGACATTTATGGATTTAATATGAACATTCGCAAGAAGACAGAAAGTGTCTGTAATTAATATAGAATGTTATTGCACGAGTGGGACGCAGACGTAGTATTAACATAACACGTGGAATATGTGTCAAGTATTACTTGTTATTATTTGCACAAACTATTATCTTCTGTCTACGAAAAGTCATAAAATAAGCAATGATTGTATAAAGCCTAAATCTTGATCGTTATTTACCTATAGACATGAAATAAACATGAACTATTTGTTGGCAATTGCATCAATTGATCATTTGTCTACATCCGGTGTGGTATCGGTTCTACGTGTTTTTATTCTCACCCGGCTTTTGTTCGGAACACTGAATTCTAACATGTAGATGGGAACAGACATTCCAACAGTGATCAATGTTTATTGTACACTCTTTAAATGTTATAAGTACACCAACAGTACATAACGTTACGTGCAAATAGTCGGTCGGTCGATAATGCTGAATGGTTTTCCAACAATAACTCCAAAACAGGTCGACCTTGGATTCTAAAATTTCAAGTGTAGTTTATTCGTCCTCCACAAATGACCCGACTCAATTTCAAGGTCATTTGGATCGAAGGTCAAACTTACCATGACCTTTGAATACACAACAATCACTGGTACATACATAATACTTTTATGAAAGGAAAAATAATAAATGTGTTCATATATATTGAAGCGTAGAAAATTATATTGTCATCATATTCACATATAGCATTCTAGATAACGACATTTCTCTACAATATGTCAGCATTTCCTAACGGCATTTTGTGTGCAAAAATAAACACTAAGATTTCGCGACCTCATTAGGGACCCACTGCGTGTGCAGGAATACGTTCATAAGTGTATCTCAATGAAACAAATTTAAGCGTTTGTTCACACATTTGTGATGGGAAAATCAGAATAATTGTGAATGACATTCTGAACAAAAGAGGTCAAGACTATGCTTTAAATTGTGATTACTTGGAGTACTTAATGTATCGCAGTAATATGGAGAAATACGAATGAAACTAGGTTAATGTAGATTTGTTGTTCGAGGAGTTATTAGTCTAGACTGTGCGGATATGACAAGTGCTCGTTCGTATCAGTCTCATGGATGTATATTTTACTTGTCTGATATCATATCGGACAAGGTGGTTATACTTACATCGTATACTAATGTATGCAGTCTATGAAGTTTGGCTGAATTCCAGTCTCAAACCTCAAAACGAATGAAGTTTTGTGACAATATAATTAACAGTTTACCAAGTACAAATAATACAATTGCATGCACAACTTTGACACTTAAGGGCCCCAATGTTGAACTTGTTCAAAGGTGATTAACATTTATCCACCTCAGGGTTAATAAAACAAATGTGAATACAATTTTGTATTATAAGGTTACTTATAAGAAAACTCGGGGTTTGTACTTAGAAAAGTTCTTTATTGAAATATATATTATCAAGCATAAAGGAGAACGTAGTTTAATATGTCGATTGGCAACTCTCGGTTAATTTTGACTGACCCGCGTTAGTGCATAATAATAATACTTACCAAGAAGACAGTTGAATGTTGCCGATATTTTCTATTTTCTCTTCGTCATTAATTAATACGTTCAGAGAGTAAAAACTAAGATAATATTCTTATATATCATTCGTGATACAAATCTTTATGTTTGTGCCATAAGCACTCGACAAAGTTTTTGTCGATTAAACTTAGCTATTCTTACAGCTAATGGTAAATGTCTATATGGTGAACTTATGTTCCTGTATATTAACGCCGTATGTCATACATCGCATGCAATATAGATGAAGTTAGTTACTTTATTAAGATGTACACGATAATACTAAACAGTTTAAGGTGAAACAGCCGTACGTTAGTCTCGATTAACGCGAGAAAACCATATCAGTCTATCAAATTGTTTAACAGTATGGTAACAAACGAAAAACCCATAATGTCTAAAGTGTATAATGTTAGAAACAATATGTTATATTCATGCTGTGCTTCGAGGTTCGATGACATATTAGATTTTATTTTTCTATCTAATACCAAGACTATTTAAAGGAATGCTATATTGAAGGTTCAAACCGGACATTCGTCGTGCAACTGCAAATACGATATATGATAAATAAAAACAATAGCGCCTTCAGTATAAACGCACCGAATAAAGTTAGTTTCATGGCCTTGCTTCCTGTTAACTCTCTAGTTATAGGTACTACATAATAGTTAAATGTGACGTGCTAAATGACACACACTGTCGATGCACAATAAAGTTACTGCCATTAACTCTGATCACGAAGAAAATGAACCGTGTGCAGAATGTGCATAAAATGTGGCAATAAAGTCTAAGTAAATTTATATGGTGACCCTACAACATCGTCATAAAATCATTGATCACGTCTGCACCAACCATGTAAATGAACAATTTCCTTAATTGAAGAAACGTGGCATCTAAATTATCCCGTAATAGAAATTCAATGTCACACTTGGTTTTCAATTAGACCTTATAGTCCTTAATGGACGTCCTATCGTCTTTAATATTCCCATTAACTGGTTGTTCAGGTTTCACACCCAATGCCAACCGACCCTCCATTGTGATCAACGGGACGTTTGCAGGGTTAAGTACTTAGTAATGTGTGTGGTCACGCTGTGATTATGTTATCATTGCTATAGAATACTGTACAGAAGGAATTGCAGAAAATGATATATTATACAATTAAGAAAATTGTATTTAATGATTCGACCAACCCACCATAGTTATCAACAGTACGTTTGCAATGCTCAGCATGAATTGAATGATAATTAGAAGCAATTGCCTGATTTTAATTGAGAGTTTCATGCAATGATAGAAAAGTGTCATTCAGTGGCCAAGCTATTCCCTTTATAGGACAAGACTGACTAGTTAACTTAATAAATTGTAAAGGAAATATGTAATTCCATGAATGATAATGCATTTAACTTCGTTATGGCATCGTGGCATTTAGCAAGTTTAAGTTGTATGAGATAAAATGCAACTCTTTTGTACATGATAATTGTTAGATGCATTATTATCACACTGTTCACTACACATTCCCTTAGAGGTTACCTCCCTTTGTCGTTATATTTATTAAACATAGGGCAGATTGGAGGTGGAGGTTATTACCATATATGTTTTATAAATAGGTTGCATCCTCCAGTGGGAGGGTATGATATGAACATTGTTGCTTTCGTTGAAATATATAGTTTTGCTAAATAGTGTATATGCCACACTAGCATACAATGTATGAGCCTTTTTTTCAAACACCACACTTGTTTAAAAACTTGAAATATGTTTTCGTATCGTAGTTGATTAATGAATTATATGTATGTCTTGTGACTTCAGATTCAATAAACATCTTCTATCTGTTTTACGTTTTATGTGCTGCTAGATACGAGCAACAAATTTTCCTTTGTCATTATAAAAATGACAGGTGTAAGTACGACTGAACACTCTTCAGAAGTATGGCTTAAGTAAACATCCATCATAACAATGGTAATAATGGTGATACTAATTGCAATTGTATATTTGCAAACAAGTCGATTATGCTGTATATCCAAATATGAAATTGGGGTCATAGAGGTCCAAGAGCCATTAGACATTCAGTGATCTTATACGAGCATATCGTACTATACAAATCCACTATTTAATTTTTCGTCGATATGTAATGCTAATATACCGATATTCTTGACAATATTTGACATCATGTCACAATTATTTCTATTTATATGAGTTATCTATGAAAATTGTAATGTTTTTGCTGAGGTTCTGGGATCATCAGCATGTATGTATTTGTACATGTAAATAAATCAAAGCCAAGACAACGTGCCAAGAGGTACAAACTGACATTATAATTACATTTTCTATCAAAATATACGCAGTAATAAGAACACCTCGAAGCTATCTCAAGTCACCAACTATTCTAATAAGTATTCATAAGTTAAAGCTTGATGCATTAATTCAAATTATTTTCCCGACCCCGTTCATAGACGGTATGGCACCTTTACGAACTTTAGCCATCGATTTCTCGTCAAATACCGCACATGTCCAGGGGCATGCAAACGTAAACGCATGCAAATCAAATTTTCTTAGCAAGTCATTTTAATTTAGTCAGTGGTCAATCAGGGTCTTGTGATTGCAATGGTTTCCGGTATTGAGTTTCCACAGGACGCAAATTGATTTTGCAGATTTGCTTTGACAATTTGACGCGTAATTGGGAAATTAGGGCACGCGCTAGACAGGAGAAAGGACTTAAAGCGGTGAAAATATTACGATGACCGATTTCTGTGATGAATAATACCTCAACTTGATCCCGTTTGATAATGGTGTATTTATAGTATATGCATCTGATCTACAACACAAGTAGACCTGGTAAGACTATAAATAGTTCTACATTTGGAATTGATAAAACAGATTCGTACTTAAAACATGAGTTGTTTATGATTTGCAAATCTGACGGACTGATTACGAACCGCTTGGTCATTGCAACTTTTTATACGAGCAAGATACTAGTATATGAAATATATCATTTTGTATGTTTGTACACTCTTTCTGCATTGGCAAGTTGTGTCTTTGGACTTTTGACTACTGTGTATGATCTCCGAACTCTAATTAATAATCAATATATTTTACCAGCTTGCAGGTACGTTTGTACTGATGAAAATTCAATCCATAAGCTCATTTAAGAATCATTTCGGTAAACCAAAAATGTTTTTATAACAATTCTTTAAATAGTTTTCACCCATTCACGCTTTTACGACTATCTTTATGGAAACACGTAATAAAAAGTTTAGTATACATTTTTTTAAATAATTGTTTGTTATGAATAAGTTTATGCCATTTCGAAATATATACGGAACACAGACCTCCAGATGTCTATAATATATCATCTAGTCCAATGGATGTATCGTCTTCCGTTAAATAACAATATGACATTACAGTAACCCTATCAAAGATACCTATCAAAATGTCAAATATTGTTTGACGTCTATTTCATAATCTTTAAACATGCATCAGTAATATATTATGCCACTGCGACTGGATGGAACCTCAAGTGTAGAATAATACCAATATCAATCCTTTAACTTCACAATATATCATTCACAAGTTCCTCTAATTATAGACTATTTGTGTGTGGTCTAATCCAGTGGAACCAAGCTGGAAGCTAACTGGACCGATTGTTCAAGACCATGTCGTTGTATGTTTGTCATTTTGTGGAATACAGATTGAAGAAACAAATTTGAGGAATGCAGTCTGGCTTCAGTTATAAAATTCACTAATAGTTTAATTGCCTCGCTGGTATATTCGGATTAGAACCAGTATAATGAACGGCGACATCTCCTTAAAATTGCAATGTATACATGTTTTGTATATGCATTAGATGACTGGATAATTAACCAGTTAAATATGACCACATACAACACAACAGGTTACAGATTAGGTATACTTGTAACGATAATACAAATGGTCCTATGTCCTATAAGCTATGTTTCAATCTAATACATTGCTGATTGTCTGTCACAACTTTTTTTTCAATATTAGATCTAGAGGCGTTTCGCATGATAATAGTTACAGACCGTTCGTTACACGGACCCTCGTAAGAACAATTACAGCGTGATTTTTAGTCCATGACAAACATTGTCTTGAATTTGAGTTATTATTTCCTGTATTTTCCGAAACCAGTATGCTGCCATTGTCTCTGATTCCGAAGTTTTATATTTGAACAAATACAGACAAATTTCTCTTTAAGATCATAGAAACATATTTGAAAAGTCATCCTCGCGCTAACTTCATCAATCACAGCGAAATAACGGATGTCGTCTGCTTGGAACTCTTCTAAACCCGTCGCCATGTTATTTGCTCGAACGTTCTTCATCCTGACAATTCATTGAATGATGTAAATATTCAGGGTAAAGGTTTGGTTTAATTTTATGCCGAACTTGCATTTTCGTAATTTGTCGATGTTTGTCTGAGTAAGATATGTCGAATCGACACATGACAAAATGAAATAAAGTTAAGAAACAACACGAACATCTAGCCAATGGAAACCATAAAAATGAATTGTTATCGTCGCGCAAAGACACATTACCCTGTTTGCTTTGTCATTCTAGGGGTATATTTCCCCCAGACTATATAAAATAACTATATCAAATATCAATTCATCGCCAATTTAATGACAAAATATCTACTATATATTAAAGATTGGTTGTCATGCAACAAGGCAATTTCCATGCTTATATGTCTATTTTAGCTCACAAAGAACGGAATAGGTCAAGTATTTAAAAGTTTTCTATTTTCTCTCATGCGTTACGCGGACAGTAGCTTTTGTCAGTCAAGGACTACATTATATTCTATTACACCATATTATATCACCTCAATACGACTCCACTTAACAACACCGACAACTTTAACTTCATGATTTCATACAGCAACAGTTATTTTAGAACCAACAGCAACAACTACAGTATCGTCATCAACATAGTAAAACTTCATCAGCATCTGCAGACGTTACATAGGTAGCAACAACTACAGTAACAGCATCATTGACTTATTTCACAACAACATTGGCACTATCAACAGCACTAAAAGTTACATAGGTAGCAACAACAACGATAACAGTAATAATATTGTACCCATCCATCGATATTATCAATGAATTGTATGGTCGACATAATATGATATTCGCTTAATACTAGTATAAAACAGCACCCCCAGTTACAGACGATGTTTTAGTTTTTGATTCTATGCAGACCTATAAAGACAATCGTAAATGGGTTGTTGTTAAAATGAATATAACTTAGGTGGGATTAATTGTTTTATAAAACAAACAACATACAAAAATCAAATTTACCATTTCTGGATATTTGGGGCCAATCAGAAAACCCAAATGACAAGCGTGCTATCTACTACTACAGTTCGTGAACATTCGGACACAAAAACTCACATTTTGAAATTGCTCATGGCTATTTATGGAATATTTGGATTATGTAGCGTGTAAAACGGGGCATGGGACATGGAGCAAAGTGTGATTTTATTGTCTAGTAATATTGATGTTTCAAATCCGAAAATGACAAATGACCATTAGATGGACGCGTGGCTGAGACAATTACAAGGGTTAGCAATTTTCTCCTGTTTTCATTTAATATGCCAATCGCACATCCACCGACCGTCTCATATTTCGGAACTATTTTCCTTTCTCTGATCAAAATGACATATCCTGCGGTAATTGTATAATAGAAAATCCACGGCGAAACAAAATCAAATATAAAAAACAAATTTACGTCATTATTCGGATGCGTAGAATCAGTGATATCAGCGATATTTGAGAATTATATTCGTAAATGAATCGCCAAAAGTCTATTTTGACAGGCTTTTAATAACTTTAGAATTTTAGATCATAACTATTCGGCTCGAATTTTCTTAGTGTGGATAATTTAGTAAAAGTTCTGACAGTGTCATATGAGTGGAAAACACAAGTTCTCAGGCCCGCACATAATCTGTTATTTTGTATTTAAAATTGAGTTCGATGAAATTTGTAGTCAATATCTGAGTTGGATTACAAAAGACAAGCGTTTTTACACTGAGATTGAGTTCCATTGATACCATGGGAACGATCAACAAAAGTTATGTCCTCTTTTATTTGTGCATCCCTACTCAACTATCCCATATCCCTTTCATGTCCTCATTATATCTTCTATATTTTCATCAAGGGACACATACCGTCTGTTATCTAATCTTGTAGTTAAAGAACTAGCGAATGCCAGCTAATAGTACACTCAACCGCTTTAAAAGCGCACCACTATTGAAAATAATCAAAATTTGTCAAAAATCATTTTTTGCTAAAATTAATAGTTTGCAGGGTTTGTTCAGTTCATAAGCTTGACCTAATTAAAGAAAACGATTTTGTTTTCATTCGGAATACCTCGTCCAAATAACTTTTTTTATTTCGCATGTTTTGCACGTGCAGCTCGATCGCGTCGACCAATGTGGTCAATATTGACTTTAAACTGTACGCTGTTGGTTTACACATTGAAAAAAACAGCAGAAACAGTATTTTCTAATGGGGTTTTTATACTGCGAATATCTCGAATATTTGTTCGGATGATTATGCCTTCGCTTCCAACTGAAAAGATCATCGGTTCCTTAGCATGGCGGTTCAGCTGCCTCCACAGAACGATTGTGCGCTGAGAACATCCATTCCTAGCGAATGACATAGTCAAAGACCGACCTGAATGAAACAAGTTAAAGGTATTGACCCGAGCTATGAGGAAATATGACGCAGGTTGTGTTACTGTAATTGGTTCCGCATGGCTGCACATCGTGTCAAAAGAATGTCGGGTGTCAATAAACAAGCCAAAAGTACATTATTGCATTTTCATAATTATTCTTTTTCATAATTGTCAATAAAAAGGAAAATCTTTTTAGTACACTTTTTTAACGAGTTTTCTCCCGTTTAGAGCCGAATGTCCCAACTTTTTTGTCATCAAGCTCCTTCATAGTGTTGATTTAAGGTGCCATATAAGCACCACGAGAAATATCCTGACAGTCTGATGCTCATAACCAAGCTTTTAAGTGTAAATAAGGCTAGAATCCATCTAAGGTTCACATAATACGCATATCTGGACGGCACTAGGTCGTATGGTATTAGCCAGACAACCAAAGCCACATAACATTTATAATTAAAGTTAAGCTTTGCTTGGATGGTTAGAAACATCACGTCAAACATAGTTCTACCCTATTACGTAATTAATTCTATTCTTTAGGACGAGAAACCACGTACATGCATCAATGTAGCGGGCTCTTATAATTGCTTTTGAAATTGTGACTTTCACTCTCATTGGTCACTGTGTTATCTTTATCATAATTTATTTTAAACTCGTAATAATGGCAGGAAAAGCACACAACTCGTTGTGTATAGACTGAAGATTATTAATCCGAAAATAAATAACCATAGATTGACGTTTTCATCACTAAACCGATATTTCATATGTGGTGCGTTTTTAAAGCGGTTGAGTGTACGTCATCTTTACGATACTACCATACAATAAGCATAAACTGAATGGTAAATGACAGAGTATCATTTTTCATTGCACAAATATCGAAATTGATATCGTGAGTTTCGGGTAGTATCGTATTAATGTGAACTATATCAATTTACATAAAAAGGATGAATTTGATATTGTTATTTTAGTTAAATAAACTCGCCATTGTATAGATATTATCATTCTTACAGGAGTTTAAATATGTTACAAATGATGGTTTGATGATATCATGAAGGCATATTTCATCATCATCTGGTCATCTTGGAAGGGGTCGAGTATTCATTATTTCTCAGGAATGGACAGATACGCGGATTTTCTCTGACTTAAAATACACCAATACTGTCAATAATGTAAATTTGATTTTCTGATAAGATGCTGTAAATGTCAAAATTGAAAGAAACTGCATTTTTCCAAAAAAATCTCCCCTGACGTACCGCTTATAAATAGAAGATTAAAAATATTTACATGACTGAGCGAGACTTTGTTTCAGTCAGAGGATATATTTCCGTGCATAAACTATACATGGATATTTATAATTGATATGCAACGTGATGGACATAACTACAATGTTTTTAACATGTTGTTTTTAAAGCATAGCTCTGTATTTGCGCAGTATTAATTAATGTACTCAAAAATTGGTATATACAGTATACTTGTGAGGGCAGTGTCTATTCCTAGGCTGCCACGCCCGAAAAAGAGAAAAGGTCTCCCCGTGAGACTCGAATGTTTCATGAGGTAGTCCAATAATCAGGAGAAGTAAATGTCAAAGGGTGATTTAGCGACTGAACAGCTGAAAACAGCCCTCGTAAATTGCGAACTTAACTTTTTTCTTACACTCCAAAATTCATACAAACTTTGCCTGTTCTTTAATTCAAACTTAAGAGCCCAATCGACACATGTCTTCCTGGATTATAAGCCTTGTATGATCAAAACAATTAGAAATTAGCTTTGTACGTACTATTATATTCAAACAGTTTTCATCTGATCATCTCAAAACCTAAGTTGCAATGTTTATTGACATTTTAATGTAGGCCAAGGTCGATTATTTCTTTTTTAGTATCATGCTGAAGACGGGCGTCATGATTTAGTGAGAATGTTGGCCCTTTTGCATGTATAAAAGCTGTAATTGGAACTTATTGAATGGTCATGCTCACGCGAAAGTGCAATTGCAAATTATTAACGGTATTAAATATCATATCACTTAATAGCTGAAATTATATTAATGTTAAAAGAACTTTAGTAACAGTGGGTTGATTTCATTTTCTAGTTTCGTTGTGGTTTGAGTATTTTTATCATTTTTTTTGTTTTCTTTTTTCTGTGTTCGGCTCTTTCAGTTTCAGCCGCTGTTCCTGCAAATTGTAAATTGCCCTTTTTGTGAACACATACATTTTGTAATGCACCAGTCAGTTGCAGCCAAGGCCCCAACCACCGCGTATGGCTGTGGTGTTTTATCCTCCAGCTTCCCCCGCACGGCCGGGAAAATGTTAGGATTATTTTCACCGAACCAATACCTTTGGGACAATGTAACCCAAAAGTAAATTTCCCGACCCATCTATTTGGGATGGCGGGCAATGAATGCAACTCACTGGTGTATAAATATACATTATTTACACTAATTCTCCATAACCGGTTTACACGTTTAATAAAAATAAACTCTCCATTTTTTGTTAACACTACATATGTGTGTAATGTTTTTCAGGCATAGAGAGTTTTCTTAACAATAACTCTCCAATATGTCGTGTAATGTAATGTGTATACGAAATAATGGAGAGTTATTTTTAAGACAACTCTCCATTCCTGAAAAATAATGGAGAGTTTATGAATGTGTTAATCCCCTGGGTGTATTTTAAGGTACTATATTTATCACACTAACAAAAGTAAATGTAATGATATGTTTAAGCAAGTAAGCAACGTAAAACCATATATCATCTCGTATATTGGATGGGTATATAGTGCAAAGATCTACTTCAACAAATATTTATATTTTCGCCTCCTCGTAAAAGAATAAAATATCAGCTAGATTCATTCAATTCCATAGACAGACACATATTAACGACGGAAGAAATTTATGGATTTAATATGAACATTCATTAAAATACAGAAAACGTATGTAATAAGTATAAAGGTTATTGCACGAGTGGGACGCAGATGTCGTATTAACATAACATGTGGAATATATGTGTCAAATATTACTAGTTATTATTTACACAAACTATCAACTTCTGTCTACGAAAAGTCATGAAATAAGCAATGATTGTATAAAGCCTTAATCTTGATCGTTATTTACCATTAGATATGACATAAACATGAACTATTTGTTGGCAATGGCATAAATTGATAATTTGTCTACATCCGGAGTTGTATCGGTACTACGTGTTTTTATTCTCACCCGGCTTTTGTTCGGAACACTGAATTCTAAAATGGAATTCATACAATGATCGATGTTTATTGTATACACAATACTTTTTATGAATGGAAAAATAATCAATTTGTTCAGATATATTGTATACCTGGAAGTAAAAGTTATATATCAAACCAAAGAAGTCCGTTTGGACATCTTTGATCAAACCGATTTTTACTAGAAAGGAAAATGAACAATTGCGTATCATAAAAGAATCTTATAACAGCAAGTAGCTATCGTCTGCTCATAATAAATTAAACAATTCTTTTATGAGTGACAAAAAGAAGTGTCGTTGACAAGATTCATAAACATCATTGTCTTAAGTGTGCAATACACAGTTATTACAGAACAGCCCGTAGTCATCAAGTATCATGGTAATCATAATCATACGTTTATGCCTGTGCTGGCGGCTTTCGCTTGCAAGTTTATTTTATACCGTTCAAAGACAAAATAGAGACCCCCACAAACATCAAGTTCTCATATCAAACTGTTAGCGTAAAGATTCAATTAAAAGACTCCCAATGACACTAGAGTCAGAAACATATTAGATTAGTGAAGTCATTGAAACGTAGAAAATTCTATTGTCATCACAATTCACATTTAGCATTTCAGATAACGACATTTCTCTACAATATCTCAGCATTTCCTTACGACTTTTTGTGTGTTAAAATAAACACTAAGATTTCGCGACCTGTGTGTGCATGAATACATTCATAAATGTATCACAATGAAAAAAAATTAAGCGTTTGTTCACACATTTGTGATGGGGAAATCAGAATTATTGTGAACGACATTGTCAACATAGAGGTCAAGAATATGCTTTGAATCGTGATTACTTGAAGTACTTAATGTATCGCAGTAATATGGGGAAATACGAATGAAACTATGTTAATGCAGATTTGTTGTTCGAGGAGTAATTAGTCTAGATTATTACCCCTCACTTTTTTTCGTAATGTTAATTTCCCATAGACAAACGGGTAGTACTCTTACTGTTACGATCAAGCAGATCAATACACCACTTGATTGAATATTTTGTACTGCATAACCATATTTTAGTTCGAGTTCTTTATATCCAGCATAGTAGTTTGTGCCGACAAATATTCCAAGAGTTAGGTATATCTAACATATTGATACCTTTCGCTACAAAGTTTCCTTTGGGTTAATTGCAGTTTTTTTTTGGTTAACGTGCGTACATGGTGAAGTTGAATCCGTCGAATATCTGGTAATTAACTAATTACACACGATTTCAGTACTTAGAAACAAGGAAAATAATCTTTAACGCTTATAATTCAGGTATAATACCACGGAATCGACTCCTGTAAAGTCAACATCTTGAAATAAAAGTAAGTTCATTCGTACCCGTAACTATTCGTACCCTGTAAATATATCTACCAAAAATAGATTGTGGACAAAAAAAGTTCGGGGTAATAAAATAAATAACACATAGCTTTGAGGGTGACAGTAAAAATGTCAGCCCTCGGAAAGTACTTCCCTCAGGCTGACATTTTTACTGTCACCCTCAAAGCTATGTGTTATTTATATACTGTGCGGATATGACAAGAGCTCGTTCTTATCAGTCTCATGGAT
The DNA here is from genome assembly GCA_963678985.1 of Spisula subtruncata. Taxonomy (NCBI): domain Eukaryota; kingdom Metazoa; phylum Mollusca; class Bivalvia; order Venerida; family Mactridae; genus Spisula; species Spisula subtruncata. The sequence goes on along the minus strand of OY787670.1, from coordinate 34,362,006 downwards.
GTATTTTTTACTTGTCTGATATCATATCGGACAAGGTGGTTATACTAACATCGTTAGCCCATGTATGAAGTCTATGAAATTTGGTTGAATCTCCGTCTTAAACCTCAAAACGAATGAAGTTTTGTGACAACAAAATTAACAGTTTACGAAGTACAAATATACCATTTACATGCACGACTTTGAGACTTAAGGATTCCGATGTTGAATTTGTTCAAATGTGATTAACATTTATCCACTTCAGGGTTAATAAAACAAATGTGAATACAATTTTGTATTATAAGGTTACTTATAAGAAAACGCGGGGTTTGTACTTAGAAAAGTTCTTTATTGAAATATATATTATCAAGCATAAAGGTGAACGTAGTTTAATATGTCGCTTGGTAAATATTGACTGACCCGCGTTAGTGCATAATAATAATACTTACCAAGAAAACAGTTGAATGTTGACGATATTTTCTATTTTCTATTCGTCATTGATAAATACGTTCAGAGAGTACAAACTAAGATTGTATTCTTATATATCATTCGAGATACAAATATTTATGTTTGTGCCATAAGCACTCGCCAAGTTATTGTCGATTAAACTTAGCTATTCTTACAGCTAATGGTAAATGTCTATATAGTGAACTTATGTTCCTGTATATTAACGCCGTATATCATACATCGCATGCAATATAGATGAAGTTAGTTACTTTATCAAGATGTACACGATAATACTAAACAGTTTAAGGTGAACAAGCCCGATGTAAGTCTCGATTAACGAGAGTAAAGCATATCCGTCTATCAAATTGTTTAACAGTATGGTAACAAACGAAAAGCCCATAATGTCTATTGTGTATATATAATGTTAGATACAATAAATAATATTCATGCTGTGCTTCAATTGTTGGGTGACATTTTAGATATTATTTTTGATCAAATTTCAAGACAATTAAAAGGAATGCTTTATTGAAGGTTCAAACCGGACATTCGTCGTGCAACTGCTGTCATAGTATCATATAATGAGTGTAACAACATTTATATACCCAGTCTTATTGTCCTCACTCATGCCAAACAGTCATGGCTTTGGCGTACGTACCCTTATTCACCGGATGTCGAGAATAGGAGCCTAAGCAGTTGACCAACTGTATCAATTTAACGTACGCGACCACAACCAATAGCACTGTTGGTCTGGCATTTACTTGAATTAATACGATATATGATAAATAAAAACAATAGCGCCATCAGTATGAACGCACCGAATTAAGCAAGTTTCATAGCCTGACTGCTAGTTTACGTTCTTGTAATAGGTACACATATTAGTTCAATGTGACTTGCTAAATGACACACACTGTCGATGCACAATAAAGTAACCGCCATCAACTCTAATCACGAAGAAAATGAACCGGGCGCAGAATGTGCATAAACTCTGGCAATAAAGTCTTAGTAAATTTATACGGTGACCCTACAACATCGTCATAAAATCATTGATCACGTCTGCACCAACCACGTACATGAACAATTTCCTAAATTGAAGAAACGTGGCATCCAAATTATCCCGTTATAGTAATACAATGTCACACTTGATTTTCAATTAGACCTTGTACTCCTTAATGGACGTCCAATCGGCTTTAATATTCCCATTAACTGATTGTTCAGGTTTCACCCCAACATCAACCAGCCCGCCATTATGATCAATGGGACGTTTGCAGGGTTCAGTATTAAGTACGGTGTGTGGTCACGCTGTGATGATGTTTACATTGCTATTGAATACTGTACAGACGGAATTGCAGCAAATGATATATTATATAATTAAGAAAATTGTATTTAATGATTCGACCAACCCACCAAGTTATCAACAGTACGTTTGCAAGGTTAAGAACAAATTGAAAGATAATTAGAAGCAATTGTCCTGATTTTCATTGAGAGTTTTATGTCAGCATGGCAATCATGCAATAATGGAAAAGTGTTATTCAGTGGTCACGCTATTCCCATTATAGGACAAGACTGACTAGTTAACTTAATAAATTGTAGAGGAAATAGATAATTCCATGAATGATAATGTACTTAACTTCGTTATGGCATCGTGGCATATAGCAAGTCTAAGTTGTATGAGATAGAACGCAACTCTTGTGTATATGATGATTGTGAGATGCATTATTGTCACAATGTTCACTATACATTCCCTTAGAGGGTACCTCCCTTCGTCGTTATTTTTATCAAACATAGGTCAGATTGGAGGTGGAGGTAATTACCATATAAGTAGGTTGCATCCTTCAGTGGGAGGGTATGATATGAACGTTGTTGTTTTCGTTGAAATATAAAGTTTGGCTAAACAGTGTATATGTCATACACGCTTACAATGTACATGTAAGAGCCTTTTTTCAAACACTTCTTGAAATATGTTTTCGTATCGTAGTTGATTAATGAATTATATGAATGTCTTGTGACTTCAGATTCAATACAACATCTACCATCTGTAGTATGCGGTATATGCTGCTAGGCACGAGCAATCCATTTGTCAAGTAAGGTGTTAGTACGCCTAAACACTCTTCAGAAGTATGGCTTAAGTAAACATACATCATAACAATTATAATAATGGTGATACTAATTGCAATTGTATATTTCCAAACAAAAAAGGTATAACAAATTTGACAGGAAAGGTAGCACTCATCCTAACAAGCCGAGCACAGAAAACAAAAACACCACGACAAAACTACCCTGAGCAATGCCCACACAAACCCATACCAAAACGGCGACCAAATTAGGCACAACAACCCCGGGAGGTGACCTAGCTTAAAACACTAAGGACAGTGACCTAACGTTATGCGACCTAAAGAGGCACAACAACGACTTGACCTAGTTAATATAATGGGTTAGGTATGAATGGGATGGGAAATGATATAACATATTCCTAGCAACTACACTGAGCAATGCCCAAACACAAGCCGAAGAAACAATTAAAAATCCAAGTCCCCGCCGAAGAATTGCAGGATGACCCACTTTCACAAAGAAATTATATAAAAGCGGTTATTGCCGAATGAAACACAGCCAATACTCGACCAAGTTCCCCAATGCCCCACTGCACGGCGACCCAACCGCACAAACCCGTGCCAAAACGGCGACCAAATGAGGCACAACCAAAGTCGATTATGTCCAATAGCTTGATATCCTGTCTCGAGTATAATTATTTATATGAGTTATCTATGAAAAATGTAATGTTTTTGCTGAGGTTCTGGGATCATCAGCGTGTATGTATTTGTACATGTAAAAATTAAAACCAAGAACAACGTGTCACGAGGTACAAACTGACAGTATCATTACATTTTCCATCAAAAAATTTGCAGTAATAAGAACACCTCGAAGCTATCTCAAGTCACCAACTATTCTAATAAGTATTCATAAGTTGAAGCTAGATGCATTAATTCAAGTTAATTGCTTTATTCCGTTCTTAGACTGTACGGCATCTTGACGAACTTTAGCCATCGATTTCTCGTCAAATACCGCACATGCCCATGGACATGCAAACATAAACGCATGCAAATCAAATTTTCTCAGCGAATCATAGGATTTAGTTAGTGGTCAATCAGGGTCTGGTGATTGCAATGGTGTCCGGTATTGAGTTTCCACAAGACGCAGATTGATTTTGCAGATTTGCTATGACAATTAGATTTGTAATTGGGAAATAAGGGCACGCGCTATACACGAGAAAGGACTTAAAACGGGGATAATACGACGATGACCGATTTCCGTGATGAATAATACCTCAACTGATCTACAACACAATTAGACCTGCTAAGGCTTTAAATAGTTCTACAAACAGAGTCGTACTTAAAACATGAGTTGTTTATGATTTGCCAGTCTGACGGACTGATTACGAACCGCTTGGTCATTACAATTTTTTTACGTGCAAGATACTTGTATATGAAATATATCTTTTTGTATGTTTGCACACTCTTTCTGCATTGGCAGGTTGTGTCTTTGGACTTTTGACTACTGTTCATGATCTCCAAACTATATTAAATGATCAGTAGATGTTACCAGCCTGCAGGTACATTTGTACTGATGAAAGTTCAATCCATAAGCTGATTAGAATCATTTCGGTAAACCAAAAAATGTTTTTATAACAATTTTTTAAATAATTTCCCCCCATCCACGCTTTAACGACTATCTTTATGAAAAAACGTAATAAAAAGTTTAGTATATTTTTCTTGAAATAAATGGTTGTTATGAATAAGTATGTGTCAGTTCGCAATATATACTGAGCACAGACCTCCAAATGTCCATAATGTATCATCTAGTCCAATAGGTGTATCGTGTTCCGTTTAATAACACTATGACATTACAGTAACCCTATCAAAGATACCTATCAAAATGTCACATATTGTTTGACGTCTATTTCATAATCTTTAAACAAGCATAAGTTATATATTATTTCACTGCGACTGGCTGGAACCTCAAGTGTCGAATACTACCAATTTCAATCCTTTTATTTCGCAATATATCATTCACAGATTCCTTCTACGTATAGACTCTTTGTGTGAGGTCTAATCCAGTGGAACCAAGCTGGAAGCTAACTGGATCGATTGGTCAAGACCATGTCGTTGTGTGTTTGAACGGCGACATCTCCTTAACAGTGCAATATATACATGTTTTGTATGCATTAGACGACCTTACAATTTTAAAACCAGTTAGATATGACCACATACAACACAACAAGTTACAGATTAGGTATATTTGTAACGATAACGACAAATAGTCATATGTCCTATTAGCTATGGTTCGTTCTATTACATTGCTGATTGTCTGTCGCAACTATTTTCAATATTAGATCTAGAGGCGCTTCGCATGATAGTTGAAACATAACAGACCGTTCGCCATGGACCCTCGTAAGAACAAATACAACGTGATTATTAGTCCACGACAAACATTGCGTTGAATTTGAATTATTATTTCCTGTATTTTCCTACCAGTATGCTGCCATTGTGTCTGGATCCGAAGTTTTATATTGGAACAAATACAGACACATGTCTCTTTAATATCATAGAAACATATTTGAAAAGTCATCCTCGCGCTAACTGCATCATTCACAACGCTATAACGGATGCCGTCTGCTTGAAAGTCTTCTAAACCCGTCGCCAGTATTTTTGCTTAATCGTTCTTCATCCCGACAATTCATTTAATGATGTAAATATTCAGGGTAAATGGTAGGTTTTATATTATGCCGTACTTGCATATTCGTTATTTGTCGATGTTTGTCTTAGTAAGATATGTCGAATCTTTACATGACAAAATGATATAAAGTTGAGAAACTTCACGAACATCTCTTCAGTGGAAACCATACAAATGAATTGTTATCGTCGCGCAAAGACACATTACCAAGTTTGCTTTATCATTCTAGGGGTATATTTCCCTCAGACGATATAAAATAACTATCAAATATCTATCCATCGTAAATTTAATGACACAATATCTACTATATCTTAAAGATTGGTTGTCATGCAACAAGACAGTTTACATATTTATATGTTTATTTTAGTTCACAAAGAACAAATTGGTCCAGTATTTTAAAGTATTCTATTTTCTCTCATGTATTACGCGGATGGTAGCTTTTGTCAGTCAAAGACTTCATTATATTCTATTACACCATATTATATTACCTCAATACAAGTCCACTTTGCAACACCGACAATTTTAACTTCATGATTGCATGCAGCAACAGTTATTTTAGAACCAACAGCAACAACAAATTACTACAGTATCGTCGTCAACAAAGTAAAATCTTCTTCAGCATCAGCAGACGTTACATAGGTAGCGACAACTACAGTAACATCATCATTGACTTATTTCACAACAACATCGTTTGAATGAATATAACCCAGGTGAGACTAATTGTTTCATGAAACAAACAACATAAACAATTCAAATTTACCATTTCTGGATATTTGAGGCCAATCAGAAAACCCAAATGACAAGCGTACTATCTACTACTACAGTTCGTGAACATTCGAACACAAAAACTAAGATTTTGAAATTGCTCATGACTATTTATGATATATTTGGATTATGTAGCGTGTAAAACGGGGCATGGGACATGGAGCAAAGTGTGATTTTATGGTCTAGAAATATTGATGTTTCATATCCGAAAATGACAAATGACCATTAGATGGACGCGTGGCTCAGACAATTACAAAGGTTACCAATTATCTCCTGTTCTTATTTAATATGCCGATCGCACATCCACCGTCCGTCTATTATTTCGGAACTATTGTTCTTTTTCTGATGAAATTGACATATCCTGCGGTAATTGTATAATAGAAAAATCCGCGGCGAAACAAAATCAACTATAAAAAATAAATTTACGTCATTATTCGGATGCGTAGATACTGTGATGACAGCGATATTTGAGAATTACATTCGTAAATGAATCGCCAAAAATCTATTTTTACAGGATTTTGATAACTTTAGAATTCTAGTTTATTACTTTCGGCTGGAATTTTCTTAGTAATGATAATTTTGTAAAACTTCTGACAGTGTCATATGAGTGGAAAGCACAACTTCTCAGACCCGCATATAATAGGTTTGTTTTTGTATTTAAAATTGAGTTCGAGGAAATTTGTAGTCAATATCTGCGTTTGATTACAAAAAGACAAGAGTTTTACACTCAGATTGAGTTCCATTGATACTATGGGAACGATTAACAAAAGTTATTTCCTCTTTTATTTTTGTATCCCTACTCAACTATCCCATATCCCTATCATGCTCTCATTACAGCTTCTGTATTTTTATCAAGAGACACATACCGTCTGTTATTTAATCATGCAGTTAAAGATCTAGCGAATACCGGCTAATATTATGCCATCTTTACGATGTTACCATACAATAAACATAAACAGAATAGTAAATGACAGAGTATTAGTTTTCATTTCAGATATATCGAAACTGATATCGTGAGTTTCGGGTAGTATCGTTTTAATGTGAACTATTTCAATTAACATAAAAAGAATGAAATTGATATTGTTATTTTGGTTGAAAAAACTCCCCATTGTATAGATATTATCATTCTTACAGGAGTTTAAATATGTTACAAATGATGGGTTGATGATATCGTGAAGGCATATTTCATCATCATCTGGTCTGTATTGATACGAAACTTTTTAGAAATAAACTTCATTTCCAGCAGTGAAATTAGCAACAAGAAAAAACAGAAATGTTATATTTGGACTCATGATTGCTTTTGGCGACTTACAAATGTTTGTTTTAATGCATATTAATTAGACAATGTTTCGCATGCGTCCATGTTCATGAATCATGATGTGGAGATTTTAACATTGAAATTGTTACATTGATAAACACGGAAGAACTCCAGGCCAAAGATCGAGGCGTAAAAACCAAAGCACGACTTATTGGATTAATATAAAAATACACTTGTATCAATTACTGCTATTGAAATCACATGTAAAATCTGATCACTGTACTCTTTATTGTCGTCCTATATAATTCAAAGTGTACTCATCATTGCAATTGCCGGTAATCGGATCGTTAATTCACAGTGAAGATACTGTGTCAATCTTGATTCTAAGACTTTGAAAAAAGTTCGTAGATAGTCAATAAAGTCCACAAATGAGAGGCTTAAACATAATATTATTTTTAAAAAGGCAAAATGGCTGGCGAGGACGAAAACAAATCGCTAAACATAATCTGTTTTGGCGCCTGGTATTAAGAATTAACATACGGTTTATTTTAAGTCATTCCATTTAACAGCCAAAATGTTTACAAATGGCATTTGTCATGCTTATATTTATAGCATTCACACTTTAATAAACAAAAAATTATCGTAGCGTCGAGGTTCAAACAAATTTTATACCAATTCAGTATCTAATTTGTTGCGTAAATTGCATACGTTTGCTATTGTGCGACCAGTCAAATTGATGGCAAGTCAGCAATTTGCTTGCACCTATTCTTTTTAGATCGATTGAGATTTTACCAATCATATCAATCACTCATTGGTTTTCATGTCCATCGGGGTATCAAAGAAGAGAAGCTGCCAGCAGTTTTTTTTGATGATTTGGTATGACGTTCCTTTGATATAGGTTAAACATTAAAGCCATTTTAACAGAAAAAAACTGAAGTGCTGGGTAAGCGTTGAAAATTCGTATAATTTCAAATAAGTTGTACAATCACATATGTTGAAAACACACACATATTCTTCATATTTAGCAACATAAAATTGATTGACTATAGAAAACACTTATTTTAACGCGGTATCAAACTAAAGACAATTACTTAAAGCCCTACATTCTTCCTTCTTTGCTTCTGGTCCAGAACTTTATAGAGGAATCAGCATGATGTCAGCATTGTGCCAGCATGATATCACTATCAGTGATTATCTGGGGTCATAAAACACTGTAACTGGTCAGTGTAAGGGATCAGAGGCCCATATAGCTACTGATAATCAATAATGTGCTACTGTAATATGTACCCTTGAAACTATGTGTTACATTGTGTGTTTGTTTAATTTTTTTAGTAGATATATTTCTTTGATTTTTGTTTCCATCTGGTTTAAGTGCGTAAAAACTATTTGTCAAAATATTTACTATTTTAGTTATTAATATTCCCTAAGAGTTATTTAAATAAATACACACACGAACCAGATACAAATAAAACTAAGCAACTATACCAAAGAGGTACACAATATCAATTCTGATTGTATGTCTGTGAATATACCTTTTTATGAATATAAGATAACATAATACTCATAGATCTAGTTAATAATTAAAAAAAATTAATTCAAAACATCAAAACAAAACCAACATCAAAAATAACATTTTTATATCTTATGAATAATTATTATATCAATTCACTCGTTTCATTGAATACATTATTAAGAAATGTTAATCATGAGGCATACAGCTACCGGTATATAAGTTATATATGTTCAGATTTTTTAAACACTATTATAATTGTGCATTAATTTGCATGCATTTGTGTCTAATCACACGACAGTCGTTTTCAAGCAACACAATTTCAAACAAAATTATGTCAATCTTGATGGTTCAGGTTGTTTTTCACAATAAAATATTACACAAAGTTACATATCAATTTAATTTTACTATAGGCCTACATATATTTTATAACTTCCTGTCATAAAGGGAACTCTTGTTGTCTCTTATCTAATACTAGGGCCTCTTGTACAATCATTTATTATATGTGATTTATTACGACACTCGTTTTGTGGTAATATACATTTAAAAGTGATATCGGTGTACTATTGTGCTATAAAATGAAATACGTATAGTTTACATGTTCTATTGTAAGGATTGCATTAAGACGCTGAATGCAAAATGAAATGTATGATATGTACAAATATGAAATGTTTGATATGTACTAACCGTGATGATTATGCAAAGAATGTGACACTATGTACACACCGAAATGCAAGCATACATTTACACTTGAATTATTGAGCATGATCAAATGAAATGTTTTGTTATAATATAATAGTTGTCAAGTTGTACGTAAGAACAAAACAAGAAAAGACTAACACAATATATTAACACTATTCAATTAATACCAATTTATAAATGTAAATTTGTAAATACTATTGTTTTAAAAAAAAAAGATCACTATAATTATGCTATTGAATCATGTTTTCTGTATTTTGGGCCGGTGGCCTTGTACTATTGAAATAAATCTTGTATCTTGTATCTTGTAAACTAATTAACATGCTGTGCAATGTTGCATAATATTATGTAATAGGGTACAATATGGTCAGATATCTTAAAAATCAGTAACCACATGCTGAGAAAACTATGACCAAAATTGGTTGGCCCAGTGCCAAAATCCAGGTCTTTAAATAAAAAGATATACAACTGCCGCAGAGAAAATACTAGTTCTGAAGGTATTTTATACTCATCCGTGAAACATTATTATTCATGACGTCACGCAAATAACTACTAAAATGTAGTGTAAATTTTTATTTCATATCGATTTTTAGTTAACATTTTGCGGTCATCCACCTTTTTTTTACGTCGATGGAAAGACAAATTATTCAGTTGTGTTTTAATATAATACAATTATAGGTTTAGCTCGCTAATGTTGCATAATATTAATATTAATATAACGTCAGCGTAGTCGCGTTATAAAAACAGCGTGAAAAGGCACTACATCACAACAAAAATAGATAGGGTTCTCGCGTCGTTAATTATTTTTATTTATATTCACGTTAACTGCCGTGAGCGGGGCTTTCCAGTGGTTATTTATACGCAATAATCAAATACCGCAAAAACCTGTCGCTTCGCAAAACATCGAAAACGGTCTTACGTCACCGTGCACTTACGAGACGTTAAATAAATATATATTGCGTTTTTTTCGATTTTAAAAAAAAAATCTTCAGAAACTAGATATGTTACAGATTTAGCAAATAGAAATTTCATACAAATCGACGAGGTGTCGAAAAAAACCATTGACGTAGCGAATTACCTTAAGGTCAATTATGAAGGCAATATTAAAGTACCCGCGGGTTGGCCTCACTATTGATGATTAACTGTAATTCGACGATATGGTGGTAGGATTTTCAAAACGCATAATTATTAGATTAGTTACGAGTGGTTTGGAAGCTAATATCAACAAAGGGGATAAGTTCACAGGATGACCGAATGTTCAAGGCATAATAATAACAAGAAATACTACCAAAATGATAGCAGACACAGTATATGCAATATGCGACAATAATGAGTTTAATTGCCGATAACTGGCATGCACCACTTGACAAATGTCGCTATTGTAGAGATAATTGTCTAAAACAGATGGTAGTTATATACCACCCAATAGAACCATTAACATACATTGACCATCACGGACATATGGTTAGTTGTTTAAAGACTTTTTACTATAGTGCTCTTTATTTCTTGGCTATTGCAGCAGTATGCCAATATTTAGCGATGCATTGTGTTTTTTATGAAAAAAACCCACTGAGCGTTGGATCATATTATTTAGACCACCTGCCAATTAAGTTTCAATGAGGAACTAATGATATCAAAGACACATAAATATCAGGAAACATTTTATCGTCAGATATCTGCGTTCCATGTTTGATTTCCTCATACCGTTTTTACTTTCACCAAAGAAACAAACAAATCAAGGTCCGCCGATGTGCCTGGCCTGTATTGATTCGAACAATTATAGAATGAATTAATTTCCAGCAGCCAAATAAGCAGCCTGAAAACATCCCCAGAAATATTATATATAGACTCATGATTGCTGTTTGCGACTTAGAAATGTTTGTTTTTAATGCATACTAATAAGACAATGTTCCGCATGCGTCCATGTTAATGAATCATGATGTGAAGATTTAATATTGAACTTGTTACATTGAAAAACATCCTTGTTAAAGTCTAAGCCAAGTATAATGCGTCAATGTTGATCCTAAGACTTTGAAACACACTCGTAGATAGTCAATACCGTCCAGTAACATCACTTTTAAAAAAAGGTAATGGGTGACGATGACGAGAAAATCGTCAGACATAAACTGTTTTGGCGTCCGGTATTTAGAATAAAAATACGGTTACTTTAAATCATTCCACTTTTACAGCCAAAATGGTTAGAAATAGCATACAGTGTGTCCAAAAAGAAAGTATACAGTTTCGGGGTATTTTTATCAACTTTTAATGTTCTGCTATCGCAAAGACATTTTACACATGGTTAGAAAAAATATGTAAGTTTTCTCTGGTACCAGTTTGAAATTGAAACTCAAATAATTAAAAAAAAACGTCAATTTCCAAAAATACTTATTTTGACCGTGACGTCATTTTGACGTCATTTACGACGTTTTCACAATTTCTGTCTGTCGCATGTTTCCCGGTTTGCACACAATCTTTAAAAGTGAAAGTTACATTTACACAGATTTCTACAAACTGGTCTCTTAAATTTCATTTTGATGTTGATCAGAAGAAAACTTGTTTATATTCGCATTTGACTGTACATAAGCGATCTCTCGGATAGCTCAAAAGAAAAAAAAACATAAGAATTTAAGACCCGGGCTGTAGGTCGGGCCATTCTACTCTTTGATGGAATTTGCTAGAAATTAAATTGATACCGAATGTTTCTTGTAATTCACCCAACACCGTGCATTGACATGTGTGACTCTGGTTCCACTTGCATGAACCATACAGCATTAAAAAAAAAGATTCGCTACGGAGTTCCTAAAGAACTTGCTTAACAAAGGCAAGTAACACAATAGGTTTACTTCTTTCTATTTTGTTGTCGAAATCGCCAGTGAATAGCCTATTAAAAGCCCACAAACATGCCCATGCTCGTGAGACACATCATATATATAATATCAGTTTAGACATTTGTGAAATACAATGCAAATTTTCCAAGAATGCATGCAAGACAAGAAGCACCAGAAATACAGAAAATGTGAAAACGTCGTAAATAACGTCAAAATGACGCCACGGATAGAATACGGTAATTTTTGAAAATTTACATTTTTAAAAAAAAATACCCAAGTTAAAAGTTTTAAACTGATGCCAGATAAAATATTCATCTTTCGACTAACCATGTGCTGATTTTCTTTGCGATAGCAAAACGTTAAGATTTTATTAAAATGCACTGCAACTGTATACTTTCTTTTTGGACAGCCTGTATGTTCATCAGTAAACAATGCTTATATTTACAATCATTAAATAATATAAGTACACCAACACAGTACATAGTGTTACGTGCAAAAAGTCGATCCGTCGACATGCCGAATGGTTTTCCAACAATAACTTCAAAACGGGTGGACCAAGGATGCTTAAATTTTAAGTGGAGATTATCTATCTTCACCAGACGGTCCGACTTAATTTCAAGGTCATTTGGATCAAAGGTCAAATTCACCATGACGTTTGATCACACAACAATCACTGGTCCACACCATACGAAATATAGGATCTTAGATCGTAAAACTTTACAGAGAGGTTGCCGAGTTCGATAGGTCAAAGGTCGAGGTCGTGGTGACCTTAGCTACACTAGGCTTTTTAAATTATGAAAAATGTACGTGCAAAACAAATGATTTTCGCACGAAGTCTCAAAATGTTACATGCACATTGTCCATCAATGCCAACACCAGGAAAACACAAAACCGTATGAATTACGATAACATACTGTACAAGAGAGGTTTGTGAAACATATACGTCTCATGACAGTAAAAAGCCATTTTGCAGATGTCGTATTAAACTGTGTACACGAAGCGACAAATCGATTGTCTCTTAATTAATGAACACAATTGGTCTGTAATTAAAGAAATAAAAGTAAGGTCATACTACATAAAAACACAAACCCATTAATTTAACATAAATTTATAGAATAATATCCAGAATCTGGTAAAAATAGATCCAGCCAAAATGCTGCCTACCTTTTCTGTGATAAATACAATGCATGGAAAGTTAATACTAATGGCAAAACACTCTACGTTTTGAACTCATAAACGGACAAATTGCTTTTTTTTTTTGTTTTTTTTTTGTTTACTTTCTTGTTTGTTAGTTTCCACATATTTTACTCTCAAACCACCATGCAACGTTTGGCACTGATGTTATAGATACACAATTTTGAAACACACAGTTGGCTTTGTTCGAAACCGGAGTACAGACCAAAAAAGTGATGTATTATCGAAAACAGACATGAAGACAAAATGAGTTCTAGAAAAGGAAAAAAACAGTAGTACAAAATTGTTTTGCCAATTTTCCATAAAGATGCATTTGCTTTTTAATATGTTTGAAAAGGAAATTGGCGCGACAAATGTGTTTAAAACAACACCAATAATCCTTTAAAGAATAAAAGGACACCAGTTCCAAGCAATTATTCTAAGCATTGTTTGCTTTTGTTACTGATTTATCAAGCTGCATCATTTGCTCAACGGTGAAACTATGCTCTTTAACTCGACATTTTGTCTCTGAACGTCTCACATGAAGGTCACGTGACTTATATTCAATATGGTGTCTCATATTTCGGTATGTGGCCGAGTCCTTTTAAATGGTTTTCTGTTTATCATTTGATCCCTCTTAGGGGAAGAACATTTATCCACTAAAAATCTCACCAGCCGTATTCTGATATGAAGCCATTACAATAATGAGCCATAAATCATGTTTTCTATCAATGTGTTTGCATACAATGCTGTTCTTTTTCTCCTGAAGATTGTACAATTGAAGGATACTTCATATATGAAGTTGTACTCATAAGTCATTTATTTGATTACATGTAAAGTAGGCTAATATTGTGTTTGACTGGTCCGAACTGTTCCAAGAGTCCATCTCAATATGGAGAGTTGTGCACCGTGTTTATTCATTTAAAATATTTATTTTTCAATTTTATCCGAAAGTTGTCATGTCACAAACTTCAAAATGTGGGACAATTTATAACAGGCGAGGATTTAATTCGTTGGATAAAATAATTCACTTAGTGCAAAACTATGGAATGTGCCTATATAAATTAAGGTAGTTACGATAGTGTTGCACTGAAACCTCGATTTTGTCAAAGTAAATTACCAATAACGAGAGGAATTAGCCTGGTGTTTATATATACAGAAGTAGTACCACGTTTTCCTTCAAGACACACTGATTTTTTTTAAACAAGACAACTAATTTGATATTATTTCATTAAAACTTTTTGTTTTTGTTACAGTACCCATGTACAATTTAAGTCCTTAAGGTACTGTCGACTCGGCTTGAGTCTATGCAATTTAACATTTGTCATGATATTTTTATTCACTACTTCCATTTTATTCACTGCGAATTCACGAAAAGCTAATGGAACGAATTGGTTTACGTTGCGAGGAACAGATTTATCGCGAAGTTTCGCACGAACTGTTCCTCAATTTCATTGAATTTATTCTACAAAACATGGACTTCGGAAGCCCCAGATCAACGAGCAGAGATTACAGAACAATCAAGCTAATCGTTCGTTTACGTAAACGTCTAAGTGCAATCATGCACAATTCCCTCCAATCCATTTAATTCCGCCGAGATATTTTTCATTGCTTGGTAAAAACAAACAATCGCAGTAGTTTTTCTGTAACAACCAATTACAAGCACTGATGCTGACGATAGTCGCAGTTTTTCACCAGAACCAATGTAGTATTCTCGATTCATTTTTTCTTTTTTTCCCCCAGATTATGAGGAACTTATTTCACCACCATATTGTTTTATTGAGTTATTGTAACTATATTAAGAGAGTGGATATATTTATGAGAAGTAGTGTGTAGATTTTGCCACCCATGTCGTCATAACGGTCCGTATAATGTCAGACAGACTGTAAAGTTCTATTCCGGCCTAGACAGGTTTGGCACTAACGTATGTCCGGAGGTGTCGGTAGCTATATAAATCCGTGCTATTGCCTCACGCTATTTGGATATCTCTACATGAAGTGTACGTACTTTTGTGCTGTTTCCTTACTGGAAGTTGTATATTTGTACAACAAACATACGTGTGAAATCAAATAATTCAGTTATGCTTGAAAGTGTTTGGCATGTTTCTGATATACTACACGTACTCCAAACTCATTTCACGTGAACCTATTTTCAATCGACATAGGACAGAATGGTTCACAAAGAGCCTAAACTTTCATTGATACGTACATCGTGCTTAGCATATTTTTGTTCAACGAACAGAACAACATAAAATGTGATTTCATCTTTTGAATAATTTTCAAGTTCACTGGTTAGATTAGTTTTTCGATTTTGCTACAATAAATATACGATGAATCTATGCTTACGTTTGAACCTATGCTTAGTTTAATTAATGTGCTGGATTTGAGACATACTGCGACGTAATAAGTCTTATCTCATGCATACATTTATATAGTTTACTGCTCTTGCATTGGTTCGAGACTTCGAACACCCAATCGAGAATTCTCAGCCGTTTCCTATTTGTGATAAATATTTATTGAAATACAAAACGACCGAAAGAATCAAAATGTTTGAACATCGTCTGCATGTGTTGATGTTGTATATCTAGTGTTTGGTTGCGTATTTTCGAAACAAATGTCATATTTATTCCCCAACACTTATCCAATCAATCATTGAATCATCCACAAAACGGCACACTCAATATTGTCAAAAATTGTGCCTTAATTACATTAAGGATCTAACGCCCTTTCTAAGAAATCCTTAATCAAATTAAATTAATCTCAACATGACCCAGGAGGCATTTTGTGTACAGATAATAGTTGACAGATAATAATGTATATTAGGGATTTTGTGCCGTCTACTAATTGTAGTAATGTGTTTTTAACTTAATATTTTCTATTGAAAAGTAAACCTATTCAGTGTTCTTCATTTATATAGCTAGTGGAGCCGTAAAACCTATACCCCATCACGCATGTTGAAAGTATCAATTGTCCTTATATAAATGCACATACGATCAACTGACGCCATCCGTCTTCCCTGATAGACATATAAGGTAATGTTCTTCTAAGAAAGGACAAGGGTTTCCACCTTAGTTACCATACTCAGGGACGAAGAGATTGATCGAATCAACCATTGAGATATAAACTTTCGGGAAATGAGCAATTATCCGTTTCTCTGCGATATATTTTCCCTGATTTACACATCGTTACCTATAGGGGTCCAATCAATGCATATCAGGCATGTGCGTAAATCAAATATACGAAGATTGTTCGTTACATCGAAGTAAATTGTCAAATATCGCAGCGTTGTTGAGAAATGAAATTTGGCTGAGACTGTTAGGGACTTCATTAGAATTACGCCCCTACAAATCATTACTTGCGCAATTCCCGTATATGTTTGGTAATTCCGATGCTTCGTGGATAATGTCTATGCCTCAGAGATGAGCCACTTATCTGTCGAGCAAACATTCAGGGTTGGTGAACCTCAAACTGAGACGTCATTCACTGGAAACATACATCAAGATTTGATCCATGCAAAATCGCCCAGAATCCGAATTATCTAAATGTTGCTTAGAAATACATACACAAATTGTTTAAAATATTACGTATCTGTGGTATTTATCAAATATCGTAGCGTCGAGGGTCAAACAAATTTGATACAAATTCAGTATTTAATTTGTTGTGTAAATTGTATACGTTTGCTATTGTGCGACCAGTCAAATTGATGGCAAGTCAGCAATTTGCTTGCACATATGCTTTTATAGGTCGATTGTGATTTTACAAATCATATCAATCACTCAGTGGTTTTCATGTTCATCGGGGTATCAGAGAAGAGAAGCGGCAAGCAGGTTTTTTAGATGTTTTGGTATGACATTCCTTTGATATAGGTTAAACATTTAAGCCATTTTAACAAAAAAAAATACTCAGTACATCAATTATAAGTCTACCTAAACATCAAAATCACAATGACTAGTCTGGTCCTGCCGCTCTGTTCTGCACCGTATTTATCTTGTTATTAAGGTCAATTATGAAGGCTAAAGTTAAGTACCCGCGGGTTGGCCTCACTATTGATGGTTAACTGTAATTCGACGGAATGGTGGTAGGATTTTCAAAACGGATAATTATTAGATTAGTTATATCAACGAAGGGATAAGTTCACAGGATGACCAAATGTTCACGGCATAACACTATAGAAATACTACCAACATGATAGCAGACATAGTATATGCAATATGCGACAATAATGTGTTTTAATTGCCGATAATTGGCATGCACCAAGTGAAATATGTCGCTATTGTAGAGGTAATCGTCTAAAACAGATGGTACTTATACCACCCAACAGAACCATTAACATACAATGACAATCACGCACATATGGTCCGTTGTTTTAAGACGTTTTATTATATAGTGCTCTTTATTTCTTGGCTATTACAGCAGTATGTCAATATTAAGGCATGCTTTGTGTGTTTTATGAAAGAAAACACTAAACAATTGATCATATTATTGAAACCACCTGCCAATTAAGTTTCAATGAGGAACTAATGACATCAAAGACACATACATATCAGGAAACATTTTATCGTCTGATATCTGCCTTCCCGATTTGATTTCCTCATACCTTTTTTACTTTCACCAAACAAACATACAAATCAAGGTCCGCCGATGTGCCTGGCGTGTATTGATTCGAACAATTATAGAAACAGTTAATTTCCAGTAGTCAAATAAGCAACATGAAAACATCCCCAGAAATATTATATTTAGACTCATGATTGCTGTTGGCGACTTACAATTGTTTGTTTTTTCATGCATACTAATTAGACAATTTTCCGCATGCGTCCATGTTCACGAATCATGATTTGGAGATTTAATATTGAACTTGTTACATTGAAAAACATCCCTGTTAAACTCTAAGTCAAGTGCATTGCGTCGATATTGATTCTTAGACTTTGATACACATTCGTAGATAGTCAACACAGCCCAGATAAAGAGGCATAAGTAATATCATATTTTAAAAAAGACAATTGGTGGCGAAGACGAGAAAATCGTCAGACATAAACTGTTTTGGCGACGGGTATTTAGAACAAAAATACAGTTTATTTTAAGTAATTCCACTTTACAGCCAAAATGTTTACAAATGACCTTTGTAAATCAGTAAACCATGCTTATATTTATGAATTCACACTTATATAGACAACAACATTAAGATCGAATGCGACTGAAAATATTCGTTATATAGCATCGTATGTATCATTTTGTGGCGCCTTCTGGTAAGAATCTTTAAGTCACCTTATTGGGACAGCACTAGTGAATTATTATTTTGAAATTAAATGTCCCTTTACGTCGTACAAAAAGTGGCTTGTTATTAAGTTTCCATAGAATGAGATAATAATTAACGAACAGAGAATTAATGACGATATTAAATGCCGGAAACATCTGTAAGATTATAGTTGGTGTGAAAACGAGGTTGTTAAAGTCTATAATAATCCATAGGGAATTTTCAGAACAACGTATTTTCATTGCAATCTTATGCGGTAATTTCAGAAGTTAAACGAATTAGTGACGCTTTTCTCCAGTTGCCAGCCCCGTAGCTATGTTAAAACGTTATGAGAAGTTCAGAACATTATAGAGCTTTTTCGTTTCCCATCTTGTTCCCTTTATTTTTACTAATTACAAATTGCATACGACTGCTTATAATAATGTTTGTCGGAGTGTACAATCAATATGGCATGAGTTAAATTCTTTTGTGAGCATTAATAACAGTAACGCTGTGACGAACTAATAAAAATAAAATTAAAGGCTGTCAGTGTTTTTTTTTATTTTGAATTGATTCTTATTGGTCCCTACTGATAGGTAAAGCTTCTTTAATTTTTTTGTATTGAAACTAAAAATGGAAGAATCCAGAATCAAAACGGTTCATGAAACTCTGTATCGGTACTTTCGTCAGTTTCCAAAATTTTGGAAAAATACATTCAATCACCTACCACAGTTCGGTATCCCACTTACAAAATCTCTTGCATGGAGATATGTGAACCAGTAAGGAACGTAAAACCATAATATATTTGTTTTATTGTAGAAAAGGTCGTATTCGGAGTGTATATAGTGTGAAGACCGGCTCCCAGACAAATATTAACGACGGAATAAATTTATATATTTAATATGAACATTCATAAGAAGACAGAAAACGTCTGGAATAAGTATAGAAGTTATTGCACGAGTGGGACGCAGACTTAGTATTAACATAACACGTTTAATATATGTGTCAAGTATTACTAGTTATTATTTGCACAAACTGTTATGCTTTGTCTGCGAAAAGTCATAAAATAAGCAATGAATGTATAAAGGCTAAACCTTTATTGTTATTTACAATTAGATATAAAATAAACATGAACTTTGTGTTGGCAAAACGCATAAATTGATCAGATGTCTAGTTCCGGGTTGGTGTCGGCATTACGTGCTTTTATTCTCACCCGGCTTTTGTTTGGAAAACTGAATGAAGGGATCAGACATTCCAAAAGTGATGAATGTTCATGTTATACATAATACTTTTTTTTAAAGGAATAAGAATACATTTGTGCAGATATATCGTTTATCTGGAAGTGAAAGTTATGTCTTAATATAAAACCAATCTTTACTAGAAAGGAAAAATACTTTCGTACAATAACATAATATTATAATAGAAAGTAACTATCGTCTGCTCATAATGTACTAAGCAATTCGTTTATGAGCGATAAGAAGAAGTGTCATTGACTGGATTAACAAACACCATTGTCATAACTGTACAATATACATTTATACAGAAGAAACCATAGTCATAAAGTATCATTGAAACCATAATCATACGTCCTGGTGGCGTTACCTTGCAAGCTGTATTTCTGTGTTACTTTTATACAGTTCTCTCTACTTTTCTATGTTGTATTATTATTAAGCTTGTTTGCTCTGCTGTGTCAACCGAATGTTGTGTTTACCCTTTCTGAGGTTATATTACCGTTTTATACATATACAGCAAGTCTCTTACGCTGAATTTCCATTCATTATCTTATTGACTTGTTCAAATTAGAAAACACATGCAGCATGCGTGTTTTATTTTTGATCAATGAAGGGACCTTTATTATTTACCTTCATACTAGAATCATTCCTTATTATTTTATATAGACATGGAAAATGCACTGTGAAATATTTGAAATATTACACATTTATATGATTCTTTATTGTATACATAACAATCATTATACATATTGAACCATTACTTTGCTTAGTATTATGTTGTTTGTTCATGGGTCATTTTTGACCTAAACAATCTTATAGTAACTCATGTAAAACTTATTCTGAATAAACTTGTAAACTTGTAAGTATACCAAAATGCTACATGATAGTAATCCAATAAAACATGTCACCCATCAGTTGAACAAGAGTGACAAAGCACTGGTGCATACAGGAGCAGGTGACATGGTCCCTCTTTATGCCTGTGTACCACATTCATTTAGTATTTAAAGAAGAAATAGAGATCCTTCACAAACATCAAGTTGTCATATCAACCTGCGAGCGTGAAGATTCAATTATAAGACCCTCAATGACCCTCGAGTCAGGAACGTATTTGATCAGTGAAGTCATTGAAGCGTCGAAAATTGTATTGTCAACACAGTTCACATATATCATTCCAAATAACGACCTTTCTCTCCAATATAACTGTCTGTCCTAACGGCGTTTTTGAGAAAAAATAAACACTTAGTCTTGTGACAAGATTTCGCGACCTTATTCGTATATTTATCACAATGAAACAAATAAAAACGCTTGTTCACACATTTTTTATATGGAAATCAAAATTATTGTGAGTGATATTGTGAACAAAAGAGGTCAAGAATATGCTTTGAATCGTGATTACTTGAAGTACTGTAGTAATATGGGGGAAATATAAATGAAACTCGGTCATTGCAAATTGTAATTTGTTATTTGTGTAATAATTAGCCACCATCTGATGAAACACTATGCCGTAACGTGAAAAGGCGAGGCAAGCAAGTTTAACATTTGGTACAAGTACTATATATGTCGTATAAGAATAAAACTAATAACCAAGAAGACAGGTGAATGCACGCTAACATCTCGTTCTGGACAATGTGTTATATGTTCTATATGACATATTATAAAAAATTTCAGAGAGTACAAACTTAGAGTTTATCCTTATATAGCATTGGTGATATGTGCTTATGCAATTAACACTTGCAAAGTTTTTGTCAATAAAACGAGCCACACTTCCAGCTAATGGCAAAGTGTCTATGTTATGAACGTTTGTTCCTGTATATAAACGCCGTATGTCATACATCGCATGCAATATAGATGAAGTGTAGTTACTTTATTACGATTTACACGATAATACTAAACAGTTTAAGGTGAACCAGCCTTACGCAAGTCTCGATTAACGAGAGAAAAGCATACCCGTCTATCACATTGTTTAACAATATGGCAACATACGAAAAAGCCCATACTGTCTATGGTGTATATTATTAGTAACAATATATAATATTCATGCTGTGTTTCCAGGGCCGATGCCTTTGTAGATATTATTTTTCTATCGAATGCCAAGAATATATTAGAGAATGCTTTATTGAAGGTTCAAACCGCACATTCGTCGTGCAACTGCTGTCATATTTTCACATAATGAGTGTGACAATATTTGTGTACCTAGTCTTATTGTCCTAACCTATGTCAGCCAGTCGTGCCTTTGGCGGCACGTATCCTTACACCGGATATCAAGTATAGGAGCATAAACGGTTGTCCAAATTTATTAATTTAACGTACATGTGTTCCTGACGCGACCACAAGCAACAGCACTTCCGGCATTAATTTTAATTAATACGATATGATAAATAAACGCAATATCGCCATGAGTATGAACACACCGAATAAAGTTAGTTTCATAGCCTTACTTCTAGTTTGCGTTCTTGTTATAGGTACTACGTACAACGTATATAATATCGCATATAACAGTTTCATGTGACGTGCTAAATAACAACAACTGCCGATGCACAATAAAGTGACTGCTATTAATTCTGATCATAAACCGTTTGCAGACTGTGCATAGTGTGGCAATAAAGTCTGAGTAAATTATGATGACCCTTCAACATCGTCATAAAATCATTGATCCCGTTTACATCGACCACATACATGAACAATTTTCCTAAATTGAAGAAACTTGGCATCAACGTTATTCCGTAATAGAAATACAATGTCACACTTGATTTTCAATTAGACATTGAAGTCATTAATGGACGTCCAGTCGACTTTTATATTCCCATTAATAGGCTGGTAAAGGAAAGTTTTTCACTCGGACTAATTGCAACAAAAACTAAACTTATACTGGGCGAAAGTACATCATATTAGTATATTCAAGAAAAAAGTTGCAACCTGTAGACCCTGGCAAAACAAAACTATAGACCGTCAAAGATGTAAATTTTTTCCAAATGAAGTTATGGCCCGTATAGCACACCGTAGTGAGTACTCTTCAGCGGGAGGTACGATTTACGTACGAAGTTTAATGGCGGCGCCCAGTAAAAAAACAATAACAAACGTCATGAAGTGTTATTATCGATGGAATATGCAAGGTAAGTAACGATTATGTTAATTTTTAATGATTACCAAGTGGTTTGCCTATGATTACGCGTTGTACGTCTTCACAGATGTGCATGTGCGTCGTTTTACGGCGAAGTCGGGGCCAAGGTCAAATGTCGTTTAAACTACCAAACATTGAGATATTAAAGTGAATGGGATATTTTAATAATTATATAAATCCATATCAATATTAAAAATAAATAAAAAAGCACTGGTTTGATAATAGAAACGTGTTTTATGGGTTATCAAATATTTTCATTTTACCAAGTATGGAACGCCGTTATTGCCACCATTTTGACGAAACTTGATATATTATCAAATTTACGAATTTGACGACGAATAGTGCCTTGTTTGTAATATCCTTTTGATTTTAAATATGAAAAACCATTAAAAGCATATTTTACTGCACAATTCTCAAGACTAAAAAGATCGATCTACTATAGATAGTCAATTAAATACATCCTTTAATTGATAGTTGTTACTGAATATATCGTTATAACTTATATACGGTACTAGAACACGTCAAACCGTATATTATATGGTCACAAACTGCATTGCTTGATTGGCATACTGCATGTTTCATGATGTTCATGATTTTGATATACATGTATTTTGAAAATACACGCTTGTTGATAGTAGCAATTAGAATAAAAACAACCATTGTCAAGTCATATTGATGTTGTTATGGTAGCGATGCCACCCCATTGTTTTGTACCCGTAAAATATACGTTTCTAATCAGAATAAACAATCAGCTTCACAATTTCAAAGAAAGAAACTCTTTGTCTGAAGCTGTTTTGCGTCTAGCCCATATAAGCATGCTCCTAAACGTTTTTAAAGATTTTTTTATTTAAGTAAATCAGGGTTTCCCTAGAAATATTCATACAAGGGTCCCTTAAGGTTTATATTCAGTGAGTCCCTGAGACATTTTGGTGATCAAATCATATACGGGTATGCATTTCAAGTTCACTGTTACAGTATCCAATTTATAAATAAAATAGCACATGCACACAAGTTAATCATTTACATGACTATTTCAATTGGACAGCAGTATGGAATGGGACGTTCTGCCATGATTTCTAACTTATTATAGCGTGTAGAGTAGACAATACAGATTGCTCAATAAACCACAAGTGCAATAAATAAAGTAGCAGAAAAAATGTTCTAGCGGAAACAAAAATGTGTTCGAAGGATCCGATTGGGGGTCCCAAGGATGCACAGTAATGCAGAAATGAGGGTCCTAAGTCACAAAGTTGCGTCAGGAACGCAGAAAACCTGCATCAGGGTAATCCCTGCTGTCAGTTAAATCCCTATCTCAATCAATCCAACCAAATGCTACATGAATATATCACAGTCTTATCAAATATAATTACACAGATAAGCTGTTTATTATAATTTCATGTTTGATATTATTCTGCACATAAAAGTAATGTACGATCCTATTAATTTATCTACACTCTTTACATCTCTAGTGTGTAACAGCCTAAACAATGATAACATACATGTTTATCATACATGGATCATCCAGAGTACCCGGTTCATATTTATTTTCTATTTCAGTCGCTGAATAGATACTAACAACGAAGTCCAAGTAAATGGACATGAGAAATTTGAACATTGTATGTATAACTTTCCTAACTTGCATTAAATAACATTTTTGTAAACTGTGTGTTAACAATATAGGTATTTAATGCTAAACACATACATGATAATATATTGATATGTAACTTTAAATTGATCTTTTGGGCCTCAGTAGTTGAATATAATCATTCGGTTATTTCACAGTACATATCCTGTGATACTCAACTTTACAGACTATCGTATCTACAGATATACCGATCAGTATTAGTAGTATCTATCATAGAGTTAAAAGAGTTTTACATTACTTAACTATGGTGTGTATATGTTCATGTACATGTAATACTAATAAAATATTACTTGACAAATGATCTCACTATATAAGACTTTTTAGTCTAATATTTTAGTGACAAACAATACCAGTAAGTAATTCTAGGATGGAAAACTTGAGAAAATTACCGGTAAGAACAAATCTGGTTGAAATTTCAAAGAAGTCTTGATCAATTTGCCTAAGTGTTTTTTTTCGCTAAAATGAATAAGTTATATTGATTATATTGTAGAATTTAGCCGATTGTTATCTTAAACTGGACATACTTATTCATTTCAGATAGATAGCTGTTTGTTCTACACTGCCAAATCTACGAGACAAAGGCAACAAGCCTTACTGACAGTCAATCAAATATACATGTTGTTTCTGGACAGGAAATTCATTCACATTAACTGCAGAACAGACCATATCTGTAATCGAAACATTTCTTGTAATTCTAATGCTAGTAAACAAGAATTGTGAAACATAATTGCATACGTTCCACAATTCCATCGAGCGTATTAGGCATACTAGTAGTTTATGTACTAGATGTAACTCTGGAAGAGTCACTAGCATAACTGATCTTCAAGCTGCTGGTTCCATGAAATGCCAAACACGTCAAAACTTTAAATGGCCAGATTCTTAAGGAGTTTGAATAGATGTCAGGCCTCATATTTAATATACAAAGTCAAGCTATCAGATTCCATTTAAAGACAGTGATTTGTGGACACTGTTTACAAGACAGAATCACATGAAGTCATCTTTAGACACTATTCAATAAATTGTTCATCTGGAGGAAGCACCACAGAAGGTTCTACCAACATACACGTCTTTTGAGACCATGCTTCTGGGAGATGCAAGCAACCTACAGAAGACAGTTCAGTTACCCCACTACAACATCCAACTTTTAGCTATTTTATATTACATGTAATAACGACATAGATCATCCAGGATTATGTTCATTGTGTTCATCATTTTCTACTGATTCGTCTACAAAGGAATATACACATACATTGCTGACTAATCATTTAGGTGGGGATAATACTGATGTTAAATCAGCAAAACAAATAAGTTATATAGTAAATATACACGTATATAAATGATATAGTGCACACACTCCTCCAATTTGGTACCATTAAAATAGGCATAGGTGTGCAGTTACATTAACACTTTGGACACGTGTACACTGGGTATTGCGAGTAAATGAGTTATGTAGACATAATGTAGTGCTATACTCCGTACACAAACATGACAGTTGGCAGTTGTCAGTACAGTAAAATCAATAATCTGCACAGTTACTTTTACCTGTTTTAGTTAGGATCTGTTTGTACTTCCGTCATTCTTATGATTTTTGGAGCAAGTTTGTTTTGGATCATCATTAACAGAATGTTCAATTCAAAATCAATGAGTAATGCAATAATTCCAGACACATTATGACATATATGCAGCATCATGACCATTACTTGATAGTGAGAAGTCGCTCTTTACAAGGGATTTAAAACACTTAAACAATACCTGTTATAGTATGATGTATTTTATTACCATGATAAAATATGAAGATGCATAAACCATTTAAGATGCGTAAAGGAATCTTGTGGATCTCGTGACTGAACTTACACTCTTTTCCAGTCCAATGTCGCGAAAAGTAATGCTATTTGTTAAATTGACTTGCAAAATCCGATGTACACCGAAGTTAGTAGATTTGCTTAACAGTTTGGTGCTTCAATTATTTTTTAGGTTAATCATTTTGTGACTTATCCTCGATCAATTTTGGCTATTATCCATATTCACACATGGGTCACTACAAATAGCGTGTATCATATTCACAAAACTGCTGTAAAATAGTTTCAGTTTCATGAAAACTACTAACAATTCTATCTTCGTACGTTAACAAATCACTACAAATTAGTGAAATTGGCCAAAAATAGGTTGTTTTCAAAAACATACATCCATCATTTTGGATAATCCAATCATTTAGGATTATCTGGATAACAAGGGTGCTCTCTGATATGTCATAAATAAGGCAAATAAAAGACATTGTCAAATAAATAATAACTAACAAACATAATGGTGTGTCTTGTTATTTTTATGAAATTTAAGTATAGACCTAAAAGTGGGTGGGGTAATTTCACCCCAAGAAGGATACTTAATGCGTTGTTTATAACATCGTATGTAGAAGATAGCCAAACAATGCGTTAAAAGATATCTTAAGTTCATGGTGTATTCAGTACAGCTTAAAAATTACCCATAGTATCAAAGGTAGGTACTAAACGACCAAAACATGTAATGATCAGAGCTTTTTAAAATCATTTCATATGACCTTAAAGAAAGGTCATTTTCTCAGTAATGCCAGGTCTATGTGAATGCAACTTTTTTCCTGTGTTACTTCACATATTGTAGTTTACGAAAACAATGGAGAACTTTTTGTTGCAATTAGTCCGAGACATGATGCTACTCAAGATTTCGTTTACCAGCCTATAACTAATTATTCAGGTTTCAACCAAACAGCATCGATGTCATCGCATTCCACCAGCCCACCAGTGTGATTAACGGGACGTTTGCAAGGTTAAGTATAAAAGTACGGTGTACGGTCACGCCGGGGTGATGCTCACATTGCCACTGAAAACCGTGTAGTCAGCTTTGCAGTAAACGATATATAATTAAGAAAGTTGTATTTAATGATTATTGCAAGTAATTGTCCTGATCTTTATTGAGAGTTTTGTTACAGCATGGCAATCACGCAATAATAAACAAGTTTCATTCAGTTGGCACGCTATTCCCTTTTTAGAACAGGACTGACAATTTAACTTAATAAAGTGTAGAGGAAATAGTTAATTCCATGAATGAGTATGTACTTACCTTCATTATAGTATCATTGCATATAGCAAGTAGAAGTTGTGTGGGATAAAGAGACAATATTACGCTATTTATGATTATGAGATGCATTATTGCCACAATGTTCACTCCACATCCCCGTAGCGGTTAACTCCCTTTGTCGATATATTCACTAAATATTAGGACAGTAACTGTTATACGAAAGTAGCAGATCGATGATCATGTACACGTAGTAAAACGTTAAAATATATTTATGAACGCGTGTTCCTTTGTTCGAAATCACATAATTTCGAAATAGTGTATGTGCCATACTGTTATACAAAGTACGTGTATTAGCATTTTTGTCAAGGACAACATTTGCTTAAAACCTTTAAATATATTTTCGTATCTTAGCTGTTTAATGAATCGTATGTATGTCTATTGACTTCAGTTTCAAGAATACATACAATCTTGTATTTTGTATTTGCTGCTATGTACGAGCAGATGACCTAAAACAAAGCCAGGATTAAGTATGGCTTTACTAAATATCTTTCATAAACATTGTATTAATAGTGATACTTTTATTTCATTTGTACATTACCCAAATGCCCATGATGCTACATAACCAAAATATGAAATTTGGGGTGATAGAGGTCAACCAGCCATTTGACCTTCAATGATCTTGTACGAGCCTGTCGTTCTATACAAATCCTCCATTTAATTGTTCGTCGATATGTAATGTTCATATACAGATATTCATAACAACATTTGACATCCTGTCACGAGTATTTCTATTTAAATGAGTTATCTTTGAAACCTGCTATGTTCTTGCTGTGGTTCTGAAATCACCGGCATGTATATATTTGTACATGTAAATCAATCAAATTCAAGACAACGTGTCACGTGGTACAAACTGACAGTATAATTATATTTTCCTTCAAAATACGCGCAGTAATAAGATCACCTCGAAGCTATCTCAAGTCACCAACTATTCTAATAAGTATTCATAAGTTAAAGTTAGATGCATTAATTCAAGTTTATTGCTCGATTTCGTTCTTAGACGGTACGCCACCTTGACGAACTTTTAGCCATCGATTCCTCGTTAAATACCACACATGCACATGGACATGTAAACATAAACGCATGCAAATCAAATTTTCTCTGCGAATCATTGGATTTAGTCAGTGGTCAATCAGGGTCTGGTGATTGCAATGGTTTCCGGTATTGAGTTTCCATAGGACGCAAATTGATTTTGCAGATTTGCTTTGACAATTAGACGCGCAAATGGGAAATAAGGGCACGCGCTAGACACGAGAAAGGACTTAAAGCGGGGACAATATGACGATGACCGATTTCCAAGATGAATAATACCTCAACTTGATCCCGTTTGATAATGTTGTATTTATAGTATATGCATCTGATCTACACTACAATTAGACATGATAAGGATATAAATAGTTCTACATTTGGAATTGGAAAATAGAGTCGTACTTAAAACATGAGTTGTTTATGATTTGCCAGTCTGACGGACTGATTACGAACCGCTTAGTCATTGCAACTTTTTATACGTGCAAGATACTTGTATATAAAATATATCTTATTGTATGTTTGCATACTTTTTCTGCATTGGCAGGTTGTGTCTTTGGACTTTTTCCTACTGTGAATGATCTCCAAACTCCAATTAATGAGTAGTTCATGTAACCAGCTTGCAGGTACGTTTGTACAGATGAAAATTCAACCCATAAGCTCATTTAAGAATCATTTCGGTAAACCAAAAATGTTTTTATAACAATTCTTTAGATAGTTTTCCCCCATCCACGCTTTTACGACTATCTATATGGAAAAACGCAATAAAAAGTTTAGTATATTTTTCTTGAAATAAATGTTTGTTATGAATCAGTCTGTGTCAGTTCGCAATATATACGGACCACAGATCTCCAGATGTCTTTAATGTATCATTCAGTCCAATGGATGTATCGTGTTCCGTTTGATAACACTATGACATTACAGTAGCTCTATCAAAACAACCAATCAAAATGTCACATATTCTTTGAAGTCTATTTCATAATCTTTAAACAAGCAGCAGTAATATATTATGTCACTGCGACTGGCTGGAACCTCGCGTGTCGAATAATACCAATATCAATCCTTTAATTTCACAATATATCATTCACAAGTTCCTGATACTTTTAAACTCTTTGTATGTAGTCTAATCCAGTGGAACCAAACTGGAAGGTAACTGGACCGATTGTTCAAGACCATGTCGTTGTATGTTTGTCAATTTGTGAAATACAGATTGACGAACAAATTTGAGGAATGCAGTCTGGCTTCAGTTATACTATTCACCTATTGTTTAATTGCCTCGCGCCTATAATCAGATTCGAACCAGTATAATGAACGGCGATATCTCCTTAACACTGCAATGTATATATGTTTTGTATATATGCATTAGATGACTGGATAATTAACCAGTTAAATATGACCACATACAACACAATAAGTTACAGATTAGGTACATTTGTAACGATAATAAAAATGGTCCTATGTCCTACTAGCTATGTTTCAATCTTATACATTGCTGATTGTCTGTCGCAACTATTTTCAATACAAGATCTATAGGCGCTTCGCATGATAGTTGTAACAGACCGTTCGGCACGGACCCTCGTAAGAACAAATACAACGTGATTATTAGTCCACGACAAACAGTGCGTTGAATTTGAATTATTATTTCCTGTATTTTCCTACCAGTATGCTGCCATTGCGTCTGGATCCGAAGTTGTATATATGAACAAATACAGACAAATTTCTCTTTAAGATCATAGAAACATCTTTGAAAAGTCATCCTTGCGCTAACTTTATCAATCACAGTGCTATAACGGATGTCTTCTGCTTGGAAGTCTTCTAAACCCGTCGCCATGTTATTTGCTCGAACGTTCTTCATTCCGACAATTCATTGAATGATGTAAATATTCAGGGTAAAGGTTTGGTTTAATATTATGCCTAACTTGCATTTTCGTTATTTGTCGAATGTTTGTCTGAGTAAGATATGTCGAATCGTCACATGACGAAATGAAATAAAGTTGACAAACTACACGAACATCTCGTCAGTGGAAACCATACAAACGAATTGTTGCACAAAGACACATTACCAAATTTGCTTTGTCATTCTAAGGGTATATTTCCCTCAGACGATATAAAATAACTATCAAATATCTATCCATCGTCAATTTAATGACACAATATCTACTATATCTTAAAGATTGGTTGTCATGCAACAAGGCAATATTTATATGTCTATTTTAGCTCACAAAGTATTCTATTTTCTCTCATGTATTACGCGGACAGTAGCTTTTGTCAATCAAAGACTTCATTATATTATATTACACTATATTATATAACCTCAATACGACTCCACTTAGCAACACCGACAACTTTAACTTCGTGATTTCATGCAGCAACAGTTACTTTAGAACCAACAGCAACAACAAATTACTACAGTATCGTCGTCAACAAAGTAAAATCTTCTTCAGCATCAGCAGACGTTACATAGGTAGCGACAACTACAGTAACATCATCACTGACTTATTTCACAACAACATCGTTTGAATGAATATAACCCAGGTAAGACTAATTGTTTCATGAAAACAACAACATAAACAATTCAAATTTACCATTTCTGGATATTTGAGGCCACTCAGAAAACCCAAATGACAAACGCACTATCTACTACTACAGTTCGTGAACATTCGAACACAAAAACTAAGATTTTGAAATTGCTCATGACTATTTATGATATATTTGGATTATGTAGCGTGTAAAACGGGGCATGGGACATGGAGCAAAGTGTGATTTTATGGTCTAGAAATATTGATGTTTCATATCCGAAAATGACAAATGACCATTAGATGGACGCGTGGCTCAGACAATTACAAAGGTTACCAATTATCTCCTGTTTTTATTTAATATGCCGATCGCACATCCACCGTCCGTCTATTATTTCGGAACTATTGTTCTTTTTCTGATGAAATTGACATATCCTGCGGTAATTGTATCATAGAAAATCCACGGCGAAACAAAATCAACTATAAAAAATAAATTTACGTCATTATTCGGATGCGTAGATACTGTGATGACAGCGATATTTGAGAATTACATTCGTAAATGAATCGCCAAAAATCTATTTTTACAGGATTTTGATTACTTTAGAATTCTAGTTTATTACTTTCGGCTGGAATTTTCTTAGTAATGATAATTTTGTAAAACTTCTGACAGTGTCATATGAGTGGAAAGCACAACTTCTCAGACCCGCACATAATATGTTTGTTTTTGTATTTAAAATTGAGTTCGAGGAAATTTGTAGTAAATATCTGCGTTTGATTACAAAAAGACAAGGGTTTTACACTCAGATTGAGTTCCATTGATACTATGGGAACGATTAACAAAAGTTATTTCCTCTTTTATTTTTGTATCCCTACTCAACTATCCCATATCCCTATCATGCCCTCATTATATCTTCTGTATTTTTATCAAGAGACACATACCGTCTGTTATTTAATCATGCAGTTAAAGATCTAGCGAATACCGGCTAATATTATGCCATCTTTACGATGTTACCATACAATAAACATAAACAGAATAGTATATGACAGAGTATCAGTTTTCATTTCAGAAATATCGAAATTGATATCGTGAGTTTCGGGTAGTATCGTATTAATGTGAACTATTTCAATTTACATAAAAATAATGAAATTGATATTGTTATTTTGGTTGAATAAACTCGCCATTGTATAGATATTATCATTCTTACAGGAGTTTAAATATGTTACAACTGATGGGTTGATGATATCATGAAGGCATATTTCATCATCATCGGGTCTGTATTGATACTAAAATTTTTAGAAAAAAAATCATTTCCAGCAGTGGAATTAGCAACATGAAAAAACTGAAATGTTATATTTGGACTCATGATTGCTTTTGGCGACTTACAAATGTTTCTTTTTAATGCATACTAATTAGACACTGTTCCACATTCGTCCATGTTCATGAATCATGATGTGACGATTTAATATTGAACTGGTAACATTGATAAAAAAAACATCGTAAAACTCTAGGCCAAATATCATAGCGTATAAACAAAATCTCTCTATGACTTATTGGATTACTATAAAATTCAACTTGTATCATTTACTGCTATTGAAAACACATGTAAAATCTACTCATTGTACTCCTTATTGCCATACTCTATAATTCAACATGTACTCATCATTGCAATTGCCGGTAATCGGATCGTTAATTCATAGTGAAGATACTGTGTCGAGGTTGATTCTAAAACTTTGAAAAAAGTTCGTAGATAGTCAATAAAGTCCAGAAATAAGAGGCTTTTATAATATTTTTAAAAAGTCAAAATGGCTGGCGAGGACGAAAACTAGTCGCCAGACATAAACTGTTTTGGCGCCTGGTATTAAGAATTCATATACGGTTTACTTTAAGTCATACCATTTAGCAGCCAAAATGTTTACAAATGGCATTTGTTCGTCAGTAAACCACCATGCTTGTATTTATAGAATTCACACTTAAATAGACAAGAAAATTACGATCGAAGGCGACTGAAAATATTCTTTATATAGCAACGTCTGTGTCATTTTGTGGTGCCCTCTGGTGAGATTCTTGAAGTCTTCTTATTTGGGAAAGCACTAGAGAATAGTTAATTTGAAGTTAAACACCCCTTTACATTGTACAGTTGCCTGGGATTAGGTTTCCATAGAATGTGATAATAATTAACGAACAAATAATAAATGACAATATTAAATTCCGGACTCATCTATAAGATTACAGTTGGCGTGAAAACGAGGTTGTTGAAGTCTATACTCATCAAAAGGGAATTTTCAGAACAACTTATTTCCATTGCAACCTAAGGCGGTTGTTTTAGCAGTTAACAAAATTAAGGACGATTTTCTCGAATAACCAGCCCCGTAGTTATTGTGAAACGTTAAGAGAAGTTTCGAATATGAAACTCGTTATTTTCCAATCCTGTTTCCTTTATTCTTAAAAATTGCAAAATTGCTCACGACTACGCAAAATAATGAATGTTTGTGTGAACGTGACAACAATAGGTTATGAGTTTAAAGTTCCAAAATTAGTAATAGTAACGGTACTACAGTATAAATGGCTTACTACAGTGGGTGAGCTCGGATCCGGAACGAATCGAGCATTTCTTTACTTGGTACATACTTGTTACATCAACATGGTTCCAGTATGAGGTCCTATGGTAGAAAGATACACTTCGACAACGTGGAAATCATGGCATAACACGAATTTATAAAAATACCATTATAAGCTTTACCTCGATCAGCGGTTTATATGTATGATCCCTACAGAAAGGTAATGTTTCTTTAAATTATATGTATTTTAGCTACAATGGATGAATCCAGGATTAAAATGGCTCAGGAAATTTAGCATCGGTACTTTTGTAAGTTTCCAAAACTTTGGTTGTAGAATAAATATCCAGTCATTTACCACGGTACTGTGCTTATCACACTAACAAAAGTAAATGTAGGGATATGTATAAGCCAGTAAGCAACGTAAACCCATAATGTATTTATTTTATTGTAGAATATCTCGTATATTGGATTGGTATATAGTGCAAAGATCGGCTTCCACAAATATTTATATTATGCGCCTCCTCGTAAAAGAATCATAAACTATCAGCTAGATTCATACAATTCCATAAACAGACACATATAAACGACGGAAGAAATTCATGTATTTAATATGAACATTCATAAAAAGACTTCTGCAATAAGTAAAGACGTTATTGCACGGGACGCAGACGTAGTATTAACATAACACGTGGAATATATGTGTCAAGTATTACGAGTTATTATTTGCACAAACTATTATCTTCTGTCTAGTAAATGTCATCAAATAAGCAATGATTGTAAAAAGCCTAAATCTTGATCGTTATTTACCATTAGATATTGAAATAAACATGAACTATTTGTTGGTAATTGCATAAAATGATCCTTTGCCTACATCCGGAGTGGTATCGGTACTCCGTGCCTTTATTCCCACCGATGTATAAGGAAGAATAATACATTTGTTCAATTATATTGTATACCTGTAAGTAAAAGTTATATCAAACCAAAGAAGTCCGTTTGGACATCTTTGATCAAACCGATCTTTACTAGAAACGACAATGAACACTAGCATATCATAAAAGAATGTCATAACAGCAAGTAGCTATCGTCTGCTCATAATGAATTAAATAATTATTTTATGAGAGATAAGAAGAAGTGTCGTTGACTTGATTAACAAACATTATTATCGTAAGTGTGTAATATACATTTATTACAGAAGAGCCCGTAGTCATCAAGTAGCATGGTAATCATAATCATACGTCTATGCCTGTCCTGGCGGCTTTCGCTTGCAAGTTTATAGTTATACCGTTAAAAGACGAAATAGAGACACCCACAAACATCAAGTTCTCATATCAAACTCATATTCAATTATAGGACTCTCAATGACACTCGAGTCAGGAGCATATTATATTAGTGAAGTCATTGAAGTTTAGAAAATTACATTGCAATCACAGTTCACATATAGCATTTCAGATAACGACATTTCTCTAGAACATGTCAGCATTTTCAAACGAGTTTTTGTGTGTTAAAATAAACACTAAGATTTCGCGTCCTCATTAAGGACCCACTGTGTGTGCATGAATACATTCATAACTGTATCACAATGAAACTAATTTAAGCGTTTGTTCACACATTTACTGATGTAGAAATCAGAATAATTGTGAATGGCATTGTGAACAAGAGGTCAAGAATATGCTTTGAATCGTGATTACTTTAAGAACGTAATGTATAGCAGTAATATGGGGAAATACGAATGACACTAGGTTAATGCAGATGTGTTGTTCGAGGAGTTATAAGTCTAGACTGTGCGGATATGACAAGTGCTCGTTCTTATCAGTCTCATGGATGTTTGGTTGAATCTCCGTCTCAAACCTCAAAACGAATGAAGTTTTATGACAATATAATTAACAGTTTACCAAGTACAAATATACCAATTGCATGCACAACTTTGATACTTAAGGACCCCAATGTTGAACTTGTTCAAAAGTGATTAACATTTATCCACTTCAGGGTTAATAAAACAAATGTGAATACAATTTTGTATTATAAGGTTACTAATAAGAAATCTCAGGGTTTGTTCTTGGAAAAGTTCCTTATTGAAATATATATTATCAAGCTTAAAGGTGAACGTAATTTAATATGTCGATTTGCAACTCTCAGTTATTTTTGACTGACCATTGTTAGTGCATAATAATAATACTTACCATGAAGACAGTTGAATGTTGACGATATTTTTATATTTTCTATTCGTCATTGATCAATACGTTCAGAGAGTACAAACTTAGATTATATTCTTATAAAGCATTCGTGATACAAATATTTATGTTTGTGCAATAATCACTCGCCAAGTTTTTGTCGATTAAACTTAGCTTCTCTTACAGCTAATGGTAAATGTCTATATTGTGAACGTATGTTCCTGTACTAGTATATTAACGCCGTATGTTATACATCGCATACAATATAGATGAAGTAAGTAACTTTATTAAGATTTACACGATAGTACCAAACAGTTTAAGGTGAACAAGCCTTACGTTAGTCTCGTTTAATGAGAGAAAAGCATATCAGTCTATCAAATTGTTTAACAGTATGGTAACAAACGAAAAGCCCTTAATGTCTATAGCGTATAATGTTAGAAACAATATATAACATTTATGCTGTGCTTCGAGGTTCGATGACATTTTCGATATTATTTTCGATCAAAGGCAAATACTATTTAAAGAAATGCTTTATTGAAGGTTCAAACCGGACATTCGTCGTGTAACTGCTGTCATAGTATCATATAATTAGTGTAATAATATTTTTGTACCCAGTCTTATTGTCCTCACCCATGCCAACCAGCCATGGCGTTGGTCTACGTACCCTTATTCACCGAATGTCAAGTATATGAGCCTAAACGTACGCGACCACAAACAATTGCACTGCTGGCATTTACTTAAATAAATACGCTATATGATAAATAAAAACAATAGCGCCGTCAGTATGAACGCACCGAATTAAGCAAGTTTCATATCCTTGTTTCCTGTTTACTCTCTTGTTATAGGTACTACATAATAGTTCAATGTGACGTGCTAAATGACACACACTGTCGATGCACAATAAAGTAACCGCCATTAACTCTGATCACGAAGAAAATGAACCGTTTGCAGACTGTGCATAAAATGTGGCAATAAAGTCTAAGTAAAATTATATGGTGACACTACAACATCGTCATAAAATTATTGATCACGTCTGCACCGACCATGTACACGAACAATTTCCTAAATTGAAGAACGTGGCTTACAAATTATCCCGTAATAGTAATACAATGTCACACTTGATTTTCAATTAGACCTTGTAGTCCTTAATGGACGCCCAATCGACTTTAACATCCCCATTAACTGGTTGCTCAGGTTTCACCCCACACCAACCAACCCTCCATTATGATCAATGGGACGTCTGCACGGTTAAGTATTAAGTACGGTGGGTGGTCACGCTGTGATGATGTTTACATTGCTATAGAATACTGCACAGACGGAATTGCAGAAAATGATATTAAATTGTATTTAATGATTCGACCAACCCACCATAGTTATCAACAGTACGTTGGCAGTGTTAAGAATAAATTAAATGATAATTAGAAGCAATTGTCCTGATTTTCATTGAGAGTTTTATGTCAGTATGGCAATCATGCAATAATAGAAAAGTGTCATTCAGCGGCCACGCTATTCCCTTTATAGGACAAGACTGACAAGTGAACTTAATAAATTGATGAGGAAATAGGTAATTCCATGAATGATAATATACTTAACTTCGTTATGGCATCGTGGCATATAGCAAGTTTAAGTTGTATGAGATAAAATGCAACTCTTGTGTACATGATGATTGTGAAATGCATTATTGTCAAAATGTTCGCTACACATTCCCTTAGAGGTTATCTCCCTTTGTCGTTATATTTATTAAACATTGGACAGATTGGAGGTGGAGGTAATTACCATATATGTTTTATAAGTAGGTTGCATTCTCCAGTGGGAGTGTATGACATGAACGTTGTTTCTTTCGTTGATATAAATAGTTTTGCTAAACAGTGTATATGCACACTAGCATACAATGTACATTTATGAGCCTTTTTTCAAACACTACGGTAGCTTAAAAACTTAAAAATAAGTTTTCATATCGTAGTGGATTAATGCATTATATGTATGTCGTGTGACTTCCGATTCAATATAACATCTACTATCTGTTGTATGTTGTATATGCTGCTAGGTACTAGTAATAAAGTTTCATTTGTCATTATAATAAGTCATGTTTAAGTACGACTAAACACTCTTCAGAAGTATGGCTTAAGTAAACATCCATCATAGCAATGATAATAATGGTGATACTAATTGCAATTGTATATTTCCGAACAAGTCGATTATGCTGCATATCCAAATATGAAATTGGGGTCATAGAGGTCAACGAGCCATTTGACCTTCAATGATCTTGTATGATATTAAACTATACAAATCCTCCATTTAATCATTCGTCGATATGTAATGTGTAATATACCGACATTCTTGGCAATATTTGACATCCTGTCGCGAGTATGTCAATTTATTTGAGTTATCTATGAAAACTGTCATGTTTTTGCTGAGGTTCTGGGATCATCAGAGTGTATGTATTTGTACATGTAAATAAATCAAGTCAAGATAACGTGTCACGATGTACAAACTGACAGTATAATTACATTTTCTATCAAAATGTATGCAGTAATTAATACACCTCGAAGCTATCTCAAGTCACCAACTATTCTAATAAGTATTCATAAGCTAGATGTATTAATTCAAGTTAATTGCTCGATTCCGTTCTTAGACGGTACGGTACCTTGACGAAGTTTTAGCCATCGATTTCTCGTCAAGTACCGCACATGCCCATGGACATGCAAACATAACGGCATTCAAATTAAATTTTCTCTGAGAATCATTGGATTTAGTCAGTGGTCAATCAGGGTCTGGTGATTGCAATGGTTTCCGGTATTAAGTTTCCACAAAACGGAGATTGATTTTGCAGATTTGCTTTGACATTTAGGGGCGTAATTGGGAAATGAGGGCACACGCTAGACACGAGAAAGGACTTTAAGGGGGACAACATGAAAATGACTGATTTCCGACATGAATAAAACCACAACTTGATCCCGTTTTATAATGGTAAATTTATATTGGTTTAGCATCTGAAGTACAATATCATAAGAACTTCTAAATATACCTATACATAGTACTACATTTGGAGTTGATAAAACAAAGTCGTATTTAAAGCATGGTTTGTGTGTGGTTTGCCAGCAGGATAGACTGGGTAACGAACTTTGTATGATATTCGATACACCTATGTCTTCTTGTATGTTTGGACAAACTTTCTGCCTTGAAAGGTTGTATAACTTGACTGATGTATCGTCTACCGTTTAATAACGATATGGCATTACCGTAACCCTATCAAAGATACCAATAAGAATGTCACACATTGTTTGACGTCTATTTCATAATCTTTGAACAATCGTAAGTGATAAACTTTGTCACTGCAACTGATTGGAATCTCAAGTGTCGATGGATGTCAATTTGATTCCTTTAATTTCGCGACATATCAATCACACGTCCAAATACTTATGCCTAATTTGTATGTAGTCTCATCCAGTTGAGACTGAATAATTTTTCGAGACAGTAACTGTGTATGTTTTTTGTGTAATAGAAACTGGTCTGAAATATGAGTATTACATACAAACCTGTTGTTTTTTTTATAAAGAAAGCAATAAGACGTCAGTGACATTATGAAAACATTTTAAATGATCCTGCGTATGTGACCACATCAACCAAACCAGTAACAGGTGTGGTATATGTATAACAATACAAACATATATTATATATATGTAACAATGGTCCTAATTATTGAAAAGAATATGACAGAAGAAAGTATGGATACATTCGTTGTCGGGCTCCATGGCTTACGGAAATCAACAGTTATAAATATTACATCTTGTTGTGGTATTTTTAGGTTAAGACGAGCTGTTGTGTAGCAGTTGTTTCGATTTTCGAATTTGCATCATTTTGTATTTACAAGCCTGTCCTGTATGTGCATGTATGATAAGGTCAGTACATTTCTACCACTGTGTTTCTTATATTAGCTAACCATGCTTGAAGCATAAAGGGTTTAAATGTTTAACAAACTCTTTCATTCGAAATTGAGCCACTTTACACTATTCGATCGAATATTCTATCACGTGCTTTTCGATGCGTAGCAATATGGTGCTCTTTCAGTTATTTAAGTCATGAACCCCGTGCATTCATTTACATTAGGTTTGAATATATCGATCTGCATAACTGATTGGGAATAGTCAATCGTCAGACAGATTATACAGATAACCGTTTCAATTGTACGTGAATATTAGGTAATGATCCTCAATAATACACAAGTTTTGATATCTCCTTATTGTTTTAGTTAACAGTACCCTGACATTGATATGCCTTTATGGTGAATTGCAAGTTTGTTTCGTACTGATTAGTTTGCGCTAAGTTGTCAATCAATATAATTATATTTCGTCTACTAGTATTACAATTGTCCAGGTTCAAATATTTACATGAGTTTGTACTTATGGGGTACAAGTCCACCGTAACATACATACTGATTACAGCTTTTATAATGAATTAAGTGAGTCGTTAAATGCGTACCGTGACGAATACAATATTGTCTCGTTTAAATATCCCATTAGAAGTCTTTGAAATATTACTTACGACATAGATCTACGGGTATTTGTATTTTCATATTGCAAATTACATTTGGTCTAAGTCAGTTGCTGAATAATAGACAATACTATGCACTAAATTTAAAAAATGGATACTGAGCGATTAAATTACACGAAGTTTGGATTCCTTTCGGTGATTTTGGTAACCATAATTTTGCTGATTTTTAAAACATCAGCAATACATTCCTTAGCACCGTTTGCACCAAGTAAGTCGCATTTTTATCTATATTACATTATTATTATTATAACAATAATGCTATTAATCTATATCACCTATGTTATAATCAGATGCGGGTAGCTCGGACCAAAATACGTGTTTATCACTGTCGATTTACGGGGTCGGGATATTCTCCACAGGATGACTTTTGATATGATACTGTCGTAGAGGAATTCTGGTCAGCTGAATACATGTCTCATTAATGATAAGTCGTCATGCAACTAAATCATGTAATTGCTACACAAAACGAATGTTATATTACGTTGGTTTGCGGTTTCTACACATCCACAGACAATGTTGGACATTTTTCAGACTATGAACCATGATACAAATATAATCGCTCGCGTAACATGTGTAAGTAACACATATCCCATCCTAATATATTCAAATTTTCTATTTTATCTCTAGCAGCCTATAATGAAGACAATGAAGACACTGAACAGATGGCTAGCATTAGTGATGTATACCAACAAAGGATCAAGCGAGTCCATCAAGTTTGCTTGGAAATGAACAAAACTATCAATTTTAAATCAAAGACACTTTTCCGTTATTCTAAAGCATATAAATTAGGATATCATCTCATACCAAAAATTGGTTCAACAACTTTTCAAACTGTATTTAGTATTCTCAATGATAAGAGCTCCGACAGACTTTTAACAGAAGCACGAGACACGTTTCGAAAGCTGTCACTAAAGAGTGTTGTCAAGGACAACTTTGGTATTAAACAACTTGAGAAGTACACCGTCCTTTTTCCGTCACGAGATCCTTATACGAGATTATTTTCTGCTTACATTGATAAAGTGTACATTTTCAATAACATGGAACTCGTACAAAATGTCATGAAACACTTACATGGCAATAGAGACTTAGCCGGATTACAGAAATATAATGTGACTTTTCAAATGTTTTTAGATTACGCTTTGGATAAACCTAACTCCAGGAAAACAATCAATGGTCATTATAATGCGATTTTTGTCAGAAACACATGGCTCTGTTTACTGCAACAGTTTATAGTTATCAAACAAGAGACATTCTCGGCTGATGTGGAATACGCACTCAAAGCAGTCAAAGTTGACGACTACAAAATGAATTTTATTCGGAACGCCTTACACTCGCGAAGAGCAGAGATCACAGTATCGAGTATACTTAAAGATGTCATGAATAAACTGCAAAGTATTCTTAACAAGATGGGTCAATCAAACGAAAGGACCAAGAAATTTAAAGCGACAATTTTTGTTCTGGACAGGGTCTGGGACAGTTTCCAAATACAGGGTTATATAAATGACAATTCAAAGTTTCCTATGGGACAGTTCTTGTCTGGCCATTCAGATTTAGATGTCGACTTTATTCTTAGAATATTTTTGGATGAAGTCGAACAGAATCCGCTCACTCATTCAGAAAGTTCGAAACAAAGGCACCAAGCAATGAAGGCTGCTTATAACAATAT
This sequence comes from Spisula subtruncata, assembly GCA_963678985.1. Classification (NCBI taxonomy): domain Eukaryota; kingdom Metazoa; phylum Mollusca; class Bivalvia; order Venerida; family Mactridae; genus Spisula; species Spisula subtruncata. The sequence goes on along the minus strand of OY787670.1, from coordinate 34,319,789 downwards.
CGAAGATGATACTATGAAAAAGATACAAAAGGTATATGAACTCGACTTTAAAGCGTTTGGGTACAACAGTAACCGACCCAAATGAATACCCTACATAAAAGCGAATAAGACAAACGGCTTTGAGGCCAAATAAAGCATGGGCTATCTGTTAATAGGTTATTCTATATTGAGCTTTGAATGCGGATCTCAGTGCTCATTTCACAGACCTTATTCTGACCATATTTCATATGATATAAAACACATATAACATTTTATTACATGTATGATAGTTTTAACAGACCGCTCGGCACTGACCTCCGTAAGAATAAATACAACGTGGTTATTAGTCCAAGACAAATATTGTGTTGAATTTGAATTATAATTTCCTGTATTTTTCTACCAGTATTCTGCCATTATGTCTGGATATGTAATGTTCTATTTGCACAAATACAGACAATTTTCTGTTTTAAATCCTGTAAACATATTTGGAAAGTCATATTCGTGTTTACACCATCAATCAGAGTGCTATAATCGATGTCGTCTGCTTGGAAGTCTTCTAAATCGTCGCCATGGTATTTTCTCTAACGTTCTTATTCTCGACGATTCAGTGAGTGATACAAATCTACAAGAAATATGTTTAGTTTGATATTCTGCCGGACATGCATGTTCTTGGTTTATCAATGATTGTTTAAGATCTTCACATGACAAAGTTAAATAAGAAATTACTCAATCTTAAATATTGGTTTTCATGCAACAAGGCAATTTCCATGTTTATATGTCTATTTCAGTACACAAAGAACAGAACGGACACCGTGCTTTAAAGCGTACTATTTTCTCTCATATATTACGCGGAAAGGAGCGTTTTTTGGTCGAATCCTTCATTAATATTATGAAGTTCTATTACACCATATTGCATCACCTCAATACGACACCACGTAGCCAAACCGAAAACGTTCCTGCTGTTTCCTTTTTCTGATCAAATTTTCATATTCTGTGGTAATTGTATAATAGAAAATCCACGAAGCAAGAAAATCAAATATAAAAAATGAACTTTAAGTCATTATTCGGATGCGTAGATACTGTGATGACTGCGAAATTTGAGAATTATATTCGTAAATACATCGCCAAAATGCTATTTTGACTGAGGTTTAATACCTTTATCATTCGGTTGGAATGTTTGTTTAGTGCAGATAAATCAGCCAAACTTCTGACAGTCTCATATGAATGGAAAACAGGATCTTCTCAGGCCCGTACATATTCTGAAAAAGCATGTTTCTGTATTTAAAATCGAATTCGGTGAAATGTCTAGTCAATATCTGCGTTTGATTACAGAAGACACGCGTTTTTACACTCAAATCGAGTTCCATTGATATCATGGGAACGATTAACAAATGTTATTTTCTCTTTTATTTCTGCATCCATACTCAACTATTCCATATCCCTATCATGCCCTCATTATATCTTCTGTATTTTCATCAAGGGTCACATACCGTCTGTTTAAATATTGCTGTTAAATATATAGTGAATACCAGCTAAAAGTCTGCTATCTGAACTATACTATTATACAATAAGCATAAACTAAACAGTAAATGACTGAGTATCAGTTTTCATTGCAGAAATGTCGAAAATGATACATATATGGATATATATTGCACTAATTTGAAAAACATATATTTCAATCTTCATAAAATCACGAGACATCAAATGTTTTCATTCTGGTAAGATACCGGTCGCCATTGTATATATACTTTCATACTTACATGATTTCAAATATTACAAATAATTGGTTGAGTATGCCTTGGGTGCCGATTACATCATCCGTTTATAATATTAAGCTATTTGCTATCATCACTTAATATATCATAATACATCTGGGATCTAATATAGAGTCCTTGCAAACCTGCAGTTATGCTTTGTTCCTTGGTAACCGTTATGGCATATATTTGTGAATCTAGGTTGTCCTGCATCGGGGACTTGGGAATTAGGTCGGATCTTAGCTGTATTTCTTTCAGTCACTTAGGATCACTGTTATTTTGTTATTTTTTGTGAAATTCATTTTGGTTGTGTGTTCCATTTCTCCGTGAAGTTGTGTTTTGATGTTACTGTTTTCTGTGCTCGGTTGGTTAAGTGGGGTGCTGCCTTCCCTGTCGGATGTTTGATATATGTTGATTTTTTGGATGAGTTTGAATGTGTGGTAATAGAGAGGTACTTGTAACGCAGTGGTTTTGCTGTACACTGTATTCTATCCTTGAAAAAATGGTTCATTAGATCTATCACGTGATTGGACTCAAAGCGGAAACGTTGCACAAAATTATGTTATAACAATAATATCTTAACAACTCCATTCAAATTTGAGATTTCCTTTAAACGCATTTGAACAGAATCTGAGTTGGGCCTTACTGTAGTTTACGTCCGGTGTCAACTGATTAATCGATAACTCATTGTGTTACCAAGCGGTCGGATTTACGCTAGTGTTTGTGGACATTGAATCTCTCTTAAAGTGTTTTCTGTTAATGTCGCTTCGATAAGATGCTGTATATCACAGACATTTAGAAAGTATATAGTCTTTGCAAGTACAAAAGTGTTTCATAACACAGTTCGTGTACTATTGTACGCACAACTATGTTCATTAATCGGTAGAGATTGCTTGTTTTAGTCCAGAGATGTGGACATGTACAATCTAGAAAGCAACGCTAAACTACTATGTGTTTATTTTATTGTAGTAAATCTCGTATACTGGGTGGGTATATAATGCGAGACCAGTTTCCAGAAATATTTATATTTTACGCCGCCCCGATAAAGGATGATAAAATATCAGCTGGATTTGTACAATTACGTACATAGTCAGATAAATATTAACGACGAACGAAATTTATGGATTTAATATGAACATTCGTTAGACAGAAAGCGTCTGCAATTAATATAGAATTTATTGCACGGTTGGGACGCAGACATAGTATTAACATAACACGTGGAATATTTATGTCAAGTATTACTATTTTTATTCGCACAAACTATTACGTTCTGTCTAGGCAAGATAATAAAATAAGCATTGACGGTATGAAGCCTAAATTTTGATTGTTATTTACCATTAGGTATAAAATAAACATGATATATTTATTCGCAAAATATATAAATTGATCATTTCCCTAGATCCGGGCTGGTGTCGATATTACGTGATTAATTCTCACCCGACTTTTGTTCGGAACTTGGGATGGGATCAGATGCCTACAGTGATCAATGTGAATTGTACACATAATATTTTTATGAAAGGAATAAGAATAACTTTGTTCTGATATATCGTATTTTCGGAAGTAAAAGTTATTTCTTAAAAACAAACCAATCTTTACTAGAAAGGAAAGAACTTGCGCATAATAAAAGGATATCGTAATAGAAAGTAAATATCGTCTGCTAACAATGATTTAAACAATTCTTTTATGAGTGATAAGAAGAAGTGTCGTTAACTTGATTAACAAACGCCATTGTCATAAGTGTGCAATATACATTTATTATAGAAGAAGCCTTAGTGATAAAATATTATGACAATCATAATCATACGCGTACATAGCATTTCCACACAAATGTATTACAATGTACTAGTTATTATTTGCACAAAATATTATGTTCTGTCTACAAAAAGTCATAAAATAAGCAATGACCGTATAAAGCTTAAATCTTGATTGTTATTTACCAGTAGATATGAAATAAACATGAACTATTTATTCGTAAAATGCATATGATGATGATTTGTCTAGATCCGGAGTGGTGACGGTATTACCTACTTTTATTCTCACCAGGCTTTTGTTCTGAACACTGAATTCTAACTTGGAGATGGGATCAGACATTCCAACAGTGATCAAAATATTTTATTTAAGTAAACACGATACAATTATTCAGATATATCGTATCTCAGGAAGTAAAAGTTATATCTTAAAATCAAACCAATCTTAACTAGAAAGGAAAGAACTTGCGTATAAGAAACGGATATCATAACAGCAATTTACCATCGTCTGCTCATATTGAGTTATGAGCCATAAGAAGGATCATTACTAGTACCTAGATTAATTAACAATATTGTCATAATTAACTATCGAACTCATACGCGTAGCATTTAATGCATCGTCTGGCGGTTTTCGCTTGCAACATATTTTTGTGTTAATTTTATATCTTTCTCGCTTTTTTGTATTATAATTAAGCCTGTTTGTTCTGTTGTTTCTACTGAATGGTGTTTTCACCTTTCTTATATGTTATAACATATGCATGTAGTGTGGCAAACCAGTGGGCATATGTAAGTAGAATCTACACTAGTCCAGTAAAACAAGTCACACATCAATTGAAAAAGAGTGACAAATCACTGGTGCAGACAGGAGCAGGCGGCGTTATCCCTCTAAATGCTTGCACAGCTTTCGGTTAGTGTTCAAAGACAATATAGAGATTCAACACAAACATCAAGTTTTCATATCAATCTCCAAGCGTGAGGATTCAATTAAAGGACTCTCAATGACACTCGAGCTAGGAACAAATTAGATCCTTGAAGTCATTGAAGCGTAGAAAATTCTATTAACATCGCAGTTCACATATAGCATTCCAGATAACGACATTTCTCTACAATATGTCTGTCTTTCATAACGGCTTCTTGTGTGTAGAAATAAACACTTATTCGTGTTACAAGATTTCACGACCTCATTAGGGACCCACTGTGCGTGCATAAATACATTCATAACTGTTTCACAATGAAACAAGTTTAAGCGTTTGTTCACACGTTTGTGTTGGGGAAATCAGAACAATTGTTAATGACTGTGCGAACAAAAGAGGTCACCAAAGTGCCCTGACTGGTGATTATTTGAAGTACTTAATGTAGCGCAGTAATATGAGGAATATAGAATGAAACTCGGTCACAGCAGATTGTAATTTGTTATTTGTGGAATATTTAGCAACATCTGGTGAAGTATTACACACTAGTTTAGATTGTACTGGTGCGGCAAGTGTTCGTGTTCTCCTTCATTTACACTTTTACTTATCTAATAGATGATATATTTCGTAACATAACATCAAATTGGCCATCCAAAATAATAATGTTTCTTTGAATGTTACGCGGCCAATGTCGTCATACATGAACAGTGAATATGTACTCAATATATTTTAATCCCGTTCTTCTCTGATCACACAAATTTGATTTTCGTTAACAATAGTTTATAGTTTTAAATTTACCATTTACAAGTCAGCTTTGACACTAAATGACCCATGCTATGAAATTCTGCTGAGATGGTTAACATTTAGCCACTTCAGGGTTAATGAAACAAATGTGAATACAATTTTGTATTATAAGGTTACGTACAAGAAAGCTGAAGGTTTGTACTATAAATATTTCCTTATTGGAATTTATATCATCAAGCATAAAAGGTCAACGTAGTTTAATAAGTCGATTGGCAAATCTCAGTTATTTATGGCTGACCCTCGTAAGTGCATGATGCAAGTATAATATAAATGTCGTATGATTATAATACTTACGAAAAAGAAAGGTGGATGCACGTTAATATCTTGTCGGGAAATATGTTAAATGTTCTATTCGACTTATTATAACACGTTCAGTGAGTACAAACTAAGATTATATCCTAATATATCATTGGTGATATATGTTTATACAGTAAACACTTACCAAGTTGTTGTCAATTAAACGAGTTTCTCTTACAGTTAATGGTGAATGTCTATATTTTGAATGTATTTTCCTGTATATTAACGCCGTATGTCATACATCGCATGCAATATAGACGAAGATAGCCACTTTATCAAGATCTACACGATAGTACTAAACAGTTTAAGGTGAACCAGCCTTACGTAAGTCTCGATTAACGAGAGAAAAGCATATCAGTATGTTACATTGTTTAATAGTATGGTAACATACGTAAAAGCCCTTAATGTCTTAAACAATGTAACAATATATAATATTCATGCTGTGCTTCGAGGGGCGATGACATTTTAGATATTATTTTTCAATCAAATACCAAGAAAATATTAGAGAATGCTTTATTAAAGGTTCGACCCAGGCATTCGTCGTACACTGATGTAATTTTATTATGTTGAGTGAGATAGTACATGTATTACGGGTCTATAAAGTGTACCAAGACAAATTGTCCTAACAAATGACAACCAGTCATGGTTATGTCGTAACGTACCCCTCTACACTGCATGCTTTGCATGTAAGTTTTTGCAGTAAACCTAATGTATTAAGCGTTTCCGACACGCCAGCAATATGAACGCACCGATTATTCTTATTTTTTCGCTCTCGTTATCAGGAACTACATAGTATTTAATGTGACGTGCTAAATGACACAAACTGTCGATGCACAATAAAGTTACCACCATTAATTCTGACCCCGAAGAAAATGAACCTTATGCTGACTAGGCATAGAGTTTGGCAATAAAGTCTAGAAAATAACGGTGACCCTACAACATCGTCATAAAATCATTGATCTTGTCAGCACCGACCACATACATGACCAATTTCCTTAATTGAAGAAACGTGACATACAAATTATCCCGTCATAGTAATACAATGTCACACTTTATTTCAATTAGACATTGTTGTCTTGAATTGACGTCCAATCGGTTGTAATATTCCCATTAACTGATTATTCAGGTTTCACTCAAACTGCAACAATTTCATCGCATTCGACCAACCCGCTGTTGTAATCAACGGGACGTTTGCAAGGTTAAGTATTAAGTATGGTTAATGGTCGCACTGTGTTGATGTTTACATTGCCGTTGAACACTGTACGGATGGCATTGCTGTAAACGATATATAATTAAGAAAATTGTAGATAATGCTTATTAGAAGCAATTGTCCTGATCTTTATTGAGAGTTTTATGTCAGCATGGCAATCACGCAATAATTAACAAGTTTCATCCAGTGGTCACGCTATTCCCTTTACAGTACACGATTGACATTTTAACTTAATAATTTGAGGAAATAGATAATTCTATTAATGATTATGTACTTAACTTCATTATGGTATCATGGCATATAATATAGCAAGTTTAAGTTGTATAAAATAAAGGGCAAATCTTGCGTACATTATGATTGCGAGATGCATTATTGTCACAAAGTTCACCACACATTCATGTATAGGTGGCCTCCCTTTGTCGTTATAGTTACTAAACATTAGGACAGTAACGGTTGTATAACGAAGCAGCTGATTGATCATACATGTAAATTAGTACATTGTTAAAATATATTTATGAAACATAATGAATTCGTTCTTTCATATTGGAGGTGGAGGTAATTACCATATTTGGTTCATAAGTATGTTGCATCCTCCAGTGGGAGGGTAGGATATGTACATACGCTGCTCTCTTAGAAGTCTAATACTATCACTTACTCGTACATACATTTGCCTATTTGTCAAACACTATCTTCGCTTAAAAACTCATAATAAATATAAAAAATGTTTTCGTATCGTAGTTGTTTAATTAATCGTATGTAAGTTTTTTTTATTTCAGAAGAAAATATTCTTTGCTGTATGTTGTATTTGCTGCTTCTAAAATAAAGCCCGGATTAAGTATGGCTTAAATAAACATCCATCAGGAGTATTTTAAATAACAATTGTATTACTCTTCTTTTTGTACATTACCCAAATATCCATGATGCTACAAACCCAAATTTTAAATTGGATTAATAGAGGTCAAAAAGCCATTTGACCATCAGTGATCTTGTCGGCCATATCGCACCATACAAATCCCCAACTTAATTATTCGTCGATATGTAATGCTAATATACCGATTTTCTTGACAATGTTTGACATCCCGTCGCGAGTATTTCTATTTATATGAGTTATCTTGGAAATATGTTATGTTCTTGCTGTGGTTCTGGGATTATCGGCGTGTATTTATTGTATTTGTAAATCAATCAAAGTCAAGAAAACGTGTCACGTGGTACAAAAAAAACAGAATAATTATCTTTTCTAACAAACACGTGCAGTAATTAGAACACCCCGCAGCTATCTCAAGTCACCAACCATTCATAAGTTAAAGATTGATGCATTAATTCAAATTATTTTCTTGATTCCGTTCCTAGTACGGCACCTTTACGAACATTAGCCATTGATTTCTTGTGAAATACAGCATATGCCCATGGACATGCAAACATAAACGCATGCAAATCGAATTTTCTAGGCGAATCATTGGATTAAGTCAGTGGTCAACTAGGGTCTGGTGATTACAATAGTTTCCGGTATTGAGTTTCCACAACACACAGATTGATTTTGCTGATTTGCTTTGACCATTAGACGCGTAATTGGGAAATAATGGCACAAATAAAACACTTTTCCTGGAACTTTGAAACACTCCTCGTAAGTTTTACGTAGTAATATTACTTATCATACGAAAACTGAATGCACGTAAATATATCCTTCGGGATATGTTATATACGTTCAGAGAGTACAAACATACAGTGTTTCCTAATAAAGCATTGGTGATAAATGCATATTTGTGCAATAAACACTAGCAAAGTTTTTGCCAATTAAACCAGCTTCTCGTACAACTAATGTTAATTGTCTATATTGTGAACGTATGTTGCTTTATATTAACGCAGTATGTTATACATCGCATGCAATATAGATGAAGTTAGTTACTTTATTAAGACATAAGCAGTTTAAGGTGACACAGCCTTCAGTAAGCCTCGACTAACGATAGAAAAGCATATCAGGTTATCAAATTGTTTAAAGCTATGGTAATATACGCCTAATACCGGGCCTATGATTTGACATTTAAGATAACATTTATCGATCAAATGCCAAGGATATATAAATGAATGTTTCATTGTAGGGTTAAAACAGGACATTCGTCGTTTAGCTTTTATCATGGTATCATGTTATTCCCCGGCTGTCAAGCATAGAAGCTTGAGCAGAAGACCAATTGAATTAATTTAACGTGCATGTGTTCCTGTGGCGGGGCTCCTACCACAAACAATAACACTGATAGTCTAGTATTTAATTTAATACGATTACTATGATAAATAAAACACATAGCGTCAAATGAAGTGAGTTTCATTGTCAGGCTTCTAATTTACTCTCTTGTTATAGGTACTACATAGTAGTTTAATGTGACGTGATAAATGACACAAACTGCCAATGCACAATTAAGTAACCGTCATTAATTCTGGTCACGATGGACCGTTGCAGACTGTGTATAAAGTGTGGCAATAAAGTCTAAGTAAATTATGGCGACCCTACAAAATAGTCATAACAACATTGATCACGTCTGCGCCGACCGAATACCACTCGTACATGAACAAGATCCGGAATTGAAGAAACGTGGCATCCAAATTATCCCGTAATAGAAATACTATGTAACACTTGACGTTCAATCAGTCTTTAATAGACACCCGATAAGCTTTAATGTTCCCATTAACGGATTATTCAGGTCTTACTCATGCAGCATCAATTACATTGCATTCGTCCAACCCACCATAGTGATCAACGATACGTTTGCAAGGTTACGTATTAAGTAAGGTGAACGATCACACTGTGGTTATGTTCACATTGCCGCTGAACACTGTACGGGTGGTATTGCAGAAAACGGTATATAATTAGGTAAATTATATTTAATGATTATTAGAAGCGGTTGTCCTGATCTTTATTGAGAGTTTTATGTCAGTATAACAATCATGCAATAACAGACAAGTTTCGACATGTCGTCACGCTATTCTCTTTATAGGACAAGACTGACAATTAAACTAAACGAATTTTAGAGGAAATAGTTAATTCCATTGATGAGAATGTACTTAACTTCATTATGGCAACATGTCATATTGCAAGTTTAAGTTTTATATGAGATAAAGTGCAAATCTTGCCTACATTATGATTCTGTGATGCAATATTGTCACAATGTTCATTTCACATCCCCATAGAGGTTACTTCCCTTTGTTTTTCTAAACATTAGGACAGTAACTGCTGTAAGAAGAAGCAGAATGTTGATGTTGCATGTAGACCTAGTAAATCTTTACATGAAATATATTTATGGAAAACATTGAATTCTTTTTTTCAGACTGGAGATGGAGGTAATTACACTTTTTGGTCTATGAGTATGTTGCATCCTCCAGTGTGGTCATGAACTTATGTTGTGTTCTTAGAAATTACACAGTTTCAAAACAGTGTCTGTGCCATACGAGTATACATGTATAGGTATTTTTGTCAAAGATTACATTGACTTATAAAGATTGTAGTTGTTTAATGAATCGTATGTAGATCAATGCCTTTTGATTTCAGATCTTAGAAAATATTTTTGTTGTATATTGTATTTGCTGTTACGTACCAACAGTTGGCCTTCTTAAACAAAGCTAGGATAAAGTATGACTTAAATAAGCATCCTTCAGAATTGTGCCTTAAATACGCATCCTTCATAACAATTGTATTACTAGTTGTAATGATACTTGTATTTCATTTTTACTTTACCAAAATATCCATGATGCTACATAACCAAATATGCAATTGGGGTCATAGATGTCAAATAGTCATTTGACATTCAATGATCTTGTAGGAGCTTATTGTACTTTACATTACAAATCCTCCATTTAATTATTCGTCGATATGTTATGCTAATATACAGATATTCTTGACAGTGTTTTACATTATGTCACGAGCTTTCCAATTTATATGAGTTATCCATGAAACTATAATTTTCTTGTTGTAGTTCTGTGATAACCAGCTTGTGTGTATTGGATATGTTAATATCTTTTTTATCAAAACACGTGTAGCAAGACGAATACCTCGGAGCAATATCTAGTCATAATTATAATAAGTATTCATAACTTAATGCTAGATGTACTAATTCAAGTCCGTACAAAGCCGGTATGTCACCTTTACGAACTTAGGCCATTGATTCTCGCCAAATACTACACATGCCCATGGACATGCAAACATAAACGCATGCAAATCCAATTTTCTCGCCGAATCATTGGATTAAGTCAGTGTCAATCAGGGTCTGGTGATTGCAATGATTTCCGGTATTGAGTTTACACAAGACGCAGATTGATTTGGCAGATTTGCTGTGACCATTAGACGCGTAATTGTGGAACAAGAGCATACGTTAGACACCAGAAAGGACGATTTGACAATGACTGATTTCCGACATGAAGAAAAACACAACTTTATACCGCTTGGCAATGGTGTATTTATAGTATATGCAACTGATTTACAACATCTATAGACCTGAAGTGTGACTATAAATAGTATTACTCTTGAATTGACAACACAAAGTCGCGATTTGTGTATGTTTTGCCAGCATCATGGACTTGATGACGAACCGTTTTGCCATTGCACTCTATTTGTATACGTACAAGATATACGAGATATGTCATGGTGTATTTGGATAATCTTTCGGCATTTGCAGGTTGTGTCCTTTGACTTTTGGCAACTGTGTTCCATCTCCAAACTCAAATTAATGAGCAATAGTTGTCACCAGCTTCAAGTCAGGTACGTTTGTACTGATGAAAATTCAATCCAGAAACATGTCGGTTAGCCAAACAATTTATTATAACCACGCATTAAAAAGTGTTCCCGAAGATATCATATGCCAATCTGGTAGGTGATGGCTGCGCTCTTATGACTGTCTAACGCAATGAAATAGTTAAGTTTATTTGAAATTTATTTAGTATGTAGTTCACATAATCGTTCATGTGATTTTGTTAATCTTGATCGCATTGCTGTTTACTAATGGTGTTTTAATATCAGATCACACAGGTGGTTTTGTATAGCATTATGTGACCCAGACCTCAAGATTTCTATAATTTATCATCAAGTCCCGGATGTATCGTCTGCCGTTTAATAACAATATGACATTACAGTAACCCTATCAAAGATACCTATCAAAATGTCAAATATTGTTTGACGTCTATTTCATAATTTTTGAGCAATCATAAGTTATATATTATATCTCTGCGACTGGCTGGAACCTCAAGTGTCAAAGAATGGTAACTTCATTCCGTTAATTTTGCGACATATCAATTACAGATTACAAATACTTATAGACAATTGGTTTGTGTTTTCATCCTGTGGAGCCTATTGACCAATTTTTCAAAGCAATGTATGTGTATGCTTATCAATAATATAATGCTGACTGATATGCATGCGCATGGAAGAATATAATCTGATTTCAGTTGGGTTATTCATTCACCTAATACCGGTACTTGGTTTGTGTGTGTTGTTGGAATTCGAACCTATATACCTAAATATCACCAAAAGCAATCTGAAGGGCAACACTTTTTAGCATCTTCAAAAGGTGTCCGGTTTAAGATAGTTGAATGTTGAATGTAGCGCTTGTTATATTATACAGATTGTTATGCTATTGTGTTTATTTCATATGTATAACTGGCATTGATGTTGATAATATCCTGCATAACCTTAACTTTATACCATGCATTTGTACTTTGTGTTCATTATTAATTTCTTTGACACTATATATGTGAGTTGATATCAAACTATTTGTATTGTATGTCGGATGCCTTGTATTGCAAACTAAATCTATTGTTGTTATTGTTGTTATACAGAGAGCCACACTGAAGAAGGATATACTATACATATATATCACATGAATTTCCTTGTATCCGGGTTAGTATTACAGTACGTATAACTCTATACGTAACGAGTGTAGTTTAACGTTTAAATGACACCATTCTATATCCTAAATGACGTCATTTTGTACTAAAAATGACGTTGGATTTAACGTCGTTTATATAGCGGAGTCGTTTTTTAGCTAAGAGATACATTTTCCGTGTTATTTTAGTTCTGTGATATAAAGAATCTAATACTCGTTGTCAATTGATATAAACTTATGTTTAACTCGTGTTAGGAAACATTATTAAACTCGCCAAAGGCTGGCTTGATAAAATTTCCCAAACACATTTAATATGAGTCTATATCAATTGGCAACTCGTGATAGAGCCTCTTTAACCAATAAATTAGGCAGTTAATCACACTGCTAGTGCTCACAACTGCTAAACAATAAGTAGACGCCTATGTCCCATTGTATTTGTATGAATCTAATAAACTGATTGTCTGTGCATTAAAAGAACGATATTTAATATCATTTTCACATCTATTTTCAATAATAGATATAGAGGCGCCGCTCTATATGATAGTCGTAACAGACCGTTCGGCACGGACTCCGTAAGAACAAATACAACGTGATTATTACTCCACCACAAACATTGTATTAAATTTGAATTATTCTTTCTTGTATTTTGCTACCAGTATGGTGCCATTGTGTCTGCATCAAAAGTTTGATATTTATACAAATACAGACAAATTCCTCTTTAAGATCTTAGAAGCATATTTGAAAAGTCATCCTCGCGCAAACTTCATCAATCACAGTGTTATAACGGATGTCGTCTGCTGGGTGGTTTTCTAAACTAGTCGTCATGTTATTTGCTCATACGGTCTTCATCCCGACGATTCTATGAGTGATATAAATGTGCAGGGTATATGTGTTTGGTTTGATATCCTGCCGAAGTTGCATCTTTGTTATCCGTCGATGTTTGTTTAAGGCAAGAAATGAGGAATTTTCACATGACAAAATGAAATAAATTGAGAAATTACACGAACATCTAGTCAGTAGAAACCAAACAAATGAATTTTAATCGTCGTGCAAAGACACATTACCAATTTTGTTTTGTCATTTTAAGTGTATATATCCCACAGACGATATAAAATAACCATTCAATATTTATCCATCATAAGTTAAATGAGAAAATATCTACTATATCTTAAAGATTGGTTGTCATGCAACAAGGAAATTTCCATATTTATATATCCATTTAGCGCACAAAGAACAAAACATGCATCGAATTTTAAAGTGTTCTATTTGCTCACATATACAGCATGACGCGGATATGAGCTGTTTTTCGATCAAATACTTCCATTTATAGTTTCAAGTTCTAATGCACCATATTGTATCATCTCTAATCTCCAGGTAGCAAAACTGAAAGATTTACAGAAGCAACAGAAGCATTAGAACCTACATAATTAGCAACAGCAACAACTACAGTAGTGTCATCAACACAGTAAAACGTCTTCAGTATCAGCACCATCAACAGCAGTAGAAGTTGCATAGGTAGCAACAACAACGACAACAGCAATAATAGTGTACCCATCTATAGACATGATCAATGAATTAATTGTATGATCGAAATTAGAAGATATTCGCTTCATTCGGGTATTAAACCTAGTGCAATAACCTAGTTACAAACTAGATTTTTTCCATATTACATAATTTTTGATGAATTAATAACAAGGTATTTATTAAGTACGTTAATTTGTTGTACGACACAAAGTAAGTGATAAGTAGGTTTTAACGACATATGTAGACCTAAAAAGACAACCTTAAATGTGCTATTGGCTTACAATGTTTGAATGAAAAGAACTCGGGTACAATTACAAATGCAATTGTTTAATAATAACTTTAATAAAACACAAAACGTACAGATTGAATTTCTGGTACTAGGGGGCAATCGTACTATATTTACTTATACATTTCGTGAATATAAACTATCTCATTCGAACACCGTCTTACAATATGAAAGAGTTTATGTGCACGTACATTATATTTTGACCGAAACAAACGACTGCTAGCAATTTAACAATATAAACTGTAGCATGTTTCACTGGGCACTGGGCACTGGGCGCGGTGCGCGGAGCATGAACATTGAGCTGAGCTGAGTGTGATGTTCATTATGTAGCTATATTGATGGTTCAACTTCGTAAACTACAAATGACCATTAGATGCACGCGTGACACAGAAAATGACAAATGTATTCTGATCACCAATTTTCTCCTGTTTTCATTATATATGACAATCTCACATCCGCCGACCGTCTAATATGTCGGAACTATTTTCCTTTTTCTGATCAAATTGTCATATCCTGCGGTAATTGTATAATAGTTTAAAATCAATGGCGAAACAAAATCAAATATAGGAAAGTATATTTTCGTCATTAGTTGAATGCGTAGATACTGTGATGACAATAATATTTGAGAATTATATTCGTAAATACATCACTAAAACGCTATTTTGACAGGATTTATATAACTTTAGCGTTATAGTTCATTTACAATTCAGCTGGAAGTTTCTTAGTGCAGATAATTCAGTAAATGTTCTGATACTCTCATATAAACAGGAACTTCTCAAGGCCGGCACATAATCTGACCAAAATCTATTTTGTAATTAAAATTGAGTTCGGTAAAATTTGTATTAAGCGTTTGATTGCAAAAGGCAAACGTTTTTACACTCAGATTGAGTTCCATTGATACCATGGGAACGATTTACAAAAGTTTTTTCCTCTTTCCCTTTTCTATATCCCTACTCAACTTTCCCATATTCTTATCATGTCCTCGTTATATCTTATATATATATATATATTGCAGATTCGAGTATCGCATTATTGTAAACTATGTCCGTCTCAAAGGGGTTCGTCACGACTAAGATCAACCTCTATTCATAAGATATAGAAAGGGCACGAACTGAATTACTGGCCCTGAAATACCCAACTCAATATCATGTCTAATCTTTCAAACAATTCGACGAATGTAATCATTCATTTGGTACTGCACACTTCACGACAATATATTTTCATGCATAAAACACAATTTTGATAAAATTCCGAGTACACTGACGCCGATACTAAGCATTTGAGAAATAAATATCCATAATTCTGCTATATGGAGATGGACAAATTAGTAGAACGCAACGTTAAACCATAATGTGTTGTTTATTTTATTGAAGACTATCTCTTATACTGGATGGGAACGTATAGTGCAAAGACCGGCTTCCACAGATATTTATATATTACGCCTTCCAGGAAAAGGATGATAAAATATCAGCTGGATTTGTACAATTCCATAAACAGGCAAATATTATCGACGGAAGAAATTTATGGATTTAATATGAACATTAATAAGAAGACAGAAAACGTCTGCAATAAGTATAGATGTTATTGAACGAGTGTGACGCAGATGTAGTATTAACATAACACGTGGAATATACGTGTCAAGTATTACTAGTTATTATTTGTACAAACTATTAAGTTCTGTCTACGAAATGTCATAAAATAAGCAATGGCCGTATAAAGTCTAAATATTGATTGTTATTTACCATTAGATATAAAATAAACATGAACTATAATTCGTAAAATGCATAAAATGATCATTTGTCTAGCCCCGGAATGGTGTCGGTATTACGTGCTTTCACTCTAACCCTGCTTTTTGGGAGATGGGATAAGACCAATTCCAACAATGATCAATTTTTATTGTATGCATAATACTTTTATGAGAGGAAAAATAATTAATTTGTTCAGATATATTGTATAAAATTATATCTTAAAATCAAACCGATTTTACAAGAAAGGAAAATACTTATCATAATAGCAAGTAACTATCCTCTGCACTTAATGAATTTTGCATTTTATGAGCGATACGAAGAAGGGTTGTTGCATTGATTAACAAACTCTATTGGCACAATTTGTAATATACATTCTACTAAAAATCAACTTTTCATATCAAACTGCGAGCGTAAAGATTCAATTATAGGACTCTCTATGACACTCGAGTCAGGAACATATTAGGTCAGTGAAGACATTGAAGCGTAGACAACTCTATTGTCATCACAGTTCACATCTCGCATTTCAGATAACGACATTTCTCTAATATTTGTCTGTCTTTCATAGCGGCTTTTTGTGTTTAAAAATAAACACTTATTCCTGTAACAAGATTTCGCGACCTCACTAGGGGACTCATTGTACATGCATGAATACATCCATCAGTGTATCACAATGAAACAAATTTAAGCGTTCGTTCACACATTTGTGATGGGGAAATCGGAATTATTATGAATGAACAAAGAGGTCAAGATTATGCACTGAATGGTGATTATTTTAACTTTTAAGTTTTAAATTATGCAAAATAATCTTGAGAAAATACAAATGGATCTCATTCACTGTAGGTCGCATTTTTGTTTGCGGATTAATTACCAACCATCTGGTGAAGAACTAAACTCTAGTCTAGACTATATGGATATGACAATTGTTTGTGCGATTCTCATGGATAAAATGTCTGGGAGAGAATATCACATAAACCTTTCATAATAATCATGCTCCATCAATTATATACACTTTATGCGGTCAACGTTGTTATACGTTCACAGTGGTAGAATAAGAATCTTTATTTTTCGTAAACAAAAATACAGTTTCCCAATTACAGAATTAATATACCATTTGCGAGTACAACTTTGATACTATAGGACCCCAGGTTTGCACTTGTTCAAATGTGATTAACATTCATCCTCTTCACACTTAATGAAACAAATGTGGATACAATTTTGCATGATAAGGTTACGTATAATACAGTTGGAGATTAGTTTTAGGAATAGTTCCTTATTGGAATCTATATTATTACGATTAAAGGTGAACGAACTTTAATATGTCGATTGGGACATAGGTTAATTGTTACATTTGATATGTCAAAGAAGTGCAATCCAAGAAGATCCTTACTATATAGTTGTATCATTAAAGTGTATGACATGATCTTGTACATAATAA
Organism: Spisula subtruncata; assembly: GCA_963678985.1. Classification (NCBI taxonomy): domain Eukaryota; kingdom Metazoa; phylum Mollusca; class Bivalvia; order Venerida; family Mactridae; genus Spisula; species Spisula subtruncata. The sequence continues at coordinate 34,302,226 of OY787670.1, read as the reverse complement.
AACTATACGAAGACAATTTAAATCAAACTTGTTTTACACTGGAACTACGTTAGGTCGCACTTTGTGTAACTAATAAGATACCTTTTCGGGACAAACATTTTAATAAGATATTCTACTTGCGTATATATTAATTATTTCTTTACTTCATCATTACGTTCATGGTTTTATAATATGCAGATATCGTTAACTGTTATCTTAATTGTGATTATAAAGCACCTCTGAACTTATAATTGTGACGTAATAATAGTACTAAGCATAAAAAAGTTAAAGGCACGTAAATATGTCCTTCGGGATGTGCTGTGTACTAGTACGTTCAGAGAGTACAAACTTAGAGTGTTTCCTTATATAGCATTGGTGATATACGCATGTTTGTGTAATAAACACTCGCCAAGTTTTTGTCAATTAAACGAGGTACTCTTACTGCTAATAGTAAATGTCTATATAGTGAACGTATGTTCCTTTATATTAACGCCGTATGTCATATATCGCATGCAATATAGATGAAGTTAGTTACTTTATTAAGATTTACACGATAATACTTAACAGTTTTATGTGAACCAGCCTTACGTTGATCTCGTTTAACGAGATAAAACATATCAGTATATTCAATTGTTATAAAATATGGTTACACACGACGAAGCCCATCAGTCTATGGTGTATACTACATGTACTAGAAACAATAAATAATATCCATGCTTTGCTTCGAGGGCCGATGACATTTTCGATATTATTTTTTTATCAAATTTCAAGAATATATTGGAGAATTATTTATTGAATGTTCGACCCGGACATTCGTCGTGCACCGATGTAAGTTTATAATATTGAGTGTAATAAGATGTCGACCTTATAGAGTTTACCCAGCTATATTGTCCTGACAAATGTCAAACAGACATGACGTTGGCGTTACGCACCGTTCTACACAGCAAGTCAATTTTGCGAGTTTTAGCGATATACCTAATGTATCAAGTACATGAGTTCCCGACACGCCATCATTATTAAACGCACCGAATATTGTCATAGCATGGCTTCTAGTTTGCGCTGTTGTTATAGTTACTAAATAATATTTAACGTGAGGTGCTAATTGACACAAAATGTCGATGCACAATAAAGTAACCGCTATTAATTCTGACCATCAAGAAAATGTACTGTTTGCAGACTGTGTATAAATTGTGGCAATATAGTCTAAGTAAATTATGGTGACTCTACAAGAGCATCATAAAATCATTGATCCCGTCTGCACCGACCACATTCATGAACAATTACCTAAATTGAAGAAACGTCGCATCCAAATTATTCGTAATAGTAATACAATGTCACACTTGATTTTCAATTAGACCTTGTAGTCCTTAATGGACGTCCAATCGGCTTTAATATCCCCATTTACTGATTATTCAGGTTTCACAAAAACAGCATCAATTTCATCGCATTCGATCAGCCCACCATTGTGATCAACGGGGCGTTTGCAATGTTAGTATGCAGTATGGTGAACGTTCGTGCTGTGTTGATGTCAAAATTCCCATTGAAGACCATACGGATGGCATAGCAGAAAACGATAATGATTTAGTAAATTGTATTGGATGATAATTAGAATATATTGTCCTGATCATTATTGAGAGTTTTATGTCAGCATGGTAAAACCCAAATAACCTCAATTCCATCGCATTTGACCAGCCCGTCGTTGTAATCAACGGGACGTCTGCAAGGTTAAGTATTAACTATGGTGTATGATCACGCTGTGATGATGTTTAAATTGCCGTTTAACACCACACAGATGACATTGCAGTATAAGATATTTTATTAAGAAAATTGTATCTAACGATTATTAGAAGCAATTTTCCTGATCTTTATTGAGAGTGTTATGTCAGCATGGCAATCACACAATAATCGACAAGTTTCGTCAAGTGGTCACGCTATTCTCTTTATAGGACAAGACTGGCAATTTAACTAAATATTTTTTAGAGGTAATAGATAAATCCATGGATGAGAATGTACTTAACTTCATTATGGCAACATGACATATAGCAAGTTTAAGTTATATGACATAAAGTGCAAACCTTGCCTACATTATGATTGTGTGATGCATTATTGACAGAATGTTCATTTCACATCCCCATAGAGAATACTTCCCTTTGTCGTTGTTTTTCTAAACATTAGGACAGTAACTTATGTAAGAAGAAGCAACTTGTTGATCATGCATGTAGACCTAGTAAATCGTTAAAAGATATATTTATGGAAAACATTAACTTCTTTTTTTCAGACTGGAGATGGAGGTACTTACCCTTTTTGGTCTATGAGTATGTTGCATCCTCCAGTGTGGACATGAACTTATGTTGTGTTCTTAGAAATTACTTAGTTTCAAAACAGTGTCTGTGCCACACGAGTATACATGTATAGGTATTTTGTCAAAGATTACATTGACTTAAAAATATTGTAGTTGTTAAATGAATCGTATGTAGATCAATGTCTTTTGATTTCAGATGCAAGAAAACATCTTCTCTTTGTTGTATGTTGCATTTGCTGTTAGGTACCAACAGTTCGCCATCTTAAACAAAGCTAGTATGACTTAAATAAGCATCCTTCTGAATTATGGCTTAAATGCGCATCCTTCATAACAAATGTATTACTAGTTATAGTGATACTTGTATTTCATTTTTACTTTACCCAAATATCTATGATGTACGGAAGCCTTGGAGGGCCCTTTTGACTTAGAACTTATGACTTATGTGTTTTGTGTTCTGAATTAGGTATTGTGTGTTATGAGCTAGGTCTTATGACTTAGTTCTTATGTCTTACGCGATACAACGGCAAAGCAGTGGCAACATGGCAAAACAACGGCGGACGAGACATCAATCACTCCTCAATTACAAACGGATCGAAAATGAAAGCGATGTTTATGTTGACGTAAGCAATAAAGTACTTTGATTGTGTAATCCTGATAACATTTAGTATGGTATATATAATTATATACATGTAGTCATATATTTTGACGTTATATTACTTATTCATGTGAAACGGCCAAACTGTGAAGTATTTCAATGCATTAACGATATAATTATGTTCGTGAGCTAAAGGAAGTTTGATTTTGTACACACGATATCACACCCTATGTAATGACTCGTTGCCACACAACATCATTGAATGGTAAGTGCAATATTGGAACGGCACGATGAGCCGCTTAGCTCGTAAACATGGTCCGATCTATGATTGCACTTATTTGATCAAGTCATGCAGTTTGTTCGTATATTTTCAGATAAGTTTGACAATATGATCGCATTGTATAGCCTGTGGCTGTGCCTGTGGATACATCAGGTGTACCCTGTTACTGGAGTGACACCATCTAATATACCTGAAACACTGACACCAGGAAGTACACGGCTAGATTTGGTGAAACACTATTTTTACTGTGGGTTTACATATCCTAAAATTGTTCTACTGTTGTTTGTGATGAATAACATCAAACTATCGTTGCGGCAGCTTAAACGAATACTAAGAAGTAACAACCTACGACGTCGGACTGGGTACACACCAGACCATATCGTTATTAATTGCATTTCCAAAGAAATTGAGACAAGCGGTCAGTGCATCCTGGCATTATGATTTGAACTTTTATTAATGTTTTTCATTACTCCAAGTACCTAGATTAGTATACTGCACACATGATATAAAATATTTTTTTCTCATAGTTTATCATTACATGATAAATTTTGAGGAAACAATATTTTATAAAAGAAGTTTGTGTCATCTTCAGAATTTACCAATTAATGTACACAAATTTATGTATCAGATGTATGAACAAGAGGGCCCAGAGGGCCCTGGATCGCTAACCTGATGCCATTGACATTTTGAATAAATAAAAAAACCTTTGGCTCTAGTGAACTACATGTGCAGCAGTTCAGTGGTATAGAAGATGTCATTTAATGAGTTTTCACTTAAACATAAGTTTTTGACCCTTTGACCTACAAAGGAAGTGGACCGGAACTGTTGATACTATCATTTGAAGATCATTCCTGTACAGATTGGTTAAAATACATTCAGTAGTTTAGCAGGAGATGTCACTTAAAGATTTTACACTGTTAAAACCTAGTTTTTGATCCCCTGACATACATATGCAGCGGACCGGAACGGTTGATACTATCGTTTGAAGAGGACCACGTAAGGATCATTCCTGTACAGTTTCGTTAAAATCCATTCTGCAGTTTAGGAAATGTCATTTAAAGAGTTTACACTGTTTAAACCTAGTTTTTGACCCCGTGACCTACATATTTAGCGGACTGGAACGGTTGATACTATCGTTTAAAGAGGACCACGTAAGGATCATTACTGTACAGTTTGGTCAAAATCCATTCAGTAGTTCAGGAGGAATGTCATTTAAAGAGTTTACACTATTTAAACCTAGTTTTTGACCCCATGACCTACATATGCAACAGACTTGAACGGTTGATACTATCGTTTGAAGAGGATCACCTAAGGATCATTCCTGTGCAGTTTGGTGAAAATCCATTCTGTGGTTTAGGAGGAGATGTCTTATAAAGCAAATGTTGACAGACGATGCACGACCCTAAAAGCTCACCTTGTCACTTTGTGACAGGTAAGCTAAAAACAAACAACATTTCTAAATTAAAGCCACAATAAGATCCAAATGGCTATTTCAATTTTCAGAAAAGCAATAATTGGGTAACGTATATAAAACGATTTATAGTTTTTTTGTACATTTAGCTCATTAAATGCGCTAGTAGAGAATAATATGCTAGATGTAGGGAATGCCCGTTTAAACATTCTGACGCATCGAAAATATGGTTATATGAAAATAAGATAGGATATAAAAATTTCCTCACAGCGATTATGTCACGCGTTTGCTACTTTAACGATACTGCAGTCTTGAAGAATATCATGCGACGATGGACAGGATGAATAAACCATGTGATCCAAAACATGACAGTCTCTGTAACGCCGCGGAAGCTTGTCAATGCAAAATGTTTTGTTTGTGATAAAAGAAAACGCCATGTTAGCATTTGTAGGTATATACTATATAGACGGAGTGAAATAACCAACATAACAGTTTCGTACTATCCTTTACTTTCGTTTTTGATAAAAACATAATAGGATAAAACCCGTTTTCCGGAAATTCCGGATTATATTAGATTTCCATATCCAACTTGTGGCGGCTGTGTTCACCTAGCGTACCGGTAAAGGAGATCACTGCGTAGGGGTTTGAACAATCAGGCCCTGAACAGTGCCAGTGTTAGACAGGTTTATTTCTCAAAAAATACAAAGTGAAAACAAACCAAATCGTGAGTCGTAACTTGCGCCATTTTTGTCGGGTGACCGTGTTATAATTGATGCATGAAGGTTGCTAATACGGTAAACGCACACTAAATTTAACAAAATACTGTGCAATATACATGTATAGGGGAATTTATATAGCGAAAAATAGGATCAGCGGGTTTGAAAACAAAAAATCAATGAATATTGCCTTGTAAATGGTAAAGCTGCTATTATACATTCTCGTTCACCAGCGTATTCTTCACATGGTTGGTCCGGGAACTTGACTAACGATGTATGAGGATGCTATTCTAAAGTTCAGCCAAATATTGTTTAACGGTGTTTATTTTATAAATAAAGTATATATGTCAAGCTGTAAACATTTCGATTAATATAATATATACTTACCAAAAATTCTTCATTTTCACTCCCGCTCTCCGCCATGTTGCCGCCATGTTGAAGCAAATGCACGTGCACAAAGATCTATACATGTCAAATGTCATAAGTCATAACACATAATTACTAAGACAAAAGACGTTAGTCATAAGTCATAAGTTCTAAGTCAAAAGGGCCCTCCAAGGCTTCCGTAATGATGCTACATAACCAAATATGAAATTGGATTAATAGACCTCCAGTGATCTTGTAGGAGCGTATTGTACTATACAAATCCTTCATTTAATTATTCGACGATATGTTATGCTAATATACAGATATTATTGACAGTGTTTTACATCATGTCGCGAGCGTTCCAATTTATATGAGTCATCCAGGAAACTATAATTTTCTTGAAGTTTATAACTCTATTTAATGAAACTTTTCGGCCTTACGGCCTTCAGTCAAATGAAGTATGTAGTTCGCAAAATAGTTCATGTGATTTTGTTAATCTTGATCGCATTGCCGTTTACTAATGACGTTTAAATATCAGATCACATAGGTGGTTTTGTATAGCATTATCTACGGAACACAAACTTCCGGATTTCTATAATTTATCATCAAGTCCCGGACGTATCGTCTGTCGTTTAATAACAATATGACATTACAGTAACCCTATCAAAGATACCTGTCAAAATGTCATATATTGTTTGACGTCTATCTCATAATCTTTGAACAATCATAAGTTATATATAATATCTCTGCGACTGGCTGGAACCTCAAGTGTCGAATAATGCTAATTACATTCCGCTAGTTTTGCGACATATCAATCACAAGTTCCAAATACTTATAGACAATTGGTTTGCGATCTTATCCTATGGAGCCTATGGACCAATTTTCAAAGCGATGTATTTGTATGCTTATCAATAGTATAATACAGACGGATACATGCGAATGGAAGAATATAATCTTACTTTAGTTGGGTTATTCATACACCTAATACCATTACTTGCTATGTGTGTGTGTAGTTGGAATTCGAACCTATATACCAAATATCGGATAAAGCAATCTGAAGGCCACACTTTTTGCTGCTTCAAAAAGTGTCCGGTTTTAGATAGTTGCTCATAAGATTTTTGAAGTAAATACGATCATCCTTCGGAAATTTTAAATATTGTAGGTAGCGCTTATTATATAATACAGATTGTTATGTTATTGTGTTTATTTCATATGTATAACTGGCATTGATGTTGATAATATCCTACATAACTTTAACTTTATTCAACTGATTTGACGCTATATATGTGAGTTGATATCAAACTATGGAGGCCTTGTATTGTAAAATAAATATATTGTTGATATTGTTGTTGATATACTTTACATATATGTAATAGATTAGGCAGATAACCACACTGCTTGTGTTTACAACTGCTAAACAATACATAGACACCTATGTCCCGTTATATTTGTATGCATCTAACTTATAAGCTGATTATCTGTGCATTAAGAGAACGATTTAATATCATTTTCACATCTCTTTTCATTATTAGATATAGAGGCGCTCTATATGATAGTTGTAACAGACCGTTCGGCACGGATCCCCGTAAGAACAAATACAACGTTATTATTACTCCACCACAAACATTGTATTAAATTTGAATTATTCTTTCTTGTATTTTGCTACCAGTATGGTGCCATTGTGTCTGCAACAAAAGTTTAGATATTTATACAAATACAGACAAATTCCTCTTTAAGACCATAGAAACATATTTGAAAAGTCATCCTCGCGCAAACTTCATCAATCACAGTGCTATAACGGATGTCGTCTGCTAGGAGGTTTTCTGAACTAGTCGTCATGATATTTGCTCATACGACCTTCATCCCGACGATTCTATGAGTGATATAAATGTGCAGGGTATATGTTTGGTTTGATATCCTGCCGAAGTTGCATCTTCGTTATCTGTCGGTGTTTGTTTAAGGCAAGAAATGTGGAATCTTCACATGACAAAATGAATTAAATTTGAGAAATTACACGAACATCTAGTCAGTGGAAACCAAACAAATTTGTTTGTCATTTTAAGTGTATATATCTCACAGACGATATAAAATAACCGTTTAATATCTAACAATCATAAATTAAATGAGAAAATATCTACTACATTTTAAAGATTGGTTGTCATGCAACAAGGAAATTTCCGTATTTACATATCAATTTTAGCGCACAAAGAACAAAACATGCATCGTATTTTGAAGTGTTCTATATACAGTATTTCGCGGATTTGAGCTGTTTTTCGGTCATAGACTTCCATTTATAGTTTCAAGTTCTAATGCACCATATTTTATCACCTCAAGGCTCCACGTAGCAAAACCGAAAGCTTTAACATCAAGATTTACAGCAGCAGCAACAGAAGCATTAGAACCAACATCACTAACAACAGCAACAACTACAGTAGTGTCATCAACACAGTAAACCTCTTCAGTATCAGCACCATCAACAGCAGTAGAAGTTACATAGGTAGCAACAACAACGACAGCAGCAATAATAGATTACCCATCTAAAGACATGATCAATTAATTGTACGATCGAAATTAGAAGATATTCGCTTAATTCGGGTGTAAAGCCTTGTGCAATATCTTAGTTACAGACAAGAGTTTTTCTTCATTACATAATATTTGATGAATTAATAACAAGGTATGTATTACATACGTACAGTTGATGTACGACACAACGTAAGCCTTGTAGGTTTTTACGATCTGCGTAGGCCTATACAGGCAATCGCCAAAGTAAAGTTGGCTTACAATGTTAGAATGAAAAGAACTCGGGTATAATAAAACGCAAAACGTTCAAGTTTGCAAATTCTGGTATTTGGGGGACCAAGCGTACTACACATTTACTAATACATTATGTGAACACGACTATCTTATTCGAACGCCAACTAACAATATGAATATGAGTTTATGTGCACTTATATAATATTTTGACCGAAACAAACGACTGATAGATATTTAACAATAGAAATTGTAGCATGCTGCACTGGGCGCGGGGCACGGAACCTCGAGCCGAGTGTGATGTTCAAGATGTAGTTATATTGATGTTTCAACTTTGTAAACTACATATGACCATTAGACAGACGCCGACCGTCTCAAATGTCGGAACGTTTTTTTCCTTTTTCAGATCAAATTGTCATTTCAGTGATATTTGAGTATTATATTCGTAAATACATCACCAAAACGCTATTTTGACAGGATTTTAATAACTTAAACGTTCTAGTTCATTTACAATTCAGCTGGAATTTTCTTAATGCAGATAATTCTAAGGTTCTGACACTCTCATATAAACAGGAACTTCTCAGGCCCGCACATAATCTGAAATAAGCCTGTTTTGTATTTAAAATTGAGTTCGGTGAAATTTGTAGTCAATATCTGCAATTGATTGCAAAAGGCAAACGTTTTCACACTCAGATTGAGTTCCATTGATACTATGGGAACGATTTACAAAAGTTATTTCCTCTTTCATTTCTGCATCCCTACTCAACTATCCCATATCCTCGTCATGTCCTGGTTATATCTTCTGTATTTTCACCAATACATACCTTCTGTTATTTGATATTGCAGATTCGAGTATCGCATTATTGTAAACTATGTCCGTCTCAAAGGGGTTCGACACTACTAAAATTAATATCTATTCATTAGATATAGAAAGGGGATGAACTGAATTACTGGCCCTGAAATACCCAACTCAATGTTATGTCTTATCTCTCAACCATTCGAATGTGATCATTCAATGGGTACTGCACACTTCACGACAATATACATGTATGTTCTTACATAAAACACAACTTAAATAAAATTCCGATTACACTGACGCCGATATTAATCATTTGAGAAATAAATGTTTACATCATTGTATCCATGATTATGTTATATGGAGATGGTCAAGTTAGTAGAAAGCACCGTTAAACCATAATGTGTTTATTTGATTGAAGACTTTTTCTTATACTGGATGGGAATGTATAGTGCAAATACCGGCTTCCACCGATATTTATATTTTACGCCTTCCAGTAAAAGGATGATAAAATATCAGATGGATTTGTATAATTCCACAAACAGGCAAATATTAACGACGCAAGAAATTGATGAATTTAATATGAACATTCTTAAGAAGACAGAAAATGTATGTAATTAGTATAGAAGTTATTGCACGATTGGGACGCAGACGTAGTATTAACATAACATGTGGAATATATGTGTCAAGTATTACTTGTTATTATTTACACAAACTATTATGTTCTGTCTACGAAATATCATAAAATAAGCAATGGCCGTATAAAGCCTTAATATTGATTGTTATTTACCATTAGATATAAAATAAACATGAACTATATATTCGTAAAATGCATAAATTGATCATTTGTCTAGCCCCGGAATGGTGTAGGTATTACGTGCTTTCACTCTAACCCGGCTTTTTGGGAGATGGGATTAGACCAATTCCAAGAGTGATAAATGTTTATTGTATACATAAAACTTTTTATGAGAGGAAAAATAATAAATTTGTTAAGATATATAATATCTTGAAGTAAAAAAATATATCTTAAAATCAACCTCATTTTACAAGAAAGGAAAATACTTGCGTCAATAAAAACATCATAATAGCAAGTAACTATCGTCTGCACTTAATGAAATTTGCATTTTATGAGCGAAACGAAGACCGTTGGTTGCATTGATTAACAAACTCTATTGCAACAATTTTGTAATATACATTTATTATAGCGGACGCCTTAGTCTCAATGTATCATGACAATCATAACCACACGCGTAGCATTGTATGCATGCCTTAGTGGCTATTGCTTGCAACCTGCATTTTTTGTTCCTTTTAAACTCTTCTTGAAGCTTTTATGTTTTGTCTTAAAATTTAGTCTGTTTGCTCTGTTTTTTTCTACCGAATTCTGTTTGTCCATTACTGAGATGAGATTACCTTTTTATACATGTTGAGTGACAAATGCGTGTACATGTATATATAAGGAGAATATACATAATTGTAATTAAATAAAAACTTGTCACGCATCATGTGAACAAGAGTGACCAAGCACTGGTACAGCCAGGAGCAGGCAGCGTTATCCCTCTAAATGCTTGCACAGCATACGTTTAGCGTTCCTCATAGCGACCCCTTACAAAAATCAACCTTTCATTATAAACTGCGAGCGTAAAGATTCAATTATAGGTCTCTCTATGACACTCGAGTCAGGAACATATTAGATCATTGAAGACATTGAAGCGTAGACAACTATATTGTCATCACAGTTCACATCTAGCATCTCAGATAACGACATTTCTCTAATATTTGTCTGTCTTTCATAGCGGCTTTTTGTGTTTAAAAATAAACACTTATTCCTGTAACAAGATTTCGCGACCTCGTTAGGGGACTCATTGTGCATGCATGAATACATCCATCAGTGTATCACAATGAAACAAAATTAAGCGTTCGTTCACACATTTGTGATGGGGAAATCGGAATTATTGTGAATGAACAAAAGAGGTCAAGATTATGCACTGAATGGTGATTATTTTAACTTTTAAGTATTAAATTATGCAAAATAATATGGAGAAAATACAAATGGATCTCATTCACTGTAGGTCGCATTTTGATTTGCGGATTAATTACCAACCATCTGGTGAAGAACTTAACTCTAGTCTAGTCTATATGGATGTGACAATTGTTTGTGCGAGTCTCATGGATGAAATGTCTGAGAGAGGATATCACATAAACCTTCCATAATAATCATGCTCCTTCAATTACATACACGTTATGCGGTCAACGTAGTTATACGATCACAATGGTAGTATAAGAAGCTTTATTTTTCGTATACAAAAATACAGTTTCCCAATTACAGAATTAATATACCATTTGCAAGTACAACTTTGATACTAAAGGAACCCTATATATTCAAATTCAAATATTATTAACATTCATCCTCTTCACGCTTAATGAAACAAATGTGGATACAATTTTGCATGATAAGGTTACGTATAATACAGTTGGAGATTAGTTTTAGGAATAGTTCCTTATTGGAATCTATATTATTACGATTAAAGGTGAACGAACTTTAATATGTCGATTGGGACATAGGTTAATTTTACTTTTGATATGTCAAAGAAGTGCAATCCAAGAAGATCCTTACTATATAGTTGTATCATAAAAGTGTATGACATGATCTTGTACATAATAAAACTATACGAAGACAATTTAAATCAAACTTGTTTTACACTGGAACTACGTTAGGTCGCACTTTGTGTAACTAATAAGATACCTTTTCGGGACAAACATATAATTAAGATATTCTACTTACGTATATATTAATTATTTCTTTACTTAATCATTAAGTTCATGGTTTTATACGATGCAGATATCATTAAAGGTCATATACGCAATATTATTTTTTTGCTGTTTTAATAAGTTTATGGTATAAATATAGGATTACATCAATCTCTACACTTCAGATATGATTATAACACACAATAAACGTCATCTCTTATTTCGATTATCTTATTTTGTGAATAAACTAACCCGAGTTACTTCCCTTAGCTTGTGACGTGTTTTTGGAACATCTGATTAACACAGAGGCTGTATACTATTAGTTTATATTCGCATAAATCTTGATCTCTATTGAATATGTTCGGTTTAAATGCATTAAAGTTCATGAAATGCATGTGCTATTATGTAATAGTGGGTCAAATATAAAGCATAATCATAAAAGAATTCTCCACGGGGGTTATACATACATATACACAGCGTAGATCTACGACAGTTAACCTTGGTACATTATGCACATCACGGGGGTTGTAACATGCCAAAAACTAGATTATGATCAGCTGGTGACTAATTTGATGTTTAATTTAATTGTTTCTGTACGTATTATTGGGTATACAAATGTGAGAAAATTCCTAAATCGGTATGTGTACATAGATAAGTTTACGGTCAATGCAACTGGAGACGCGTGTACATTACGCGTGTTATAGGAAGGGTGATGTAACGGGCCAAGTATTAATAATATATTTTTGTCAATCAAAATGCAAAAAAGAACAGTGTATTATACCAGATATAAAATGTTTATAACTCGGTAAACGTTTCATTAATTTATTATGGAACGATAAATTGCATTTTTCTAAAACGATATAGATCAATCATTGGCATTTGAATTCAACTGTGTGTAAACTAATGATTCTTCCTAGCATGAACCTAGACCCACGTATCCATCTCCCGTTATGTACACCAACAAGAAAGTACATAACGTAAAAAAATAGTTACCACAGTTGAAATAATATGCCTATGATATAGATTTTAAAAATTCGTGTTTAAATTGTGTATCGTTTTGCTTTATGGATAATTATTAAAAAATACTGTCAGACTATCTGAAATAGAACGCTGAATATATATTATATAAAAAATAAAGAGCGGTATTAAAGATGTATTCTTTGTATGTGTTGTTCCACTTCAATTGTAGAATACTGTATGGAACAACGCATGGGCTCGTATACATGTACAGCATTGTTTAAAATATTTTTATAAATATGTCAAAACGTGGCGTGTCCTTACCCAGTGCGAGCATCGTGGATTTAACAAAATACAAACAAGATACATGTATGTAGCGAACTCCACTGTTGGTAATCTGCTTCCGTAATATAACTAAATTCTTGTTACAAATCACAAAATAATACTTGTCTGAGAGTTCAAACACGTGCCAAATTTTCCAGAATATCAACGCACGGTCAGACATTTTGATCCTACAATTTAGACCAGCTAACATTTAAAGACTTAAACATCAGTTAAAGGCCGACACATATATGACGCTGCACTATAGGCCGCCAAAAGCAGGCGGTCTATTTTATGTTTAGATAATATATAGATCACACGGTATCCATTCTCATGAATCAGTGTATAGTCTAGTGTGTATTACGGATGAAAAAACACACTGGTTGAACGAAAATGACGGTATCCAGCTCTTGGGGTGATCGTTGGCCCTGCCTGGCCTGTCATAGGTCATGTAGGTGCAAGAGGGCGTCGCGAATATATTACAAACCAATTTGTATTCGCCAATCAAAATAACGCCATGAATTGAAATTGAAATGTAAGTATTAATTATGGTCAGTTGAGCAAGTGCGTAAAAATTTCTTCAATAAATGTGCGTAATAAACCAAGTTTTTGTTTATCAATGTGAAACCTTTTGAAAATGACAAGCTTAGGATTCGTGTAAACTCTAATATGTTTTCTTGTGCAATGGAAAGCTTCAAAAAGATGAAAAATTATGTTCTAACTTCTGTGTAAGCCGTAAGCATCGCACTATACTACTGTCACTTTTAAATGATACTGGATATAGTTAATAAATTTTACCATGTGGTGTCATTCAAAGAAACCATGCTTTTATTACATGTGCATTGCAATACCAACAATATGGAAAGATCATTACGCCGATTATTGTGTTGGAAATTGCGTGAGTTTACATTTCCAAATTACTTAATCTTCAGGGCACTTGTTTTAACGCGTCATTGTTGTGCACCAGTCAGTAGCATCCACGGTACCTCACTCCTGAGGATGGGCTTATGGGTTGTCAGCCCGCCTTCCACGATCTGCGGGTGACAGCTGATGGGACAATCTCCGGTATTTCCCCGGTCCCTGACAACTAAATAGTGACCCTGGGGTATTGGTTCGCTGAAAAATCCCAACATTTCACCGGCCATGCGGCGGAAAGCTGGAAGGTAAAAACATGACCGTCTATCCCCGAGGGTTTGGGGCGATGATGGAACTGACTGGTGCAGTATGTAATGTTGAAAAAAGTACCAATCGATTTAGTTAATGCTAACTCTCATTTGAATTTGTATCCATAATTGAAAATGATAAAATGGGATTAACTCGGCATCCAAGAACTATGGACAATGTCTCTAACTTTACCGGTTATCTACAGACTTTTTTTTAAATTTTCCTTTTACAATTTTTCGTCCATAATTTCCTGTTTATAATTATAATGTTCATTTCTCAATTTAGGAATTCAGTAAGTTATTTATGGTTATTTTATAAATTCTTTAAAATTAACGACAGAAACTGCCAACTACGCGTCATTTCGTGTGTATTACAAATCATGTATCTATCTGTCTAATATACGTGCGTGTACAAATACGCAGCTAAAGCCATTTCTTGCGAACATAATTTTTTTCCTCAAACGGAATGCTTTACTTATGGTCTGTTACAAAACCTAACACATAAATATACAAAATAGTGACAGCTATATATATTCAAAATCAATCACCGATGTATACACACACGTGTCAAGTGTATAAACAGCGTGATATTTATACCCCCTGTAGCGCGCAGTTTGCACTGCTGCGTTTGTAATGTATAACACGCCCAGCAGTTGAAGTCAGTAATGTCCACATCGGTATGTGGTCGTTGTTTTGATTCTTAAATTATATTGAAGGAAATTAAAACCTGATTGCAATACAATGCTTAGAACATACCACATTATAGTAATTTCCATCACTGATCATGAATTTAATACGATAAAAATTCGACAGGACCCATTCAAAGTTAGTTAAACTGAAGAGGAACAGTTCCACTTATGTCCAAAATGACGTCACACGGTCTAAAAATTAAGGGAGACAACCAGGTTGGATTTACGTTGTAATTTTGTTATCGTCAACTTTATCGTTATAAACCATTTTAAATATTGCAATTATGTGGATCACAAGTACGCCATGTCTTTTATTTGATATATATCTATGTAAATGTGTTACTATAGTTAAATTAAGAAATTCTTTCGTATTTGACCTTTAAATATTACCTTAATTGTGATTTTAAAGCACCTCCTCTGAACTTGTAATTGTGACGTAATAATATTACTAAGAATAATAAAGTTGAAGGCACGTAAATATGTCCTTCGGGATGTGCTATATACTAGTACGTTCAGAGAGTACAAACTAACAGTGTATCCTTATATAGCATTGGTGATATACGCATGTGTGTGTAATAAACACTCGCAAAGTTTTTGTCAATTAAACGAGGTACTCTTGCTGCTAATAGTAAATGTCTATATAGTGAACGTATGTTCCTGTATATTAACACCGTATGTCATATATCGCATGCAATATAGATAAAGTTAGTTACTTTATTAAGATTTAGACGATAATACTAATGTATAATATTAGAAACAATATAAAATATACATGCTTTGCTTCGAGGGCCGAAGACATTTTCGATATTATTTTTTTATCAAATGCCAAGAATATATTAGAGAATCATTTGTTGAATGTTCGACACGGACATTCGTTGTGCACTGATGTTTTTTATTTTATTGAGTGTAATAGCATTTCGACCTTATAGAGTTTACCCTGCTATATTGTCCTGACAAATGTCAAACAGACATGACGTTGGCGTTACGCACCGTTCTACACAGCAAGTCAATTTTGCGAGTTTTAGCGATATACCTAATGTATCAAGTACATGAGTTCCCGACGCGCCATCATTATGAACGTACCGATTATTGTCATAGCATGGCTTCTAGTTTACGCTGTTGTTATAGGTACTAAATTATATTTAATGTGAGGTGCTAATTGACACAAAATGTCGATGCACAATAAAGTAACCGCTATTAATTCTGACCATCAAGAAAATGTACTGTTTGCAGACTGTGTATAAATTGTGGCAATATAGTCTAAGTAAATTATGGTGACTCTACAAGATCATCATAAAATCATTGATCCCGTCTGCACCGACCACATTCATGAACAATTACCTAAATTGAAGAAACGTCGCATCCAAATTATTCGTAATAGTAATACAATGTCACACTTGATTTTCAATTAGACCTTGTAGTCCTTAATGGACGTCCAATCGGCTTTAATATCCCCATTTACTGATTATTCAGGTTTCACAAAAACAGCATCAATTCCATCGCATTCGACCAGCCCACCATTGTGATCAACGGGGCGTTTGCAATGTTAGTATGCAGTATGGTGAACGTTCGCGCTGTGTTGATGTCAAAATTCCCATTGAAGACCATACGGATGGCATAGCAGAAAACGATAATGATTTAGGAAATTGTATTGAATTATAATTAGAATACATTGTCTTGATCATTATTGAGAGGTTTTTGTCAGCATGGTAAAACCCAAATAGCATCAATTCCATCGCATTTGCCCAGCCCGCCATTGTGATCAACGGGACGTTTGCAAGGTTAAGTATTAAGTATGGTGTATGGTCACGCTGTGTTGATGTTTACATTGCCGTTTAACACCATACGGACGACATTGCAGTATAAGATATATAATTAAGACAATTGTATCTAAAGATTATTAGAAGCGATATTCCCGATCTTAATTGAGAGTGTTATGTCAGCATGGCAATCACGCAATAATCGACAAGTTTCGTCCAGTGGTCACGCTATTCTCTTTGCACGACAAGACTGACAATTTAATTTAATACTTGGAGGAAATAAGTAATTCCATGAATGAGAATGTAGTTAACTTCATTATGGCATCATGGCATATAGCAAATTTATGTTGTATATGATAAAGTACAAATCTTGCGTACATTATGATTGTGAGAAGCATTATCGTTACGATGTTCACTGCACATCTCCATAGAGGTTACCTCCCTTTGTTGTTATAATACTAAAAAGATACTAGTATAAGGAATTCGGACATAGATGGCAGCACTCAACCTAACCAGCTGAGCACAGAAAACAGCAACAACAGGACACAAATACACGGAGCAATGCCCAAAACATAACCCAACGGAATAATTAAAGTCCCCTCTGCGAAAAAGCAGGATGGCCATACCACATCAGAACAGTTTCTGTTGTAAGGAAAAGCAGATGGTTCATCATGCATGTATACATGTACCTAGAAAATCATTAAATTCATATTTATGATAAATAGAGATTATTTTCAGCTTGAAGGCGGAGGTGATTACCATATTTTGTCTATAAACATGTTGTATCCTCCAGTGGTGGCATGATATGTACGTTTGTTGCTTTTTTACATTACTTAATTACGAAACAGTGTTTGAGTCATGCTAGTATACACAAATTAGTCTTTTTGATACGACATTGGGGAGAAAACTTGAAAGATGTTTTCGTATCGTAGTTGCTAAATGAATCGCATGTATGTATTTTGACTTCTGATTCAAGAAAACATCTAGCTTTGGTTGAGTAGTTGACCTATGACTAATATAAACACCCATCAGAAGTAACGGCTTAAATAAGCATCCTTCATAGCAATTATATTAATGCTGATACTAATTGCAATCGTATATTTCCATACATGACGATTATGCTGCATATCCAAATATGAAATTGAGGCCATCAAGGTCAAATAGCAATTTGACCTTTTGCGATCTTGTTTGATCGTATCGTACTATACAACCCCCACCCTCCATTTAATTATTCGTCGATATGGTAAAGCTAATATACCAATATTCTTGACAATATTTCACATCCTGTCATGAGTATTTCTTTTTATATGAGTTATCTATGAAAACTATAATTTTCTTGTTGTGGTTATTGGATCACCAACTTGTATGTATTTATACATGTAAATCAATCAATTCAAAACAATGTGCCACGTGGTGCAAAGAGGCAGTGTAATTATCTTTTCTATCAAAACACGTGCAGTAATAAGATTAACTCGGAAGAAATACATGTTATAATTCTAATAAGTATGCATAAGTTAAAGCTAGATGCATTAATTCAAATTATTTTCTCGATTCCGTTCTAAGACATTACGGCACCTTGACGAACTTTAGCCATCGATTTCTCGTTAAATACCACACATGTCAATGGACATGCAAACATACACACATGCAAATCAAATTTTCGCGGCGAATCATTGGATTTAGTCAGTAGTCAATCAGGGTCTGGCTATTACAATGGTTTCCGGTATTGAGTTTCCACAGGACGCAGATTGATTTTGCAGATTTACTTTGACAATTAGACGCGTAATTGGGATATAGGGCATGCGTTAGACACGAGAAAGATCTTATAGTCGGGACAATTTGACGATGACTGATTTCCGACATAAATAAAATCACAACTTGATCCCGTTTGATAATGGTATACAAGTATTTATAGTATATGCATCTGATCCACAGCATTTGGAATTGATAAAATAAAAAAGGTAAAGTCGTACTTAAAGCATTGTTTGTGTTGTTAATGATTTACTGACGGACATGATGACGAACCGATTTGCAATAACAGCGCTATTTTATACGTGCAAGATATACGTGCTATGTCTTGCTGTATGTTTGCACAATCTTTCTGCATTGACAGGTAGTGTACTGTGACTTTTGGCACCTGTGTTTGATCTCCAAACTCTAATTATTGAGACGTAGTTGTCACCAGCATGCAGTACGTTTGTACTGGTGAACGATTCAATCCAGGAGCACAGTTAAGAAACATGTCGGTTATCCGATAATATTTTTTCAACTATTCGTTTAATAGTTTTCCCGAAGTCGGATTACATCGGCCAATCTGGTATCAAGAAGTGGCTAACCACTACAAGTCAAACGCAATTCCAGTATTTTTTAAAATAAATGTTTGTATGTTTTTGAAAATCTTCAACGTACGTAGTTCTGATTACTTATGACGTTTTAATACCAGGTGATAAAATGGTACTAAGGATCATTTTCTACGTAACACGGACCTCTAGATGTCTGTAATTTATCATCAAGCCAAATGGATGTATCGTCTGTCGTTTTATAACGATATGACATTATAGTAACCCTATCAATGATACCTATCCGAATGCCACATATTGTTTGACGTCTATTTAATAATCTTAAAACAATCACACGTTCCATATTTTGTCACTGTGACTGACTGGAACCTCACGTTTCGAAGAATGCCAGTTTCATTTCTTTAATTCGCGGCATATCAGTTACAGATGTCAAATATTCATATACAATTTGTTTGTGGTTTCACCAAGTTGAGCCAAGCTGGAACCCGACTGAACTATCCATTATTTTCAGGACAATGTCTGTGTATGATTGTTTATGTGTGCAATATAGGCTGACATGCCTTTGAATGAAGAGTAAATATGATAACTGCAATATGGATTCAGTGATAATATTAATAAACAGTATGACATATACATTTTGTGTATGTACTTATACACGTCATATTCATGCACCATTTGACAATCTCAATAAATATATTACTGCACTTCTTACATTAGCTAAGCACAGTCGATTAATAAAAGTTTATTCAAGTATTGTTTAAATATAAGTAAGTCGGCTAGGAACATTTATGCATTAATACAGTTTCGCCGTTTTCATTATTCCTTATACGCCATAATTCAAGCAGAGAGGAAGACCTGGAAATATATGTCGTTTTCATTATTACATGTGTCAGACTTAAAATGCTTGACTACGACCAACATTCTGTGAAAAGATCTGTTGAGGTGCTGTTCAGTCCAATCATTTGGGTAAGTTGGACTGGGATGATCATTTCCTAGGCAATTAATTTTCAATAAATATTTTATCGTTTACTATAAAAATTATTGTAAATGCTACATGTAATATATGTCTACTCACGATTTCACAGATCTTTTTCCGCTATAAAATGTAAACTGTCCACAACCTGTGTTCTTGAGCTTATTCAACTCTATGATTATTGTATTGTATTTGTATTGATTATATTGGTTCGGCATTTTTGTCTTGTTGTTGGTCCGATAATTTTCGTTTTTAGGCAACCAATACGGCGATGTTTCATAAAGAGAACTGGCTTAATGACAACTGCACTTGATTTTAAGTGATTCTTTATTTGGATATTTAAACTTTAAATTACGATAGCCTGAAAATGCCATTCCGCCGTAAGCCATATACAAGGTGTGATCAATATTTTCTAGGACTTTTCATCAAGCAATATTTGCAGCAAGGCTTAAAGCCAATTAACATCATTTGGAGTAGGATATCTCCGACCGAATGAACCTAGATAATTGTTTTATTCATACAATGTGTGCGTGGCGTTGGGCGTCACGTGACGTCATTCCGAGCGTCGTCGTCGGAGCAGCACATAGCTCCTTTCTTGACCGATATCTGGTCCTATTTATCAGATTGTTTTTCTTTTAATACTGAAATAAGTCATTAATAGCCAAATCTGGAATGTGAGGTGAAATAAAAAAATATCGATGCCTTATTTGAAAGCAAACTTGAAAAGGGTGGTTGGCTTTACAAAATTGAATTATTTCAAAGAATAATGAAGCATGACCTAGCAAGTTTAGGGCGCAATATCGAAATAACCCTTTTGATATAGAATCAACGATTTAATGCTTTGTAGCCTATACTAGTCTTCGCTTTCGCCAGTTATATTTTGTTCAGATCCGTGCGTCTTATTTCGCAGAATTTAACGGAAAGTGTCCCTAACGCGGTGATATATTTGCCGTTACTCTTATTTTACCGATTCATCCGTTTGGCAGAGACCCTACAATCAAGTAAACAATGGAATCATATTAAAATGGCCAATTTGGAGCGCACATAATCCATGCACAATTTAATGAAGTCATCTTTGAGATATTGCGATGATTTCGCGTTAATTTACGCCCGAGATGCTCGACGGTGCGTGCATTATCTTGTTTACGAAAAGTAACGTCATCAAATAAATAACGATGTTGCCAAAAAGTAAACTAGATGAATCTAGAGATAATTGATTGTTCTACATCAGCTTGTAATTGCATTACTCTAGTTCCAATATTTCAAAAATGAGAAGGAAAGTACTCGAATATATTAATCACCCCTCGTACGAGCAATATAAAACTTATATTACCTATCAACGATATACATTGTTACACAATAGCTACACTTCCCTTGACCAGTGTTGTAACCACACCAAATTTAAATTTAAATGTCTCAACAACTGCTGTGTCGAATTACACGAAATTATGAATTCGTGGTTAAAATGATAGCGTTTTCAATATTTCGATATTTGTACAACCCGATCACGTGATTGTTATGCATGAATGCATTATGGTACAAAATCAGTTGTTGTGTATGTGCTACACAGTGTTTGGCGGGAAATTGATTACACGTTCAGACGTATGTCCGTTCGAAAAAACACAATGGCTCGTATGTCAATTTACGGTAGGGCAAGAGCTGTGGGTCTTGTATAGAGAGGACCATCACATATTGAGGTACGTAAAGTTAGTGTGCGTTATTATGACACCATTGTACTAACAGCAATTGATATTGTGTGTTGTACAAACTTTGAAGTCTCTTACTTGTCGGCCTATCGTTGTTTTCAGGTCGTAAGAATAATAAACGTACAAAAATGACCTATCACAAGTCTGATGGCCAAATTCAGGCGAACCGGAAGTGTGAATGCCCCTCATAGGCAGCCCCGACGTAAGTCACAACTGCGAGAGAAGATATATTTGTCCTTCTCAGTTAGCTGCTAAACCGGAGATGCACCGCAGTTGAAACAGCACAAGCATACGTTGGACTTCATGGTCGTCCATTTAGTTCAGAAACGTAACGTAAACGATTATGTGCAGCTTGTCTTGATGGAATATATTTACGCAGACCATTTTGTGGACTGTCACTTACCGTTCAACATCGTAGAGCACGTCTAATTTGGGCCAGGTGTCATCAAGAGGATAAACGTATTGAAATACACTTATATTAAACAGACTTACTCAGGGGTCATTTAGAAACTTTATTTAATCAATGCGACATCGATACCAGGCAGCAGCGCGAGACAATGGAAGATACTATCGCTATTGATAATTTTGTTACTTTTGATTTTAACCCCTACCATGATGAAACATTATTATATTAATATGCCACGTGATAATTGTCATTTTGATAAAATAAAATAATGAAATATGATGTATTTATACAATTATACTGTCGGTGTAAGGAGGAACATTGGTCAAGTGTATAATACTAATCAACCATTATGGAGAGGACATATGTATGCCACCACCATGTAATTATTATGTTTGACGGCTGAATAAAACACAAATGTATATTGACTAAACACATAAAACGTGACATCGGCACACGATCTGCATTAGTGATTTTAAATTGAACTACGTCAGATAGATTATTGAGATAACCACTCCATTGTCCGCGTAAGGTAATTAATGATCCCCAATAATACACTAGTTTATGTTCTGATTAGCCGCATTGTTTAAGTTAAATCTACGCTGAAATTCATATGCCTATATAGTAAATTTCATTTAGTTCAAGTTCGTTGCTTACTGATTACTTTGCGCTAAGTTGTCAATCAATATATATTGTATAGTTCGTCTTTTTCAATTGTTGTCAACAATTAACTTACGTGTGTACTTTACAAGGCCACCTGATACGCCATACCATATATTTTGATTATAGCTTTTACAATGAATTTAGTTTGTCGTTAAATTCAACCGTGACGAATACAATAATGTCTCGTGTAAATATCGCATTAGAAGTCTTTCATTAATAAATTAAGACATACTTGTATTTGTTCGTAACGTTATTATATATTACAAAATTCATTTGGTCTAAGTAAGTTACTGAATTGTAGACACTACAGTATAATGTACTAGGTGCTGAAAATGAATACTGAAAAATTAAATTACCCGAAGTTTGGATTCCTTTTGGTGATTTTTATAACCGTATTTTTTCTGATATTTAAAACGTTAGCCAGACATTCCACGGCACAATTTGTACCAAGTAAGTGGTTTGCCTATTTTATTAAACATTATTATTATAACAATAATGCTAGTAATCTATACCATATATGTCATATTCAGATGCGTAGCTTGGATCAAAATACGTCCATTAATGACTCGTTTTACTTAAAGACAAATATACAACGTATCTCAAAATTGATGTCACGCAAATACTAGTAAATGCGTATTGTTTAATTGCTTCAGAAAATGGCTGTTATTCTGTGATGGTTGGTGGGTTTCTTAGTTTGTTTACACATTCGTAGATGATGTTTGACATTTTTCAGAATAAATCTATAATACAAATATAATCGCTCTCGTAAACATGTATAAGTACAAATATCTCACTATATATTCAAATGAAGCAAATATTGTTTAAACATTAATGTTACGTTATTCATTGAGGTACAAGGGTGTGTTCCAAGTTGTATACAAGTGTAACAGACAATTTTCTTTTTCATCCATAGCACCCGACAATGAAGACAATGAAGACAGTAAATACAGTGAACAGTCAGCTAGGGTTAGTGATGTATACCAACAAAGGATGGAGCGAGTCCACCAAGTTTGCTTGTACCCGAACACATCTTTGAATTATCAATCAAAGACAGCTTTCCGTTACTCTAAACAATATCGAATAGGATATCATCTTATACCAAAGATTGGTTCAACCACTTTTCAAACTGTATTTAGTATTCTGAATGATAAGAGCTCGGACAGGCTTTTAACAGAAGCACGAAGCAAGTTTCGAAAATTGTCGCTAAAAAGTGTTGTCAAGGGCAAGTTTGATATTAAACAATTGGAGAAGTACACCGTTCTTTTTCCGTCACGGGATCCGTATACAAGATTATTTTCTGCTTACATTGATAAAGTGTACATTTTCAACAACATGAAACTCGTACAAAATGTCATGAAACACTCACATGCCAATAGAGACTTATCCGGATTACAGAAATATAATGTGACTTTTCAAATGTTTTTAGATTATGCGTTGGATAAACCTAACTCTAGGAAAACAATTGGAGCTCATTATAATACGATTTTTGTCAGAAATACATGGCTCTGTTTACTGCAACAGTTTATAGTTATCAAACAAGAGACATTTGCCGCTGATATGGAATACGCACTCAAAGCAGCCAAAGTTGACAACTACAAAATGAATTTTATTCGGGACGCCTTACACTCACGAAGAGCCGAGATCACAGTATCGAGTATACTTAAAGAAGTTATGAAGAAACTGCAAGGTATTCTTAACAAGATGGGTCAATCAAATGACAGGACCAAGAAATTTAAAGCGACAATTTTTGTTCTGGACAGGGTGTGGGACAGTTTTCAAATACAGGGTTATATAAATGACAATTCAAAGTTTCTTATGGGACAGTTTTTGTCTGGCCATTCCGATTTAGATGTCGACTATATTCTTAGAATATTTTTGGATGAAGTCGAACGGAATCCGCTCACTCATTCAGAAAGTTCCAAACAAAGGCACCAATCAATGACAACTGCTTATAACAATATCAAAGACGATACTGTGAAAAAGATACAAGAAGTATATGAACTCGACTTTAAAGCGTTTGGGTACAACAGTAACCGACCCAAATAATTAGTAGATACACCAGCGTACAAGAGAAGCGGCATTGTGGCCAAATAGAGCATAGGTTATCTGTCAATAGGTTATTCTATATGGTGCTTGGATTGCGAATCCCAATGCTCATTTCACATGCCTTATTCCGAGCATATTTCATTATTGCTAGTGTCATAAAATAGAGAACATATTTTTCTAGAAACGAAAATATTTTCACATCTAAGAATGTCAATCGATACACATAAATTGGTACATATAACATTCTTAGTGTGTTGTTGTTTTGGGTCATGTGGACGTACTAATGACAAATATTAATTTTATAACCTGCTCGCCTAATCATGTACATACAATGCAGGATCTGAAGAGGAAACCGTTAGTCAGTTTCAAATATTGTTTAGTGTATATATACTAGTAGCTGTACTGCAGATGATATATTTACATTAAATATCAGCTTTTGGAAATTCCAAAAGAGTTGTTATGTATAGGTTGGTGTTCTACAGTGAGCCAAATGGAGGGCTGTACCATATATATAAAAATACTGTGGCAGTAAATTACCGTATGTGTGCTTAAAACTGCTAAACAATAAATACATGTCTATGTCCTATTAGATTTGTATCAATCCACTTCATAAGCTGATTGTCTGTGCATCGAGAGAATGATTTAATATCATTTTCACATCAATTTTCAATATTAGATCTAGAGGCGTTAAGTATGATAGTTGTAACAGACCATTCAGAACAAATACAACGTGATTATTAGACCACGACAAACATTGTGTTAAATTTGAATTATTATTTCCTGTATTTTTCTACCGGTATGCTGCCATTGTGTCTGCATTCGAAGTTTTATATTTGAACAAATACAGACAATATTCTCTTTAATATCATAGAAACATATTTGAAAAGTCATCCTCGCGCTAACTTCATCAATCACAGTGCTATAACGGATGTCGTCTGCTTGGAAGGCTTCTTAACTCGTCGCCATGTTATTTGCTCAAATATTCTTCATCTAGACGATTCAATGCGTTATATGCATCTGTATATGTTTGGTTTGAAATCTTGCCGAACTTGCATAATTGTTACTTGTCCATGTTTGTTTAAGGCTAGATGTTGAATCTTCACATGACAAAATGAAGTAAAGTTGAGAAATTACACAAACATCTCGTCTGTGAAAACCATACACATGAATCGTTATCGTCGTGTAAGGAAGCATTTCCAAAATTGATTTGTCATTTAAAGAGTATATATCTCATAAATGATGTAAAATAACCATCAACTATCTGTCAGTCGCAAATTCAATGAGAAAATGTCTACTATATCTTTAAGATTGGTTTTCATGCAACAAGGCAATTGCCATGTTTATATGTCTATTTCAGTACACAAAGAACAGAACGGGCACCGTATATTAAAGTGTATTATTTTGTCTCATATATTACGCAGATAGGAGCTGTTTTCATGTATAGTCTCAAGTTCTATTACACTATAATAAATCAACTCAATACGACCCCACGAAGCAAACCCGAATATTTTAACTTAGTGCAGCAACAGTAGCATTAGATCCAATATCATTAACAACAACAACAACAACCGCTACAGTAGCATCACCAACATAGTAAATATTTCTTCAGTATCAGCACTATCAACAGCAGTAGAAGATACATGAAGCACCAACAACGACAACAGTAATAAATTTGTTCACATCCATAAACATTATCAATGAATTGTATGGTCGTCAGAATGAGATATTCGCTTGGATTCGGATATAAAATAACAATATCATATTTACAGACTAGTTTATTATTCTCTTTATTACGTACATAAAGTTTGATGATTTAATAACAAGGGATATAACAATGGTTCTATGGTGGCATATAAAGACAATCGTAAATGTGTACTCGGGTGCGATTATTTGCTCTATAAAACAAATAAACACACGACGTTTACCTTACCATTTCTGTTTGATTCTTGATATTTTGGACCCATCGTAAAAGTAAAACCAGGGGTGGTATTCACAAAGAATCTTAAGGATAAGTTTTAACTTAAGTAGCAAGTTTTTCCTTAAATCAGCCCGATTTTTCCTTAACCCCCGAGGAATTACTTAAGTGGTATTCACGAAAAATCTTATCTTAAGTTTCTCCTTATCTCGGCCCATTTTGAGGAAAAAAGTTAAGGAAGCTCGAAGCTTCCTTAAACTAGATAAGGATGACATTAAAAATGGCGGCTGTTTGAGGATATCGACAAAATTGACGAATAAACATCGAATTTGCCATAGATCTACGATGTTTGTGCGTAAAAACTGCATTCAACAATCCGCGACGCACATTTTTTCGTCTAATATAGATGTTTAATATTGTGATTAACCGATGAAAAGGGAAATAACTGCCGTTGACTGTTGGTAAACAGATGACACTGAAATGAACGCTTCGATGGAAACTTGTTTCTTTTTAGTCTGGATGCGCTTATTGAGGATATATTGAAGAATTTGTGCAATGCAATTCAATAGTTGATCGATATAATTACACACCGGTCTTCAAGATTGAATGGTGCGTCAGTTTGAAGCGAATGTAGACGAAGTGTCATGTATTTTCGCGAACTTTGTAAAAGTTGAAAGTTGACAATAAAAAACACTTTACAAGCGATGAATCACGATTGTTGTGTATTGTCACCGTTTTGAGAACAAATATACTTTGTATGTCACTTCTTATGTGCGTGTGTTCTTATTTTCGAGTGAAAATGCAGCCTATGATGGCCTATAATCATTAATGGATTAGAATATACTTCAATCCCAGCAGTATGCAAGCATCTTGTGCATTGACTATCAAGTTATTTTCCTGAATATGTCTAGTATAAATATGCAGTACAGAAAACATTCGTCACTCGCTTAACTGAGTAGTGCCTTGTTACTTGTATGATCAATGTGTAGCTTCAGAACATAAAATGGTAGCTTGCTTTACATGGAATTCCATCATTATAAATTAACATACTGCATGACTACTGTATGGCTGTGGACTTTGTGGGCAGTAGTTTGAAAGCAGCATTACTGAATGCCGAAAACAAATATTTGCCGAATACGACTGAAAATGATGAAGGATTCCCGAGAACACACAATCGACTGCCAGTCTGGTAATGCCAAGACTTGTGAAATTATTTCTACAGTTCATAAATTTATGTCAGATGATTCCAGTTAAGAGATCGATTTCCCGTAGGTAATCTGTTGGATAAATGACGTAAAAAGGCAAGAAATGGTTTCATCTAGATATTTAAAGACAGAAAAACAACATTCAGAAGATACAAACTTTTCCAGGAACCGCTTCTGTGGTTCTAAACTGAAAGAAAGTTGTCAAAGAACTAAAAACCGTTTTATTATTTGCTATCAATACATAAGATTTACAGCTGGCCCTGATTCATACATGTACTAAATGTCACCCTACTGTTTTTACATTTAAGCAAATTGTATATCTATGATACTTTAATCCTAAAATACAAATCATGTACCGGTATCATGTATGTTAATAATTACTTGTTTTTAGACCCTTGGTATAACGCAGACGCATATTGCAGACCAGTTAAATATAGAGGGAAAACGCAGACAAGTTAAACAAAGAAGGATTTTCACATAACGCAGACAAGTTGAACAAAGAGCAATCATTGGAGTATGAAGGATTATAGGGGTATACTTAAAAAGGTGCTAAAGGGGGTATTGTTGATTGAGAATGACCAGGGTAATTAAGTGTTTGTTAACTGTGTGTGTAGTGTGTTCCAAATAACTGTGGGATTAATATATAAATGAGAAAATTAGAAAATAAATATATATATTTAATTTATATAACATTTTAAAAATATATTTATATTATGAATTATGTATATCTATGTTTTAAAAAGATACATGTACTTCATGTATATATTTTTTTATTTTATATGAAGTATCTGAATTTTGAGCAATTTATAGAGCATGGTTTGATGTCTGCATTTTTACTCTACTTGTTAGTGTCGGCATTTTCACTTTTTTATATTGTGAATTTTCACTCTATTTGTATAGTGTCTGCATTCTCACTCTACTTGTTAGTGTCTGCATTTTTCACTCTACTTGTATAATGTCGGCATTTTCACTCTATATTTATAGTTTCTGCATTTTTACTCTATTTGTATAGTGTCTGCATTTTCACTATTTTTATATTGTGAATTTTCACTCTATTTGTATAATGTATGCACTTCACTCTATTTGTATAGTGTCTGCATTTTCACTGTATTTGTATAAAGTCTGCATTTTCACTCGATATTTAAAGTGCCTTTTCACAATAAATCTAGAGTGTATGCAATTTAGCTCGCGTTTTCCCTCTATATGTATATGGTCTGCATAAATTTATAACTTCACACTCCAGTGATCACTCTTTGTGTATGTTGTCTGCGTTTTCCTTCTATATGTATGTGGTCTGCATTGTTTGAGTTAAATTGCATACACTCTAGATATATTGTGAAAATGCAGACACTATATAAATAGTGTGAAAATTCACAAATTATACAAAAACGAGTGAAAATGCAGAGAACTATAAATATAGAGTGAAAATGCAGACACTATACAAATAGAGTGAAAATGCAGACAATTCTCACATGAATTAAAAAAGCACACAATACTTAAATAAATACAGACACTATACTTCAGCTAACTATATTAACATCAAAACATGCACTACAAAGGGCCATTATGCAGATACTTACCTTAAATATGTTAACGTTTTTATGTTATCAGTATTTTTTTAGATATGAGCACATTTTTATATAAATTTAAAAAATCAACACATAATGTTATTCTAATTTATTTATTTAACAATAATTTCAATTCTATAATACAAAAAGATTTTTCATATAATATTATACATAATAATAATACACATACAATGTTAAATTTTACTAATCAGACCATTACATGTTCTCATTTATTTGTTTAAAAACATTTAACAACAGCCAACACCTATTCATTACCCTGGTCATTATCAATCAACAATACCCCCTTTAGCACCTTTTTAAGTATACCCCTATAATCCTTCATACTCCAATGATTGCTCTTTGTTCAACTTGTCTGCGTTATGTGAAAATCCTTCTTTGTTTAACTTGTCTGCGTTTTCCATCTATATTTAACTGGTCTGCAATATGCGTCTGCGTTATACCAAGGGTCTTGTTTTTACCTTATAGTATTAACCACTGCCCCCACCTCCCAGTCATTATCAGTAATTGATAGTTGGGGTGTAGATTTATTATACATAAATGACATTTTCTGTTCATTGTATATTTCATCATAATTGTCTTTTTTATGCCCCTGTATCAATAGATCGGGAGGCATATAGTAATTCACCTGTCTGTCCGTCTGTCCATTCGTCCATCTGGCCTGGTTAACCCAAATTGACCGTTTCTTCTAGCATTAATATGGCTTGCTACAAAGCTTTCATACTTGCATGGATGTTGTATATGACCACTATCCACACGCCTGTATCACCTGACACCATTTTGACATTCACTTTGACCTAATTTTGGACTTAGACTTATCTCCCCTTTTGTACGTTTACAATAAAATTTTGTCCGGAGCGTATCTTAAAAACTATTTAACATATTGACTTGAAACTGCAATATAAATAGATGGCAACTTTGAGAAGTACATTGACAAAGAACCATAACTCTGTGTCTTAAATTTTGAATTATCTCCCCTTTAGTATTTTTATAATATATAAAAACATGGCAGCTTGTAAAGTGTAGGGACCAAGAACCTTAACTCTGTCTGTCTTACATTTTGAATTATCTCCCCTTTAGTATTTTCATATTAATTGTTTGTCCAGAGTGTATCTTCAAAACTATTTAACATATTGACTTGAAACTTGGTATATAAATAGATGGAAACTTGGAGAAGTGCACTGACAAAGAACCATAACACCTGTATCACCAAATCACACATAAAGTCCATCAAGGCATTGCTTAATGTGGCATATTTGTTTACCATAATAAGCCCCTTATAGTGTCAAATCCATGCAGCACTATCGAACATTTTAACTGAATAATTGATTGACTTAGCTTTTTATATGGACATGGCTTTCACGGGGACATAAGCGTTTATTGAACGCAGTCTTGTTTACAATAAAATGAAATAGCTGTTGCACCTAAATTATAAATCATTAAAAGTTTCTGCACGATAAATCTTAACAAAACTTTCATTTCTTTAGCATGAATAACACGGCCTACTAACACATGTAAAACTGTACCTGATTTTGAATTTTTCCTCTGAAATTGGGAAAATGCAGTCAGTCAATTTAGAACAAATTTGAAACTACATGCCCGATTAAGGTTAATTTAATAGTTTCCCTATATACACTGTATACATAATCACTGCAAAAGTTACTTGCCCGAATCAACAATAATGAATTACCGGACAAGTGCTAATTTTGCACTGATTTTTCATATTGGAGGGTACCTTTGATGAGTACCCTGAACAAAGGGAAATGGCTTAATTTCAATGTGACCAATTGAGCATTACACTATCATTTGAAGAGGAAAGTGAAGCAAAAAATAAACAAAATGTGTTGATTTTTTGTAAAAGATATATTTTATTTCACACTTTATCACAGAAAAGTTAAATGTTCATTTTCTTAAATTCACTCCTTGAAATAAAATTTTAAATTTGATCTTACACCTACATAAAAATAAGTGGCTGCCTTGCTGGTTCCTTGTGAAAGAGTAAATTGCTTTTGGCTCAGTCAGAGTGATTCCAGGAAAACTGATAGGTGAACCTGACATTGTATATAGCTGAGTGAAGTGTTTTTGAAAAAAAGCTTTAAACGCAGGAAAACAAACACTTATTATGATGATTGATGAAGTAATCTATAATAAATTCCATTGGCTACAAAATTTGTTATAAATACTCACAGCTCTTGTTACAGTGTACATTTTAACTTTTTAAGCTCACCTGTCTCAACAGCAAAATCTTTAATAAAAATCATCTTTAATTTAAAATACTAGTTGAATGATTTTTTTATAAATTCATAATTGGTATCAATGTTCCTTATTAAGTGTATTTTCCAATTCTCATTGAATGTATTAATTTAAATTGTAATAACTATTTTGTGCGCCTTCATGTGGAAGATTGACATCAATTTGGTTTTGTACATTTTTCCATCTACATCTCAGCTGATTCTCAGAAATGGTCATTGCCCAGTTTCTGTGTCAAATATTGGCTTTAACGGACAGATTCATTTCTCTTGATTATGAAAATTGATAATGTGTTTTGTTTGAAAATGATCAGAAATTCATAGGATAACTGCAGTCATGATAGATTTAAGGTTAATATATTTCATTTTGTGACAAATAATGGTACTATTATCAGTGTTATTGCCCTTCCATTATCAGAATAAAGTTTGAACACTAACAATATTTAATCATTTACAGGTATTCAGAATTTAATCTCTTTTTATTGTATGTTGGAAGTATATACTCCACAAATACATCTAAGGTCTCAAAATGATTCTGTTCTTCTAGTTGTGCCAAGGACGAGGACTGTGACCTACGGTGACCGATGTTTCACAGCTGCTGCACCGAAACTCTGGAATGCACTGCCAACAGCGCTCAGAGACAGTAAAACACTCCCGTCCTTCAAGAAAGCCCTGAAAACGCATTATTTTACTATAGCTTATTCATGCTGAAGTTCATGGTAAAGGAGACGCCCGTCTACTGGGTTAAGTAGAGCCCCGTTTCAAAGTGTGGTAAGGTCTAGAAGAAGGTATGTTATTTCTTCGACCTTTATGGTAAGGTCTAGAAGAAAGTATGTTATTTCTTCGACCTTTATGGTAAGGCCTTGAAGAAAGTATGTTATTTCTTCGACCTTTGTAACTCATATGATGATAGTAACTTTATGTCATCTGTGAGTCATCCCCCTTTTAAAGGAAGTATCACTATTCCTTTAAGGGTTAAGGACATGTGGTAATGGTACTTGACGTTATCCTTGTCCTAGTTGAGGTTTACATTCAGTTAATACCCCTACAGATAATCAAATCGTTGTACACCACTATCTTATTGTAGCAAAGTATTTCTATATACCATGTCTCCTAAGTTTAATATTGCATTTCGTTTCGGCAATATGATACGATATGATGGGAGACTAAATTGCGTTGATAAAAATGTTTTTGTATATTTTATGTACATTGTATATTGTTTTAAACATGTATTAGTCGGGATTGTACAGCACTTTTGAACGTGTGTATACATGAAAAAAGGGCTATATAAATATGGTATAATAATTTTGATTATAAATTTCATATTATAAAAATGTATTTTTCTAATTATATTTGTATACATGTAATTGTTTATGTACTCATCATTATATTGTATAGAAAATAAAAATAAACCTTGTACATTTGCATTTCTTGTTGTCTTACAGTTACATATTGACATATCGATGGATTAGAATTAGTAGGTCGTATGTGCCACTTACGACCTTTTAAGTTCATACATATTTAGAATAAGCATCACAGGGCGCTTCTTATGAGCCCATTTTCATAAAAATCTGAACTTGTCATGTTGACCAAAATGAAGTTGTAAAAGTTTGTTTTTACCATAAGTAAAGAGTAAAATTAATGTCAAACAGTTTTTCCGTGTTTTCTCAAAATATCGATTTGGTAGTTACGACCTTCTTGTTCTAAGCCATCGATATACTTGTACTACTATACAGCATGGAGAATTAAACCTGATCCATACCTTTATTCATGAATATTTATTACTAGAACATTAATGATCGCAAGCAAATCTTTACATAATTGTCCTTCAGATTTGTGTTTGTATTACACATCAAAAGAGTCTTGGTGATGAAGATATATACTCACCTTTAATGAAACATACAACTGTGGGGAATATACACAATTAATATATCAGTCGTCGAATAAAGCAAATTAAAGATCATGGATTGCGTCAAATTCTGTGGACTGTAATTAGTGCATGTACGGTATATCACTAAGTAGCAAGGCAAAATAGATGAATTTGTGTAGACACTGGTTAAAAAAACATTGTATTATGATTGATCTCTGCCCTGTTTCAAGGATTTCATAATTAATAACTTGCATGCCTTTGTGATTATAAACTTTCATTGAAGATGGGAGCAGACCTGGAATATCAGTTGCACACAAATTTATTATATTTAGCCTTTTGAATAATGCAATGTTTTGAACAATACATTAAGCTACTTAAAAAGGTTACCCATTTTCTAGGGCTCTTTCCAGCTGTTAAGCCGCTCAAGCACCCTTTGACATTTTAACTTTTCCTGGTCATTTGGCTACCTAGGGAAACTACATTTGTGTCCCTTTTGGGAAATTAACCAGTGTCCAGACAGAGGTTTAACCCGGGACCTCTTGATCCCGAAATGCGCTCCCTACCTCTAGGCCACCACTCCCACTTGGGTAAGTGGAAGTGATTTTACCAGTAGATCAAACATACAAATACATGTATTTATCATCCATAGTGGTTTTTCAGGGTTTCCTCGGTCAGGGAAAATTCAGGGAAAAACAGTTTTTTCAAGATCAGGGAATTTTGAAATTAGTCAGAGAAATTTGAAAATTGAGCAAAAGTCAGGAAAAAGGCAGCGAATTCTTCATTAGAGATGTTGATAAGTGGCATTTCCCTTAAAGAGGCGTTCCCTATAATTTTGATCGCTTAAATCAATTCAGGAATATTATACATTAAATGTTGTTTCCCTTTGACCGCATAATAGTAAATCGCTGGAAGCGATAAATTATTATTGGTGATTTGACCATATTTTTGACATTATAGAGACATATTTGTGCACACTTTCTTCTGACAAATACTGATAATTGATAGTACTTTGTACATTTAGCTCATAAAATGTGATAGTAGAGAAAAATATGCTAGTTATAGGGAATGTCTCTTTAAAGAAAATATATCCAAAACTTATCGCTCGGGATAATTTTAAATAATGATTACCCGCAACAACACAACAGTTATAAATTTGACTAACCACTATATCACACCATTACTCTAGATCTGCAATCACACCACTCCAAGAATTGGTCACCAAAAAATGTGACTAGCTGTAGGCCTACCCTAAATGGTGTGCACAGTTTAATGTTTATAAACATTGACTGGTTTAGCCTACAGCTGTAAAATTGGTAAATTCTGTATTAAAATAGCAATGACAATTTGTGCACACCTGAGTAATCAACATCCGTGGCTCATACCACATTTTCCCGCCTGTGGCCTTTCACAATATCATTGGCACACTATATTTTGTACTTGAAAAGCTGATGAATAAAACATTGGAATGTGAAAGCACACCATGTTCTTCTATTGACTACGGATGGAGAGGTCGTTTGTTGGAAATTTATTGTGTGCAGAGGGATTTTGATGGTAAGGACTAAGGACTCGCCAGCTGTTTTAGGAAAAGTTGGATTCTTCACCAGATTGTTAAGTGACTGACATCATCACATGGATGTGTAATTGTGTATTTCATCACACATACTTATGATGTCTGTGCATGATGCATATAATTTATAAGCTTTTATAATTGTGTTGATCGATCCAACGATACCGAGTGTCACAATGTCATTGGTTATATGAGTTCGTAACTTTGTTTAAATTTGACAGAAATTGGATTTTATTAGCTAGACTACTAGGATTCTAGCTGCATACATCTAGCAAATGCCTGTTTTAATATATCTAACGGAAGTATGATGCTCCGGTGACAAAGGACGTATAGTCAGTCGCAAATGTATGTAAATAAACCGTGTAGAACTTTAGGATTTCGGATTAACCAAAACGCGATGTTATCCGAACATTAGTCAAGTTTCTCTACGCACGTAATTCTACGCGAAAACTACAAACTATGAGTTGAAACTGTCGCATGTATGCATAATTGAACATAATATATTCATTGAAACATTTAAACATCCGATAATAGCAGCCAGTAGCGATAAACACGGTTAAAATACGTTCCGTAAAATAAACAGAATCGTTTACTGAAAAATGACATGTGCGCATGGAAATTCCACTTCCGTTACTATTTTAAGAACGGGAAATACCTAGATTGCTTGGTTACGAGTTTAAGGAATTACTTAAGTGAAAATATTTATTTAGATAAGGATAAGGAAATCCTTTGCTAAGTATTTCCTTAAATGCAGATAAGGAGAAACTTAAGGTTGAAAAATTCCTTATCCTTAGCTAAGGGAAATTATTTAAGGATAAGGAAAATCTTAACCTTATCCTTAAGATTCTTTGTGAATGACAAACGTACTATCTACTACAAAATTTTATGAAAATGTGAACACAAAAATTCACATTATAAAATTGCTCATAATTATTTGTGATATATTTTTTGATAATGTAGTATATAACACGGGGCATCGAATTTGAATCAGAGTGTGATGTTAAAGGTCTTGTAATATTGATGTTTCAGCTCCGAAAACCACAAATGACCATTAGATGGACTCGTGACACAGACAATTACAAAGGTATTCCAATTACCAATTTTCTCCTGTTTTCATTATATATGCCAATCTCACATCCGCCGACCGTCTAATATGTCGGAACTATTTTCCTATTTCTGATCAAATTGTCATATCCTGCGGTAATTGTATAATTGAAAATCCACGGCGAAACAAAATACAGAAATATCCTTTTCGTCATTAATTGAATGTGTAGATACTGTGATGACAGCGATATTTGAAAACAATAGTCGTAAATGCATCGCCAAAACGCTATTTTGTAAAGATTTTAATATTTTTAGCATTTCAGTTCATTTATTATTCGGCTGGAATTTACTTAGCGCAGATAATTCAGTTAAAGCTCTGACAGTCTCATACTACCAGAGTATATGCTTTGGAAACAGGAAATCTCAGGACCGCACATAATTTGAAATACATTGTTTTACATTCAAATTTGAGTTCGGTGAATTTTGTAGTCAATATCTGCATTTGATTAGACAGACAAACGTTTTCACACTCAGATTGATTTCCATTGATACCATGGGAACGATTTACAAATGTAATATCCTGTTTTATTTCTGCATCCCTACTAAAAAACATCCCTATCATGCCCTCATTATATCTTCTGTTATTTATTTCTTCTGTTACATACCGTCTGTTATTTAAGCTTGCTGTTAACGATCTAGCGAATACCAGCAAATAGTATATCATCTGAACGATGCTGTCATCCAATAAGCATAAACTGATCATTAATTGACCAAGTATTATGTCATGGGCTTCACTATACAACTACGATTCGAAAACACCGTTTAAAATTAATGACAAATACGACTCGTAAATATTGCCGAGACACTGTTTCGAGAACATTGTTAACATAAAGCCAAAGCCCTGATGCCAAAATGATGTTAAGTACATTTGCAGTCAAGATCTCTTCAATTTATTAAGTTAAATATCAGTGTTGTCCCATAAAGAGAATAGCGTGACAACAGGTTAAAACATGTTCATTATTGCATGATTTCTATGGTGATATAAAACTCTCAAAACAGATCAGGACAAAATGCTTCTAATAATCATTTTATGCAATTTTCATAATTATACTCGTAAATAGCGTTATGCAATGCTGTTCGTACCGTGTTCAACAGCAATGTAAACATCATCCCAGTGTAACTATACACCGTACTTCATACTTAACCTTGCAAACGTCCCGTTGATCACAATGGTTTGTGTTGGGTGAAACCTGAACAGTCAGTTAATGGGAATATAAAAGACAAGTGGACGACCATTAAGGACTACAAGGTCTAATTGAAAATCACGTGTGATATTGTTTTACTATTACTGGATAATTTGGATGCCACTTTTCTTCAATTTAGGAAATTGTCCATGTACATGGAGGTTGCAGACGGGATCAATGATTTTATGACGATATTGTAGGTCACTATCATTTAATTGGACTTAATTATTTTGCCACATTTTATTCACAGTCTGAAAACGGTTTATTTTCTTCATGATCAGAATTAATAGCAGTAACTTTATTGTGCATCGACAGTTTGTGTCATTTAGCACGTCACATGAAACTATTATATAGTACCTAATAATAACAAGAGCGTAAATTAGAAGCCATGGCAATGAAACTAACTTTATTCGGTGCGTTCATACTGATGACGCTATTTCTTTTATTTATAATATATCGTATTAGTTAAAGTAAATGCCAGACCAGCAGTGCTATTGTTTGTGGTCGCGTCAGAAACACATGTACGTTAAATTAATACATTTGGTCAACTGCTTAAGTACCTTAAGTAGCTTGGCATCCGGTAAATATGGTTAAGTAACGCCAACGCTATGACTGGTTGGAATGGGTGAGGACAATAAGGCAGGGTACACAAATTATTGGCACACTCATTATTTGATATCGT
Source organism: Spisula subtruncata (assembly GCA_963678985.1). Lineage (NCBI taxonomy): Eukaryota > Metazoa > Mollusca > Bivalvia > Venerida > Mactridae > Spisula > Spisula subtruncata. Next base: position 34,263,939 of record OY787670.1, on the reverse strand, counting down.
GACTGCTGTTGCACGACGAATGTTCGATTTGAACCTTCAATAAAACATTCTTTAATATTATCTGGGCAATCGATCGATAAATGATGTCAAAAATGTTAAATAATCGAACCTCGAAGCAAAGCATGAATATTATATATTGTTTCTAACATTAGATTCTATAGACACATTGGTATGTTCGTGTTTAACCATATTTTATGACAATTTGATAGACTTATATGCTTTTCTCTCATAAGTCGAGACTGACTTAAGGCTGGTTCACCTTAAACTGCGTATGACTATAGTGTATATCTTAATAAAGTAACTAGTTACATCTATATTGCATGAACTGTATGACACACGGCGTTAATGTACATGAACATACATTCACAATATAGACATTTAACATTAGCTGTATACGCTGTTAGAGATGCTCGTTTAATTCACAAAAACTTGGCATGTGTTTATTGCACACACATCACGAAGCTATATAAGCTATTTGTACTCGCTGAACGTTTTATAATAGAATAGAATAGAACATTGTCCCGAACGAGATATCAACGTGCATTCGTCTGTCTTCGTGGCTATTAAATTTATTATCAATCGACATTGATATAGTACCTGTATCATCCAACTAGACCGAGAGTTGCCAATCGACATATTAAACTACGCTCGCCTTTATGTTCCAATAATGAACAACTATTTCCAATGCTAACCTCTAGCATTCCTATACGCAACCTTATAATACAAAATTGTATTCACATTTGTTTCAATAAGCGTGATGAGGATAAATGTTAATCATCTTTGAACATGTTCAACACTGTGGTCATTTAGTGTCCAAGTTGAACTTGCAAATGGTAAATTTGTACTTGAGAAACTGTATTTATGTTTACAAAAGTCAAAGCGTCTTATTCTATCATTGTGAAAGTTCAACAACCTTTACCACATAGTTTATATTTTAAGAAGAATAAATATTATGCATGGGTATTTGATGCTAGAAAGTATATTCTCTCTGATACAAGTACATTAATGAGACTCACACAAGCACTAGTCACATCCGTACAGTATAAACTAGAGTTCAATACATGGGTTATTATTAACCCACAAATAACGAAAATGCGACCTACAGTGAACAAGTTCCATTTGTATTTTCCCAAGATTGTTTTGCATCGTTTAGTACTTAAAATAATCACCACTAAAGCATATTCTTAACCTCAATGTTCGCAAAGTCTTTAACAATTATTCTGATTTCCCCATCACAAATGTGTGAACAAACGCTTAAACTTGTTTCATTGTGATACAGTTATGGATGTATTCATGCACGCACAGTGGGTCCCTAATGAGATCGCGAAACACGAATAAGTGTTTATTTTTAAACACAAAAGTCGCAAGGAAAGGCTGACAGATTGTAAAGAAATGTCGTTATCTGAAATGCTATATGTGAACTGTGATGGCAATAGAATTCGCTTTAGTGACTTCACTGATCTAATATGTCCCTAGCTCGAGTGTCATTTAGGGTCCTTTAATTGAATCTTCACGCTCGCAGTTTGACATAAAAAACGTGATGTTTGTGAGGGATCTGTATGTCGTCTTTGAACACTACACGCATGTTGCGTCAGCACTTAGAGGGATAACACCACCTGCTCCTGCTTGCACTAGTGCTTTGCCATTTTCGTTCAACTAATGAGTGACATGTTGTATGGTATTCAATCGTATAGATTCTCCTTATAAAAACATGTATACGCATGTGCCACTCTACATGTATAAAAAATATATTAACATATCAAAAAGGGGAAAACAGCACCCTGTAGAAACAGCAGAGCCAACATGCTGACTTATAATACAAGAACGAAAAGAAATCAGAACGGTATAAAAGTAACACAAACATACAGGTTGCAAGCGAAAGCCGCCAGTGCTCATAAAAAATTGCAAACTTCATTATGAGCAGACGATAGTTACTTGCTATTTTGGTATGTTTTTATTATACGCATGTATTTTCCTTTCTTGTGAAGATCGGTTGGATTTTAACATACAACTTTTACTTCCAGATATACAATATATCTGAACAAATGTATTATTTTTCCTTCTGCAAAAACTATTATGTATACAATAAACATTGATCACTGATGGAATTGGTCTAATCCCATCTCCAAAAAACCGGTTTGGAATATAAGCACGTAATACCTACACCATTTCGGAACTATACAAAGGCTCAATTTATGTATTTTGCTAACAAATATTTCATCCTTATTTTATATATAAGAGTAAATGACAATCAATATTTAGGCTTTATACGGCCATTGCTTATTTTATGACATTTCGTAGACAGAAGATAATAGTTGGTGCTTATAATAACAAGTAATACTTGACACATATATTCAACGTGTTATGTTAATACTACGTCTGCGTCCAACTCGTGCAATAGCATTCCATACTTATTGCAGACGCTTTCTGTCTTTTAATGAATGTTCATATAAAATCCATAAATTTCTTCCGTCGTTAATATGTGCATGTCTATGGAATTGTACAAATCCAGCTTATATTTGATCATCCTTTTACTGAGGGCGTAAATTATAAATATTTGTGGAAGCCTGTCGTTGCACTATAATATACCCATCAAGTATAAGAGTCTTCAATCAAATAAACACATTATGGTTTAACGTTGCTTTCTACCAATTTGTCCATCACCATATAACATAATTATGTAGATGGATACAATGATATAAACATTTATTTCTCCAATACTTGAACTAATAAATATTTATCATTGTAGCTATCTACATAATTCTGTTATATATGAGCCGCTTATATTTGTTCTTTGCGATTAGGTGATGTAGGCACAAATGCAACTAAACGTCTTTTCTGTTCATGTTAATTGGACAATAGATTGTAGATAAAATTGCATTATTTACATTATTACACCTGACTACAAAATGGTTTTAATTAATGCAATTGAAGATATTTGTTGATTTTCTTTTTTACACCGGGTGATCACAGCAATTAAGTTGTTCACGAGTGGGGGAGCCACGATTTTTTGTGACCACGAGTAAAATAAATAAGATATTTATCCCAAATAAAAAAATTTATAATGTGCTTCATTTTCTCGTATGATGGTATAGAAATTGGCTAAATTGGAAAAATGCGTTGAAATAAGAGCGTCATGACGTGACAATTATGACGTCTTAATGACAGAAAGCATATTTTGAAGCCCGGCGCTCTTGGCGTTATGTTTCTTTTCGGCACGAAACTGGGACCAGCTCCAAAACAGTGAAAATAACAAAATGGTAATTTTGCTTTCGTTTGTCAATTTTATTTTCACTGACAATCGCCGTATTCCATTAAAATCAAATAATAAATGCATTTATGATAGCAAATAACGTACAACTCGTATAAATGGATGATGCAATATGCATCCATTATATCCTCAACCAATTGTTAGTAATATATTTAAAATCCTGTAAGAGTGATAGTATATATACAATAGTGACTTTTTTCCTAATTATTACACTATTTCTAAAATACGTCATTTTTATATATTGAAATAGTTCACATTACTGCGATACTACTTGAATCCCACAATATCAACTTCGATATTTCTGCAATGACAACTGATACTTTTACTATTTTGTTTATGCTTATTGTATTGTATTATATTTCAATTGACAGAATTGGTATTCGCTAGATATTTAACTGCAAGATTAAATAACAGACGATATTTGTCCCTTGATGAAAACACAGAAAATATGATGAGGGCATGAAAGTATATGGGATAGTTGAGTAGGGATGCAGAAGTAAAAGAGGAAATAACTTTTGTAAACTGTTCCCATGGTATTAATGGAACTCAATCTGAGTGTAAAAACGTTTGCCTTTTGCAAACAAATGCAGGTATTGACTACCAAATTCTATCGAAGTCAATATTAAACGCAAAAATACTTGTATTCACATAATGTGCGGGCCTGAGAAGTTCCTGTTTTCCGCTCACAAGAGACTGTCAGAAGTTTAACAAAATTTTCCCCGCATAAAAATTACAGCAGAAAAGTGAATGCTAGAATGCTAAAGGTATTAAAGTCCTATCAAAATAATGTTTTGGCGATGCATTTATGAATATAGTTCTCAAAAATTGTTTTCATCACAGTATGAACGCATTCAAATACAATGTAAAAGCATCAAGGTCATATTTATATTTGAATTTGTTTCGCCTTGGATTTTTTATTATACAATTACCGCAGGATATGACAATTTGATCAGAAAAAGGAAAAATGTTCCGACATATTAGGCGGTCGGCGGATGTGAGATTTGTATATATAATGAAAACAGGAGAAAATTGGTAATTGAAATACCTTCGTAATTGTCCTTCTATTGGCCATTTCTTGAACAATATCAGGTCGTAGCAGCGTTTAATTTGATAACTTGGGGTCACTGTTGTTTGCTATTTCTTTGTGAAATTAGGTCATCCTGCTCTTTTACAAGTTTGGCTTTAATATTTTTCGATAGCATTGTATAAATGCTCGATGTAATTGATTTATTTTGTGTTGATACAGTTTTCTGTGCTTGGCTGGTTAAGTTGACTGCTGCCTCCCCTGTCCGATTTCCTCATACCTTTTTTTACACCATGAACACAACACTCTGCTCCAAGTTCCGTGCTCGGCCCTACACTATCTATTGGCAATTTACTATAATTCGTTTATTTCGGTCAAAATATGATATAAACGGTTAATATGAACTATTCCATGTTGTTTTTGTGTGTTCGAGTGAGATACGTAGTTCGATTTTACGTAATGTAGTAGTAGATAATACGTTTGTCATTCGGGTTTTACTTTTCCGATTGGTCCCCTACTTCTGTTGGTTCTTATGGTACTGTGGCTGCAGTAAATCTTGAAGTTTAAGTTTTCGGTTTTGCTACGTGAAGTCGAATTGAGTTGATACAATTTCGCGCATTAGAATTTGAAAATATACATGAAGTATTCGATCGAAAAAACCTATCCTATCCGCGTAATATATGAGACAAAGTAGTACCCTTTAAAATTGCCTTGTTGCATGACAACCAATCTTTAAGATATAGTAGATATTGTGCCATTAAATTTGCGGTGGATAGATACTTGATGGTTATTTTATATCGTCTGTGAGATATATAGCCTTAAAATAACAAAACAAACTTGGTAATGTGTCTTTGCACGACGATAACAATTCATTTGTATGGTTTCTACAGACTGGATATTCGTGTAATTTCCCAACTTAATTTCATTTTGTCATGTGACGATTCGACATATCTTGGCTTAGACAAACATCGACGAATAACGAAAATGCAGGTTCGGCAGGATATTAAATCAAACATATACACTACCCAAAAGTGCTAACCCGCCACTTGTATATTTCAGTCCTGTAGTGTCAAAAATTGATATATTCATATGAAATTTCGCATATTTATACATGTGTCGTAGATGCAGCTGATCATAAGTTTATTTTGGTGGTATTGTGGCAAAACTCGGTGCATTCGGCGTATTGCGTAATAATGCATTTTTGCACGTGCGTTGCATGTGCACCAATATTTGTGTGTACGCGAACGAATTCGGCATTATTGATTCCTTTTTATCATGAAAAACACTTAACATCCTGATATTAACTCGAGGGGAACACTCACGGGATTTGGAAAAATCGCTTGAACACAATTCTTAGGTGTCAATGTTTAATTTTTTAAAATACTTATTTGATAATGGATTTATTAGCATTAATATTCACATACAGACGTATAAAGAAGTATTAAAACCAATAATGTGTTGATTTTTGGTCAACTTGCGTTTGAATTCACCATGTTACACCGGTTACGTAATACAGCATGTTTACATGTGTAAGAAATTCGCAACGAAAATCACATGTTCATGAACGGTTTCGATGAAAATGATGAATTAACTACGCGAAAAACACCTTACATATTGAGTTTGGCACACAAAGAACACGACAGACATGTTTGAATGTCATGAGATCGGGTAGAGTTGCGGCCCTTGTTTTTGTTAATTTCACAAAAATATTATTTTATTTTCTTGTTTGATTTTGCAGTTTCAGTGGTTATCTTCGTTTATTAAACTTCGGTTTGTGAATATTGACATACAATCGTGATTTTTCAAAATCAACATTTTTGACAAAGCCTTTTTTTCTTATTTTGTTCAAAGAGTGTTACTCTTCAACCGAGTTTGTCTGGAGTAAATCACGGCATGTAACGAGTTTTTCGTATAAGCCAAGGAATCCGTTATGTCAAAATAGTTATGAAAACGTGCTTGTCATGCGCTGATTAATGCACGATTTCATAAACAGTTTAGGTATTTTTGTGAATTGGTAAAACATACCTCATTACGTAACACGCCAGTGACAACGAACATAACTGTTTGTTGTCCAAAGTAAATTCATAATTAGTTGCAACTGGTATTCAAGTATTGGTATGCAAAATTTCATGCGAGTACATACTTTAATTAAAAAGTTATGGCGTAATATGTAAGGTGGCGGGTTAGAACTTGTGGGTAGTGTACTTGTAAATATATACAAATGTATCACTCAATGAATGGTCGGGATGAAGAACGTTTGAGCATATAACATGGCGACGAGGACTTCCAAGCAGACGACATCCGTTATAGCACTTTGATTGATGAAGTTAGCGCGAGGATGACTTTTCAAATATGTTTTTTATTATCTTAAAAGAGAATTGTGTCTGTATTGGTTCAAATATACAACTTCGGATTCAGACAAAATGGCATCATACTGGTAGAAAAATACAGGAAGGAATGCTTCAAATTTAACACAATGTTTGTCGTGGACTAATAGTCACGTATTTGTTCTTCACGGAGGTCCGTGCCGAACGGTCTGTTACAACTATCACATAGAGCGCCTTTAGATCTCATAGTGAAAATATATGTGGAAATAATATTAAATAGTTCTCTTGATGCAAAGACAATCGGCTTATGTATAAGACTGATACAAACCTAACGGGACATCGTCGTTATTATATTGTTTAGCAGTTTTAAGCGCATACACTGATTAACTTTCTAATTTATTTGATATATATATCGTTCAACCCCTCAGTGTGGCTCTCTGTAGAACAACTATCGCAATATATCACATTTAGAATTTCCCCAAGGTTGTCGTTTTTACTGTAAAAATAAAATCTTTAGAGCAACTATCTAAAACCTGACACTCTTAGAAGCTGCTTAAAAGTGTTACCCTTCAGATTGATTCTAGAGGTAGCGATGGTCGGTTTATAAGAATCACTGTCACAACTACACTCACAAACCAAGTTTTAGGTGTATGAATAAAACCACTGAAGTCAGATTGTATTCTTCATATGTGTTTCTATTCACATGCATGGCGGTCTGTATTACCTTATTGATTGACATACGCATACATTGTCTTGACAAGTTGGTTCAGTCGGGTTCTAGCTTGCTTCGTCTGGATGAGACCACACGCTTATTGCATATAAGTATTTGGAATATGTGATTGATATGACGGGAAATTAAAGAAATTATCTCTGATAAGTATAACTACGTATTTGCCTCGCAGACAGACACCGCATTTCGCGTTTGAGAATGCCTGAGACAGTAGCTATCTATTAAATATTTAAAAATCGCATATTTACCCACACCCAGTTGGCTGGGATTCGATCCCACGACCCCAACGGCGACAGCGCCTAGCACTGAAGTGACCGCAGCTTTACCGACTGCGCCACCGAAACAACACCAAAAAAATTGCTCAAATGACGCTGATATGGTCGTTGTCACTACAGTACATGATGTATAAGGCATGAAATGTTGTATTATCTCTGATAAGAATGACTACGTATTTGCCTCGCAGACAGACACCGCCTTTCGCGTTTGAGAACGCCTAGGACAGTAGCTATCTATTAAATATTTATTAACCCACACCCAGTTGGGTGGGATTCGAACCCAAAACCCCAACGGCGACAGCGCCTAGCACTGAAGTGACCAACTGGGTGTGGGTTAATATGCGATTTTTAAATATTTAATAGATAGCTACTGTCCCAGGTTTGGTTTAAGCAAAAATAAATTAAGTGGAGCGTTTTTAAAGTCGCTCAGTGTATTTGCTTTCGTTTTTACTTCGACAGTCGTAAAAGCGTGGCAATCACATACCAGATTGACCGATGGTGTCTTTTTAAATGCTATTAACTATTTAATGCATTGTTATAAAACATTTTTGGTTACCGACATGTTTCTTTACTTTTCTTCTGGGTTGAATTTTTACCAGTACAAACGTACCTGCTTGGAAGCTGGTGACAACTACTGCTCATTAATTAGAGTTTGGAGATTAAACAGTCTCCACAAGTCCAAATACACAACATGGCAATGCCGAAAACATACAGCAAAAATATTTCGCCATTGTTTTATCAACTGCAAATGTTTAACTGTCCATAATCACACTTGGCATGTCGATAGATATTGTTAATGCATACATTATAACTACGACATTGTCAAGTGGATCAAGTTGTGGTTTTATTCATGTCGAAAATCAGTCATTGTCAAATTGTCCCGACTATAAGTCCTTTCTCGTTTCTAACGTATGCCCTTATTTTCATATTACGCGTCTAATTGTCAAAGCAAATCCGCAAAATCAATTTTCATCTTGTGGAAACTCAATACCGGAAACCATTGCAATCACCTGACCCAGATTGACCCCTGACTAAATCCAAGGATTCGTCGAGAAAATTTGATTTGCATGCGTTTATGTTTGCATGTCCATGGGCATGTGTGGTATTTGACGAGACATCGATGGCTAATGTTCGTAAGGTGCCGTACTGTCTAAGAACGGAATCCAGAAAATGATTTAAATTAATGCATCAAGATTGAACTTATGAATACTTATCAGAACAGTTGATGACTTGAGATAGCTCCGAAGTGTCTTATTACTGCAAAAGAATTTATAGAAAATTATGCTGCCAGTTTGTACCACGTGACAGGTTGTTTTGATGTTGATTAATTTACATGTACACATACATACAAGCTGGTGATCCCAGAACCACAACAGACAATTAAAGTTTTCATAGATGATAAGAAATACTCGTCATAGGATGTCAAATATTGTCAAGAAAATCCGTATATTAGCATTACATATTGACGAATAATTAAATGGGATATTAGTATAGTACGATACACTCAAACATGATCACTGAAGGTCAAATGGCTATTTGACCTCTATGACACCAATTTCATATTTAGGCGTGTATCATAATTGATATTTTGGTAATAAGCAAATGAAATCAAGGTATCACTATTAATACAAGATGCTTATTTAAACCATCTTTAACCCTGGTATTGTTTTAGATTGTCGACTCAACTGCTCGTACCTGCAAATACACCATACAACAAAGAGTAGATGTTTTCTCTTACTCGAAGTCAAAAGACATTCATAAGATTCATTAGGCAACTGCGATGAGAAAACATCTTTTAGGTTTTGAGTGCTTGACAAAAAAGCCAATACATGTTTACTAGTATAGCACAGATACTGTTTCGAGACTGTGTAATTTCGAAGAAAGCAACAAACGTTCATATCATACCCTTGCACGGGAGGATGCAACATACTTATAGACCAAATATGGCAATTGCCTCACCTCCAAGCTGAAAAAAGAAGTCACTATTTTTTATTTATATTTTTTAAAGATTTACTGGATCTACATGATCAACAATCAATCTGATTCTTATACAAAGTACTGACATGAACTTACCACCAAAAGGGAGGTAACCTCTACAATGATGTGCAGTGAACATTGTGACACTAATGTATCTCACAATCAAATGTAAGCAATGTTTGCGCTTTATCTCATACAACATAAACTTGCTATATATCTTGATGCCATAATGCAGTTAAGTACATTCTTATTCATGGAATTTCCTTTACAATTTATTAGGTTAAATTGTCAGTCTTGTCCAATAAAGAGAATAGCGCGACCACAGGATAAAATTTGTTAATTATTGCGCGAGTACTATACTGACATAAAACTCTCATTAAAGATCAGGAAAATTTATTCTTATTATCGTTCAATACCATTTTCTAAATCATTTGTCGTTTTCTTCTGTCATCCGTATGGTCTTCAATGGCAATGTTTTTGTGTAATCCTTGATGTTGGTGTGCATGACATGGTTATTAATAATCATGCTTTAATTATTTTTAATTATATCCATGATTGTTTTATTATAACCATGTATATGTACAACCTTTACTGAAATAATTATACCAATCTATCTATCTAATGTTGACATCAGCACAGCGCGAGCGTTCACCATATTGTATACTAACTTTGCAAACACCGCTTCATCAATATGGCGGGCTGGTCGAATGCTATGGAATTGATGTTGTTTTTGGTGAAACCTGAATAATCAGTTAATGGGAATATTAAAGCCGATAGGACGTCCATTAAGGACAACAAGGTCTAATTGAAAATCAAGTGTGACATTATATAACTATTACGAATAATTTGGATGCCACGTTTCTTCAATTTAGGAAATTGTTCATGGATGTGGTCGGTGCAGACGGGATTAATAATTGTATGACGATGTTGTTCACCATAATTTACTTAGACTATATTGCCACAATTTATATACAGTCTGCAAACAGTTCATTTTCTTGATGATCAGAATTAATAGCGGTTACTTTATTGTGCATCGACATTTTGTGTCATTTATCTCGTCACGTTAGATATTATTTAGTACCTATAACCAGAGCGTAAACGAGATGCTATGATAAGACAATAATCGGTGCGTTCAAAATGATGGCGTGTCGGGAACACATGACTTGATAATTAGGTTTACTGCTAAAACTCGCAAGCTTGGCATGCGGTGTAGAGAGGTACGTTACGACATAACCATGACTGGTTGGCATTTGTCAGGACAATATGTATAGATACACTATATAGGCCCGTAATACTACCACACTTAACATAATAAAATTGCATCAGTGTACGACAAATGTCCGGGTCGAACATTCAATAAAGCAGTCTCTAATACATTTTTGGCATTTGATAGCTAAATAATATCGAAAATGTCATCGGCCCTCGAAGCACAGCAAGGCTGCTATATATTGCTACTAATATTATACACCATAGACAGATGAGCTTTTTCGTATGTTACCATATTGTTAAACAATGTAATAGACTGATATGCTTTTCGCTCGTTAATAGTGACTAACGAAAGGCTGGTTCACCTTAAACTGTTTAGTACTATCGTGTAAATCGTAATAAAGTAACTAACTTCCTCTATATTGCAAGCGATATATGACATACGGCGTTAATATACAGAAATATACGTTCACTATATAGACATTTACCATTAGCTGTAAGAGATTTTCGTTTAATTGACAAAAACTTGGCGAGTGTTTATTGCATAAACATACATCACTAAATGCTATATAAGGATATAATCTTAGTTTGTACTCACTGAACGTATTATAATAAATCGAATAGAACAATTAACATATTTTCCGAACGAGATTAACGTGCATTCACCTTTCTTTATGAATACATGTATTATTATTATGATACGACAGTTATATAGTCATTGTATCATGCACTTACCCTCGTAAGTGCATGAGACAAAAATAACTGAGGTTGCCAATCGACATATTACACTGTGTTTTACTTCAGGCTTGGTAATATAGATTCACTACGGAACTATGTCTAGTACTAACCTTTAGCCTTCCTATACGTAACATATAATACGGAATCATAGTCACATTTGTTTCATTAACCTTGTAAAGGGCAAATGTCATCATCGTAGAACAAGTTCAACATTTAGGTCCTTTAGTGTCAAAAAGGTATAAGGAAATCAGACAGGGAAAGTAGCACTCAATTTAACCAACAGAGCACAGAAATCATAAACACCCCAATACAACTACACTCAGAAATTCATGCCACACACGATCCAAAGAAACCATTAATGCTTCCGTGGGGCGACCACAAAGAGATAATTGTGACCTGGTCGTTTCTTGCAGCAGTGTTTTGTTAGATCAGCATGATGTTTTGCTCTTCATTGTGTACCTTTTCTCTCTTATACATACTAATAGGCCTATATAGGTTCAAATTTGAGTTGGTGTCTTGTACCTGTGCCTCGGACAAGTACATCAATGAGACTCACATAAACATTTGTCAGATTCGTACAGTCAAGACTAGCGTGAAACGTCACCAGATGGTTGGTAATTACATTTTTGTAATTCACAAATCACAAAATACGGCCTACCGTGAACGAGTTATATTTGTACTTTTGCAAGATTGCTTAACTACATTTATTACTTAAAATAATCACCATTCAATGCATATACTTGTCTTATTTTGTTCACAAAGTCCTTCACAATTTCCCCATCACAAATGTGTGAACAAACGCTAAAATTTGTTTCATTGTGATACAGTTATGAATACATTCACGCACGCACATCGGGTCCCTAATGAGGTCGTGAAATCTTGTTACAAGAAGAAGTGTTTATTTTACACAAAAAATGCCGTAAGGACAGGCTAACACATTGTTAAGATATGTCGTTATCTGAAGTGTTAGATGTGAACAGCAATGGCAATAGAATTTTCTACGCTTCAAATATTTCACTGATCTAATATGTTCTTGACTCGGGTGTCATTGAGAGTCCTATAATTGAATCTTTACCCTTACAGTTTGATATGAGAACTTGATGTTTGTGGGTGTCTCTATTTCGTCTTTGAATGGTATAAAAGTACAGTAACATGAAATATGGCTTGCAATTGATAGGCGCCAGGACAAACATAAACGTTATGATTATGATTGCCATGATACTTTATGACTACGGGCTCCTCAGTAATAAATGTATATTACACACTTATGACAATAGTGTATCTTAATCAAGTCAATGACACTTTTTCTTATCACTCATAAAAGAATTAGAAGTGCTTAGTTCATTATGAGCAGACGATAGTTATTTGCTGTTATGACATTATATTATTATACGCAAGCGTTTTTTCCTTTCCAGTAAAGATTGGTTTGCTTTTATATCTAGACAAATATATTCTTTTTTTTTTCATAAAAATGTTTATGTATAAAATAAACATTGATCACTGTTGGAATGTGTAATCCCATCTCCATGTTAGAATGCAATAAAAGCGCGTAATACCGACACCACTCCGAATCTACACGTATGATCAATTTATGTATTTTGGGAATAAATAGTTCATGTTTATTTTATATCTTATGGTAAATAACAATCAATATTAAATGACTACCAATTATTAGCCCTATAACACAGCATTGACCTAGCCTAATAATACGCATGCTTCCACTATATCTGGGACAAAATATCTGTATCAGTTATCGGCCCCGGGCCGAAAAAGTGTTATAAAATCTGATTGGCTAATAGACAGGGCCGAAAAGTGATATTAATATTGGCCCTCCTTTTAAGCAATCTGATAGGCTAATAGACAGGGCCAAAAAGTGATAGAGATTTTCTGCTGAAATTATGGAGAATCGATTTTTACTCACTAAAATGTATATAACTTGTTTATTAATAAACGGAAACACGTCATATGGGTATTCATTTTCTTAGTTAGATCATTTGCTACAAGTTGGACTAAATTTGGATGCAATAATCTGAAAAAAATGTTTTTCACATTTTTCGCAGTCTTTATTTCGGTCTAGTTTGATGTGCTAAAGTTACATGCAAAGAAAATTTTAAAATAATTGATACTTATTTAATAAAATTGTCAATAAATGGTTGATTTGATATTAACCCTGTTATTTGTCCTCGGGACAGACGTATTGTCCCTCGACCTACGGCCTCGGGTCAATACGACTACCCTCGAACAAATAACAGGGCTAATATCAAATCACCCATTAACATATAAGACTTAGGTTCTATACAGTCATTGCTTACTTTATGACTTTTCGTAGACTGAACTTAAGAGTTTGGACAAATAATAACAAGAAATACTTGACACATATATTCCATGTGTTATGTTAATACTACATCTGCGTCCCACTCGTGCAATAAATTCTATATTAATTGCAGACGTTTTCTGTCTTCTTATTAATGTTTATATTAAATATATAAATTACTTCCGTTGTTAATATTTGTTTCTGTCTATGGAAATGTATGAATCCAGCTTATATTTCATTATCCTTTTACTGAGAGTGTAAAATGTAAATATTTGTGGAAGCCGGTCTTTGCACTTGGATATATACATCCAGTGTCTTCAATAAAATATATACATTATGGTTTTACGTTGCTTTCTAGTTGGTACCTCTCCATGTTGCTGGCTTAGAATAAAAAGGTTGCAAGGGCTACTTACGACACATAGATATTGGAAAAGAGTCTTTGCCAAAATAAATAAATTATGATTTAACATTACTATCTAGTTTGTGGAGCTCCGGAATGTACATTTCGGAAGTGGAACACCGTAAAGTCGTAAGTGACTGGATGTATTTTACAACCTCAACTTTGGAACACAAATGTACCGGTGCTGAATTCATGAGCTTTTTATCCTGGACGCTTCCATGTTTTAGCTACAATACATGTGATATAAAGAAACGTTGCATTTCAGTAGGAATCAAAATTAGGCTTCAGTGGGTCAAAAAGATAAGTCATACAAACCCCAGATCCAGGTAAAACTGTAACAACGGACCTAATGCTAATTTATGCACAATTGCTCCATGTTTATATTCGGGATATGTTGGATCACCCACCGTGTTTAAAACACGGTGCCCGTTTTGTTCTTTGTGTACTGAAATAGACATAATACTGTCATATAAACATGGAAATTGCCTTGTTGCATGAAAACCAATCTTTAGGATATATTAGATATTTTCTGATTAAAATTGCAACGGATATTTATTTGATGGTTATTTTATATCGTCTGTGAGAAGTATACCCTTAAAATGACAAAACATACTGGTAATGTGTCATTGCACGACGTTAACAATTCATTTATTTGATTTCCAAAGACTCGATGTTATTACTGGTGTAATTTCCTAAATTTATTTCATTTTTTCATGTCACGATTCGAAATATCTTGCCTAAGACAAACACTGACGAATATTGAAAATGCAAGTTTTCTGCATGATTTGAACCCAAACCTATATATTGTACATTAATATCACTCTTAGAATCGTCGGGATGAAGAATATTTGAGCAAATAACATGGCGACGAGTTAAGAAGATTTCCAAGCAGACGACATCCGTTATAGCAAAGTGATTGATGAAGTTAGCGCGAGGATGACTTTTCAAATATGTTTCTATGATATTAAAGAGAATATTGTCTGTATTTGTTCAAATATAACACTTCGGATTCAGACACAATGGCAGCATACTGGTAGACAAATACAGGAAAGAATAAATCAAATTTGACACAAGGTTTGTCGTGGACTAATAATCACGATCTATTTGTTCTTACGGAGGTCCGTGCCGAACGGTCTGTTACAACTATCATATAGTGCGCATCTATTTCTAATATTGAAAATAGATGTGAAAAATAATATTAAAACGTGCTCTTGATGCACAGACAATCGGCTTATGTATGAGATTGATACAAATATAGCGGGAAATATGCGTCTATTTATTGTTTCAGCAGTTTTATGCACAAACACTGTGATTAACTGCCTAATTTATTTGGATATATATAGTACAATCCTCCATCGTGGCTCTCTGTAGAACATCAACCGCCACGTAACAAATTTGAAAATTCCCCATGTTGATCGTATTTACTGTAAAATTAACACTTTAAATCAACCATCTAATACCGGTAACTACTTGAAGCTGGTAAAGAGTGTTGCCCTTCAGATTGCTTCTGATGATGGCGATAGTAGACAAATCTGCAAAATCAATCCGCGTCTTGTGATAACTCAATACCGGAAACCATTGCAATCACCAGACCTTGATTGACCACTAACTAAATCGAATGATTCGCCGAGAAAATTTGATTTACATGCTTTTATGCTTGCATGACCATGGGCATGTAAGGTATTTGATGAGAAATCAAAGGCAAAAGTTCGTGGAAGTGCCATGCCGTCTTAGAACGAAATCGAAAAATTAACTTGTATTAATGCATCTAGCTTTAACTTATGCATACTTATTAGAATTATAACATGAGTTTCTTCCGAGGTTATCTTATTAATGCACGTATTTTGATAGAAGACATAATAACACTCTCAGTTTGAACCACGTGACACGTTGTCTTGACTTTGATTGATGTGCATGTACAAATATATACAAGCTGGTAATCCCAGAACCACAACAAGAAAATTAGTTTTCATAGATAACTCATATAAATAGGAATAACAAACAGGATGTCAAACATTGTCAGGAATATCGGTATATTAGCATAACATATCGACGAATAATTCAATTGGATAATCGTATAGTACAATACACTCCTATAAGATCACTGAATGTCAAATGGTTATTTGACCTCTATGTCACCAATTTCTTACTTGGGTAAGCAGCATCATGGTTATTTCGGTAATGTTCAAATGCAATTAAAGTATCACGATAAATACAATTCTTATGAAGGATGCTTTATAGTAAAGCCATACTTAATCCTGGCTTTGTTTTAAATTGTCAACTCAACTGCTCGTACCTAGCAACAAATACGCCTATCATACAACAAAGAGTAGATATTTTCTTGAATCGGAAATCAAAAGAAATTCATACGATTCATTAAACAACTACGATACAAAAGCGTCTTTCAAGATTTCTAGCAAATGTAGTGTCAAAAAAACCAATTCGTGTAAATAGTATGACTTTGACACTGTTTCATAATTAAGTAATTTCAAAGAAAGCAACAGACGTACATATCATTCCACCACTGGAGGACACAACATGTTTATGAACAAAATATGGTAATCACCTCCGCCTTCAAGCTGAAAATTATAATATTTTTCATAAATACAAATTTAATGATTTACTAGGTACATGTATACATGCATTATGAACCATCTGCTTTTTCTTACAACAGTAACTGTCCTGATCTGGTATGGCCTGCTATTTCGTAGCGGGGACTTTAATTATTTCCTTGGGTTATGTTTTGGGCATTGCTCCGTGTATTTGTGTCCTGTTGTTGCTGTTTTCAATGCTTGGCTGGTTAAGTTGAGTGCTGCCCTCCATGTCAGAATTCCTTATATCTTTTTAGTATTTATAACGACAATGGAGAACTGCAGTGGACATCTTTATAATAATGCTTCTCACAATCATAATGTACGCAAGTTGTGCCTGTTATCTCATACAATTTAAACTGCAATATGCCATGATGCCATAATGAAGGTAAGTACATCCTCATTCATAGAATTATCAATTTCCTCTACGATTTATTAAGTTAAATTGAGTAAGTCTTCACCTATAAAGAGAATAGCGTGACCACTGGATTAAACTTGTTTGTGGTTGCGTGATTGTCATCCTGACATAAAAGTCTCAATAAAGATCAGGACAATTGATTATTACAATGTTCTTAATTAAAATACATGTAAATCGTTTCCAGCAATTACACCGTACGGAGTTCAGCGACAATGTGAACATCATCACAGCGCGACCGTCCACCGTACTTCATACTTAACCTTGCAAACGTCCCGTTGATCGCAATGGTGGGCTGGTCACATTCAAATGCGATGGAATTGATGTTGTTTGTGTGAAGCACGAATAATCAGTTAATGGAATTATTAAAGCCAATTGGACGTCCATTAAAGACTATAAAAGGTCTTATTGAAAATCAAGTGTGATATTGTATTTCCGTTACAGGATAATTCGGATGCCACGTTTCTTCAATTTAGGAAATTGGTCATGAAGGTTGTTGATGTAGACCGGATCAATGGTTTTATGGCGATGCTGTAGGGTCATCATAATTTACTTAGACTTCATTGCCACACTTTATGAACAGTCTGCAAACGGTTCTTTTTCTTTGTGGTCAGAATTAATGTCGGTTACTTTATTGTGCAGCGGCAGTTTGTGTCATTTAGCCCGTCACAGTAAACTATTATGTAGTACCTAAAACAAGAACGTAAACCGGAATTCGGGCTTTATTCGGTGCGTTCTTATTAATGACGCTATTGCTTTTATTTATCATGTATCGTATTAATGCCAGATCAGTGTTATTGTTTGATATAACAGCGTCGCGGGAACACTTGTACGTTAAATAAATATCGTAGGTATACTGCTATAACTGTTATGAGGAAATTGGACAGGGAAGGCACCCAATCTAACCAGCTGAGCACAGAAAACAGTAACACAACACCACAACACTGAGCAATACCCTCACATAAGCCAAACAAACAATTAAAAGTCCAAGTCCCCGCCGAATAAAATGCAGGATGACCCAATTTTACAACGAAACCGAATTAAACGCAACCAAGACCCGACCAAATTCACTAAGGCCCCGCTGCAGAACGACCCAGGTTTACAGACACATGCCGAAAAGGCGACCAAATGACCACCCCGTGACCTTGTTTAAAACACCATGTACAGTGACCTAACGTCAATCACAGGTGGCAGTATCAGTGTTTGGAAAATAAAATCAAAATATATATATAAAAAAAATCCGCCACTGAGCTAAGTATACTGTGAAGGAATGAAGCCAACTATATGTCTACGTCGAAAAATTGTGGAACATCGCTTCTAAAATAAGACTTGGTCCCAAACAATAATTACGATACTGTGAGTGGAGCGGGTAACCAGTGCGTAAATAAAATGGCATATAGAGGCTTTCTATCTTCATAGTATACTTGGCTCAGTGACGGATGTTTTTATTATTTTTTTATCTTATTTTCCAAACACTGATACTGCCAACTGTGTCGTTAATGCGACTAAAAGAGGCACAACTGTGACGTGATCTAATTTAATATACTTGACAAGGGAGGAAGGGGCGGGCAATAACATTCCATATTTCTAGATGCATATAGCTTCTATACTTGGTATCCAGCAAATAAGGGTACGTAACGCCAACAACATGATTGGTTGGCATGGGTCAGGACAAGAAGACTGGGTACACAAATGTTGTCACACTCATTATATGATAACGTGGTAGCACTTGAACTACGATTGCATGTGTCGAACCTTCAATAAAACATTATCCAATATATTCTTGGCATTTGATAGTAACATAATATCTAAAATGTCATTGGCCCTCGAATCACAGCATGAATATTATATATTGTTTCTTACATTATACGCATTAGACACATTGGCTTTTTCGTATGTTACCATATTTTATAACAATTTGGTAGAATGATATGCTTTTCTCACTCGTAAGTCGAGACTTACATAAGGCTGGTTCGCATTAATCTCTTCAGTATTATTGTGTAAATCTTGATAAAGTAACTAACTTCATCTATATTGCATGCGATGTATGACATACGGCGTTAATATACAGGAACATACGTTCACTATATAGACATTTACCATTAGCTGTTTACAATATTGGCTCGATTAATTGACAAAAACTTGGCGAGTGTTTATTGCATAAACATATATCACTAAATGCTATATAAGGATTTACTCTTAGTTTGTACTCACTGCACGTATTATAATTAGTCGAAGAGAACAATTAACATATTTCCCGTTCGAGATTAGCGTGCATTCACCTTTCTCTGTGGATAGTATTATTATGATACGACATTTATATAGTATTTGTATCATGCAGTTACGAGGGTCAGTCAAAAATAACTGAGGTTGCCAATCGACATATTACACTGCGTTTTACTTCTGGCTTGGTAATATAGATTCCGCTAAGGAACTATTTCTACTACTAACCTCGAGAATTCCTATACGTAACCTTATAATACGGAATAATATTCACACTTGTTTCATTAACCTTGTAAATGGTGAATGTCATCATCGTAGAACAAGCTCAACATTGGGGTCCTTTGGTGTCAAAAAGGTATGAAGAAATCAGAGCACAGAAATCATAAACACCCCAATACAACTACACTCAGAAACTGATGCCACACACGAACCAAAGAAACCATTGAAAGTCCAAGTCCCCGCCGAAAAATGCAAGATGACCCAATTTCACAAAGAAATTATAGCGGTTGTTGCATGAGACCGAATGAAACGCAGCCAAGACCCGACCAAGTTTCCCAAGGTTCCCACGGTAACCCAACCGCATAAACCCGTGTCAAAATGGCGACTAATTGAGGTACGATCGCCCCGTGACCTAGTTTAAAACACAAAGGACAGTGGCCGAACGTTAATAGGACCTAAATAGGCACAACTACGACTTGACGTACGAGTATTTTAAGATAATTGGCAAGGTAGGAACGTGGCGGGAAATAACATTACTTCAGAAATAATTATATGTATAAAGCCTAAATCTTGATTGTTATACTAGTATACCATAAAGTCGTACTTGCAAATGTTATAGTTGTACTTGGGAAACTGTATGTTTTTGTTTAAAAAACAGAGCATCTTATTCTACCGTTGCGAAAGTATAACAACCTTGACGGTCGATTTGAAGAATTTAATGTAATATAATTATTGAAGAACATGTATATCCACCCTCGGACAAAACATTTGTCAGATTCGTACAGTCTAGACTAGCATGAAATCATCACCAGATGGTTGGTAATAAATTCACAAATCACAGAATATGGCCTACCGTGAACGAATTATATTTGTATTTTTGCAAGATTGCTTTGCTAAAATTATTACTTAAAATAATCACTATTCAATACATATACTTGACATATTTTGTTCGCAAAGTCCTTCACAATTATTCCAATTTTCTCCATCACAAATGTGTGAACAAACGCTAAAATTTGTTTCATTGTGATACAGTTATGGATGTATTCATGCACGCACAGCAATTTCCTAATAAGGTCGCGAAATCTTGTTACAAGAATAAGTGTTTATTTTTTACACACAAAATGCCGTAAGGACAGGCTGACAGATTGTAGAGAAATGTCGTTATCTGAAATGATAGATGTGAACTGCGATGACAATAGAATTTTCTACGCTTCAATTACTTCACTGATCTAATATGTTCCTGACTCAAGAGTCATTGAGAGTCCTATAATTGAATCGCTACGCTTAAGGTTTGATATGAGAACTTGGTGTTAGTGGGGTCTCTATTGCGTCTTTGAACGGTATAACAGTACAGTAACATAAAATACGGCTTGCAAGGAATAGGCGCCAGGACAAACATAAACGTTATGATTATGATTGTCATGATACTTTATGACTACGGGTTCCTCTGTAATAAATGTATATTACACACTTATGACAATGGTGTTTGTTAATCAAGTCAATGACACTTCTTCTTATCTCTCATAAACGAATTGCTTAATTCATTATAAGCAGACGATAGTTATTTGCTGTTATGACTTTATTTTATTATACGCAAGCGTTTTTCCTTTTCAGTAAAGAATGGTTTGATTTTAAGATATAACTTTTACTTCCAGATACAATATATCTGAACAAATTTATTCTTTTTCCTTTCATAAAAAGCATTATGTATACAATAAACATTGATCACTGTTGGAATGTCTGTTCCCATCTCTATGTTCGAATTCAGTGTTCCGAATAAAAGCCGGGTGAGAATAAAAGCACGTAATACCGACGCCACTCCGGATCTAGACAAATGATCAATTTATGTACTTTGGGAATAAATAGTTCATGTTTATTATATATCTAATGGTAAATAACAATCAAGATTTAGGTTTTATATAGCCAATGCTTATTTTATGACTTTTCGTAGACAGAGCGTAACGATATGTGCAAATAATAACAAGTAATACTTGACATGTATATCCGACGTGTAAGTTAATAGTACGTCTGCGTCCCACTAGTGCAATAACTTCTATATTTATTGTAGACGTTTTCTTCTTCTTATGAATGTTCATATTAAATCCATGAATTACCTGCGTCGTTAATATTTGTCTGTCTATAGAAGTGTACAAACCCAGCTGATACATATCCTCCTTTTTGTTGGAAGGCGTTAAATATAAATAATTGTGGAAGCCGGTCTTCGCACTATATACTAAGTACCCACCAAGTATATGAGATAGTCTTCAATAAAACATATACATTATGATTTAATGTTGCTTTCTAGTTGATATCTTTCTAGATAGAAAAGGTTGCAAGGGCTACTAACGAAACATAGATATTTGAAAAAAGTCTTTGCCAAAACTAATACATCATGGTTTAACGTTACTTTCCAGTTTGTGCAGCACCTGAATGAAGATTCCGGAAGTGGAACACATTAGCGTACCGTCGTAAGTGACTGGATTTATTTTTACAACCACAACTTTGTAACACGAAGGTACCAGTGCTGAATTCATGAGCTATTTCGATCCTGTATGTTCGCATGTTTTAACTTCAATACATGTGATTCAAAGAAACATAGCCTTTCAGTAAGGATACGCATTAGGCATCAGATTAGATCAGATCAAAAGACATATTCAGATCCAGGCAAAACTGAACCTAATTTCAATATTTAAGATCTTCACATCATGATCCATGAATATGGACGCATGCGGTACATTGCCTTATAAGTATGCATTAAAACAATAGTCGACAATAGCAATGGATCAAATAGAATATTTCTGGGGATGTGTTCATGTTGCTAATTAAACTGCTGGTTATTAATTCTTTTCTATAATTGTTCGAATCAATACATGCCAGGCACATCGGCAGACGTTTGTATGTTTGTTTGGTGATAGTAAAACCTGACGATAAACTGTTTCTGATATTTATTTGTCTTTGATCTCATTATTTCCTCTTTGAAACTTAATTGACAGGTGGTTCAAATAATATAAAAACCGAATACGAAGTAATGTTCAGTTTTTTATTTCTTATAACACACAATGTATGAGTTGTGCATGGCTAAATATGGACATACTGCTGCAAGAACCAAGAAATAAAGTGAATAAAGAGCACTAAAATTAAACATCTTAAAACAGCAGACCATATGATCGTGATGGTCAATATATGTTAACGGTTCTACTGGGAGGTATAAGTACCATCTGTTTTAGACAATTATCTCTACAATAGTGACACATTTCACATGGTGCATGCCAATTATCGGCAATTAAAACGCATCATTGTCACATATTGCATATACTGTGTCTGCTAATATTATGGTAGTATTTCTATAATGGTATGCCTGGAACATTTGGTCATCCTGTGAACTGTCCCCTTCCTTATTTTTAGCTTCAATATCATTTGTAACAACTAGTGATATAATTACCCGTTTTGCACATCCTACTACCATTCAGTCGAATTACAGTTTACCATAAATAATGAGATCAACATGCGGACGTTTGAATGCCTTCATAATTGACATTGCACATAATTGACTGTCAAGAACAAGTTAAATAAAAGGCAAAACAGAGCGACTGGTCCAGACCAGACTAGTCATTTTGATTTTGATATTTTGTAGACTTATAATTCAGTTAATTATTTGATGTTCTTGTTATAATTGAGTTAAGATTTAACCTTTATTTATCAAACGAATACCATACCAAAACAACTTAAAGACATGTTTGGATGGGAGTGGATTTTCTTCTTTGATACTCCTATGGACATGACTACCACCAGGAATGAGTTGTCGAAGGTGGTTGATATGATTTATTTCACAATTGATATCGAATAAGCATTAGTTCAATCGGTGCAAGCAATTTGCAAACTGTCAACAATTTTACCGGTCGCCAAATTATAAACTTTTACAATTTTCACAACAAAATAGATACTGAATATGTATCAAATTTGTTTGACCCTCGACTCGATGGTGTTTGATAAATTCTACAGATAAGTAATATTTCAAACTGTTTGTGTAGTTTTTCAAAGTAACATTTTTAAATAATTCCCGAGCGTGTTTTCTTTGATCAAATCTTGATGTATGTTTTCAGTGATTGACGTCTCGGTTTGAGGTTCACAAATCCTGAATGTTTGCTCGACAGATAAGTGGCTCATCTCTGAGGCACAGACATTATCCACGAAGCATCAGAATTACCTAACATATACGGGAATTCTGCAAGTAAAGATTTGAAGGGGAATAATTCTAATCAAGTCCCTAACAGTCTCAGACAAATTTCTTTTCTCAACAACGTTGCGCTATTTGACAATTTACTTCGGTGAAACGAGCCATCTTCGTATATTGGATTTACGCACAAGCCTGATATGCATTGATTGGACCCTTATAGATAACGATGTGTAAATCAAGGGAAAGCTATCGCAGAAAAACGGATAATTGCTGATTTCCCGAAAGTTTATATCTCAATGGTTGATTCAATCAATCTCTTCGTCCCTGAGTACAGTAACTAAGGTGGACACCCTTGCCCTTTCTTAGGGGAACATTTCCTTATATGTCTATCAGGGAAGACTGATGTCGTTACGTGATTTTATGTGTATTTATACAAGGACAATTTATACTTTCAACATGCACGATAAGATGTAGGTTTTACGGCTCAACTAGCTATATAAATGAAGAACACTGATTAGATTTTTACTTTTCAATACACAATATTAAGTTAAAAACACATTAGTACAATTAATTAACTGCAAAAAAACCTTCAAGACATTATTATCTATCAATTTGCCGAGTCTCGCGTATGCGCAATGTCCCCTGGGTCATGTTGAGATTCCTTTACTTTGATTAAGGATTTCTTAGAAAGGGCATTGGATCCTTAAAATAATCGACATTGTGTTACTATATTGAGTTAGCCGGTTTGTCGATGATTCAATGATTGGACAAATGTCCGGGTAATTTTTCTTAAATACGCAATCAAATACTAGTTCATTGTAGTATTTAAACAGCGCCAGCACTTGCATTTGTGTACCACAAAAAGGAAATAATCGAGATTTCCCGATTGGATGTTTAAAGTCTCCAACCAATGCACGAACAGAAAACTAAATACATGTACAGTACACATAAGATAAGACGGCTTCGCAGTATGTCTCAGACCAAAGTCATTAAATAAAGTAAGCATAAAGTAGCAAAATCGTAACTCTAATGAAACCAGTGAAATTGTTAATTATTCAAAAGCTGCAAATCACACTTTATGTTGTCCTGTTCGTTGAACATAAATAAGCTTAGCACGATATACGTATCTATGAAAGTTTAAGCTTTTTGTGAACCATTTTGTCTCATGTCGATAGAGAACAGGTTCACGTAAAATGCTTTTTGAGAACGTGTGATGTATCAAAAACATGCCAACTACTATTTTGTTAAGTTCTTGCAAATATAACTCAATTATTTTATTTAACACCCACGAGATTTTTCGTTGTTCAAATTTACAATTTCCAGTAACAGAGTAAGGAAACACCAACTTCATGTAGATGTATCCAAATAGCATGAGGCAATAGCACGGATTTATATAGCAAGTAATACCTCCGGACATACGTTAGTGCCAAACCTGTCTGGGACGGAATATAAATTTACAGTCTTGTCTGACATTATACGGACTGTAATGACGACATGGGTGGCAAAATCTTTACGCAACTTCTCATAAATATATCCACTCACTTAAATATAGATACAATAACTCAATAAAACAACATAGTGGTGAAATTAGTTCCTCATAATCTGGGGATAAATAAGAAAAAAATGAATCGATAATACGATATTGGTTGTAGTGAAAAGACAGCATCTGTGCTTGTAATTGTTTGTTACAGAAAAACTGCTGAAACTGGAAACAAGTCAGCAAATATCTCCATGGAATTAAATGGATTTGATGGAAGTGTGCATGATTGCACTAAAAAGTTTACGTAAACAAACGATTAGCTTGATCGTTCTGTAATATCTGCACGTTCGTCTTGAGCTTCCAAAATCCATGATGTTTATAATCAAGCTTCCAAAGTCCGGGAGTTTTATAAGCAATAAGAAATTGAGGAATAGCTAATGCGAATCATCGCGATAATTCTGTTCCATGCTTCATAAGCCAATTCTTTCACTTTACCTCTTCGTGAATCCCCAGTGTTTATAATGGGAGTAATGAATAAAAATATCGCGACAAATGTTAAATTATATTAGCTCAAATGGTGTTAATAGTTTTTTGATGACTGGAATTTTGTACAGGAACATTGCATTGTTAAATACAAAACTATATGCCAAATTTTAATAATACAGTGCTGTCGGGTAATTCTGCGCACCTAAGAGAAAATTACCTCCACAATTGTGATTGTTTTTACCACCATTAAAAAATATGGACATTTTCTATTCGGAAAAACATCTGTTTTTTACCATAAACATGTAAAATTGACTTACCATTGTTAAAACTAGGTCAAATATGTACCACAACCAAGAAGACTCCGTGTTTTCATGACGTCATTTCTTTCGGCTAATTCTGCGCACATGTAAATATTGATAGTATAGTCTGTTTCAAAATTACAACTATTGCTGTATAAATCACAGTACTGGATGCAGAACCTATCTAGGTGAATTGGAAAAACATACAAGATTCATTCATTGGAATATATTATAGTATGTATTATATCCTTAGGTATGTATGTCTTAAGGTTTTTTAATGATGCTCTCATAAAATATGGCATTATGTGCAATTAACTGCACAAGGAAATAATGCCAAGCAACAATCAGGCCACATATATATGAAATAACTTAAATAGTGAACAAGTTTTTTTTAGTTTTTTTCCAGAAACTTTAACTTAACTGTCATAAACAGATTTTAAATTAACACTAAACTGAACACTTGGAACAGTTGAATTCATCACAATTGTTAACTCTTGAAATCAAGGAGCAATACTTCAGATGAACCCATCCAAAACATCTTTCACATTTGGCCCAATTTAAAATTTCTAGCTGACCACGCTTTCCGAAGTCAGGAGGGGTGAACTGTCCACATATCACACACTTTGCATCATCGTCTTCCTCCCCCGACTCACTGTCACTTTGGTAAAATGTCAGCCATTCTTTCCTATTTTCGTTACTCGGGCCTGCTTCCTGGCTATCAATCACCTCAGGTGTGGTGCATTGAATTACAGGGGATGTACAACTTATCTCGTCTGGAGAAGAACAACATGTTTCATTGCTTAACCTTTTCTTTTGAACAAGTTTTGCTTTCTGCTGTTTTGTGCTGCTCTTTGGGTGTTTAGATTGTGCTTGTGTTTTCATTTTCAATTTTTCAATGAACTCCACTTCAGTCACAGCAGCTCCATGGCAAGGAACAATATATTGTCTTGTTTTAGCTTCTGGAATCAGCTTAAGTTTGTGTTCAACACTTGTATCAATTTCATTTAACAATAATTTGATGTTTCTGACATCTTTACGTTGTTTACGATTCTTAGGTCTTGGTGTTGTCTCAATACTAATGTCTTCAATAGGATTAGTCAGGATGTCCGAGTTAAACGGGACTATCCCAGTTTTCCGAAAAGCAGACATCAAGTTGTTCACAGTCATGGCTGGTTTATATGCTGTTGCTATCAGTGATGGTAGATCAGTTCTGGTAACCTGTCTCCCTACTTCAGTGTGACAAAGTTTGTGACAAGCAGAGGAAAGTGCAGCCTTAAATGGCCCAAATACCCCCACATCTAGAGGTTGGGCTAAGTGGCTGGAATGGGGTGGCAGCACAAACATATGCACATCATCATTTCGTGCCCTTTCAATAACATCAAGTGTTATGTGCGTTGAGTGACCATCATACAGTAATATGCATGGTCTATATTTCACGTGAGTAAGGAAATGATTTTGTATAAAATCATGAAATGTTTCAGCTGTTGACCATCCGTTTTTAGACATGGTAAACTTTGTCTGGGGCAAACACCCTGTAGTCATTTCGTTTGACAGGCATTGTCCTTTATATATGATGTAAGGTGGTATGGTCTCCCCAAGAGCATTTCCAGCTGCAATAACAGTGGTTGTAGCCTGGCGAATAGAACTAACAAAGAATGGTTGCTCTCCTTTACCACAAGCAATTTTAGGTGGCGGAAAATCTAAGGTAATTCCAGTTTCATCAACATTCCATATGACAGCAGGTTTGTTCATTAAATTGTACTTCATCATGATGGATTCAAGTTCATTGAAATAGTTTTTAATGTGCGTTGGAAATGCCCCAATTACACGTGACAGTTCTCTTTTTTTTTGGTTTTTGAATCTTTAGGTCTGCACGTTTAATGAAACCATAATACCAGTCCTTGTTGGGTGTTATAGACTCTAGACCCTTGGTCTGCAGCATACTTTGTGCAAGTTCACAAATCTGCCATCTTGCATATCCGTACCCTAACAGGGCCATTTTTCTGACATGCAAAGCTAGATGTTGTTCCTCTGCATGTGTAAACAATGTGGGATGTCCTACATAGCTTTCAAGTAACTCAGGGTTACAAGTCCAACTCCTGAGTGTGGATTCAGGAACAGAATACAATTTAGCTGACTTTCTAATGGAATCGTTTGTGCTTTTATAATGAGCATATGCATTCTGAAGAGCAAGTCTCTTGTTGATTGTCTTTGTTTTTTGCGATTTGGTCTTTTTCATGTCGACCTATAAAAATATGAAAACATAACAAATAATGGGCATCTACCTTTAACAATACTCACCGTATGATTACAACGACTTCAGTGTGTTTTATACTCGACCCCAACACAATAGTAAGAACAGACTTTAGTTAGAGAAAAATGGCGGGTGAATCACCTGGCGAGTCGAAGTGGACAAATATTGCGGACTTAATTACTTGTTAGTGATCTCGATTGTAATATTTTCACCGTAATATTGGAGTTATATAGACAAGTGATAATTCGAACTAAGGATTAATGAGTTTAAATCAGAAATAGATCAAGTTGACCTGGATTCACATTTGACCTCGATTCACATGAATGGCACCGAGCTGTCAAAACAAACTGAAAGTAAGTTTTTAGTCACTTGTTATTTCATGTAATGTAATTTAGGGTTTAAGCATCATATTTATTTAAAAAGCACTTACCTAAGGTGTAATTAGGCTGATTTTACTTTATTACGTACAGAAACTTGAAAACAACTGCAAAAAACTCGATTGCAGACGGACAATGAGTCCGGTTGACGTCACCAATTGTTTACGAAAATATGCAAATTAAGGTGCGCAGAATTAGCCGACGCGCAGAATTAGCCGAAACGACTGTATGACATCAAATTAGTTTTCTAGTATTAAAGAAAACCAGTGTTCCTTAGTGTAAATTGTGATACTGCTTTAGTTGCTTTATTAACATACTTTGTAACAACCCGATTAGTTCCACTTGCTCATGGTAATTTACTTTGATCATACATTTCATCCTTTAATCGTATGTTGTTACTAGGTAAATTTTACCCCATTTTGAAGCTTCTACTCAAGTTTTTATAGGTGTGAGTGACTTGATATACATGTGTATATATACTTTGGGACCAAAGTTATTTCCCAACTTATATCACTATAAATGCAAGGCATAAGACAAGTACGCACATAAGAGCAATAATTCAACTTAGCTCATCATCTAACCTTATCAATACAAACAATTTCCAGATTGTCACAGACCCTTCAAGACCTCCTTCTTAGTCCTTGGTGGTGACAAGTAATTAGAGTTGTACGTATTATTCACGTGACTGGGTACAGCTCGAACCTGTCAAACAAAAGAATATCAACATTACATGTAATTAAATAAATGACTAATGAGTACAAATCCATATAAGAAATCTGCTCAAATTGTACAATCTCCATTAGGTCGAAATGATGGGAAATTCAGGAGAAAAAGAACAACATTGTAAACAAATTGATAGAAAACATGATTTATGGCTCATTATTGTAATGGTTTCATATCAGAATACGCCCCATGAGATATTTAGTGGATAATATCTTCCCTTAGAGGGAATCAAATGATAAAACAGAAAACCACTTAAAAGGACTTGGGCACATTCCGAAAGAAGAGACGCCATATTAGATATAAGTCATGTGACTTCCATGTTAGATGTTTAGAGACAATATGTCGACTTGAAGAGCAAAGTTTCACATTTGAACAAATGATGCAGCTTAATAAATCAGTAACAAAAGCAAACAATGTTTATAGACTAATTGATTGGAATTTGGATCATTTTATTCTTTGATGGAGCATTGACGTTGTTTAAAGCAAATCTGTGCCGCCAATTTTATTTTCAAACATATTAAAAAGTAAATACATCCTATTGGAAAATTGGCAAAACAAATCTGTTCAGCTGTTTCTCTATTTTTTGAACTCCTTCATCGCTTCATTGAACTGCTTGTCTGTTTTCGATGATACATAATTTCTTTATGGTTTTTACTTTGGTTTCGAATAAAGCCTTCAGTGTGTTTCAAAATTGTATATTTATAACATCAATGCCAATCTTGTGTGCTGCCAAATGTTGTATGATGGTTTGCAGAGTAAACTCAGTGGAAACTAACAATCAAAGCATGTTGCCTGTTTATGTGTTCAAAAAGCAATTTTTGCATTAGTATTAACAATCCATACATTGTGTGTACCACAGAAAAGGTAGACAGCATTTCTCGCCCATGTCGCCATCCATTGACTTTTTTTAAAAATACCATGATGTACGTGTCTCCTTTTCTGCGCTGTATTTATAATCATCAAATATGTTTCATGTTGCTTATTAGTTTTGGCAGCTCTTTTCTATCATTCTTTGAATTAATGCAGAACAGGCACATGGTCGGACCTTTCAGTGTATGTTCTAATGGTAGCAATACCTGTATAAGATAAGATACGAAAGTAGGTGTGAGTGACTGATTAAGTGAGAAGGCATATACAGACTATTGTTGTTTTACTCTCTCATTCGAAGACAAACACACGCGACATGAATTGTCCATAAGATAATTCATAATATAGTGTCACTGCAATATAAAACCGATGTGATCGAAACAAAAGTCGAGGAACGAGGCACAGAACTTACAGCAGAATGTGATGGTCGTGGTGTAGTAATATTGATGTTTAGATGGACGCGTGACACTGAAAATGACAAAGGTATTCCAATTATCAATTTTCTCCTGTTTTCATTATATATGCCAATCTCACATCCGCCGACCGTCTAATATGTCGGAACTATTTTCCTTTTTCTGATCAAATTGCCATATCCTGCAGTAATTGTAAAATAGAAAATCCACGGCGAAACAAAATCAAATATAAAAGTGACCTTTTCGTCATTAATTGAATTGTGATGACAACGATAGTTGAGAAATATATTCGTAAATACATCATCAAAACGCTATTTTGACAAGATTTTAATAACTTTAGCATCTAGTTCATTTATTTTCTACTGCGGATAATTCAGTACAACTTCTGACAGTTTCATATGAGTGGAAAACAGGAACTTCTCAGGCCCGCACATTATCTGTTTTTGCGTTTAAAATTGAGTTTGGTGAAATTTGTAGTCAATATCTGAGTTTGATTACCAAAGACAAGCGTTTTTACACTCGTATTGAGTTCCATTGATACCATGGGAACGATTTACAAAAGTTATTTCCTCTTTTATTTCAGCATTACTACTCAACTATCTCATATCCCTATCATGCCCTCATTATATCTTCTGTATTTTCATCAAGGGACACATACCGTCTGTTATTAAACCTTGCTGTTAAAGATCGAGTGAATACCAGCTTACAGTCTGTTATCGAACTATACTACCATCCAATAAGCATACACTTAATAGTAAATGACAGAGAATCAGTTTTCTTTGCAGAAATATCGAAATTGATATCGTGGGATTCGAGCGCTGTATGTTACGCCTATCCCTATGAGGGAGGGAAGTTAAACCGCCAATACTCAAACACCATATTGATCAATTATATTCGAATATTTCAAGTGTGAAACATCTAAATCTCAGTGAAATGTAGCGGAATTTGTTTTTATAAATGCACTGACACGTCTCTGCATGATTTGTTGACGTGTATTTGTCAGGGAGTAAATCATCCTTATAATCAAAACAAATAAAATGTTCATCCAATCAACACATAGACTGATAAATCAACACCAGTGTCTACCGGAACAGTTTCTGTAGGCCGCGATGTCAACACTATTACAGTCTGCAACCAACATTGGCATTTGTTCTAAGACCCCAGAGCTGCCAGGACAATACCGTCACACCCTGCACATGCAATATTTTGCCACAACAACTTCTTCAATGGACTGAACCAAATTCATAACATGACATAAAGTGCCAATGGTTACATGGAATGTTTCCCATTTTCTGTCTACATACTGTTTAAGGTGTAAAGTGCCAAAACCTGACTGTATTCTGTTATCACAGACACTTGAATACAACACAGCAATTTTAGTGAGGTTGTCTTATATACCACTTGACAAGTTCGTATTATTATAGAATGGGGTAACATAATTTTTGAAAATTCAGGTTCTCCATCTGATTCTATTTGCAAAATATTCACAACGAACATAAGTAGACCACAGTATATTGGTACCATAAACCAAGATTAACAGCTGTTGATAGGTTTTAAAACTATACGTGTATATGTAACTAATCCATATTTGTCGGTTATGGACACTGGTCTAAACTACATTTGTAATTATTATTTGCTCTCTAATTTTGACTAGAACGACTAGAAGACTCACCCTGAAGAGTCGACGATTGAATAGTAATTCAATGTGTCCACGTATACGGTTCACTTTACTTTCATTAGTGTCAGTAACAGTCATATTCTGTGAAAACATATCACTTTAGAGACTACTTACACATTCACACAGTGTATCTGGATAATTTATTCTTGTTTCAACAAAATGACTAACTGGCAATACAGATTTAGAGTGTTTTCATGCAGAATGGCTAGTGTCACGGAAACGGGCATGTTAGTTATCGCGGGAAAATGCGCCGTTTCTGCATATCTGTTAAATGTTGAACTAGTCATTTTTATTTCCCTGGGGCTGCATGAAAACATGATTAACTAATCTGTAAAATAACGGAATCTGTTTAAGCTGAGATTTTTCACAAGTATTCTTTTGAAGTTACATGAACATTTGACAAGATTTCTTAATGCAAAAATCCCAGACAGAAGTGATTAAGTTTTTGAAATTATGGGGGGAGTGTAAAACACGAGCTAAAGAGGCATACCTGATTTTCATTAATAAAAGCACTAACGAAAATCACAAAGATATGTAATATTATATTTCAAACAAATGATGTAATTATTTCGAAGCAACATTTAAATAAGTCGGTTTCCGAGCGGTTTTGCATGGATCAAATCTCGATGAATGTTATAAGTGATTGACGTCCCGGTTTAAGGTTCACGAGTCCAGAACGAAACGAGCAATCTTTGTATATTTGATTTACGCACAAGTCTGATATGCAATGATTGGACCCTTATAGATAACAATGTGTAAATCAGGGGAAAGCTATCGCAGAAAAACGGATAATTGCTCATTTCTCTCAGTGGTTGATTCGATCATTTACTGAATACCGCACCTAGGGTGGAAACCCTTGCCCTTTGTAAGGAGAACATTTAAAACTTATACGTCTATCAGGGACGACTGATGTCGTCACGTGATCTTATGTGTATTTATATAAGGACAATTTATACTCCCAACATGCACGATGGAATAAAGGTTTTATGGCTCCACTAACTATATAACTGACGAGCACTGGTTAGGTTTTTACTTTTCAATAAACAATATTAAGTTAAAAAGTTAAAAACACATTAGTACAATTAGTTAGCGGCACAAAAACCCTTTAAGACATTATTGTCTACCAACATGTCGAGCCTGGCGTTTGCGCAATTCCCACTGGGTCATGTTGAGATTCCTTTAATTTGAGTAAATATTTCTTAGAAAGGGTGTGAGATCCTTAAAGCAATCGACAATGCGTTACCACATTGAGTGTGCCGGTTTGTCGATGGTTCAATGATTGGACAAATGTCCGGCTAAGGTTTCGTAAATACGCAATCAAAAACTAGTACATTGTACATGCAGTACATGTATTAAAACAGCACCATTTCACATGCAGACGATGTTCAAACATTTTGATTCCCACGGCCTTGTTTGTATTGCAATAGAATTGTACCACAAAAAGGAAATAGTCGAGATTTCTCTGTTGGATGTTTAAAGTCTCCAACCACAGCTCGAACAGTAAACTAAATACATGTCTTTACACATGAGAAAATACTGCGTCGCAGTATGTCTCAGACCAAACTAATTAAATAAAGTAAGCATAAAGTAGCAAAATCGTACCTCTAATCAAACCAGTGAAATTGTTAATTATTCTAAAGATGCAATCACGCTTTATGTTGTCCTGTTCGTATATCGAAAACCAGTTCAGCGCGATGTATTAAAGTTTAAGCTCTTTGTGAACCCTTTTGTCTCATGTCGATTGAGAATAGGTTCACGTGAAATGCTATTGGAGAACGTGCGATGTATCAGAAACATGTCAACTATTTTGTTAGAACTTGCAGATATAACTCAATTATTTCATTTAGCACCTTTGTGAATTTTTGTTGTAAAATATACAATTCCAGTAACAGGGTGAGGAAATACAACTTAGGTACGTAGACTTCATTTAGATATATCCAAATAGCGTGAGGAAATAGCATGGATTTATATATTAGGTGATACCTCCGGACATACGTTAGTGCCAAACCTGTCTGTGCCGGAATAGAACTTTACAGTCTTGTCTGACATTATACGGACCGTTATGACGACATGGGTGGCAAAATCTTCACGCTTCTTCTCATAAATATATCCACTCTCTTAAATATAGTTACATAACTCAATAAAACAATATGGTGGTGAAATTAGTTCCTCATAATCTGGGAAAAAATAAGAAAAAAATGAATCGATAATACTGCATTGGTTGTAGTGAAAAACTTTCAGCATCAGTGCTTGTAGTTGGTTGTTACGGAAAAACTGTTGGAGTATTTTTTTCCAATCCATCAAATATCTCCGTGGAATTAAATGGATTTTAAGGAATTGCGCATTATTGCACTTAAATGTTTACGTAACAAACGATTAGCTTGATTGTTCTGTATTCTTTACTCGTTCATTTTGAGCTTCCAAAGTCCATGATTTTTATAATCAATTCCAAGAAATTGAGGAATCATGGGAGTCATCGCGATAAGTCTGTTCCATGCTTCATACGCCAATTCGTTCACTTTACTTCGTAGTGATTCCCCAGTGATTATAATGGGAGTAATGAATAAAAATAGCTCGACAAATGTTAAATTATATTAACTCAAATGGAATTGATGGTTCTTTGATGACTGGAATTTTGTACAGAAACATTGCATTGTCAAATACAAAACTATATACCAAATTAGTTTTCTTGTATTAAAGAAAACCAGTGTTCCTTAGTGTAAATTGTGATACTGCGTTTGTTGCTTTATTAACATACTGTGTAACAACTAGATTAGTTCCACTTGCTCTTGGTCATTCACTTTGATCATACATGTCATCCTTTAATCGTACGTTGTTACTATGTTAACTTTGCCCCATTCGGAAGCTTCTACTCAAGTTTTTATATGTGTGAATGACTTGATATACATGTGTATATATACTTTGGGACCAAATTGATTTCCCAACTTATATCACTATAAATGCAAGGCATAAGACAAGTACGCACATAAGAGCAATAATTCAACTTAGCTCACCATCTAACCTTATCAATACAAACAATTTCCAGAGTGTCACAGACCCTTCAAGACCTCCTACTTAGTCCTTGGTGGTGACAAGTAATTAGAGTTGTACGTATTATTCACGTGACTGGGTACAGCTCGAACCCGTCAAACAAAAGAATATCAACATGACATGTAATTAAATAAATGACTAATGAGTACAACTCCATATAAGAAATCTCCTTAAATTGTACAATCTCCATTAGGTCGAAATGATGGAAAATTCAGGAGAAAAAGAACAACATTGTAAACAAATTGATAGAAAACATGGTTTATGGCTCATTATTGTAATGGTTTCATATCAGAATACGCCTCATAAGGTATTTAGTGGATAATTTCTTCCCTTAGAGGGACTCAAATGATAAAACAGAAAACCACTTAAAAGGACTTGGGCACATTCCGAAAGAAGAGACGCCATATTAGATATAAGTCATGTGTCTTCCATGTTAGAAGTTTAGAGACAATATGTCGACTTGAAGAGCAGAGTTTCACCGTTGAACAAATGATGCAGCTTAATAAATCAGTAACAAAAGCTAACAATGCTTATAGACTAATTGATTCGAAGTTGGAGCATTTCATTCTTTGATGGAACATTGACGTTGTTTTAAGCAAATCTGTGCCGCCAATTTTATTTTCAAACATATTAAAAAGTAAATGCATCCTATTGGAAAATTGACAAAACAAATTTGTTCAGCTGTTTCTCTCCTTTTTGAACTCCTTCATCGCTTCATTGAACTGCTTGTCTGTTTTCGATGATACATAATTTCTTTATGGTTTTTACTTTGGTTTCGAATGAAGCCTTCAGTGTGTTTCAAAATTGTATATTTATAACAGCAATGCCAATCGTGTGTGCTGTAAAATGTTATATGGTGGTTTGCAGAGTAAACTCAGTGGAAACTAACAATCAAAGCATGTTACCTGTTTATGTATTCAAAAGGCACTATTTTCATTAGTATTAACAATCCATACATTGTTTGTACCCCAGAAAAGGCAGACAGCATTTCTCGCCCATGTCGCCGTCCATTGACTTTTTTTTAAAACACCATGATGTACGTGTCTCCTTTTCTGCGCTTTATTTACAATCATCGAATGTGTTTCATGTTGCTGATTAGTTTTCTATCATTCTTTGAATTAATGCAGAACAGGCACATGGTCGGACCTTTCAGTGTATGTTTTAATGGTATCAATATCTGCATAAAATAAGATACGAAAGTAGGTGTGAGTGACTGATTAAGTGAGAAGGCATATACAGACAATTGTTGTTTTACTCTCTCATTCGAAGACAAACACACGCGACATGAATTGTCCATAAGATAATTCATAATATATTGTCACTGCAATATAAAACCGATGTGATCGAAACAAAAGTCGAGGAACGAGGCACAGAACTTACAACAGAATGTGATGGTCGTGGTGAAGTAATATTGATGTTTCAACTCCGAAAACCACAAATAGCCATAAGATGGACGCGTGACACAGAAAATGACAAAGGTATTCCAATTATCAATTTTCTCCTGTTTTCATTATATATGCCAATCTCACATCCGCCGACCGTCTAATATGTCGGAACTATTTTCCTTTTTCTGATCAAATTGCCATATCCTGCAGTAATTGTACAATTGAAAACCCACGGCGAAACAAAATCAAATATAAAAGTGACCTTTTCGTCATAAATTGAATTGTGATGAAAACGATAGTTGAGAAATATATTCGTAAATACATCATCAAAACGCTATTTTGACAAGATTTTAATAACTTTAGCATTCTAGTTCATTTACTTTTCTACTGCAGATAATTCAGTACAACTTCTGACAGTCTCATATGAGTGGAAAACAGGAACTTCTCAGGCCCGCACATAATCTGTTTTTGCGTTTAAAATTGAGTTTGATGAAATTTGTAGTCAATATCTGAGTTTGATTACAAAAGACAAGCGTTTTTACACTCGTATTGAGTTCCATTGATACCATGGGAACGATTTACAAAAGTTATTTCCTCTTTTATTTCAGCATTACTACTCAACTATCTCATATCCCTATCATGCCCTCATTATATCTTCTGTACATGTATTTTCATCAAGGGACACATATCGTCTGTTATTAAACCTTGCTGTTAAGGATCGAGTGAATACAAGCTTACAGTCTGTTATCAAACTATACTACCATCCAATAAGCATACACTTAATAGTAAATGACAGAGAATCAGTTTTCTTTGCAGAAATATCGAAATTGATAACGTGGGATTCGAGTAGCATTAATATGAACTACGTTACAATGTATTTCAGCTCAAATGAAAAAACGACATACATTTTGTATTTGATTGTATCATTATGGTTAAATTACGGTCGCCATTGAATATGAAGATATGTTTTTTCATATCAACACGAGTTCAAATATTATGTGTTTTATTTTTATTATTTTTGTTACTGGTAAAACACAGCTACGCCAAATAATTCCAACAGCGTTCCGAATAAGAAAACGATGCAACGACCAATATGTCTTGATTTGTGTCACTGAGTAGATTTATAGTATAAGGGAAGTAAGTAATACAAACACATTGGACTTCTTGTCTGTATTCGATTATACATCACATCTTTGGTTTATTATATATTTATGACAGTAGTGCCAGTCGTTGGTGGATATCAAAGGTTGTATTGTGATTTACAGAGTAAACTATGTGGAAATCCATATATAAGAAAACAAATCAACAAAGCAAGTTGTCCGTTTATGTGTTAAAAAAGCAAACTCTCTTTGGTATTACGTAGCTTTGTAAATGCATTGTATTTAGGCATACCACAGAAATAGAAGACAGCATTTTGGCTGGACCCTTTTATACCAGATTATGATTAATATGAACCCATGTTTTGTGACTCGTATTCTGTGAGAAACTAGTACCTCTGGTCTATAATACTAATAAATATAATTCCTGAATCAATGAATTTGGGTTTTATGTAATCCGTCTTAACTTTGAATAATCTTTGTCGAGAGAATTTCATTAATTACAGCCAAAATATGTTCATTAATTAGGAGATAATCTATTTGTCGCTTCGTGAACACAATTTAATACAACATCTGTTCAATAAACTGCAAATCGTGAGAGTATGCGAATGTTCAACTTCAACTTTGCTATCGGTCAATTTGTTTTTTAAGCAGCGATTTTGTTGGTTTGTCCGTTGCCATCAACCATATTGCTGTTGTCGTATTTTATTTTTAAACCCAAACTGGTACACGGTGGTAGATATAGGTTGATGAACCACAGTTTTAACTTACATCATTTGGAATAAAACTGGCTCCTAACACGATCAATCCAATTCGCTAACGGGCAATTTAAAATGCGAACAAAATGCAAACCTATTAATATGTTCAATGTGAAGTGAATGGAGATTTATATCCTCTGTATTATTTCACGTTCCAAATTCTTCTGTTGCTTTGATTGATTCCATTCACTGGCAATGATGTATAGTTATCCGAACACCAATTGCTTTCAAAGTGCACTGTTGACGTCGCATTGTCTCGTCGATAACAAATTATACATTTCTGAAAACGCAGATTAACACAGCAAGGCTATACAAGTATATCACAACGGATGTCTTTTCGTTTTGTTAAATGGCAACATAACTCTTTGAATGTTATTGTTTATAGTTGTGTCCATATACAGCTCGTGGTTATTTGAGGTATGTCCTCATGCGGGCTTGCACTGAACAATCCTGACAAATTAAGAAAACACCTTAAGTACTAAGGAACTTTTGTGGTGACCGTTTTGTCTAGAAATGAATAAGAATAACAGTAAGCACACTATTGTAGTGGTAACCATACGTAATTGCGCTTCAAACTTTCTCGAACATGCAACCGTTTACCACATTAAATAAGAAATGGATGCATTGTGTGGACTCCCATCTTTATTTGCGGGACAATTACGATGTATTATAACGCCATGTTCAATAGAAAACTGGCTTCCCATGCATGTTTCTAAAGGACACAACAAGTTAGAAGACAAACCATGCAATTGAGTATAGGCAAAATACATCTGGCTGTCTGACACAAGTTACACGACCATAGAGCACATAAAGCAACATTCAGGGCTGATGTCAAGAATGAGCTAAGAAATGTAGACTACATTGTAGGAACAAGGCTTGTGAGACTGGTGAACATCAAAAAGATAGTTAATACTCGATGATGAATACAACAAATAAATTATGACTTAAAATATCAACTGACATAATTTCTGTCTTGGTTTGTAACTTGAATCAATTTCGTCACGTGACAATAAAATGTACAGATATAACTGATAACATTTGAATAAAATAACAGCCGTGCTACACGTACATAAAGACGTCCAAGGACTGGCAGGATGATTATTTATATTTTATATGCACACTATCACTGGTATCCTACACCACAAGTACGTGTTTCTATTGTCCCATAACGTTATACAATTCAGATTCTAGAAAGATCAGAATAAATTATCCGTGAAAATTTCGTGAAATTAATGTGCAAAACTAATCAGAGTTCATGAACAACATCAATTGGAAGGAATTCTCAGAAAGTGTGATAACATACTCAGGTTCTAAATACAAAGCATCGAGAATCTATCACATTTACGACAAAAAACGAACAACCACCCTTCTGACGGAGTGATTACATTTTTGAATGATGCGCCTAATTTGCGTGAAATTTTCTGACGTGCATCAACTAGACCTGATTTAGTATAATGAAGATGATCATTCGTCGAGTGGAAAATTTACATCCGTTAATGTTATAAATCTAGATCTTATTTTCAAAATGACTCAAACACGCGCAATCGTTCTATACTTCAAGCAATTACGTAACCAATCAATAATCGCTAATCAAGAAATTTGTAGCTAGTAGAGATAAGAAATTAAATTGAATAGGCGTATGAGTCTAATCAAGATTGGGTTAATGAAGATAGAATTATATAACGTTTTTCCCTATTCCAAATGACGAAAGATAAATATCCTCAATTCTCAGGAACATACAATTGACTCCAGTTATTTTTCAATGAAACAATTAGGTGTCTGTTAAAATATTTGTACATTACGTTCCGACATTCAAGCGCCTTTAGAGCAATAAATTCAATATCAATATTGCTGTGATCTTTTTTGATTAGTAAACTGTTCTATTTTGTTTGACAATGTATTCGTAAGATTTATCTCCCTTTGGAACAATTCCATTTAAAGCGTATTCATGCTACCATGTCTGGACACACTGGCATAATATGCCCGAGACAACTATCGTTTTAAAGACTATTTCAAAAGAACAATTCCCAAAAATTTTGTATAATTATGTGGGATAATTGAATTATTCTGTTGCAGATTGTAAAGGTATGGTAACGATCCATCAAAAATTGTATTTGTGAAAGAGAAGCAACTGCATTAGTTAATAACTTGCACAGGCTGGTATAATCCAGATCACTTTAATACATGCACATCACGATCACTTGATCTAGGACTTGTTAAAACGTACAGACGTCGATCTCCTATGAATATACAAGATGTAAAACAGGGTTGAAATCGCTCAGTATGCGTTAAGATCAAAATTTGCAAAAACAAATTGAATGTTTAAGGCTCAGAATCTGTTAGAAATTACACATGATAATATCTATATTCCTGTTGCATCGCAATGTTTATTTGTCACATCAAAGAATAATACAAATGTTCTGTTTGAGACGTTTGATTGTTGTAAACGAAACTCCATTGTCCGTTTGCAAGGCGCATTGAAATACAAAGGTAGATGCAGAACTTTTAAAGGTAAGTTTTTGGGCATGTTAAGTTACTCGATCGTTAATTTAAATTCTTGTCTGATATCCATTTGGTACGTATGTATAAGAGCATATTTCTTCTTCACAATGCCATACGTATGACATCTTATGATTTTATTCAGGAATGTCACTGTATGAATACTCGTCACGTGGGGATACACGCAGTATACTATGCCTATCCCTACGTTGGACAGCATCAAAGCACAACAGTGATGTCACCAATACAATTATATCCAAATATTTCAAGTGTGAACATCTAAATCTGAGAGAAATAATTATAGCGAAAATTTTACTATTGATATGATTTGTAAAACTTGTTTCACAATTAATCTCAAATAAGCATAAGTGCAAGCGGTGCAAGCAATTTGCTGACTTGTCAACAATTTTACCGGTCGCCAAATTACAAGCTTTTACAATGTTCACAACAAAATAGATACAAAATATGCATCAAATTTGTTTGACCCTCGACGCGATGGTTTTTGACAAATACTGCAGATATGTTATATTTTAAACGATTTGTGTAAACATTTAGATAATTCGGTTTTGGAACGATTTTGCATGGATCAAATCTTAGAATAAATAATAGTTTACATAGGTTGTATCTTTGAGTTTAACGTTTCATCATAATATTATCAAAAGTAAGGAATATATTTGGGAGAAGAATGGTATATAACTGTAGTACATGTATTTAATTGTAAAGTATTTCGTCTCATTTTTCTAAGGCGTTAAAAATAAAAATAGATAATTGTCTACAGACTATGGGTTGTTCTGACGACATGAGACTGATAAATTTCGGAACATTAGGGTATTTCCAGAATTTCTTATTAATGTATTGTTTTCTTAGGTCATTATATAGGGGGTATTCTTGTAAGAAATGGAATTCGTCTTCTAATGATCGGCAAAGTTTGCATTTACGTTCTGATCTTGGTGTTTTTATGGCATCTGCCTAATTCAATTTAAAGTCAATCTGATGAAAGTATAATTTTTGTTTTGTTTGAGGTTCCCAAATCCTGAATGTTTGCTCGACAGGTAAGTGGCTCAAATCTGAGGCACAGACATTATCCACGAAGTATCGGAATGACCAAACATATACGGGAATTGCGCAAGTTATGATTTGTAGGGGAATAATTCTAATCAAGTCCCTAACAGTCTCAGCCAAATTTCTTTTCTCAACAAAGTTGCGCTATTTGACAATTTACTTCAGTGAAACGAGCAATATTCGTATATTTGATTTACGCACAAGCCTGATATGCATTGATTGGACCCGTATAGATAAGGATGTGTAAATCAGGGGAAAGGTATCGCAGAAAAACGGATAATTGCTCATTTCCCGAAAGTTTATATCTCAATGGTTGATTCGATCAATCTCCTCGTCCCTGAGTATGGTAACTAAGGTTAAAACCCTTGCCCTTTCTTATGAGAAGAATACCTTATTTGTCTATCAGGGAAGACTGATGTCGTCAAGTGATTTAATGTGTATTTATATAAGGACAATTTATACTTTCAACATACACGACGGGTGTAGGTTTTACGGCTCAACTAGCTATATAAATGAACAGCACTGATTAGGTTTTTACTTTTCAATACATAATATTAAGTTAACGACACATTTGCACAATTAGTTAACGGCACAAAATCCCTTCAAGACATTATTGTCTACCAACTTGTCGAGCCTCGCGTATGCGCAATTTCCCCTTGGTCATGTTTAGATTCCTTTAATTTGAGTAAAGATTTCTTAGAAGGGGTGTTAGATCCTTAAAGTAATTGACAATGTGTTACCATATTGAGTGTGCCGGTTTGCCGATGATTCAATGATTGGCACAAACAGCCTATGTTCAAACATTTTGATTCATTCGGCATTTTTGTATCACAATAGATGTGTACCACAAAAAGGAAATAGTCAAGATTTCTCGATTGGATGTTCGAAGTCTCAAACCAACGCACGAACAGAAACTAAATACGAGTACATGTACACATGAGATAAGACTTATTGTGCAGCAGTAGGTCTCAAATCAAACTCATTAATTTAAGTAAGCATAGGTTCATCGTAAGCATAGGTTCATCTTATATTTATTATAGCAAAATCGTAATTGTTAATTATTCAATAGATGCACTCACACTTTGTGATTTTCTGTTCGTCGAACGAAAATAAGCTCAGCACGATATATGCATGAAAGTTTAAACTCTTTGTGAACCATTTTTTCTCATGGCAATTGAGAAGAGGTTCACGTGAAATGCTTGTGGAGAACGTGCGATGTATCAGAAACATGTCAACTATTTTGTTAGAACTTGCAGAAATACCTCAATTATTTCATTTAACACCTACGTGACTTTTTTGTACAAATATACAAATTCCAGTAACAGGGTGAGGAAATACAACTTAGGTACGTAGACTTTATTTAGATATATCCAAATAGCGTGAGGCAATAGCACGGATTTATATATTAAGTGATACCTCCGGACATTCGTAAGTGCCAAACCTGTCTGTGCCGGAATAGAACTTTACAGTCTGGTCTGACATTATACGGACCGTTATGACAACATGGGTGGCAAAATCTTCACGCTTCTTCTCATAAATATATCCACTCTCTTAAATATAGTTACAATAGCTCAATAAAACAATATGGTGGTGAAGTTAGTTTCTCATAATCTAAGAAAAATAAGAAGAAAAAATCGATAACACCACATTGGTTGTAGTGAAAAACTGCGACTTTTGTCAAGTGGTTGATTCGGAAAAAAATTACTGGAGTTGTAAGTTTTTTTCAAGCTATCAAATAATCTCCGAGGAATTAAATGGATTTGAGTGAATTGTGCATGATTGCACTTACCCGTTTACGTAACATTCGATTAGCTTGACTGTTCTATAATGTCTATTTGTTTTATTTAGCATCCAAAAGCCAGGATTTTGTATAATCAATTCTAAGAAATTGAGAAATAGCTTATGGGAATCATCGCGAAAGTCTGTTCCATGCTTCATAAGCCAATTCGTTAACTTTACCTCTTAATGAATCCCCAGTGTTTATAATGGGAGTAATGAATAAACATATCGCGACCACTGTTAAATTTTGTACGGGAACAATGCATTGTTAAATACAAATATATAGACGAAATGTTTAGTTTTCTTGTATTAAGGAAAATCAGTGTTCTATGATGGAAATTGTGATACTACGTTTGTCTCTTTATTAACCTACTTTATAAAAACTAGATTAGCTCCATTTGC
The DNA here is from genome assembly GCA_963678985.1 of Spisula subtruncata. NCBI lineage: Eukaryota > Metazoa > Mollusca > Bivalvia > Venerida > Mactridae > Spisula > Spisula subtruncata. Next base: position 34,219,442 of record OY787670.1, on the reverse strand, counting down.
TCTTGGTAATTCACTTTGATTATATATTTTATCCTGTGAATTCAATCGTATGTAGTTATTATGTAAGTTTCTCCTCAAGTACGTATAGGTGTGAGTGACTTGATATACATTTGTATATGTACTTTCGGACCAAATTGATTTCCAAACGTATATAAATTCAAGGCATAAGACTAGTAGGCACATAAGAACAATAATTCAACTAGCTGGTAGCTCACCATCTAACCATATCAATACGAACAAGTTACAGAGAGTCACAGACCCTTCAAGACCTGGACCCTTCAAGACCTATTACTTAGTCCTTGGTGGTGACAAGTAATTAAAGTTGTTCGTATTATTCACGTGACTGGATACAGATCGAACCAGACAAACGAAAGAATAGCCTACTATACATGTAATTAAATAAATGACTAATGAGTACATCTCCATATAAGAAATCTCCTTAAATTGTACAATCTCCATTAGGCCAAATGATGGGAAATTCAGAAGAAAAAGAACAACATTGTAAACAAATTTATAGAAAACATGATTTATGGCTCATTATTGTAATGGTTTCATATCAGAATACGCCTCATGAGATATTTAGTGGATAATTTCTTCCCTTAGAGGGGATCAAATGATAAAACAGAAAACCACTTAAAAGGGCACATTCCGAAAGAAGAGACGCCATATTGGATATAAGTCATGTGACCTCCATGTTAGATGTTTAGAGACAATATGTCGACTTGAAGAGCAAAGTTTCACTGTTGAACAATATTGCAGCTTAATAAATCAGTAACAAAGGCAAACAATGTTTATAGAATAATTGATTGGAAGTTGGATCATTTTATTCATTGATGGAGCATTGGCGTTGTTTTAAGCAAATTTGTCCCGCCTATTTTATTTTCAAACATATTAAAAAGTAAATGTATCCTATTGGAAAATTGGCAAAACAAATCTGTTCAGCTGTTTCTCTCCTTTTTGAACTCCTTCATCGCGTCATTGAACGGCTTGTCTGTTTTCGATGATACATAATTTCTTTGGTTTTTACTTTGGTTTCGAACGAAGCCTTCCGTGTGTTTCAAAATTGTGTATTTATAACAGCAATGTCAATTGTGTGTGCTGCCAAATGTTGCATGATGGTTTGCAGAGTAAACTCAGTGGAAACTAACAATCAAAGCATAACGTTGCCTGTTTATGTGTTCAAAAAGCAATCTTTTCATAAGTATTAACAATCCATACATTGTTTTACCACAGAAAAGGTAGAGAGCATTTCTCGCCCATGTCGCCGTCCATTGACTTTTTTAAAATACCATGATGTACGTGTCTCCTTTTCTGCGCTGTATTTACAATCATCGAATTTGTTTCATTATTCAGTATTATAATCAACCCATACACCTTAAGTCCTAAGCTATCATTGTTCTAGAGGTTTACAAGGTTTACTTTCAATAATACAATTTTAATATTAAAATCTTCAAATCATGATCCAAGAACATGGACGCATGCAGAACATTGCCTAATTAGTATGCATTAAAAACAAACATTTGTAAGTCGCCAACAGCTTTAGTCCAAATCTAATGCTTCTGTATTTAATGTTTCTGATTAGTTTTGGCAGCTCTTTTCTATCATTCTTTGAATCAATGCAGAACAGGAACATTGTCGAACCTTTCAGTGTGTGTTTTGATGGTAGCAATACCTGTATAAGATAAGATACGAAAGTAGGTATGAGTGACTGATTAAGTAAGAAGGCATATACAGACAATTGTTGTTTTACTCTCTCATTCGAAGACAAACACATACGACATGAATTGTCCATGAGATAATTTATAATATATTGTCACTGCAATATAAAAACGATGCGATCGAAAAAAAAGTCGAGGAACGAGGCACAGAACTTAGAGCAGAATGTGATGGTCATGGTGTAGTACTATTGATGTTTCAACTCCGAAAACCACAAATGGCCATTAGATGGACGCGTGACACAGAAAATGACAAAGGTATTCCGATTACCAATTTTCTCCTGTTTTCATTATATATGCCAATCTCACATCCGCCGACCGTCTAATATGTCGGTAATATTTTCCTATTTCTGATCAAATTGTCATATCCTGCGGTAATTGTATAATAGAAAATCAACGCGAAACAAAATCAAATATAGAAATTACATTTTTGTCATTAATTGAATGCGTAGATTTTGTGATGACAATGATATTTGAGAATTATATTCGTAAATACATCACCAAAACGCTATTTTGACAGGATTTTAATAACTTTAGCATTCAAGTTCATTTACTATTCGGCTGTTATTTTCTTAGTGCGGATAATTCAGTAAAACTTTTGACAGTTTCTCTTATGAGTGGAAAACGGGAACTTCTCATGCCCACACATAATCTAAAAAATACTGTTTTTTGTATTTAAAATTGAGTTCGGTGAAATTTGTAGTCAATATCTGGGTTTGATTACAAAAAGACAAGCGTCTTTACACTGAGATTGAGTTCCATTAATACCATGGGAACGATTTACGAAAAGTTATTTCCTCTTTTATTTCTGCATCCCTACTCAACTATCCCATATCCCTATCATGCTTTCATTATATCTTCTGTATTTTCATCAAGGGACACATACCGTCTGTTATTTAATCTTGCTGTTATTAAAAGATCTAGCGAATACCAACTAACAGTTTGTTATCTGAACCAAAGACCAAAGTTACAAATTACTTTAGGTTTTTGTCTGAACTTTGCTGCCAATACAATAAACGTAAACTGAATAGTAAATGGCAGAGTATCAGTTTTCATTGCAGAAATATGGAAATTGATATCGTGGGATTCGAGCTATACCAATCCATAGAAAATAAAGACGTATATTTTGCATTTGATATTAGCCGTGTGGTTGAAATACGGTCGCCATTGTATAAAAATAATTATGAAGATATTTTCATATTGATCCACATGAGTTTAAATATCCAAATGTGTTACAAATAATGGGTTGAGGATCTCGTGGATGCTGATAACATAATCCGTTTAAAGAATTTGGGGGGTGCTATCATAAATTAACATTATATTCCAAGTTCCAACACAAGCAGAAGTTACTCCTCGTATCTGCACAATTACTGTTAAAACACAGCTACGGCGAATAAATCCTACAACATTCGGATGAAAAAAACGATGCCTCGATTTGTGTCACAGAGTAGATTTTATAGTGTAAGGGAAGTAAGCAGTACAAACTCGTCTGTAACGTCTGGATAACAGGATTTAATGTTCTTTGTTCGACAAATCTACAATATTACTAAAGCATTGGAGACAACACATTCTCTTTGATGTAAGTTAAGACAAATACATGGAAATAATTCCAGATAAGTTACGTTATAATGTTCACCAAAGATATTTCATGAAACATTAAGACATTGTTTAAAAAATGACGTTTCTTTTTCGCAAATGAAGCGTGTGGATAGTTATGGTTGTACTTAATCGCAAAGGAGATGTTACTAATTACACTAGCAACAGAATACTACAGAATGTATATACAATTATAGTTAACAGTAAACACTATACATGTTGTATGGATATTAACTAAAACATATAACCCGTGCACACGCGCTAATAAAGGGTCTCTCCGATTATAGTGGTGTTGTGTGGTACATGGAATTATATGACGGCTCTGTTGTCATACCAGGGGTTAGGACCCCAGTTACTAGCTGCACCCTTGTAGTAGGGGTAGTCATCTACCACTATTTCCTCAGTTGGGACTGGAACTGTCCTCAAGCGTTGTGGCTCCTCACTGAAACAATGAAATATGTATATGAGATAATATAGTAATACTGAACGAACAAGGGTCAACTTTATGTGAGAATGATAGTCTACCGATTTTTGATAGTATTTCGGAAAAAAATACCAAAAAGATCTACTAACGGTAAAATAAAGTTTGACTAATAGGACACGAAAAGTTGTTAAATTTAAGTAAGATAGTAGAGTCATGATAAATAAAGTAGACATACTGGTAATAGACTTGTGCATCTGGTCGATAGTAAGGTTGGGGTCCGTAATAGTGCGGCTGGGGAGTGAGGACGGTAGCAGGTCTCATCTTCGGTTCCGAAAATAACTCCGAGTTAGATCGGCTTCTGGACATCGCTTTATTCTTTCCACAAACACCTACAAAACGTAGCATTAAAAGTATGGAAATACGTTCACAATGTTCCTCATGTATCATTATAACCGAATATATACAAAAAAATTGCCGTTTAGAAACCATGTCTCCGTGACAGTATATAATAAATTTTAAAATAAATTACTTTCTCGATGTTTAAATGAAAGGAAGCAAATAATAACACGCACATGCGTTCCTTCAACTTAATTGCCATGTTTCATTGTCGAGTTTCCTGTTTTATCTTGTTTTGTAGTACCCACACTCGACTGACTTTACCGTGCAATTAAGCAACGAACTGAATATATATAATAAGTGTATGCGAATGTAATTGCTAAAAGCCTGGACATACAATCAGTGTCCATCACTTACCTGTAAGCCAGAGAAGCATAAGGGCCACAATAAGGGCCAGGAATGCACCAATGGCACATAGGATAATAGAGTAGGGAATGTGAAGTGTTGCATCATGGGAAGATGACAGGGGAAGTTTGTGGTCAGCATCAATAGGGTCATCAATCTCCATGTACATGTGTGCCACCATACCAACAGGTACCCATACCAATAAACCTGTCGTATAGAAACACCATATCGCTGGCTTAGAATGAAAAGGTCGTAAGTGACTATTTGCATGAAAATCGTAATAGTTGATCAAACTGAAGGAGAGAAAGCTTGTTTTACCATAAGTAAAGAGTGATAGACAGACAGTTTTTCTTGTTTTCTCGACATATTGATTTTGTAGTTACGGCCTTCTCATTCTAAGTATAATAAGTTAAGACATGCGCAGTGGCACATACAAACACATCTGAAGCCATGGATACCAACCGGGACCCATACCGATATACCATGCATACAGCACTGTCATTCAGTGCTTCTAAAACAAATCAGGTTCTTCTTGTGATTAAGTCACTAATTATGCATGAACAATTAATATAATTAAAACACTTAATAAATCAAATTGTGTTTTACACTGACTACATTACTATTGTTTTCATTTACATGAACTCGATATACTCACCGCAGTAGCGTAGCTGCCGCTAGGCCATTAGGCCTGTGTCTACACATCATTTCGAGAAAAAAATATAATTTTTTTTTAAGTTGAACTTGAAATTTGATCTCCTAAATATACGTCAAAATGGACCAGTACTTTTTAAGGAATAAAAAAAATCCGGGGGAGCATGTCCAAGGACCCCCTACTTCTTTCATCTTTACCTACGGGTCTACACATTGCTAAGGTCCTAGCTACGCCCCTGACCGTTTGTTGTAAAATAAATTAAATTGATTAACACATATAATAATATCCCTTTGCTGGTGTCTGAAAATTATTTTCATATTCAACTCCGATAGTGTGGTACATAATAGACGATGTATGCACATTGTACATTATGTACATGATGCTCGTTATGACGTTCGCCGTTAGCGTAACCAGTGGTCGAAAATTCGTACGGATCATTATAGGAAACATTAATGCAATATAAGAAAACTACTGGCAACGCTGGACACAAATACATACCTCCAATCAGCCATAGAATAAATGCCGTAGTTGCCATAGTCCTGTACATCCACGTCTTGAATATGCAGCAGACGAGACATAGAACGAGTATGAAGCCGACGGTGCAGACGAGAACCGTAATGACCATCATAATCCTCCACGTGACCCATTCCTCAGTGTCAGCACTCAATGCCTCGATCCAGTTGTAATGACCAGTGTATTCTGAAAAGGTATGATATAAAAAAAGCCTAGTCAACCCGCATTAATATTTAGAGATTATTAGGTCCGCGTCGTGGAAGAACAAGTTCATCAGACAAGGCGGAGTAATTTTTCAGGTGAGCCGTAAGCGAATCCGATAATTTCCACTTTTACTCAATCCACGTCACGAATCTATTATTCACATAGTCAGGTGACCTGATAAAGCAAAGTTTATCAGGCATACTGTTATCTGACCGATTTTGCAGGAAATGACTGGATAAAATATTATGTGGCACTTTGGTGGTACTATTTGGGAGTCGTGTCTAATTTGTTATCATCGATTTCGATTTAGGTTGGGAAGGAGGACGACCACAGGTAACAGTATCGTTGAAAAAGATTTTTAAAAATCGAAATTGAAAAAAAAATCTTTTTTTTTCATTATTTCTTTTTTCATCGATACTGTTACCTGTGAGGATGACTGGTATATTGAATGGAGTACGTGGTCAGACATTCTACAGTTCAAGCAGAAAGTTGTACTTCAAACGATTTCGTTTTAAAGTGTGTTTTAGTGACACATGTATCATTGTTTTAAACAACCTGTATTTCATTTGCTTGAATTCTGTGACCGGACTATACTATCGTTAATTAATACATGTTTGTAGTGCTTTAGTGCAAAGACCTAAATTACAAAATTAATTAAGGTATATTTGTTTAGTGGTTTCAAACTAAATCTAACTTTGAACTGATAGAATGTTTCTCGCGATATTAAAAATTCCAAATATCTGTGTGACCAATCGCTGACAATTTCGAAACAGTGTGGAGCGGACATGCGTATGACTCTATGAGTTTGGCAACGGGGACTACTCATGAAACATAGCATTTCCTTAGGACAATATACGGATTTCATCGAACGATTGGCTATTTTTGACATAGAATATTAATGTACGAGGGGCATTTTAAAAGTTCTGATAATGACTCTGTAACTTGTTAAATATAAAATAAATGTGCATAAAAGTGCATATTTTCTGAAAGATACAACCTTCCTTTAGCGAAAACAAGTAATAATATCATCATCACATCGTTTAATATTCGAATATATGGCATTATACATGTAGGTATATTACCCATTGAATTATCGACAAAATACGCCATTTCAGCCATTTGGAGGGGTTACCTAAATGCACATCATTTCTACAATTTCAACCCGATTTGATTGAAATTTGCACATATCATGTAATATATACCTATGCATCAAATTATATATGAATATGCATGTTACAACAGTCTACATGACTCAAGATATACATGAGAAAGACCGAACCTAAAATTATCCTGAAAACGACCATTTTACCGGAAATACGCCAATAACGGGCTATTGCATCTTTCTGCTAGATGCGTTATATGAAATAAAAAGCATGTGCCCATTTTGTACATAAGTATGATATGGATATTCACACCGAACCTGAATTCTGAAATATTCATAGTCTGGATTGTACAGCAGCTTAAAAAATGTCATCACGTGGCCAAAACACGTGTTTTATATGTATGGCGTCGCATCATCGTAACGTCAGTATAATTTCGCAAAACAAAAATAATAAGTATTATTTGTAATTTGTAGTCAGTTTAATTCATAAACTAATTAAGAAATAGGAATATTGACCTTTTTACGACATTTATTAGGGTATCCAGTTACCCCACCCACTTTCTACAATCTAGGGTAGAACAAAAGAATCATATAAATATATTTATAACGTCCCCCGAATGAAAATGCACACTTAAAGCAAAACTATTTGGCCTGTTTCGTGTAGATGATAGATAATATAGGTAGTTTATGTCTGGAATTAAGTATGGCCCACACGGGGTCAAATGGTCCCCTATTGGGATTGTTTATATTGCTGTTATTTTATTCAAATACTCAAATACTTGTTAATAACATAATATTATTCGAAAGTACTTGGATGTAGTTTTTAAATAAAACCAAAATTTAAATCCATGAGGTTGTTTCAACAGCGCGCTCCGAAATATACCTGCGTCGAATCCAATGCAATTACCTCGCGTATTCAAGAGCGATTTCAGTCATTCCCTGAAACCATGTATTGTTCAAATACTAATAAAATTACACTTTTCAGACTTAGAATAATAAATTTGCTATCGATGTCTTGCTCGAAGATTGATCTTTCCGAAAATGTTTACTTCAAAAATACCTGACTTACCAATAAAATGTTATCGGCCAGTTATCAGAACTTTCCGAATGCCCCTCGTATGCACGCAAATACATGTATACAATTGTATATTGTCGCATCACATTAAGACTTACGTGGATATGCCATATCTGTTACACATTCTTTGGAGTCATCTCCAGCACGACATGTTTTACAATCCTTGAGTTCTTGTGGACACAAGATATCATAAAACAATGACCTGAAGAAACATACCAAGTAAAATGTTAACACATACAAAATTAATCTTTTAGTAGCGTAATGGCTTTCTTTCAGTAAAGCAGCTAAATATATACTTTGCACCTTCTACATTGCACTTGCATTCATAAAAATAAAAAAATCTTGAAAATTAAGCAAAGCCACACCCTCAGTACTCTTGATTGTTTATATTTGCATTGAATCTGTGTATCAAGAGCAGGCTACATGTATTATAAATGCATGCATAGAATGCGATATTGCAAGCCAGACTGCAAGCCAAATAGTTTCAATATAAGACAGACTTGCCAAACACAAAGTTATAATAGACAGTCTATGTGTTTTACTTTTTTATATCATTTAATGTTCCAAGCCTGTGCCATGATGGCCACGGGCTATGTCGTAGCTATGCCAATAGTTTATGTTGATTAAATGCTGCCCTGTGGTTTCGGCATCTCAAAACAGATTTGTGCCAAGAGGCATCGTATTTACAAATTGATTGAAGTAAGAGTGGCCCCTGTCTCATAGTAAGCACGGGAAGCCAATGACGTAGACACTTACCTGTTCAATGATGACACGGTGTCGTCCGCTCTGGCTTCAGTTTCCTGGAACGTAACTACCAACCAGCCGGGAGTGGCAAATCCGATCCAGAGAAATATAAATGATAATGTCGCTAGTATCATCAACACGATGTGATAACAGAATAAGGGATCCATCTTGATGAAGGAGAATCTCTGTTAACAATTTCAAACTGCTAAAACAATATCATTTATTTATTTTCGAAAAGTCAAAACATTTTACTTGAGCCGAGCAATAGCTTGATTTTGTCGTCTCGATTCACTGCTGTACAATTTTTGCGAAACGTCAAATTAGAAATTTCTTTCTTTATGGGTGTAATTAAATCCACAGGAGTTTGGTACGGGGTGAATGTTGGGTAATGTTATGATATTGCGTTCGTTTTAATATAACCTCTATCATAACCCTGTGGAATAGTATAATATATTTTATAGTTTAATGCATCATTTGATATGAGATAAATTCGTGTACGGTTGGATTCCTTTAGCAAGTTACACCCAGCTTCAGTCGTGTCTCGCTCCATTGAAGGTGAAAAAGAATAAATGATATTTGTTCAGTGACTGGTTTTATCAGCAAATTATAATATATGTACCATGTAAGTGTATACATGTACATTGTATGAGATATTATGATATGGTGAAAAGTCAAATATTATACACCCTGTTTAAAGTTAAGTGATAACGGTTATACGCATTGGCTCGTCCTTCAGGTAAACTATATTCATCTAGGTTTAACTGGGTGTAGCAGATTTAACTATACTCCTAGCTATTCTTTCGGATGGGATAGTTTCCTTATTAGTACTACTTATTGAATCGATTGTACACTTTAGTTGCTCAATCCAACAAACAGTCAAGCGTGTATCGGTGTATATTTAAATTAGCCAACCACCTGTCTTTAAAAGGCGTTTACAATTAAAACCGAAACCATTTTACACTTGATACATCTTCCTAAAAGTCATGTATATTTCAGCAATTTCAATGAGCGCACCTCCTTATTGTAAATCGGGACTCCGCGGACGTTACTAGCGTAACAATCGGATTCATCACGGAAAGACCCGGGTTGTTAAAATTGCTTGATTGGCTGAGGAAGAGAGGTTACCTCTCAATAACCCAACCATACTGTTTTAACGTGTTGCAACTTGGCTGTGGACCTTGATTGTGAAAAATACCGCTGTCCGGCAAAAACGGATTTTGCTGTCGTTTATTAGACCAGTTGCAGCCTACGGAAGACCGGGGATGCAGTACAACACCACTTCCAAACAGAGTACTAGTATATAAATAGCCTTAGAAGAGGGAGCGCAGTATCAGACACTAGGCCCTATTTCGCTGGCTTAGAATGAGAAGGTCGCAACTACAAATTACAAACATATAAGACTGATACATATTTCAAATCTGCATCATAAGGTGTTGTATGAGCCAATTTTCATGAAAATCGGAATTTGTCATTTTGACCAAAATGAAGTTGTAAAAGCTTGTATTTCCATAGATATTGAAAGAGTAAATTTCAGGCAGTTTTTCTTCTTTTCTCAAAATATCGATTGTGTGCTTGCGACCTTCTCATTCTAAGCCAGCGATTTGTTAATGTCATTGAGGAAAATTAATAGTTTTAAAGGTGTTTAAAAAGTGCTGTTATACGCAGATGGCAACGTTTTATTCGCTTAGCGCGCTCGCCCCCTAATCCGGCGACCCGGATTCAAATCCGGCTGGAGGCACATATATATGCCTGTCATATTCAGCAGATGGCTGACTGGTACATAAAGGCTTTGCTCGGCACTTTTTTATGTAACAAAGGGGCATTAACAGTGAATGTTATTATGGTATGTAATGCTGGTATCTAAATCAGGGTCTAATAAAAACTACTTTTCTATAACGATGAACGTGTGGATTGTTTCTCCAACACATACAAAGCATTTTCCAACTGGGGGCCGTTTACAAATGCATTTGAAACACTTAACGGTCGTGCTGTAATGCATTTTTACACTTCAATCGTTCAACACGAATTGGGATAACAATGAAGTTGGAAATTTCCATAAAAATTATCACTCATATTATGTAAAAAAAAGTGTCCATCTACATGCATACTTGACAGTTGTGCACCAGTAGCTCGAAGTGTAGCTCTATTCAATTCTGGAAGACGACCTCGCCCGGTCATCACCATGTCATTGTTTTTGGTAGCAATTCAACATTTGAAAAATGACGCTTTGGAACTCTTACTTATCAAATACAATTGAGTTTCCTGATGAACATTTGCAGCAAAAAAAACAGTTATTCATACTCGGATGGATGTATGTATATTAAACAGTTATACACCAAAGAAGTGAACTAAAACGTTCGATAGGAAATACAGTGTTTTCACGGCTGTGTGTATTTAATATAATGAGTCATATTTTCAGTTATCTGAACGTAAATTACTATCAAGGGAGATAGTCAAGGAATAGTCATATTTATGATTACTTCGAGTTGTCTCTCTTAGTAAAATAGTGTAGTGTTCTCGTTTCTTTATAGAACCTGTATTGGACAAATGGACATCAGTGACCAAATATCGATGGCTAAGAATGAGAAGGTCGTAATTACCAAATCGATATTTTGAGAAAACACGGAAAAACTGTCTGACATTTACTCTTTACTTATGGTTAAACAAAGTTTTACAACTTCATTTTGGTCAACATGACAATTTCAGATTTTTATGAAAATGGGCTCATAAGAGGCGCCTTGTGAAGCCTATTCTAAATATGTATGGATCTTAAAATGCTGTAAGTGGCACTTACGACCTTCTCATTCTAAGCCATCAATATGTACACACTGTTCAACCGTAAACATCGAAAACGGATGGTACTTCGAAAACTGCTGCTATTGTACATGTACACAATTCTCACGGAAGTAAATATTGCTTGTATTGATATATTCCTTTGCAAGCTCCGAACAAAACAAAGTGTGCACATTTATTCATAGTTGAACGATGTATCAGTACACACAATTTTTCAGAGAAAACCTGTGTGTTACTCAGGGAGAAATCACGGAAAATGTGGGTGTTTTAAAGAAACTTCAACGCCCTCCCATAAATCCATCCCCATAGTATATAAAATCGCTGATTCCGCGAGGATTGTGTACATGAACATTACTAGCGGTCTTCGTAGAACCATCTGTTTTCGGTGCATCGAGTTGAACGGTATGTACATGTATACAGTAGACTTCTTCTTCTTCTTCCATGTAATTTGCAGGCCCATTCTGGGCATTATCGCAAATATTAGAGACAGAGGTGAGATACAAGAAATCCGGGTGCGATACCCTAGCCCGTTTCGAATAGATTCCTTGGTTCTTTAACGTGCCCGGTGTAAAGCACCGATACTCGCGAGACTATCCCTTGGTTACCAACCAGGCTCATCTCAAGTTGGGTGGGAAACACTAAATAGCTTTTCTGAAATGACCAAGTGTCCTGGCCGAGAATCGAACCCGGGACCTCTCGGTCAGGAGTCAAGCGTCTTACCACTCGACCACCGTGCCACCCTAATAAACGTTGAGCGTTTTATTAAATATATGGCTGGAAACGGTTGGTGGTGGTATTAAATTAAATAATATCGGTGTTACGTCAATTGGCATTGGCTTCCATTTCGCTGAAGAAGCCTCTGTCTGATCACCTCGGACTCTATGCTTTGCTATATTTACCGGAGACAAACGGAAATGTCCGAGCTTTGGAGAAGACCTTTGCCTTGGGGAATTATATCTACTGCAGCTGTTGTTGAAGTTGACGTAATCCTTATTTTTTTAATTCCTATGTTTAACATTGTGGTTCAATTCGTTGCATTATTGAACGACATAGTCGTTGTTGGTTTTCATTGGCTACCAGGGATAAGTGTTCGTCAATAGGCCAACAACGTATCAGTAAATTGGTATACAGCCATGTTAAGTCATAAAAAGTCCTAAAGGTTCATCAGTGTATTATTATTACCTTATCATCTTCGTGTCCATTGGCTGCCACCACAGCACCGGGTCCGATGATTATAAACATGGTCTCATTCGCATACTCAAACTCCATACTCTAAGCTCAAACTTGACAAAACAGCTTATATAGAATTTCTATCAAAACTAACATCAGCTTGTGGCAAATGATCTAATTAAGAAAATGAACCCCATATAGTAAGTTTCCATTGAGTAATAAAGAGTAACTAAAATGCTCTGATTAGAGTACGGAGTATGAGTTGGAGCATGGAGTACGTTCTCCAATGTTTATAACTAGTCACGTCTATCCTACACAATCTTATATTTCTACTTCTGCTTCCAATTCTATCTCCCATACATACATACATAAGTTTTTGATAGTTCTTTGTCTAGTCTTTCTTTCCCTTTCCCATCGTCTTTTGTCGTCTGATGATGCTCATTTTAGAGATGTCCTTGAGGTGTTGTTTCGGTCGTTTTCCATAGAATCTGAATCTTCTTTGTTTTTTAGTTGTAGTGCTTATTTGTCCATTTCTTTTGTAGATATTGTTGTTTGAAGTTATTGTGGGGACAGTAGATCTTGTAGATTTTCCGGGGCATCAAGTTGTTAAAATCCAGATGGTTTTAGCCAGTTTTTAGTCTTACCCTCCTGCAGTATGGCCCATGCGGCCTACGTTAAGAATCTTAACGTTATTTCACTTGTGTTACCAGTTCACCATTTCTTGTTTTGCTGGTGAAGGTTTTTTTTTTGGATTCTGTTGTTTTTTGTTGTCTTTTTCTGTGAATGCTGGAAGAAATGGTATTAGAACTTATTATCTTGTGTGACTTGTGCGTATGAATAAAGATATTTGTTGATCTCTAAAACCAACGGCATAGATATAGGACTAGTTTCCACGGTGTGAACTTGGTGCTCATTGTAACAACATAGTCATGTTTGGTTGTTTCTCTACTCTAGATTAATAAAATGGTGTTTTGGCTACTCGGGGAAAATATGCTGTGGTTGGAGTATGCTATTGGCAGGTGCTTGTTGTTCTAGTGAGGGCAGTACGTTGTAGTTTTATATATCCATCACATTATTCTAGTACACTGGCAGTCTGCTATGTGTATTATTGAAAATTGGTTAATAATTTACATTGTTTCGTGTTTATTAAGCTTCGTGTATGTAAAAATGGTAATTTCGCCTGGTCGTAAATTCTTGGATTCAAACCATGGAGAGTCTATCTTAATTTTAAATAAATAACGTTATACGTTATTAAAACTAAGTTACTTATTAAGAAGCCCCGTAGTCTGACTTCATTCAGTAACTCTCTGTATCATAACTATGTATTGTATACATATGTACAGAATATATTTCTCTTCGTATGGAGTTATATATTTTTATATTTCATGTGTAGCTAGGTCTGCGCGGTTGTTCATCTTAGAAATAAACAAAGACCTAAATTACCTAATGCCATTTAGGTCTTTGAAATAAATGATTCAATATTACAGAGCTGTCAATCTTGCATTCTAACAGGGAGGTATATAAATAAATAAAAATTCCTTGATTCTAAGAAAGAATCATTCGAATGAACTTTTATTTGAAAAATAACATATATTCCCTTTTTTGAGTATATGTTGCCTAATTTTCTCAGTGATGGGTTAAAAGCTGTAAGCATTGTTATCGGATTTGGGTTGTGGTGGATTCTAAATTTAATACTGGGGCCGCATATCAATAAACTGTGCGTCGCGGTTGTACTATTTCCGTCCCTAGTTGCGCATGCGTAAAAATGGAGTTTACGGTGACAATTTTTAAAACAGGGCGGAAGAGTTGGTAAAGTTTTTCGATAACTGTCCCTATATAAACAATATATTGAATTTGCAGATGATAGTGTATTAGATGAACTATCGGTTAGTGGTGTTGTTGAGCTGTCATACAATATTGGACTAATGCTATGCGCGGAAAAGTTATCACTGTTTTAGTCAACAGAAAGTTGTGTCAAGTTTTCGTCCATGACCAAAATAATTAAATAACGACTATGCAAGTGGTGCATTTCAGTTCACCATATATTTAGAGTTGCAGTGATTGTCACAATGATGTAACACAAATTATGTTGAAGAACAAACAGCCCCCACCTGTCCCGGCTGCTAAACCAGCTCGGGACAGGAGTGTGGGTCGTGAAAGAGAGAGGGAACCTACCATAGATCCAAGTCACTGGAGTTTTCGCGTTCAAGAAACCCTCGTGTCAGCCCTCCCCGATGAAAGTTTACATGTAACGCTACTTGGTGGTGCAGATAATGGTTACTTTTTGTACCTGGATGACATTGATCATGAGAAAATAACTTACCACAGTGGTCGATTAGAAAGTGGAAACATTGTGTTGGAAGTACAAGGTCAGAGGATTGCAGGATACACGTTGAGGGATGCAATGATTTGGCTTAAACAAGTCAGTCAAAATGGAGCGCCTGTCATGATAAAAGCAGTTCGGCCAGGTATAAATTCAGTGTTTTTTAAAAAAACTTTTCTAAAAACATACATATCCTTGTTTCTCATATTTCCGGGCTTTGTCATATTTCCGGCACACATAAAGATGCATTTATGAATTATTGTTATGGAGTAATTTGATAGATTCAACTGATATTAGTTGATTTCCACCAAAAAATGCACCAGATTTGGGCATAAAACGAAAATTCTCGAAAATAGAAAAAAATCAGCGTTTTTTTAGAAAAGGGAAACAACTCCTAACTTTGCTCAAACTCTTACTTAGACTGGTTTGCAACCATTAATCAGGATTTCAACATGTGACGGAAGGATAAAACTGCAAATTGGGCCCCATGTGAAGTTTGTAAGAATACCAGTCAATGAAAAATACGAAAAAGACCGGAAATACAAGAAAGTGCTAGTAAATTCAGATCATGGAGGTCACGTGATATGATGCTAAAAATAGGGCATGGACGTTAGATTTTTGTGTTTTCATTGATTGCATGTTTTGCATAAATGGTTAAGTCATTCTTTCATCCAATTTAAATTATTCAAAAAGTTTTTAAAACATTTTTAAAATCAGTTTTGTCCTTAGATGCCCCGGAAATAGGATTAGGAGACAACAGGCTATTAACAAAATTTATGCAATAATTTTCAAAGTGTACTTAGTTGTTCTGTTAAAATCTGTCAGTCCTAAAAACAAACTATCTCCTTTTTTCATGTAATTTGCAGGGCCCACTCTGGGGCATTATCGCAAATTTTAGAGACAGAGGTGCACTGTGCAGTGTCTATTCTAGGACGCGCGATTGCGGGATTCACGCATATTTTGCTATGATCGCGCACATTTTCGGCTGATACACGCGAAAATCCCGCATTATAATCCAAAAATTTGATCAAAATTGACAAGTTAATTTAAATCACCATTCGCGTCGTAAACACAATTTTCAAGGGATGTAACTTGTGTATTACTCAGATAAAAATATTTCGTCTAAATACTATGGGAGACTACTGCTATTGTAATTAAATTTGTTTGTTGACCCATTTAATTGCTCCATTGCGTCGCATTCGTACAGACGCTGCTACACGATGTAGAAGCAACTTTCTCAACAAATCTGGGACCATGAAAGGATCGCATTCAACTGCAAATTGTCCCGACCCCTCTTCTAACTTATTAAATATTGATTAACAGTCGGGACCCTCTACAAACGTATCAAATATTGATAAACAGCCCGATTCCAACCCGACCGATGCCTGCATTTGTACTATAGTCTATACTAATATTGTAGTCTGATCTAAAGCTACTGGTTATTACATCATACATGCCAATTGTAAGACAATTAAACATCCTTGTGGTAAAATAGTATTTCGTTTTGATCGCTCCTAGTTTTTGAAAATCCCCCCTTTTTTTCAAGAGGACGGGGGAAAATCCCCCCTAATTTCTCATTTCTAGAATAGACACTGGAGGTGAGTAACAAGGTCTCAGGAATCCAGGTGCTATACCCTAGGTAGCTCATTTCGAATAGATTCCTTGGTTCTTTAACAATGTTAGAATATAATAAAATGCCCAGTGTAAAACACTGATACATGCAATACTCCCTCTCAGTTTCCTACGGCAATGAAGCGGATTTAGAGTCGTCCGGGACGTCGGACTATAGGATTTGTAGAGCCCTGGTTTTCTGTGAATATCATACCAAAGAGTTCAATTAGTCCACTTATCATATACGTAGACATAAATTCCAAGCTTTGTAGTATGATTGGTGGTTCAAATAGATGTTATTTGAAATTTAGAAGATGTCCTGTTGAATGTACACAAATTTTAATATGCATTTAAGCAGGTTGTTTAAAACCATGATACAGAATTAAAGCTGTCATATTTTTTTAAATGAATGTCATTTTTAAAATTTGATATATCTTATATTTCATTAATTATCATTTTTACCATCCAGTTCTCTTATAATAATAGATTAATAATAAATATACATCACATCTGTCAATTACTAGGTTCTCATGAATGTATTGACCCTGTCAGTATAGGGCGTTTTCACCATAACATGTAGCTGCAAAAAATAATTCAGGGAGCCTGGGTTCATTTGTCCCCTCAGCAGTAAAATAGAGACTAATTGTCTCGTATCATTTAGCTAGGTGACCTGTCAATCATTTTAACATAAACATCTAATATGTTAAATTGTCAACAACCTGTCAATTTTAAACATCCATCCCCCAACATATTCATTTAGGTAGTCATATGCTGAAATATATCATTATATATGTGTGTTTACTTTGATACTGGGAAACATACATGTGCACTTATATATGTGAAAAGATGATTATTTGAATTTTGACCATCTAAGAAACATAAATAGTAAAATTAGTTATATGCTACATAAATTTGCTAATCAGTTTTGTGAAAATGAGGATATATGAAGCTGGAATGATATATGATTCAGGTAATGAATACACATGCATACCACAGGTTACTGTATCATTGATAATGAAAGACGTTTTTTTAGTAAATTTTTTATTTTTATTTTCTTGATATAGAAAAATATACATTTTCAATTTAGTCTTTAATTCTCTTCATCAATGATGTATACTCATGGGTGAAAGTTTTCAGTCATATATGCCAGAACTTCAGGTTTTTTAGTTAATCAAGATGTCTGTTTTTCTTTATTTTCCCTTTATAAATTTTTATATATTATTATTATATACACACTTTTTGAGAATTTCAGCTTTTTCAAAATTTCTAACTTTCACCCATGTAATACTAGTATAGATCTATCAAAAGTCAAATACTCATGTATAGATTCAGTGTGTGGTTTATGTGTGACTGTGTTCATTGAATGGACTGCAATAATCAGTTATATTGTAAGGTTGCATGTTTTATTAATGAGATATCAGTCTCTGGCTTTAGGTTATCTACAGTTGAAACTTTGTTGATGACTTTTGCATTAGTAATGAATTGAACATTCACATACAATGTACTTACACCTATATGTGTGTGTTGTGTGGTCGAGATAGTTTGTAGTATAGAGATACTGATAGATTGTGCTATGTGAAACTTACTGATTGATCATCGATTGACACACTTTGCTTCTACTTGTATTTGTTGTTTGTGATGTTGTATCGCTGGTACAGATCTATGTATATACCAGTATGCTGTGTTTATCAAGGAAATGGATTCCAAAGTGTACGGAAATTTATTTGGCTCTGACAGTCTTTCGCTACTCTTTGATGTAACCCACAATTTGCCTGATGCCCAGGCAAAGTGAATGTTCACTTGGACAAGTAAATTTCCCACCCCTCAATTTATAACCATG
Organism: Spisula subtruncata; assembly: GCA_963678985.1. NCBI lineage: Eukaryota > Metazoa > Mollusca > Bivalvia > Venerida > Mactridae > Spisula > Spisula subtruncata. The sequence continues at coordinate 34,200,939 of OY787670.1, read as the reverse complement.
AGGACAAACAAGTAAATGAAAAAGACAAAATGTGATTTCATCCATCAGCCTAATGCAAAGCCAACAATGGTGGGAAATATTATTGTTTTCCATTTTTGTTTAATTTCAAAGTGATGATGTTTATAAGCTTATATTGGGCTAAACTTTCAAGTAAATTCAAACACATCTGTTATTTTACAGTTAAATAGAAATTCATCATTTACAGTAATAATAGTAATTTCTTGATATTATTACTGAATAAGGTTGATTACGGTATTTATGGGATAAATCATGAAACATTAATGTTTGACTGACAGATTAGCTTAACCACATTTATTTTTTGCTTGACCTTGTACACTAAATAAGGCATAAAATTTGATAAATCGTAACTGTGCTCCCAGCTTCCTGTGACACGATGGTTTATATTATTCATTTTTATTGCTGCCTATTTTAGTATTATATTTCATTAAATATAACAGTTTCTCTAATTTATCTTACTTGTATACACGTATTAGTACTATTACAGGCCAGTACTGAAATGTCAAACTAAAGACTGAATTTCTTCTCTTTTTTTACTGTTAGTAATTTATTTGCTCGCAGTAGAGCACTAACAACTTAATTAAGTGTTAGTCTCATTGACTGTTTCCAAAAAATAACCTAGCACTTTATATATGAACACCAACATGACTACAGGTCTTATTTCGTGACTGGTCTGGACAAGGTTTATTCCAAAGCACTGCTAGCAGATCTAATCTTCTGACATGTTCCAAAAAAAGCCCTTCAAACTCAGTTTCCAATATTGTCAACTTGATTTGTTCCCAATTTAAGTCTTAATAAGTCTTTAATATCTCCCTTCCACCAACCCACCTCCCCTCATATTATTCGAAAATATGACAAAACATTCTAATTGTACTTTCTCATCATGGTTTCATAGACTAGTGACATGGTGTAAATGGTAACATCCAATGATCGTCCTGTAGTTAAAGTGATAAAATTGTCTCCCCCTGGTTTAAATGTCACGTCCCCCCATGGATCACTATTCTAGTTCACTAGAGAGTTTATTGAAGTTTAGATATAAACAATACTCTGTACCATAGTAATACAATAAATGAGAATGCCTGAAGGAATGTTAAGTATTTAACCTTTAACCTCTGTCATACCTTGACAGGTGTGACTGATGTATAATTAATTATCACTCTGGGGAGGGTTTTAGTTGTAGTCCAGTCAAGTAGTTTGGACAGTCACATGGTCACAACAGGTCTGTCCATGTCAATATTCTAATGCTCTCCCTTATTGTTCAATTCTCTCATAACTTTGGACTGTTTCAAATGTTGATTTTTGTTCCGAAAAAGGGATGTTTGAAATTCAATGCTGAGGAAAATTTGAATGTCTGCTGCAATGTTTGCATTTAACAAAAAAAAACCTTAGTTCTAAGATACAATCATGCATGTTACTCAGGACTAATGTTTTCGACTTAAGACTGATAAAATCATTGTACTGTATAAAACCCTAGGCTTTTACTTCTAGATGCTAAATTTCATGGGACATTCAGATACTTAGTACTAAAATTCAGGCAGATTTGTAAGCCGAAACTTAAGGGTCAACCTGTGGTTAGGAAGATTTTATGTATCAAAGGGTCCATTTGAATTTTGATGTGTCAAATGAAACCCCTAGAAAACAATAATTTAGTCACATGTATTGAATGTACAGATGCACTCAGAATCAAGAACACACTATAACTATGGTGTTGTTACCAGACTTGATGTACATGTACATATATAAGTGACCTTAGATCTGAAACAATACAAGAGTGACAAGTTGTCCAGACAAGGACCCCGATCAATGGTCAGTTTGTTACAAACTTTCAATCATAGACTATCCACTTGTTTGTGATTCTTCCCTCATTTTCTCTCCCCAATATATTGACATAGATAAGATAATACAAAGCTGGACAAACTATGCATGATATATGACCATCAAAGGTCAATCAATTCATTCACATTTAATCTGCAATAAAATCCTTATATTGATAAATTCTAGCTGACTAATGTGACCATACAGTCATACAGGTGAGATAATGGGAGATCTATTGCTGTATATGGATTAAATCATTTACCCAGACCTGCCTATCAGAATGTAGTGTGGCACTAATTGCCTCGGTTGATTCATTAAGGACTTTTTATAGAAAACCCATTAACTTTCACCAGGATACGCTAGTAGAAGTACTTTGTTGGGATCAATGCATACATGATGGAATCAATATGTCACACTTAGTCTTCATTTTTATGCCCTGGCATCTACTTATGCGGGGCATGTAGTGATGCACCTGTCCGTTTCTTCGTTCATTTGTTACTAAACTTTCAAATTGACAGACCTATCTAGTTAGTGTGGTCAATGCTACTACCAGGGCATACGCGGCTGAGTCTTGTTTGTGTGAACATTGGACAAGGGTATCATTTTGTGACAATTTTATAACAGCTACTGAGCGCAAATCGTATATTTGAATTACTCATTTGCTAATAATAGACAAATGTTTAGTTTTTTAACTAATTTCTTAATTTGTCACAATTTTATTAGCTGTGTAGAAATCTGAGACTGGTTCAGAACTGTCAGCCGTTAGACGGAATCAAAGAGTCACTTCTTGGAAATAATGATTCTAAGGACTCTAGCTGCAGGCCAACATCGACTGATTGAGACCATAATATTACGACTCACTATGAGCTGATTTTGTGCAAATTCCAGGAAAAAAACATGCAAATAATAAATCTCCGAATTAACATATGTTCTGCACATGCAAGGCAAACATCTGCTCCTACAAATGTATAACAAGAGTCAAAGCTATCCATACTCAGTAATTAACTTAATTGTTAACAGAAATCCTTCAGTCGTCCCAACACGACATCAAATCTTACCCCAAATATGACACCAATCTTATCCCCCTCCAACAATTGCCATCAGACCAGTAAATTACAAATTATGCTAAAAGCGATTGAATTCTGCTGTGACACATTCAGTTGGGGAGGAAATTAACATTTCGACAAGAGTAAAGTGATTACATGAGTTGATCTTGTACCAAATATTTAACAGGGGGTATTTTATACACACAATGTGAGCACATGAGGGCGCTTTCAGCCATAAGTTACAATTTAATCAGACCAAAAAAGTTTGAATTATTGCACACAGATATGGCCATGTTACATGGCAGGTTGGCCTGACACAGACCCCTATGGGTGTAGCTACATGTTTCAAGGAGACTTGGAAATCGGGCGTAATTATTTCGGGGACAGCTTGAAATGAACAAGATAGTGGACAACTTTTATAAAATTTCTACATTACATATTATTGTCTACAGCCTTCATTACATAATGTATTGAAATGTTTTTCATTCCAGGTCAACTACCAAAAGATTTGCGGCAGTATCTTGGCTCCAGATTTCCAAAAGGATCGATTGACCATGACCTTCAACAAACAATACGGGATAACCTCTACCTCAGAACTGTGCCATGTAAGTTATCTTGTACAGCAAACTTTATCAGAAATCTATTTCCAAGAAATTCATTTTGGGATTTTACTTTAAGGTCTGAATCTAGAGGGTCAATATTATGTGCCAGTGTACTTGATTTTCCATTCAATACCCAAAATATAAGTGATTTAAAAGAAGAATAGACCCTCCAATCAGCATCCTGAGGAAGAAAGTTCTGGGACCAAAGGGTCAATAGAAAGGTTCAAAATGACACCCCTGGCATCAAGGCTGTCTATAGTTCTAATAAAATATCCTATTATATAAATATTAGCTCTCTGTTCTTCTATGTAACAACACTTTATGGGGAGTATATGTACAGCAATACACTACAAGAATATTACTGTAACAAAAACTAACAATGTCGAGCGAAGACTTAATTTCCACTTGCACTCATGTTACTGCAATTTGAAAATTTCCACTCATTAATATGGCACTACGCATTCTTACATGATTGCAATTTCATAAAAAAAATATCCATATACTGCCAAATCATTTAATTTCGTTGGGACGAAATTTCGTGGTTTTGGTAAAAAAGACAATTTCGTTGGAACTTGAATTCGTGGATGGTAACAAAACAAGGGTCAAAATCAATATTCGTTGGGATGAAAGTTTGTGGTTGAAGTTAACCACGAAATCCACGAAATTTAATCCCCCACGAAAATTAATGATTTTACAGTATAGCACAAGAAGCTTTATAGTTTGTTGGTTTTGTCTAGAGACTAATTAATTGCTACATGTATATAATTATGATGCAAATTGACTTCTAATCTTAGTAGTCTTGATGAGAAATCTCCTTAAAGCATATGGTAGTGCAGCATGCATGCTCATTCATGTGTAATCACATTCGGCGATTATGTATATTGAGTAGTACATTTGGCAAGTACTGTAAAATCATTTAATTTCGTTGTTTTGGTAAAAAAGACAATATCGTTGGGACTTGAATTCATGGATTTTGCATTTCAGGTAATATAATGGGTGTCAAAATTAATGTTCGTTGAGATGAAAGTTCGTGGTTGAGGTGAACCACAAAATCCACAAAATTTTATCCCCCACGAAAATTAATGATTTTACAGTATACCATTGTGAACAATGTCCCATCATAAGCACACACAATGAGTAGGTTCATAAAGGCTCAAACCTCAAATTGTTGAAATTGAGAAGGGTTCACAAAGACCCTCATGTTTTGGTAGGGTACATTGCCACAGAATGGTAGGGTTATATCTGACGTACAATTAGTTCCTGCTACTGGTTGAAGTTTGGAGAACTATCCAAAGGATAAATGACTAATGTAAACATAGGAAACATTTTCCCATTCTATCATAATAATGTAAGCTTGGCATGAAACTCTGCATTATAATGTAAACTGTGAATTGTTTCTGTATATACCGAGGGCCATCCTTAAAATATGGTTTGTTTGCCCTAACGCGACCAAAGATTTTTAAGGTAGGTAGGTAGGTCAATTTTTTTGTATGGGAATATTTTTTGGGGAACTTGTAAAAAGTTGATTTAGTTATATAAGGAAATAGGCTGAACAAAAATTGAGTTGAGGCGATTTTAATTGGTAGGTAGCATTAGAGCAAACATACAATTTTTAAGGACAGCCTTGTGTTTACATTATCACATAGATGAAAGTGAATTGTTCCTTTAGTTGTGAATTGAACAAAACCATTTGCCCAATGCCCATGTACTAAATAATTAATAATTGATGTAAGTTTTTAAAATCAAAGCGCTGAAAGATCAGGTTTTGTTCCTGCGGTCAGACAATTATATTGCCGTCACAAAGCATGTGGCATTACGCTAACATAGACCAGAGTGCTTAAGCACCCTGTTCGAAAATTGAAACTTTTCTCTCATGTTCCCTGATTGTTTCCTTATTTGGCCCATCTGGTTAGCTCTGTTGCTAGATGGCTAGATGTCACCAGGAGACCTGGTCTTCCTGGGTCTGAGCCCCGGGTAATACTTTTCTCGTCCAAGCATGTCGAATAAAAATGCATTTTCATCACTGAATGACTGCATGAGTATCAGGTTGTCATTTAAGCACTGTCTAAAAAAATGTAATCAAGAAAATGTTGTTTTGCGGAATATTTTGTGCAATAAGGGGTTGAGTTGACTTTTTCTTAAAAATTTGTCACCAGGATTTTCAGTTCCAAAATTAGTGGAAGAGAGTCTTTAGTGACCTCACAATTTTGTCACTCAGAGTCTGAGTTTCTCAAAGTCAAATTGAAATTATTGATTTTACACATTTCCGTGTTATATAATTGTATTAAGCTGCTTAACTGCTCAGTTAGTACATTCTTAATTGCAGATTGCTAAAACATCTCAACTGTATGCTTCCATAAACTTTCATTAACTGAATTAAAAAAAAAAATTAGGTAATGAAGAGTCATTTTATCTAAGACTATTTGGCTGAAAAACCTGAAACTTTGATTCTTCATGTAACACGGTCTATTGGCAGAAATTTTAATTGCTACTTTGCTGCTAGTAATTAAAATAATATTACACCCAGGAGATAATCAAATATTCACAGAGACATTTAAATGATGGGGATTAGCTCTAAAGTTCTTCATTAAGAGTTCAATATTCGAAAGCTTAAGTGTATAGTTATTGATCTCGGCTAGCTAGTGATCTACTGTAAAATCATTTAATTTCGATGGGACTAAATTTTGTGGTTTTGGTAAAAATACTATTCGATGGGACATTTATTCATGGATTTTGCATTTCAGGTAACAAATATAAGAACCAAAATCAGTTTTCTGAGGGATTTGATTTCATGGTTTATAAAGGTAATCCACGAAATCCACGAAATCCAAGAAATTAAATCCCCCACAAAAATTAAGATTTTATAATATTGTGTGGAATTGATTGTTCACTGTCCTGACCAGTTCCCCATCCCATTCATGTACAACATTATATGTTTTGTTACATGGCTGATGATCATGGATGAAGTAAATGATATTTTTGCATGTAGAAACAAGTTCTTCAAGTCTTCAACCGTTTTCTCATTCACAAAAAAAAACCACCAAGAAACATTCCATTTTCTTCATGATGAGGTGTTCAGCACGATCATTATGTTAATGTTTATTGTGATTAACTTGTAACACATGGTCACCCATTGATATTTCTGTTAAAGTTCCGCAAAAAAAGTGATTTAGCGTCAAGTTTGGTTGAACTATTCAGTCAGTCAATTATTGGATAGTGTGCTTAGAACACTGTGCATGGAACGTGGGATGACACTGCGGGTTCATGTATGCAGTGTCTGTCTGATAAGAAAGTTTAATCACATTATTTTTGCTGCATTTATTGTTCATCAGAGACCAGAATGATGGTGGTAATCAGACAATCAACATTACAATCTCTCCCTGTGCTATAACATCCCCCAAATACAGTGATGTTTATCCAGCCTTCAAACTAGATACAATGTTTTGGCTCGCTGCTGAGTTGTCAGTGATTCAGAGTCTTAGGCATCAGGGGTTTGAAATCAAGCTAGGGTTTGTTCTCTGCATAATTACTGGAAAAGTTGCCCGACTGCAAAAGTTCCTTGGGGTGGCATGGGGGTTGAGCGGATAGCCTGCTTGATTACTGATCGAGAGGTGATGGGTTCGATCCTCGGCCAGGACACTTGGTCATTCTGAAACGCTTTTCTGTGTTTCCAACCCAACTAGAGATGAACTGGTTGGCAACCCAGAGATAGTCTCGCATGTATCGGTGCTATTCATCGGGCACGTTAAAGAACATAGGTGTCTCTTCGGAAAGAGCTAGGGCAGCGCGCCCACTGTCTCCTCTACTCGCTGTTTGGCAAAACACAGGACCCCATTGGAAATAAGTGCTTGCACTTTCATGGGTTATCCTTGACCGAAAGGTTTAAACATACACTTGCCTGAATCAACCGGACAATTGCTAATTTCACAGACTGAGTATACAAAAAACATTCAACCAGGATTCTAGATATAGTCAAGGCATCAGCTTTTAAATTAGGCTAATATAAGGTCAAGGATCGGGTAAAATGCCATTTACCTACTTGGTTCCTAGCACTCAAGGGTTATTGTCCGCAAGTAAATAGGCTCTAACAGTAGGTGTTTGAGGAGCAAAATTGGCTGAAAAATAAACTAATTGACTGGTCATTTCATGTCAGTACTCTCTACTCCCTTCCCTACCTTATGTTTGGCCTTGTGTCGACATAACATGCCTGTTTTACAGCTCTTATTTATTTTTCTGGGAAAATTTGGTATAACACACATAGGTAGTTTAACCAAGTGTGCACAATTTATTCTGTGTTAATTTATTATAGAATTGACCTTATATGTATACCTAAGGAACCAATTTTTCAGTAGTAGGCAACTCTGGCCAATGCTTGTAAATATCACATTATCTTTGGCACACTATACTGTTACTAATTCATAATATAAATAATGTTTTGTATTTTGTAGGTACAACACGTGAACCTCGTCCAGGTGAAGTGAATGGCGTGGACTATTCTTTCCTTAATCAGGAAGAGTTTCAGGAACTGGAGAAGAGTGGATGTTTACTGGAAAGTGGTATCTTTGATGGTAAGTTCGTAGTTCTGCGTTTAGCAAAAAGAATTGTGGCCTAGCTCTACTTTTAACGATTTGTAGCAAGCATAGACACCTGCAGGCATGTTCAGTGCATGGCCACTGGGTATCTCAGGAAGGTAGATACACTAGTACTTTGATAGCAGAAAAAAATCAAGCACATAGGTCGAAAAATGCTGTTTCCTTTCATATGACAATATAATATATACGTGGGGTTATCCAAAAGTTCGTGGACTTTTGCTCTAAATTTTTTATTTTAAGTCAGATCAGTATAAAAAATACCATAAAGTGATATTAATCTATTACCAACAATAACATAAAATTAGTTTTATAAAGTACCCATTGTATCAAGAGTATCACGTTGTCATAGTTACGCAAAAACGCGATAGCGGCGCACTGCAGATTTTTTCCAGTAAAATGCATTACGTTATTGCCAATTGTTACAGTGTTTCTTCATTTAAAAATATAAAAAATGCGTCCTCATGTTGAGTAATGTCATACCGATATTTTGGTATAATTTAAAGGCTATATCTTATATATTCGCCATTTTATAAATATGAGGGTTAATATTGTCATATAAAATTCAACGTAAAATATGACGTCACAAGATACCATTTTGCAGTCGCAAAATAATTCAATTATATATACAGCTACGGGAACCCACGAGGAAGACAAGAATTGTTTGGCGAATTAAGTCTTAAGCCTTCTGTGTTGTATTCAATTGTTTTTAAAGGCATAAATATTTAACAGAAAGTCAGGGTGATGTGACAGACGATGCATGTTAATAGGCACAAAACCGACGTTCAACGAATGAGCGTTACGTTGGTCAGAATCGACTAGTCTAGGTATTAGAGAAATAAAATTCACTTTTAGAGATAAAAACGACACAATTCAGTCCACATCGACAGAACGAGTGCGTTTGCATACTATAAGTATACAGTTGATTACGGGAAACGAAGAACAACCGAATTACAGTGTTTAAGAGCTTCATGAAATTGTTAAGTCGACAGTGTGACGTCGTACCTAATTTCTGAGCGTGCGCCGGGTATGCCTACCACGCATGCTTACAAATGCTATAATAATGTTATTTCTAATTATATCCGTATAATATTTGGTATACTTATACAATATAAATCAATTTGACAGGGACCGTAGATTCCTTGCTTTAAGTTAAACGGGTTTTGAATAAGAGCAAAAGTCCACAAACTTTTGGATAACCTACGTACTTGTACAATCTGATTCGTATTTGATAATTGATACAGTCATACTTTACATTAATGTGAAAAAAATGAAAACTTATATACCACATTTTATCTAATAGTAATACAAAATGTGTATGGTTCGAATGAAACCTTCAGTAGGATAGTACCGCCTGACCATGTTCTATGTTCCTAGTGTCTACTCAAGTGCTTGAGTCCTTTTAAGATGCCTCCTAACATGGTTCATGCTATTTTAATTGCATGTTAGTCTAATGTCTCACATGGAATTTCTTAGAATTTGCCATATTTTCCATAAACAAGTATCAGGTGTCTTATACATGTCTTGTTTATCTTCTGTCCTTAAGTCTTCGTCGACAATGTTGGATATATATAGAGTGTAGCATGTAATGTGTACTTTCTGATCTAACGGAAATTCAGGAGTGTCATATTTCTGGAATATGTGAACCTGTTTCCAGGTATTTCCAGAGGGGAAATCATGGCTCATTCTGAGTGACATTTTGGATGGGGCCCTTGTTTTTTTGTGGTTGGTGGCATTTTTTTGTAACATGGAGAACTATTAGACTTTATTTGGGAGGGGGAATAGCATGATTTAAAAAAAATCTTAGGAACATGGATCATACAGCTTGAATTGTGAACTCAAAACAGTAAATAAGTATTGTTCAAGTAGTCCTTACAAAGACTTGTGCTTGTGAATTCTAGATTGTATACTCATTCATGAACATGGACTGAATGGATATGTTGGGTATTTCAGTTTCTTTAGTGGCACCTTCGTGCATTTTGAAATTTCAGTTTGTTGACATGACATTGTCTAGTTTGTCTATTACATGATGTATATCACCAAATCTTTGTAAATGTGAGGTGCTTGAATCTAATAGTACTGATATTAATACCATGTTTTATTCTTATAGTCTATGATAACCATTGTAGGTAACATGTATGGTACACCGAAGCCACCAAAGGATCCACAAGGACAGATTCCACGACGCACGAGTTCCGTGGGTAGCTTACTTCCTGGTGCACACCCCTCGTCTGAAGGTAAACGTCGGAGAAATCGTAGTAACACTGAAATACCGCTCAAATCACCGGGTACACCTAGAAAGTTTATCCCCGACCCTCCACCCCGAGGTACCTCTCTAGAACCTGACAATGAGAATGATGAGGAACTTGGTGCATTACCCACAAACTGGGAGGTTGCTTATACTGAGGAAGGACATCGTTACTTCATCGAGTAAGACTGTTTATTTATATCTTGCTAAATTAAATTCAATATTCGCAAGCTTACTAAGACAAGTAAATATTATAATCAGGGAATATATTTGATGTAAGCTTAGCAACACACTATAAAGTTAAATGTTTTATAGAAATTCTTTTGGTCCCTGACATCTACTGATGCGGAGGCATATAGCAATGCACCTATCCGTTCTTTCGTTTGTTCGATCATTTGTCTGTTCGTCTGTTACAAAAGGTTGAAACTTAAATATTTTTAAGTCCATCATGGCATTGCTTTCAAACTTGGAATACTTGTTATCCATCTTAAACATGCTACATTAACAAAGTCATGTAACACAACCAAACATTTCAACAGAACTATGGCCCCCTGAGTGACTTAGCTATTTCCACCTGGGCCTAAGTATATCTTAAAAAATAATTTTATTGAGATAAAGACGTGTTATTGACCGCCATAATTGTTATTTTCCAGTCATAACACAGAGCAGACACATTGGTTAGATCCAAGGTTAGCTAACAAGTCCCCGGAGAAAGTTGGTGATAATGGTAAGTTATTTCCCTTACATTCTATGTGTGCGATTTTCATCTAGGGGAGATCACTCTGTACTGTCAATAATATGACAAGTTTAAGAGTTCTCTCCCTTGGTGATAATTTTTCTAGCTCAAGTAATGGTTACATTGAGAAAATATAAGGAAGGCAGGTTACTGATGGTTTTGCTGAGGTAAAATATGAACAACATGCAGAAATGAAATAGAAATTGATAACTTAATCAATTTATTAATTCTTACTCATATTTAATTCCATCTATTTTAATGAGTGGCTTTATAACATAACTCACATTATTGGTGTGAAAAGGTGATTGGTTATGGTGATTTTTGTGTGGCGATAAGCCACACAATGTAATAACAATCTTTCATTTTTTTTTTATTTATATATACTATGAAGTTAACGCCTTTATGCCTACACCAATAAATAGGTCTATGATTTGAACAATATTACAAGCATGCTACACAGGTTACACGTATCATTGAACCCGATTTGTTTACATTACCAACATTTATTAATATTAAGACCAACAATTACATCAGACTTTAATTTTTTGAGGATATTTTAATTTTATAGCAAATCATTCCGCATGGACTATATTCCTACTATCAAAGGCCTGCGAACCGCCAAGGACCGTCAAGAAGGTTGAGAAAGTAATCCCACGGTTTCATGTTTACATATCGGGGCATTCATATGCAAATTGATATACAACAAGCTATTGGTCAGTGACTAGTTTGTATTGTTTATTCAGCCAATAGATTTCTGGTGGAACACGGGTGAACTGAAATGTGTCTATTAAAATCACTCCGCCGCTGAACATTTGTAGACGATGACCTAATTATGTTGTTTACAAACATTGATGCTATAAATAGAAACAACATGTTTTCACTGGTAATTAGTTCAAGGACAGTATATACAGTCTATCTAACCGCTAGCAGACGATCGATACACTAACTTGGTTATACTATATTAATAGATCTCTGGTTTAGCAGTACTGTCACGCAATATTCAATTAATTGCAGTTCCGTCAATTACTATCGGATTTTGACAAAATAAATTTTGTCAATACCATGAGATATTTCAATTTATTAATATCAAATTAAATTTAAATTATAAAATAATATGAATTCACATTGGCGAGTTAAAAAGCGAGTCCCTAGATTTTCTATTCGCGAATTGCGCAAATTTTCGGAACTACCTGAGGTTTTAAATCGTCAGTAACAATTTTGTTTTCTAATTTACATAAACAAATAATACCTCACTGAAAAGAGGAAACTTTCAACTTCAAGAAAATGTGCAACATTTATATCGGTCTCAATTAATAAGCACATGACAGCGAGTTAAACGCGCATCGTGCGAACTAATTGTGCTATTCATAGCGGCTATTTTCAACACGTAACGCTATTTAGGATTTGAATTGAGAAAGAATAATTAAGCAATAAACGAGAATTCAGTAAAGTATTTTCGGATTAAAAGAAATTGTCAATACTATGACATATTAAAGATCACTTATACCAATTTAGTTTGCGGTAATAAAATAAATGAACTAATGCTGACGAGTTAAACAGCGAGCACTTACATTTTCTATTCATGAATTGCGCGATTTTTAGCAACAACCTGGTGTCGTAAATCACCAATTATATTTTTACTTTCCAAGTAACATTAACAACTAAAAGCTATTCTAAAGACGATACGTTCAGTTTCATTAAGATGTGCGACTTTCATATAGATCTCATTTAATAAACACTCTACGGCGTGTTTAAACGCGCAACATGCGAACTAATATGCCTTTTAAAGCGTTAATATATTTTCACAAGGTTTCGAATTGAAAAGTTAACGGTAATTGGATTAAAAGGCCGTTAATTAGTATATACACGTTGGGCAAACCAAATACCTAAATTACAGTACAGGTCTTTGGGCAAACATACTTCAATAATTATAAATAATTAATAAGCTCCTCCCACTTAATGTGCAGTTATAAAGCCCATTAATGCATATCTAATTAGCTCCTCCCACAAGCCACGTTGTGCAATATTATCTATGCATTTTTTAATTAGCCCCTTATTATGTAACATTACATAATCCTAGCTAGATCTATATTTTGACAAGAAATTTGTAATCAATTATTGAAGCTGCATGAGGCAGAAAATTGATCATACAATCTGGTAAACTTCAAGGGGTTGTATATTGGTAGGTCGTTAGTAACTTGTTTTGGGACAGTTGGGGGTCATGTAACACAGGGATCTATGTTTTTACAAGGGATTGAACACACCATGAGACAGGAAATAGACCGTTAAAACTATTTTTAATTGAATGGGTTTTATATCGGGTTCTTGTTAGTTGATTTGGAGACAGCTGCAGAAGTTAGGAATTTAGGGTCATAAAATTTACTGGTATAAAAAAGGGTTTACAACTTTGATACTCAGAATTTAGAAGTTAAATACATTCTTCTTGATATGGATTTAATAAAAAATACTATATTTGAAAACTATCAGCTATCCACTGGCCATCACCTGGGATGGGACCATGGTCGCACACTGACTGGTGCATAAAAATATGCTAAATACAACATAATAGCTATAATAAATATCACCCGCTGATTAGCGCGAGTTCATATTTCGGAACAGAATACGCAATATTTAAATAATAACCAATACATAAATAATCGTCAGATTTTCAAAAAATAACTTGTAGTATATTCCAAAATATATAATTGACCTGTTTTAAATACGATTGTATTAACATATCGGACAGAATGCTATAGAATTTACGCTGAGTATGGTCCGAAAGTCTGTTCGTAAGTTTAGTTATGTTACTCCGAAAAATATTTCTGCTCTTGATCCGGCGGGAGTACGGACAACCTTCATTGTAATCATATCAGTAGTCAATAGCCCTTACCACTGAACCACTTGTCCACCTAAATTCAATTGATCGACTTTAAATATATATATATATGGCATCTAAGAGAAGTGATGTGACATGAAACCATAATTCTATCTGGTTCCGTTCTTGAATTATTTCATTCAACCAAAAAAAAGTCATTTTCTTATATTTTCCTTCTACTGAAATCTGGTTCTATCTTATTAATTACCTCCCTTTATTTAATTTTCCCAACATATTTCTACCTAGTCCTGTTTCCATAGCGGGGGGGGGGGGGCATCTCGTTTGTTGTGTTTTAATTCCCAGTTCATCAGTTGTATGGAGACTACCCAGTCACTCATCTTGACACTGACGCTTGGTGTCTTGAGAGCAGCACAAACATTCGAGTGAGTCTGGGCTTATCAGAACTCTGACATAGCATGTTGGTGCAGTCTTTATTTGAATGGTCAAAATGACATCAGTTCGCCACACATCAGTACTTTCAGTGCTTTGATTTGACCATGATGTCATAATTATTGCTAATCATTAGGTGTGGTTTTTGAGAATGTTAATTATAAAAATCTTACAAGTAATTTGGTGGTAGATGCTTGATTGGACTTGCAGTTTTAACCCTGTTTCATCCATCATGATTCCCTGTAACCCATTGAATGTGATTGAGTGTGCATATTTTAGGTAATATGGTCTAACATGTCTTTAACAGTCTGTCAGTCAGGGCCCTAGCTATACTATAATGAACTAAGGTCAGGGGTCCTCAGATAGGGGAATTTAGCATTGTTTTCTAGAAAAGGTGAAATTTTGGCTTTTGATAAAAGCAGTAGTATCAGTAAATTGAGTAATACATATGGCTCCATTTACTGTACAAAAATTCTGTAGTTACAACGGCTCTCAAGCATTGAAAAAAATAATTTGGAAGGGGATTTTTTTCTGAAAATTAGGGAAATATGTATAAACATTTAGAAATTGAACACAAACTGACTCATATCAAGGGCCCTACTATTGATGAGACAGTTTTGAGGCTGGAATGCTTGCTAACAGCTCCCAAAACAGACTTTCAGGACTGAATATTACGCTTCAGTTGGAACCCTGCAGTATCGTATCATTATACTATAAGCAAAGAAATTATAGTGCTTTGGAGTAAAGGGTTGATAAGGTGCTGTATGTTAACCGACAGATTTAAATATAATCATATTGGTTGTTGAAGACAGGTGGTTGCTTAATTGAGGTGACCCACTAACACAAGTTTTACTGTTATTCTATTGATGTGTGCTGTGACTTCTAATACCAGGTGTCTCATATTATTACATACTTCTAGAGGCTAGTGGTGTGTCTATAGGTTATATTCTCAAAAGCTTTGATAACATATTCTTTTTGCATGATTTGTAGATAGTGGTAGGCCCCCGCTAAACACAACTGGTGAGTGTTGCATAGAGTAGATATTATCCCATGTATCATCTTATGTGTATATATATTTATATGTACATATTTACACAGTGTATAAACAAGTCAACTTCATGTTATCGCCATAAGCCATACAGTGTTAGGAAATTGCAGATACCTTTACTCCCAATAAGTCATACAAATTCAAATAAATCACGAAGTGATTGGAAATTACAGATGTTTTTGCAAGTCTTGCAAGTGTAATTAAATAGTCTCCCAATAAGTCATACAGTGACCGAAATCACATAATTAGGCTTTTACTCCCAAAAAGTCAAATGTATACATTGAAGTTGAATTATATAGTCTCCAAATGAGTCATACAGTGACTGGAAATCAAAAATGTTTTTGCTCACAATAATTATACATTATTGAATAGTATATAGTCTCCCAATATGTCATAAAGTGATTAGGTTTATATGCTGTGATATTTATATATACATGAAAACATGACAGTTTTAATCCTTTAATTGTCTCTCATCACTAATGTACTTATACATGTTTCATTATCTGTGTTATTGTTCCAATAGTTAAAACACAAATGTTGTGACTGAGTCAGGCTTCCCACAGGTTTTCCTGTACCCCTGCTTTTTTGTGCCTCTGAGTTTCTGTCACAGTTGTAGATAAAGGACTCACAACTATGAACTTGTGTATTCTTGTATCTTTTAAATCATACAACATTATCCTTGAACCAAAACAAATACTGTAATGGTCAATTTTGTATTTCTTTATTTTGGCCTAATAATTTATATATGAACGATTTTAAGTATGAAAGGGATCCTCAAACCCCAGAAGGCGAGTGTGGGAGTATTAAATAGACCTCATGTGAAAAAAAAAAACTACCTTCACTAACAGTACTGGATTTATAATATGCTGAACTTATATATCTGGGTTATTTGAGTCATAGCCAAGATTCTGCATCAAGTTGATGTCAAAACCAGAAATTACGTAACAGTAAATACTAAAACTACTTGTTTATATATTGACTGTTCCTACTACTATGCATGTCATTCATTACTACCTGTGATTAATAATGTCATAAGTAACTGTGTGTGTATTTTGTGTGGAAAAGGGAGACAACTAGTCAGGTAATAATATTATATTTTCTATGTTCAAGGGAGGTAATTTTGTATAAAACTATTAAAAACACTATAAAAATGTTTATTTTTGTCTGTTTAGTAGTTGAATACTATCTATAGATATCTTATATACAGATCAAGTGTACTTTACAGCCACATGAATTGACCCCCTAATAAAAGTCACATGCCGGTGCAGTTAATTATGGGGTCAATAAGGTATTGAATTAGGGGCTATAAAATGATATAATGTGATAAAATTAGGTTGTGTTTACATTAGATTACATCATTTAGATTTGTATCATATAGAGAATTGGTACATCTTTTCTTTGTTAGATGACCCACTCTCATATACCTGGTTAAAAGGAAAATAAACATTTTAACATCCTATAGTCCTTGACAATTTGAAACAAAAGGGTTGACATTATTTTCCTTGTATAGTTAGTTAAGGTGTTTGAAGCACTGTGTATAGTATTGTTGTTATTACACTGGATAGTATGCTGTGAGGATATTTACAATTGTTTGGTAAAATGTTAATGTTTACAGCCATGTACATCAAGGGTACATCCTACATGAGAGGTATATATGTATATATATGTCTATATAACAACCTTCTTATACTTTTGTTTCTATGATTCCAATTGAATATTCCTATGTAACTAATCTCTTACAATGATGCAAATGCAGACATGTTCTCTTTTAGATTTGTTATTTTACTTTGCATCATGTCTTTACCAATGTTGTCTTCTATTTTACAAAAGTGTTTTTCATTGAAATCTGTCAGTTAGACAAAGTTGTGCAGCTCTGTGCATAGTTCAAATGGCTTTTGGAAGAACATGAATACATTGATTTCAAGGACAAATTGGGAAATCAACCAGCTGTGGTAAATGATGATTAAAAAAAACCTTAGCATAAACACCATGTAAACTAAATGCTGCAAAAGTTCTGCTCCTAGTTCTCGGTACTTCCTATCAAGAACCGGGAAAGAAAACAGGGGATGTGTTTCCAAATTATCCTTGGCCTAATGGCTTAGTTGTTTTTATGAAGTAAAAACAGCAAATTTGTTGTATGTATTTCCTTGCTTTTGCATGCATTGCAGAGAAATAATATATATGTATATTAATATATGATTATAGTGACAATTATCAGCTGGTGCCATTGTGTGGCAGTTTTTGTTGATATCTGCGTAAACGTTTCCTTGCAAACGTTTCCCGTGTAATGATGAAGGTAGACTGAAAACAGTACTTTTTGCCATTGTGTTTTATATTGCCTCATAGTTCTGTTTGATGTATTAGTGTGGCTACAAAAACCTCACACATTCACACATACAGCTTGCCATGTTTGCAAATCAAAGTTTTTTTCTTTCCGTGACTTTTAATAACCATTGAGGAATTGTTCCAGGTTCGTTATCCTTTCATAACAATATTCAGGTTGGCGTATCTGTTCATCGGCTAATTTAAAAAAATAACAAAAAGTAACAAAAAATAACAATTTCCCTCCTTATTTCAACCTGCCTTTTGTTTGAATGTAATATATTATCCAAAGCCTTATCTTAATAATATCTAACTACTTCTGCTGAGTAAATATCATGAAAACTTGGCCAGGCTTCTTATATTGTTTAGAATAAATCATTCATTTACCGTCTTACAGATCTAAGGTTGGTATTTGCATATCCGTGAAAACAGTTTCCCTACTTCAACTCTCTCTTGAAGCCAGGAAACTGTTTCCTTTCTTTTGTACTAAACAACATACTTTTGTAGAAGAAACAGTTTCCATTCTTTATTGTATTCAAAGCACTACATACTTTTGAGGTTTTTATTCTTGTTGCAAAATATATATTATATATATCGTTGTTTGTGAAGTATTTCATTTACTAGAATTATCTGCATGCATATAAATGTTTTGGTTGGAAACAGGTCAGCTTACTTGCAAACTGATCATAATATTGATAATATTGACAGTTCACTTCAGATGTTAGAACCGGCTCTCATAATTATCCTCTTGGAAACTGTTCCATTTTTTCCAGGAAACTGTTTATTGTGTTCTAGGAAACTTTATGTAGTTTGAGTTTCATGGTCACATAAAAAAGATTGTCCAAACAATAATGGTTCTTATCAAAGCCAGATTATCATGTGAAGTCATTATCCCAATAATTTAAAGTTCTAAGAACCACTTGAATTGTTCATGAAAGTTTTCTATTATTTTCCTGCTGGTAATAGGTTTTATGTACTTCAAATATTTGTTAAAAATTGCTGATAATTTGGCTCTTTGTTTTAACATCAGCTTTTTAAAGGTTTGGTTGGCATAATCACTTTAGTTTATTATTAATGTTGTGCTTTTTATTGCATCATTTTGCAATGAGTCAGTTTCAAGTGAAATATTACTGTACGTATGAATGTAGAAGTTGAGTGGGGAACTTTCTGTTGAAATCATTGCTCACAATGTTTGGTATTCTGAGAGAGGCACTTGAGTTAAACATTGACATAACAACTTGTATTACATGATTGTCTAATTACATTCGACTCTCAAAACAGAAATTGAAGATGTTGCAGCTTATTGAGATTAAGAGTTCAATTACACTCCGACTGACATGAGCAATTTATCTTGCAAAATCTATCAAATTTATTAGTCACTTGAAAATAACCATTTACCTGTAAACTCTAGCTGTGATAAGTGCATGTACATTGTAGAAACACTTTTCAGGGAGGGTGTTCGCCAATGAAGAATTTGGTATCAGTCTTCAGTCAGATGGTGGGGAACTGATGTATGTGTGTGGTGGGGGTGTCTGGAATGATTGCGTACAAATGACAGAATTATGTTCCAATGATATATGACTTGAAATATACATTTGTTGGCTGACAGCTTGTAGATTTTTCTCATTTACTCTATCTCTGATAGTTACCATGTATATTTACATACTGGGATTATAGTTTCTCCATGTATATTTACATATACTGGGTGGTGTCTTCATGAATTTATTGAGCTTGCTGTTCTCACTCCCAACGTGGGGTTTCTGGATAGATTCAGCATTACATGAAACATACAAGAAGAAACAAGATTGTTGCTATTTTACAGCTGGGGATACAGTCCCATTAGTAGCTACTGAATATCAAGGATCATTTAAAAAAATAGATAATTTAAAGATATCAATCAATTAAGGGAAATTAGTCCCTTAATTCAGTCAGTATCATGCTGGTCAAAATAAATTTTATCTTGGAATTTTCAGGGGGTCAAAGAGTCATTTAAAGGGTGAAATGAAACCCCTGCAGCCCCACTGTCCCAATGAGCATTTGGATGATTTCATCAATAGAATGTGGGTCACCTCAAATTTTAGGCATTGTTCTTGTCTGACAGTAAAGGGAGTCACTAATTCTGTATTGTCTCTTTGAAGCCCCAGGCATATCACATTCCATACATTATATGGCACTCACCAAAACGTGTTCCGTTCCTCCCCTATGATTTAATTAATGTCTTCTGTAACTCTATGATTCCTTTGAATCTAGTCTGTCTAGGGTTGTTATTATGCTCATTTAAAACCCCTTTTCTGTTGTTTGGCCCATCTGGTCCCGAGAAAAAAACCACAGTTGAAAAATCAATGAAAACTAATGCTTTGTGCTTGCTCGTCAATTTTTTTAAGCCCTGTGGAATTTTTATTAGGAATAATTAGAATATGTTCATCAGAGTATTTTACAGTGAGCATGTTGTCTGAATTATTAATGCACTGTCTGAGGCAAGCATGAAGCCCTATTTGATGCATGCCATGGCTCACCACTCAGCTTAATGCACCATTGTAATCCTTATGTAAATTATTGCCGCCGCAACCATCCTAAACTATTGCTGCAAAAATCCTAGCCTTTTGATAAAGCATGTATGAAGATGCAGTTAAAATGAAAACAAGATGAAATTTAGGATGAAAATGACCTTTTTAACTTGTAATATTTTATATCTTGTATCAAAAAAACATTGCTCTGATCATTCACCTATCCCTGTGCTGATACGCCTTTCTTATGTTGTCTATCTGTTATGCAGTCATAGATATACCTTTGTAGCATCCGCCCTTTTGTTCTGTGAGCATATAGGAGAGAACTTGACAACAATGCTTTTGAGAAGCTCTTGAACTGTTGTTTTAATATAACAAATTTGGTATTTTATTTTCTGATGCTGCAAAATATTTGATTGACTTGCTGAAATTAATTAGATGGTGGCATTTATGTCCATCTGTGACATATGCTTTCAATGACTACTAGCATAAAGCTAACATGCAACTAAAGGCCTCGCTCAGCATCGGACATCATTTCCTAGGTTACCATTATATGATTACTTGCAGTTTAAAAATCATTCTCATATCATGTCCGAATTGTTGGTATTTTTGTCCAGTATAGAAGCAGAACAAAAATGTGTGGCAATAACTGATGTCAGCCTCATGGTGATGTCAAGCTCACATCAAGGTCACATGTGCTTCACAAATGTTATCCTAGAAACCCCAAAATGATGCCAGGATTCCAAACTCAATTAACTGCTGACATGTATATAGTTAAATATTTGTGTTACATGTGTAATTGACAAATACAAGTGTTGTGTTGACAGTGTGATATCATACGGTACATATTTCACATATCTATCTACACCTCAGTGAGTATGTAACACAGCTGTTGGCTTGTCGGAGACAGCGAGGAGACAACGGCCTTTATGCCATAGACAACAGCACCTGGCTGGACGCATCAAACTTTGGAACAATGTCAGCTAACAATTACCCCATTGTTTCATTGTCTTTTATTTTTTTCACCACTTCTTTTGTTTGTTTTGACTATGTTAATTCCTGCCACACGCAGAGTTCTTTAACTTGTATTAACTGCAAGTCGTAACTCCATTATATTTCTTGGCATTTTAAACCAATCTCTTTGTCCTTGGTTTTGTGATTGCGGTTTTAAATGCTGCACAATTCAGTTTTCTACAATTATGCTGGCTATGTTTTTTTGCTGAATTCATATGAAATATGTAAGCAATGGATGAAAGAATATATTATTTGATATTGGGCATTTTCAAGCTATAATTATGCTGTAAATTGCCAGTAATTTGCAGTCTTTGTGTTGAGCAGTTTAATATATATATGACTTGATTTTCTGAGTTTGTGGGTTCAATATCAATTAGGTTTCTAAATTTCGAGTTTTGAGTCAAGATTTTTGAGTTTCCTTAGAAAACATTGGGTTATTTTAGCAACTTAATCAATCTATCCCAAGGCTTCAGAGTGTTTCCCAGTATTTCAAAGATTTATTTTGCTTGGCCTAACTCTGCATGTTTCGCTGGGAACAATGTTTTAAATACTTCATTTTTGTGACATTATCAAGTAAGCTCTGCATTTCTGTTTTGCTCTTGAACTCTCTGAGTTCATTTATTATTTACAGATTTAGAGCTCCCAGATGCAAATATTGTGTTGAATAATGCAACAGCCCCTGTTTGCTTCACGCTGCAATGAACCTGTCATAATGTGAATAACATACAATCGTCATCAGTGAAATGTTTCATTGTTCTTGTTAAATATTATTATTTATTTGATACTTTCTTAATAAATGAAGAATTTAGAACATATTCGACTTAATTAATAAAGAATGTAGATCATTTCAACTTAATAAATGAAGAAAGGAGCTCATTTTCAAGACTGAAGTCAAGATTTGAAAAAAAATTGCCATGTTTTAACCGAAATATTTACAAGTTTATTGGCACTAATCCTTAATTTAGGTAGTTATTTATGCACCAAAGCCATACAGTGGACCTGACAATAATAAAAAAGCTATCAAAATTTAATAAGACCTGGTAAATTATTCATTAAAAATCTCCATTCTTTACTTTTAATATGTCTTTTATTACTGGATGAGTCTTCTATTAGTTCCTCAAGCATGGTATTAAACTTGAGAATTAATTAAGTGTGGCATAGATTGTTTTGAAGCTCGTTATGTCCATGACACATGTGTTTGGTAGGCTGCTGTCAGATCTGTAGCTGAATGCAACATTCTTGTGGTTTTATTTCTGTGCATACTTTGAAACATGTTCAAATATTCAGTTGCTGTTTTGCCAGATGCTTCTTTTATCATAGCTTGCGTTAACTGAACCAGAATTGTCAGGGTACCTCTTACTGTATCTGTTCCAGGTCTGTATGTAGGCATCTTCAGGTACCATTTATATTGTACAGTTACTGTGAGTCCCCACTCCAATGGTACATTTTGATAGGAGTTTGTACCAGAAAAGGTCAACTGTTCCTTATAATCTGGCTGAAATAATAGTTAATGCAAAGTCTTTCCTTCTTGCACCTTTAAGGAGCATGTGAAGTCTTATTTGCATGTACATTTTAATGGAAAAATACAAAGACTGTCTTATTTTCATGCACCTTTTCATTGGAAAATACGAAGACTGTCTTATTCGCATGCATTCTTTAATGGGAAAATGCAAAAACTGTCTTATTTGCATACACCTTTTCATTGGAAAATACGAAGACTGTCTTATTTGCATGCCCATTTTAATGGGAAAATGCAAAGACTGTCTTATTTTCATGCACATTTTGATAGGAATATGCAAACACTTGTCTTTGCACGCACCTTTTAATGGGAAAATATACAAAGACTGTACATTGCCATACACCTTTAATAGGAAAATGCAACAACTGTCTTATTTGCATGTACATTAATTTTAATGGGAACATACAAGACTTTTCTATGCATCTTTCAGGGACATGCATAGACTGTCTACATGAATGCGACTTATGCCACTCTTCATTTCTTGCTCAAGACTTAGATACTTTTATAATCATACAGAAGATGATGATGTGTTTAAATTTCAGTGTAAAATTGCTTGGGCTGTTGTAGTTATCTTGATGTGTTCAATGTTAATTTGAAGACTTACCTTCTATTGTGTGCTGAGACAGACATATTTTGAAAAGATCATTATCTAGTGTAATTTAACCCCAGGGACAAAACACTGAAAGTCCAACCTCATGTGATTTGATTGGATATATTTGAAAATTTAATTATTGATTGCACATCATAATAGACATTGTAATGTTAGTATCTTGTAGACTGCATGGGTAGATACTTTGTTGTACAGATACTTGCCTGTTGTTTTTGAATGAAAGAGTTAGAGTTAGCCCCCTTGTGACCCTCCCAAGATGATAAGTGTTCTGATTTTGTTTATTTGTTTGTTATGGATATACATTCTAAAATCAAATTCCTTATCAATTTTATGTGTCTACAGAGGAACACTTGCAGTTACATTTCCACCCTATGTGACAGAATTGTACCTTTAAAACACTATGGCTTGTCATTCATTCAGTATTTTACTGTCTCACTATGTTAAAGAGAATAGTGAGAAGTTATGTTTTCAGAAAATCATTATTTGTCTGCTATAATGTCTTTCAGAGCTTTTATTGATGTACCAGTAAGTAAGTAAGTAGTCTTTGGGGATGTTCCATTTGTCTGATAAAAAGATGGCCTTAAATATATGATACCCAGTGTTCATTTAAAATTCGGTCTTTAAAGATAAATTATTTAAAAGAAGCTAAGTACTTATATTCCTCTCTGTTGTGTCATGTTATATGGTAAATGTGTGTAATACTGTAAAATCATTTAATTTCAATTGGACGAAATTTTGTGGTTTTGGTAAAAATAGGCTAGTAAAAAATACCATTTCAATGGGACGTTAATTCGTGGATTTTGTATTTCAGGTAGCAAATACAAGTGTCAAAATTATTGTTCAATTGGGATTTGATTCCGTGATTGAATGTGAACCACTTAAATCCGTGAAATTAAATCCCCCATGAAAATGAATCATTTACAGTATTATGACACCTTAGCATTATCCAGGTACGCCTTGGGATCATCTTCAGGCTACAGATCATTACCTGGTAAAACTTGTACTTGATGAATTTTTCATGATTGATGATCATTAAATGATTAAACAGAATATAAAAACTATGTAAAAGGTATGTTTTAGTATATTATGAGTGCTGTAAAATCATTTAATTTCAATGGAACAAAATTTTGTGGTTTTGGTAAAAAAGACCATTTCGTAGGGACGTAATATCAAGGACATCTTATCCACTAAGTCATATACTATAGAAATTATTGATATTTGTGGGGATTTAATTTTGTGGTTGAGGTCATCTACGAAATCAACGAAATCAAATCGCCCTCCAATATAATTAAGTTTACAGTATTCAGATTATGATAGATATTGGCTTATAGGGCTTCATCTTTCTGCTTGATGGGACGATGTGGTAACATATACCTGACCATGTGACACCTTGGACCATGTGACTGTGTCGTTGCATGATCCCTGATATTACACCAGTTAAAGTGTTCGCAGTCGGTATCAAGTTTCACACTTCTACACCTTAATGATGTTTTTGTTGAAATAAATGCGTGATTGTCGGGTTAACCTCGGGTAGAGAAAACGGCATTGTTGTTTGCTGATGAATAAACTATGAGTAATATACTGAATAGTGAAAGTCGGTCATTGTTTTAAACGGAAATGGGAAATATTAAGACTTGGTGTATTTTATATTTCGAGTTTTACATAATTTCGAGTTTTTCCTACACTCCATGAGTTACTGTAGTTGGAATTTGGTGCACATCTTGCAAGTATTATGGAATAATTAATACAGTTTGTCGATGAATTGCAGGATTTATTACTCAATGTTGAATGAGAAATATGGTGTCATTCCGTGCTTCATGTCCATATAAGGAAAATATTGTGTATTACTACGGACGTTTTATGGTGTTTCCTAAAAGGTTATAGAGTGACTTCTAGAAAGTTATTGGTTCAATAAAAAATTCAGTTAGGAGTTCTGGAAAACTTGACATTTACATAGTTTCTGGCCAAAGGTTTAATAATTACGAGTGCCTGTTAATACATATGCATGTACTTTTATTTGATGCTTATTATATAGTACAAAAAAATGTGATATTTGGTATAATTGACCCAATATTGTTTGTTGTGTTCTTAAGTGTGTGGCACTATTTGATGTGACGAAATGGGCATAGCTGTTGGATAATACTTTCAGTGACTGTTTTGATCTTGCAGTGGTGCATGCACTTCCATCGGCAACTGAAAGAGTCCTCGTGTTTTTAGCTGCTTTGCTATTTAGAGACAATTTGCTGACTTACAATGAGAAGGTTGTAAGCACAAAAGAGTGCCTTTAGATGCTGAATTCAAATATAAGGTTGTTAGTAGTTGTTACGACCTTTTCAGCCAGCGAATGCTTGCATTTTAAAGTAAAATGTATTGAAATGCCCACCATGACAAACCTTTATAGGTTCATCTAGTATTGGAAATGAGCTTGCTTGGTGTTTAAATTTCAGCTGGAATCGTATCCTGGGTACATTTAGAAAATCTGTTTAGTATAGGTTAGACTTATGATGAGTAATTTTTGACAGCTAGCTTGATGGGTCTGAGTAAATATTTATCCCTGATACATGGGGAAATTTCACAGTATATTTGCTTCATGTTGAACTTTAAAACAGAATGTTCTAACTATGTCTGTCCTTATCTACCCTGTAACCAAGTGAGTTTTGTTTGCTTGTACAACTAGATTCCAGCGATAAAAACTTGTTTTTTGGTTTTCGGTTGTGTTTCGCTCTTGTCACTGTGGTTCGGGAACGGGAGTAATAAATCACTTTCTGTCGTGTACTCAATGTGTATATTCTGTATCCATAGTAATCAACATGTTCCATCAACATGCTTGCAAACGTTGCAGTTTTTATTCCGAAAAAAATCTAGGTTAGAAAATGAAAGTTCCATTGTTGTAAGTAGTACCAGTACAGTTTGTCTTTGGTGAGAATTTAGTACAATGAGTCTTAGCTTACTATCAACATGCTTGCTACGGTTGCAATTTTTATTCCGAAAAAAAATCTAGGTTAGAAAATGTCTTGGTACAGAATTTAGTACATTGTTACTCACAGTTTTACGTCCAAAGTTCTCTTTATCGCTGTAGTATTTCCGTTTCTAATCAAGGTTTTTATCCTCATCAGTTTTGTCATGACCAAGTTGATTAAAATGATCTTCACTTTTGAATTATATTTGCAGCTTCCTTTTGACTTGATTAGACTTAGTTCAGGCTCCGCTATATGTGTTTTAATGTTCAGTTATAGTTCAATTGGCATTACATTGGCTCCCATAGTTTCATCAGAAAGGTTTTTATTCATGATGATGTTTTTCTTACGCATTCGTTTCTTATACATAGTTTAACTTATTCCTTCTTATAATTTCAAGATGAATCATTGTTCTAAATGGGTGGCATTTTCCATTATAAAAAGAAAAACATTTACTTTTTATTCAACTCCAACTTTCAAATCTCTGAACATTTCCAAATTATTTAAAATTGAAATTAGACAATCTTGTCCCGAAGTTTTTTCTCCGATTATGAGAGAGCTTTTTGTCTATGTTGTTTAGTCTCAAGTATGCATCCCTGGCTATGATCATTAATCGGCAAATATTCCAATTAAGATATCCGTGACTACCGTTGTCAAGATCTGAGATACCTGCCTGTGTTAAAATCACTTTCAATGATTGTTGACAGTTGTTGATCGTTTAGACTACAGTTTAGAGCAGGAACACTATCTCCAGTACAGCTGACTTGAAACTTGAGCATAATTATTGTTTTCCATTCTGTGGTCGAGAATCCTGGCATTTAGCCAGTCTGGATTTACTATCTTTAAGATTCGGGGTACCTATGGTGCAATATAAGCATGTACAGGGACATTTGAAAATATGTGAATGAAATTGTGAAGTTATTATAATATTTAGCAATTACGGCAACAATTTTATGCTCCATCTATTTGAAGAATTACAAGGGAGCATAACTTGTTACCTCTGTCCGTAGTTGTAAAGTCTCTATGACTGTCTTAGTAACCAAAGGGGTGTATTTTTTTACCTATATGTTCTATTGCATGAAATATGGATTCACCATTCTTATCGTTAGTCAAAAGAAAATAAGATAAGGTTTGATGTCACAGAGTATTAATTTTTGGAGGAGTTAGTGCCCCTTTTTGGACATTTACATGGTTCCCTATCTATAATACTCCAAATGCACAAAAATTATGTCATTTAACAAGGGTGGGATTGTTGTATGGGCACATCTTGAATAGTTAAGAACTTTTGTTTTCATATATCACAATATGATATATAGGTATCTTGTTACATGCATCCTACAATAACAGCGTGTCAGTGAAGGACAAACTGTGTATGCACGTGATAGGGGCTGTTGCTAAGTATTCCACAAACAATATCAAGTCTGGTACATCTATCAGGCTTGTTTTATTTGCTGGCTGGAATTGTCATTATTATTCTGCAGATATAAGTATGTATCTCTTTGATTGCATTAGGCTGTTATATTTAATTATAATATTGTTATCATTTAATTGCCTATATGATTTTGGAAGAATTTTGTCCTCTAGGCTGCGGTGATTCCGTGTGAATCCTTACAACTCCAGGAGCTAAAGACTTAGATGAGCTAATGTGATTATTTTTTGCTATATTTATTTGCAGTAATTATTATATGTTTATTATACACCTGCAAACAAAGTCTGAAGGGGGTAGCTTGTAGTGTTGATTATGTTGGTCGGGATGTTGCAATTTGCAGCTTCATACACATAATGGCAATCGAAAGCATTGACTTACTGCCCTTCGACTTTCATGGTTGTTGCCCTTTTTGGACTTGGATTATTTTCTAGTAGACAGGGGATTGGGGTAATCCTACATCCAGTAAAAATGAGCTATTGAGTATTTTACTATTTAATAATATATAGTAAGAGTATTACATTATCTATGTTATCATTGATGCACCCAGAAATTGTTTGAAAAGTTCTAACAAAAAGTTGTTATTTTTTCTTTTATATATAATCAGATGCTGTCAGTTGGATAACTAGAATATGTTCATGTACCTCCTTATCAGAGAGTTTATTGGTACGGCAGGGGTAGATTTCCCTGAAAAACTGTCTTGGGTTTTGTTTATGTACTCTGTGTCATCTAGATGCACTCATTACAAGTCAAGAGTCTGTGTCATTTGGATGCTTGGAATCAGGATTGTGCAGCTGCATTATTTGAAATTGCAAACATTTAGGAGAGAAAGATTTAAGTCTATCTGGAGTGCATCCAGGATTGTATGTACAAACATTAACATGATTTTCATCACGTTGAGTCACATGGTCGAGGTTTGATATTATCATTTTGTCTGCTTACTGCTGAATGATCTCGCTTACTGCTGAATGATCTCTTCACACTGTCGGCAGCTTGACTGAAATCAAATATTGAAAGTGAAAAACTTAGCATAATGCCAGATTATGGACATTTAACATACAGCAACATGCATATGTCATGTATCTCTGATGGGATACAGACAAAATCCCCATCCGATATTTTACAGGGTGGATATAACCCCTACCCTTCGGTGGACAGATACATGTTTTCAGCATACACAAATATTAAAATTCAGCAATTTCTTATTTTTCCATGAAAGAGACTCAAGAGAAAAATTTGTAGGGAATAGATTCGAGTTGGCTGAACTTAAGAAATAAGAAAAGTTATTAATTGAACGAAATTCAACAAAAGAAGAAGTCCGGCTATGACATTGTGAAATAGTGATGTCAAATTGGGCCCTGGCATCGATCTTTTTTGCAACGCAAAAACTTCCTGCGGCATGCCTGACTGCTGATATGCCTTTCATAATGTCACGTAGATTTCTTAATATATAAATTATGTGCTCCTTCTTAATTATTTTAAGATAGTGCCAATGCATTTATGTATCCTTTGATGCACATATAAATGTTATTATAATATATAAACGCATGTAAAATAATGTGAAAACCTCATAACGAGACTGACAACTTTATTATGATGATATTTTTATAATTCCATGAAACATTTTTATCTGATATTTGATAGTGCCATGTAGCATGCTGGCTGTGTTGTCAGTAAACAGGGGCTGACGTGATGGAACATCTTGAAAATTCCTCCAGCAAGAAGATGAGGGAGACAGATTAAGGGCCCATATGTTCCCCTATAAATCAGGGAGCTGCTGGTTTCACATTGATGTCTATTACATTATTTCACCAGCCAGAATGCTTATCATACCTATTGTACTGTGGTATCATATGTCACCATACCCTGAGTCTGCTGAAGACATTGTGATAAGATAACTGGGGGTATCGTCTGTGGGTATGTCTGGGTGCTAGCTAGTAGACTATGTCCTCCCTGCTGAGTTCTACTCCTTGTTGCTCGTGTGAACGTCCTGGACTGTACTTATAAATGACATCTCTCATTCCTGAATAATTGTGTTATCGTTGTAACCCTAAGTTTATAGGTTTAACATAATATTCGTACTTCATAATATTATATATTGAATCTCAAAGGAGCTTGTGTGGACTTACTCGACATTTCGTTAATTCTGTTCCTTATTATGTTATTTTTTGAAGCCCTGAGTTTTACTACATAATAATTTGGATTTAAAGGATTTTGTTGTGCAATGTTATGTGGTATAATTATAGTGTGTGGTTTTATGCTGTAGTGTGACAGGGTACATTACAAAACAATGGCTCCTTGATGTACTCAAGTGAGTATTTGTTAGGAAGGATATTAATTTTCAATTAAAAAAAATGTGATTATGGGATTTATTCATAATGGTTTTCTTTGTTTTATTTGAGTGGCTAAAACAATTATAGACTTTTAGGAATGTTTTTTCCCATCATGGTAGATTGGTTTAATGACTGAGTGAGCGCCTCTTGGAGAAAATGCCTGACAATTTATTGGCGGCTCCGCCCTAAATCGAGATTGTTTTCTAGAATGTTGAAGTTTATTGTCGGACTTGTATCTTTGGTGAAATCTATTTTTTGACAGTTTTAAGTCTGGTCTGTTCTGTATCACTGTAGTTATTTACTGGAAGATTATTGATAATCCTAGAATTTTATTTCAATGCTATTTTATTCTGAAATCTCAAATTCCTTGGAAACAAATTGCTACTTAGTTTTGTAGTTTATTTATGTGATGGTGTTCGTGCTGTTGGCATAGTAATGAATTATGGTGAAGACATATTTATGACATGTATGGCCTTCTGTCGAGACTTGTCCATGATAGATCTACGTATTGATAGAAATTATGTTTTAATCTGATGATTATAAGCCTCATACATAAGGCTGTACTTATGTTTGAAAATAACTTGATATTTGTTAGAATTTGCCACCCTTCATCTGGAACTTGTCGGCTATATATCATAAGTGTGTGTTTCTCTCAAGTTACAGTGCTGTAGTGTTACATATTGTGTTTGCAATTTTTGAAAAAAATATGTTTTATGAAACGAAACGGACTTTTAAAAAATCTTACTTTTCCATTTTGATTAATTTGCGGTGCATATTGTTTGCATTTTTTTCAAAAATATATTTATTACTGGTTATATGAGTAATAATGATGTAAACATTTGACTCACATGCAGAGTGTAAAGCATTGTGTAATGTTATATCCTGGTATTGAGGAGATTCCTTATCTTAACTTCTAAAGAAAATGATGGATCAGGTTCAAGTGAAAAAATAAACATTATTATTAGCAGTGTTGTTTAAGTACACCTGGAGTAATTGTAGGGATTACTTTGTTGAGTGATACATCTAGTGGCTGTTGTTGCTGCTGCTGCAATCTGAGTTGTCGTTAATTGGAGTTATGTGATTGTTTAATAATGATCGTTAGTGGACATTTTTGTTTTTGTGACATTTGTTAATTGATATCTAATTAATTTTTATCAATTTCTGGTTTTGGAGTGAAATGTCTTAGTTGTGGCTGTTACATGTTACTGTTGCGAATTGTGTTGTTGTTAATTGATATTTTTCTTGAAGTACCTGGAGTTGTGTAATTGATTAACAATGATCATTAGTGGACATTTTTGAGACATTTTTTAATTGATATTTAATTAATTAATGTTTCTAATCTATATTATATTTTGGTTTTGGATTTAAATGAATGACAGTTGATCATAGTGCATGGATACATTCAAAACATAGTTCACTAAGTATTATCTAATGGTAAACTTCAGAAATAATACTATTTTAGTGTTCACATTGTTACATATAAGCATCAAGAATGCTGTTGGTGTATGTGTTAGCATCAAGAATGTTGTTGATGTACACAATACTGAGTGTCTATTGTTGTTTATGAGGATACATTTGGTGCATTGTTGTTTATGAGGATACGTTTGGTGCAATATGTTGTTTGTTGTGGTACTTTATTGTTGTTTCTATGGATTTAGAACATATTGGCTTTGCTGTCTCTCAGCAAATACTGTAGAATGCGGCTACCCTGGAAATTCATATTGATAAGTTGGTAAATTCATATTTATTGTGGGATGATCTGATATGCCATTCTATGATGATTATTAATGTTGAAGATTCTGACTACAAATTGCTTATGTGAATTAAAATTCTCAATCCTTAGGCTTTGCACCTTGTGTAAGAACTTGAACTAAAGAAAGAGTGAATTTGTAACTGCTTGGAAATGATGCTTTCCAGCTTTATTGGATTATAAACTGGTATTGTTAATGTATTGGAAAGATCAGAATGTTGTTTGATATATTGAGGGCTCTACAATTAAGATTTGGTGGATTTAGAGGGTTCTGCAATGTATACCTTTCCTATGATAATAATGAATAAAAAATCCAGGCTTTGACGGATGGGATTTAGCCATGCCTTGAAAAACATAGAGTTACTTCCCTTGTTGATTTGTATTCCATTATACTGGACAACTCATTAAATCATCTTTTTATTAGTTAAAAGTTCTCATAAATACTAGGCGGAATCATTTGTTTGTTGGAACCAGCTAGGGCATTGTTCCAAGTGTTCACAGGACATGGCTGATTATATCTGATTGTGTAGATTAATCACAATGGTTATAGGTTATCCAATTATCTCAATTAATCAAGTGGCAGATCTGATATATTCATCTATCTCTAATCAACACTTGCGTTTTGACCATCTAAATAAGTATTAGTAAACTTTTCATATTTGCCCTATGATATATTAGCTGTGTGCTATGTAAACCATATAAATTATGTTCCACAAAATGTGAAAACTATGTTGCAGGTAGATAGTTTGAGTTAAAAGTTTAATTAAAAGTTTGACTGGACAGCCGTGGCTTTAAAGAAGAGGTCAATTGGCTTTCTTGGTATTGAATACATGTCAAGTTTGATGGTATAATGCTTTGATCTAGATAATGAGGCTTGTATAGTCAGCTGTTGAATACATTACCAGCAAGATGTGGTCAGTTAATTGGATAAGTAAAGTACCTGCTCTTCTCATGTTGTCTGTAATTGACCCTCTACAAGCACCTGCCTCGAGTGGCATGCACCTGGGATCTGTCTGGACACCCTAATGGATAGTTAAAATCTGTCTGATTGAGATATCAAAATATAAATATGAGTCAAAAGTGAGTGACCCCTTCTATTGTCTACAGCAGCCTGAATGAATATACTTTTTTTACCAAAATATTTGACAGCAACCTTGAAGTCTGTATATTTTCATCATGCAGCTGGGGTATTGAATTGCCATTGGTTTTATAAATGGTTTCCTAATCTTAGTTGTTGAATTTTATTGTCATCCTTTTTGCTTATAAATCAAAATTGATTTTTTGTTAGATTTCATGCATTTCTGAAGAATTTTATTTAGTTGTTATGATGTGATTGGAGAGGGAAGGATGGTGGAATTTGATCTGGAGTGTTAATTATGTGCAGCACTTGAATCCTCTACAGCGATCATATTTTACAATTCTACTACTCCAACTTGGGAGGACAGGACTGAAGTTGCATGAAATGTTTTGCATCATTTATTAGAGATGATTGGTGGTTATAGTGTTTTATAGATGACATGAGGCTCTGGTTCAGTGACATTCACGTACTGAATGTTGAAACAATCCCTGAGAGAATTCAACTTGTCAGTTAAATGTAATAGTATGAAGTGTTAGGCTACAAGGTTAGGAACTGGTTGATAACTTCATGTCTTTTCATGTCTTCTCAATGTTTTTATTACAATCAATACGTGTGAGGAACTGATGATATGTGTTTACTTTCTGTCAGTTAGAATCTGGGTTATATATTATATGGACATGTACGAGTATATGTGTTGAGGAGCACTCTATGGGGAATCATTTTATGTGCCCTGACAGTTTCTGTGCTGATTCGGAACTATGGATTAATGTCAATGTCATGTTTTAGTGACCTGGTTTGAAACAATAGAATTCTATTTCTCTAATTCATGGTTTAGAATAGAGAAAATGGTTATTGTTTTTGTCAAAGTAAGGTTTTTCTTATTTGGTTTTATGGTGTTTATGTTTTGTTTCATGAGATGGGGGCAGGGGTAGGATCTCATACATTTGTAATTGGAAAATGATGTTTATAAATATAAATAAGATAGTTAATAGTGAAGAAATGACAAGTATAATGGGGTTTTCTTCTTGATTGTTTTTGGAAAATGCCTGTTTAATGAAATATTGCATTCATCAGCCCTATGAGGCTTATAGCACAATGACATGTTGTATATAAATTGTATGCATAAGTTTTCAACACCTTGGAATGCATTCAGACTGGAAAAAAATGAGCAAAAAAATCTCACGGACAGCTTGTTGAAACTTTTTATCGTGCTTAATTTAAATTTTCTGATAAATTCTTATTTCTGACTTGTAGAAAAGATAAGTTACCCTAGACACAAATTTTCTACCTTCAAATATAAAAGAGGCTTTCATGCTTTCGGTTAGACTTTCTCTGTGATAAATCTGGTATTGCATGATGGTGAAAGCTGTGCTGAAATAAGTTACAGTGCTTATAATATAACTGTTGTTTTGTGGACATTTTTTTGCAAACAGGGAAATATCAATTATGTTCACGCAGTGCATTATAGGATTGTAAAGTGATTACCGCAGTAAATATGATTTTCATATAGGGGCAAGATATTCGTGAATTTATTTTATTAGTGTTTAATATATTGATATCGATCTTAACCGATGAATGTCTGTGAGTGAATTTAATGTTGTACATGTATTTCTGTAAATCGGATCAAAACATTGCTAGTTGGTGTCTGTAAATTGTGATTGTTATGGGGTGTTTTAGAGTTATTATAAAACAGATTATCTGTCAAACATTGATCTGGTGAGGGATGATAGTAATGGGAAATTTTGTTTAATTGAGTTAGGGTAATATCGGGTTAAATGTTGGAAGGTTGTGACTGGAGTATCGCAGTGAAGCAGTGGAGAGAGGTATCGGTGTCAGAGTAGAGGAATCAGGAATCGTTAATTATTAATAATCTTTTTGTTGATAATTTTCTGTGATGGTAGACACTGTGTAATCTTGGTGTTTTATTATAAACGGTGCTGAAATCTGGAATCTCGATCAGGCACAAGCTTTTTGAACACTTTTCCTGACAAGACAAAGGCAATAAAAATTGGGAGCTGGACGTTTTATAAATTATATCTTGTTTCTCAGGCTTGGACTGTAATGGTACTAGGCTAGGAAGTTTGGACACAGACAGATGTGTGGTTTAAATGGTTGTGATGATTTGTGAACATAATTTGTGAACACGATTTGTGAACACAATAGCTGTGAATAGTTTCTCTTGTTGTCGGGAGATGGATAATTAGGTGACGGAAGATTTGCTACTCTACTAGAATCATTGAGATAGTAGATTATAGCGGAATGATTGGTTTTGTTCTTATAGCTCTGTTAGATTGTTGATGTTTAATTGGGCGTTCACATCAAAAGTTTGGCATCAGTCAGCGATATTTGTCTTATAAATGTATGTTTTTTATTTGTTTGTGCTAGAGCAGCTCTGAAAACTATTCTAAATGGATTTAACATGTCAGTGTTTGTGATTTTTACAGGTCTTTTGATAAAAATCTGACAATTTTTGGATCGGTGTAAAAATAACAGATTTTTTTCACTATAAACTTGCAATTATATATTACATGAACAGGGGTTAAATTAATTGTGCTATTTAAGTTTTTCTGTGTTTATTCTTGGAGTAAAAGTATCCATACTGTAATGGTGAACACATGGATTGAGTGATAGTATTAGAGGAATGAAGAAACTGGATAGTAAGATGAATAAACAAATACAATTAGTGACACATGTTTGAAGGTATTGTGATGTAATCAATGAAGTTAAACATGAAAATCGTGACAGAGCACCTGCCTTATACAGACAGGTTTGGTGATTATATTTCTGAGAGGTGAGAGATTTCTGTTTCAATCCTGCGGAGTTAATTATGTACCAGTGAGTACAATGCCAAGTGGAGAAATGGTGTTAATGCAGGGTGGTGGTACTCTGCTCGCTCAGTGTAAGAATACACTGTGGATGATACTGGAGGCCGAAGAAAATGCATCGAAATCCTCGTCCCCGGGGCTGGATAGGGACTCTGCCGGGGATGGGGAAGGGAGCGGGGATAAGTCATCCGCTCAAGGGAGCCTGGAATCGTGTAGTTTTGATGGATTAACTGATTTAGGAAAGGCAAATAATCTGAATGAAAGTCAGGATACAGAGGAACTGATTCAAAATTTAAGGGATTTAAAATCAATCGGGGCTAATGTTGACAATGTGGATTTATTACAAGGGGCTGCTGGGGCCCCACCCCCGCTACCTGTATGCACAGCCAATGGAATTGACTGCAAGGATTGTAAATGTAAAGTTGTTTTCAAGAAATCAAAAGGTGAGTTAAGCTTTTATATGTTTATAATATCCTGGCAGATAATTGCTATAGATATGATTCATATTTTGTCTTATATACAAAGTCTTGTATACTTGTGCATGCAGTGGTTGTAAATAATTATGAAGTTACCTAGAAAATTAATTCCTTTCCGATGTTTGCCAGATAATATGTTTTTATGGTATGCATGACTACATAGCTTGTTGATTATGTTGGCAAGTATCGTCATATATAACATATACAACATATATCACATCCCGTTATCTCGTAGTATCTATGTTTATTATGATATAAGTGGCATGATCAAATGATAAATAAAAGATATGTGTTATTAATATGTGTATCTGACTTTCAATTATATGTAACACTATTGTGGGAAAATCAAGATACAAGATAAACTATTATAAACTTATTAACTATATCAGATGCATCAGGTGTTTTTGAACTTTCACTTTCTATATCAAACTTTCGCTTATTTCATCATATTGAAAGGTTAGTGGAAATTGGCTGAATGAAATGCAGTGGTTTCTCCTGATAGTTAATAAACCCTTTACTCAATAGAGTATAATTATAAGATGCATTTTGACGAATGTTTTGTATATTCGATTGTTGATGCATTTCAACACATTTGTCTATAACTCAAAATTGAAAAAAACTGATATGGAGATTTTATATGGAGTTATAAATACCATAAATAATATACAAGTTACGGGGGCTATGGAGTAAAGGGTAAATGTCGTTGAATCACCTGAATG
Source organism: Spisula subtruncata (assembly GCA_963678985.1). NCBI lineage: Eukaryota > Metazoa > Mollusca > Bivalvia > Venerida > Mactridae > Spisula > Spisula subtruncata. The sequence continues at coordinate 34,164,036 of OY787670.1, read as the reverse complement.
ATCTTTGAAAAGTTACCCCTCCAGCATAGAAGGGGTTGATGCAATTATTATGATTTAGTAATAGTTTCATACTATTATACTAAAGGGCTCTGAAGGGGGAAGTTACGGGGCCCTCAGGTCCATTTGCTTTCCAACATTGGATAACAAAGAAAATATTTGTGGCAACGTTTGATGGAACGTTTTGTTGATGAAAGTTTCAGTTTTGTTTGATTAAATTTTAATTACTTCCGAAAATGTGACATGCAAGTTAATTACGGTTGCTGCTCTCTGACTGCTATAATCTTGTTACAATCCAATATACAGGGCATGTCCCTAGAGCTCCAATGTCTGTCAGTCTCTCACCCTGGAGTTAGTGACTTGTAACATTGTCTCTACAAAACCTTTCACACCCTACTGGTCTGATTTCTGTTATAATGGAGATTAATGCCATGTTCGCTTCATCATATTTATGAATTTGTTAATATTTTGCAAATCATGTTTTTTGCAGCACTTTGAGTGATTTGCAATCATTTAAGAATGAATAAGTTATTACAGCTAGCTATAGGCTTGTAAAAGAGAAAGTTTTAAATAGTATTCTTATAAGTGTTGAATTCCATTATTATGTGCTTATAATTGCAGAATGCAGGTTTAAACATTACTGGAGCTGCAATATACTGGGTTATATTCATGTGCAAATTACAATTGTAATGTTTTATGTCAAAAAGAAAAGTTTTAAAAAGTGATATGATTTGTTTATGAGGGGATAAATATAGATACCCCATCTGGATGCTGCTCAAGCTATAGTATATATGAAATGTATTAAAACCATATGATGTAGGTGGACGGTTGAGATAGTTATTTATTTCACTTCACTGGTTGTCCATATGGGATACACCCTCTTGTAGACAGAATTTTAAGTTCCATATGTTTACTGGGAGGTGCTACAATTACAGAACTTTGTTTTGTTTAGTTATGTAGGTACTAACATTTCTGTCACAGTTGATGGGTGGCATCTGATTGTCATGTTCTGAACTTAGCACATGTTTTGGGGTCTGCTTCTCTAACCGTTTTCCATAAGTTTGCTTTACATGATTTAAGCTAAGATGAAAGCCATCATGGTTACTTATTGTCTATGATCCGTCATTGCTTGTAGGTGTTTCGGTTGCACACATAACTATTGCAATCGGAGGTGAGGGAAAAGAGCTAATTGGATATAATGACAGTTACTCGGTACTGAGAAGTTGCTAATATTACAATTAGTAGAGCAGTATGAAGCACTGCTTACTGATTATATAGGTATTGCTTGTGCTTGCAAACACCACATACTTAGTCTTAGAGAACCTGTGCATTATAAGTGAAAACTACTTATCCCTGCTCCTAGCTCAGTGTCTAGAACCTGTGGATCATGTTTGTATTTTATTGTTGACTTCACATAGGAGACACATAAAGCTGCTGGAACAACAACAACAACTTAACAAGTATCTGCAGAAAACAGTCAGTTCTGATACTTCCTGGCACAATGTTTTCACTAATTGATTCTCTAGGTGTCTTAATTGTCTATTTTATGTTTGGTGAGGAATCTGGGTTTTATGTTCAGGTATCCTGTATTAATGGCCCAACTTGTAACAAAATGACAACTTGCCCAGCTTAAAGCCAGTATTTGTGACTCCAGAGCTGAGTAAACTGACATGCCAACTGGATGACAGCTAATTTTCTAGCTGCCTAAAATGCCATACATTTCTGACCAATCTGAAGTTTTTCAACTAAAAAGTCATGGGGGTAGCAAATAGCTGTATTCTTCTGATTCTGGTTACTTATGTTAATTTCTGACACTTCTTTGATGATAGAAATGGCTTCTAAATAGCTATGGTACCAAATCTGTAACAACCCTGTAATTCTCTTGTAATTGATGAATATAAAGTGGTTTGAGGTTGCCCTGCACAAAACATCATATTACTCATAATCCTTGATAATTATAATCATTTGATCATCCTTATTCTTTGTATTATAATAATTCTCTCATTTGCTTTAATCTTCAAAAACAGTTCCGATCTTCAAGTCTCTCACCTTTGGCCTAGGATGTGTATTGGAATCAAAGCGCTGAAAGCTACAGGAGTGGTCCTTGTACTGTTTTACCATTATTGTACAATAGACTGATTTTACACCAATCAGTCTATCAAACAGTGTCAAAGGGTTGATTAACTATGTACATAGGAGACCAAGTTCATTTGTCACATCATTAAACATGATTAAACAACTTTTGAATAATTTTGTTTGTCAATGCAAACTCTTCCAACTTCTTCTGTATTGTATTGAATGCACTTTTAGTACAATTTCATACTCATCTTTGAATTCATTTGGCTGCATCTTTTGCTTTTTGGTCCGAACAGTGACTTTGGCCTTACCCCATGTTTGACCTGCACTTGAGATTGTTGTGTTTTTGTAAAGCTGAAAAATCTTGACATTTTATCATGACTCTAGTATCAAATGTTTTGTATAAATACATTTTTCATTATTTATTGTTTATAATAGGGAATTCAGTAATGAGTTTTCTGCTGAAATGTTTGTTTATATAGTAGAAAGCTGAGTTGATTGATGATATTCTCTGTAGACCTAGTACTGATGTTTGCTCACACCAGGGATTGAGATATCTAAGTGGTTTGTAAGTGGTCAAAGTTAATTACTAATCAGTCTGTGAATTAACTCTTAATCCTGTGCTCATAATTTGAACCTGAACTATGTTCATCATGCATGCAATACTTATTATTTACACTTGAACTTATGCTCATGATGCCTGAATTTACATTTGAACTATGCACAAGTTCAATATTTTAATGAAATTGCTGATTTCCATGACGTAAACAATCAAGCATTGAAATCATTGATACAAGAAACTGAAAATGCTTTCTACTGTACATTACAAGTTCAATAGTCTTAATAAAATAACTGGTTTCCATGACCAAAATAATCAAACGTTGTTATCATTGGTAGAAGTTTCTTTCTAACGTTTGTTGAATTTTTGCATTAGTCACAAAAGATCCTGCTTTATTCAGGCCATGAAAAGGTTACAGGATTTTAAAGTAATACTGCTCTTGCATACAATCTAACAAAACCTTTAGATATTTAGCCTGTGCAAGAACTACAGAAAGAGCAATGTGACATATTCCCTGTAGTGTTGGTCAAATATTAGTCTCATTACAATGACATTATCTCTCCTATCTCTGTTGTTTGCAGACCATAGTGTTGCTTTGCATCACTTAGTGGTGTCTGGGTTTGAGTGTATGTTAGTTCTCCATTAGTCTAGTGTTTATATATCTGCAGAGAGATGAATTATTGAACTAATTTCTTGTAGGAAGTGTGTCCCTGAGTGTTGTCTTTTAGTTTATTACATCTTGGCTAGCTATCTCAGGCGCTGCATTAAACAGCTAATGACTTTCTTGGAAAGTTAATGTGTCTGCAATATAATGATGGACCTACACTCTTCACATAAGCTCCAGTCTCCAGTAGAATTCTGATTCTTCCTCATGGTCGTCTTGAGTACTATTGAAATACAATCCTCTACACTATATGTTTATTTTGTGATGGTGCATTTAATTATCATTCTACAATTTGTTTGTGTTTCTTAGAATTGTGCTATCAGTTACATCTCTTTCACAGCAATTTTACTCTGTATTCCATACATTCCGCATCCTTCAGAGTAACGATCTAGTCAGGAGCGGTGGCCTATAGGTAGGGATGGAGAGGTCCCGGGTTCGACCCCCCCTCTGGACCACTGGTTAATTTCTCTGAGCAAAACCCACTGCTCCACTCCACCATGGTGTAAAATGGTACCAGTGAGGGCAGTGTCTATTCCTGGGCGCCACAGATCGATGTTGGCTGCCACACCACAGGAAAGAAATAGTCTCCCCAGGGAGACACGAGTGTAGGTTTCCATATGTAGCCCAATGACCAGGGGAAGTTGAAATGTCAAAGGGTGCTGGAGCGGCCTAACAGCTGAAAAGAGCCCTAGAAAATTGGTATCTTAACTCTTTTTTTTTTAATGTGACCATCTCTCATGTGCAGCTTTTTGGGGCAAATATCCAGAATGCTCTCCCTTGCTCTGTCCATTTCCATACTTAAAGACAAATTCCGTTGGAAGTTATTTATTTATAGTATTCCAGTGTGAATTTGAATTAAATTCTGCTATCCATTTGGATGAAAATAAAAATGTTGATAAATAAACTAATTTATAACATTCATTGAGTGAGCAAAAATCTCATAAAACACAATTTTTTATCAAGTTGCCCTAAAGCTTGTTATATAGATTAGGGTTTAGTTAATTGTATGTGTACTAGTGTTAATTACTTAATAAGATGTTTTTCGTATGATGTAAGATATTTGGCAGGTTAGTATTATGTGATTACCAGTCAACTATGTGGATTGTAGGAATGCTGGTCAGGTATTAATCTATCAACCAGGTTTCTCCCCCACCACCACCAACACAGTCAATACTTTCACTAAGGTTCATCATATAATGTTCAGTCGCTATATCACGGTTCAATTACTCACTACTATGTTCCATGAATAAACACTGCTATTGATGTAGAATTGATGAGGTCTCGGTGTTGATTGTGCAGGAAATTAACACATTTCAAGGAAAATATATTGTTGAATTACCTCCCTTGCCATAAGGTATTTGTTATTTTGAATGAAATGTTATCAAGGCTTTGTAAATTGTATCCTGTGTAATGTGATTGTGTATATGTTCAAGTCAGAAATACTTAGTGTCTTAAGAAAATGAAAATTGAGCCCCTTTTCCATGTCAGTATTTCTTGTCTCCCTTGAATGAATGCATTACCTCCCTTGAATATTAATTTTCATGTAATTTGTGATAACTTTAAGTCTCACTTTCATGTATTAAAGCTGAATGATTTGTTCTAATATCGATGCTATCATGCCACCATATGTTCAGAGTCTTGTCTTCCTAGTGGCTTATCTAATACAGAGAGAGTCTTACTTTGATCAAAGCCTACAGAATTTGGCAAGCTATTCAACCATATGGACCATTCACTGTTTCTTGGGTAATTAATGATCACTTTTTCTCAACCATTATGTGATTTCAGCTCACCACAGAACATATAATAGGGTATGAACATTGATGCCAATGAATTTGAACTGCCGATCAAAGACAAAAACCCTAAAATATCCTGATATATTAGAACAAAAACTCAAGCTATAGTCATAAAACTTCAGTCAGAATTTAGTTGAGTAGTTAGTGGTTAAACTCTGCAATGAATGCATCTCATCATTAAAATGTCTAGTATCGGTTTATATATAGAAATGTGGTTACTGATGAGCCAATGTAATCTAAAAGTTAGGTTAGGAAATAATATTGATTTCAGTTTTGGTTTCCGTTTCAAACAGTATTGCAATTAAAAGTTTATTGGTTGTGGTAAGAATCCAATTTTAACTTTTCTAAACTTTTACTTTGAGCAAGAACGTACTACATATCACATAGTAAATTATTCTGTTGCGTTGTAAGTCATATTTTTCCCAGTGGAAACTCGATAAAGACTATAAAAATTTAAGTTGCATGTGTCTTGAAAAACAGTAGTATTAGTATAATAATTGATTGTATTGCCAAGATAAGAAGAGAAATTTTTTTTCACTCTTGAAACTTATTCCGCATTTTAATGTGATTTACATACCACTATTTGCTATTAGATTATTCTATTCAATTCCTTATATAGAAATAGTCTGGAACACAAAGCCTTTTTGTTAATCCTCAAAAATTGCTTGGCACAAGGGAAGTAACTCAAGATTTCATTTTGTGAGTCAATGTCTATTTCTCTCCCTTTGAATAAAAGTGTAGTTTTCTAAGGGAAGCTACTCTGATATGATAAATTCTTATGTTATTGGATTTTCCTCCCTTGGTTTTTGATAAATATGAGTGGCATTGAAGATGATTGGGCTTACAAATGAATAGTTGGAACATGTTTAGGGCATTAAAAAAGTGCTTTATTATTGAACTAATAAAAACATTTTGCCAACATTTTGAACCTTTTAGATTATTATACTTAGCTGATAAAATAGTTTCCCAGTAATACTCACATAGATTATGATCTAGCAGGTGCATATACTACAAGATATGATATGTTTGACTTAGGTTGTATATTATAATGTGTATATTACACACAGCAAGTGGTTGATGTAATATTTGACAGGTGGTGGTATCCTGTGGGTTAGAACATACTCATAGACTGATTCTAAGAGTCTGGCTGGAAGTCTGGCTGGATATTCCCATGGTATGTTATAGACAAACATGTTGATGTGTTTTCTGATGAGCTTTTGGTCGGAGATAGATGTGTTAACCTCAATAATGACTATACTATGTTCAATATGTGTATGTAGACTTTTGTAGTCAATTTACTTACCGACTGACCAGAAGACGAAAAGTACATGAAAACATATCCTGGATATATTTTCTTCAAGATGCACACATGACTATCTGTTGTTGAGGCATGATTGCCAGGCATGTTTTGGGGTTTTGGTGTCCTTCAGTTTTGTTGGGTTTTTCCTTAGCAACGGTTACTATGTAACTGCATGTTTTCATGTTCTGGTGTTTACATTATACCTGATGATGTCATTTTGTTGTCAGGCAAACAATTCTTGATGAACGGTTACTCATTGAAGTACATTTCTCCAAGCGCAGAGGTAAACTTTATTTAGTCGCTGCGTTTTGCGCATCATTTCTAACTACTGTAAATTCTATCATCCTGTCCATAGTCCGTGGTTGGTACCTGACTCAATCTGGTGGAGAAAAAACAAATGACCACAGTCTTCAACTGTCACATTTGAATGCAAATAAATAACGATCAGCACCATATATATACAAGTGGGATTCATATTATCTAAGATATATCTTGTATTTAAGTATTTAAGTTGGTACACACACCTTTTATCTTTCCATTCAATTTTCTCCAAAAGGCCTTAAAATGACAGAAAAATCATATTTAAGAACATTAAAATCATAAAAAACATATGTCACCAGGCTCTGTTTATACACTTGCTCAAATACTGCCACAAATTCTGGGAATGAATCATGCCCTTCACATGTTGATAATTTCCCAGGATTTACATTGATATCCTGTTATATTAATATAATATATTTTTCTATGATTATTGATGAAATAACGGATTTCATCATTTTATTGGCCTATATTTGCATTGTATGCAGGATTTATGTGAGTTAGATGTTGTACAGATGAGGGATAGCATCGCCATGCCGCTGTGGATTTCCCCGTTTTCCTTGGCTTATCTAGTCAATCATATAATGTCTGTTGTAACTGCGTCATCATATATTCCACCGCTGCAACAATATCAAACATTTTACATGTTTTATATTCTGACAGTGTCTGTATTCTGTGAGTAGGGAATTATGGAGTTTTGATAGGTAATTTTTATGTTATTTTGAAATCTTTCATATCTGATATATCTTGCCTGTTAATATTGTTCAGATAGCAACGCCATCTATTTTAATGGAACCATTTAATATATTGTTTTAAATTGAATTATAGATGCAGCTTTTAATACTATTTGATTATAGACTCAATTTAAATTGAATGTGCTTTTAATTTGTAATCACAATTTAGTATAGGGATGGCAACGAGTACCCGCAATATTTATCCTGAGTACCTGCATACTCAATCGGAAGAACGAATGACCGAGTACTCAAGTACCAATTTTAGTACTCGTTGCCATTCCTATAATTCAGATAATTTGTATTTAAATGATTTCGATCTTTTTCATGCATATGTTGATGATGTTCAGGTGGGGTTTTGGGGGCATTATATATATGCTGACCTGACATAATAATGTTGCTTCATAATTTAGCCAGGATGTATTTTTGACTTACTTCCTGCATGCTAAATGTTGCAGTCTCACAAGGCAGTGTAGAGGTGGTACTGACAGGTGGTTGTTCGGACATTTTGTATGAACCATATTGCATCAAGTAGCATATTAATCAGATTATATTATAAATGTCTTGAAAGTTGGTCTGACATTGATATCATTTAGTAATTGTTGAATATTGTAATGTAAGATTAGTAACCAATGCAATAATTCATTAAATGATTTCAACCATCACACAGCATGTGCTTTGTGAATGATAGATGACTGCAGGGGCCTGGGCGTGTGGTATCTTTTTGAAGGACACTCAGATACTGATATAAGTTTCAGGATTGGCACTCCTTGCTTATTTTTATGAGGCTCTGTCACAGATCCTTAGACTCCAATCCTTAGACTCCATCCGGAATTCTAGAAAGACTCAATGGGAGTCAAGAGAGACTGTTACTGATGCTTGCAGTTGTCCTATTTGGATAAATGAAATCACAGACAAGATTATGATCAATGTAAACTGTTTTATGTTGATTTGATCTAACTGGAAGACGGAAATATCAAGATACCTTGGAAGGTTCTTGTCATGAATATATATGTTGTACTGTCATGATAGACAACAAACAGTTTGGAACATGTTCGAGTTGTACAGATATAAACTGATATACAACCTGCGTTTCCAAGATATAACACAATTATACCTAGTTGTTTACTACCCCTGCGAGGAATTCTAGAATTATTCAAGAACAGATTCTAGAAGATAGTTCAAGAATAGTAATTGAACTCTAAATGGCAGTTCTATAATTAAATGTTCAAGAACTTTCTCTAGAACTTCTAGAACCAAATTATAGAACTTATGTAAATTTGTTCTAGAACCCAGTTCTAGAATATAGAACCAAGTTCTAGAATAGTAATTGAACTCTTAATAGATGAGTTCAAGAACTTGTTCTAGCCCCGGCGAAAACTTCAAGAACTGTTCTTGATTAAATTCTTGAACTTGTTCCAGAACATTCAAGAACAGAAAATGGCCGTTCTTGAATAACGATTCCAGAACTCAGTTCAAGAACTTGTTCAAGAACAGGAAAAAAAATTTCTGGAACATGTACCAGAAAAGTTCAAGAACACATTCTAGAGATTCTTGATTTAATTCTTGAACTTGTTCCAGAACATTCAAGAACAGAAAATGGCCGTTCTTGAATAACGATTTCCAGAACTCAGTTCAGGAACTTTTTCAAGAACAGGAAAAAATTATTCTGGAACATGTACCAGAAAAGTTCAAGAACACATTCTAGAGATTCTTGATTAAATTCTTGAACTTGTTCCAGAACAGTCAAGAACATTAAATAGCTGTTCTTAATCAAGATTTCCAGAACTAAGTTCAAGAACAGAAATGTATGTACATCCTATTAAAACCAAATAAAAGATGGCATTGTTTTTGAACTTTACTAGAACATGTTCCAGAATTATTTTTTTCTGTTCATTACTATACATAGCAACAAAAGTTTAAAATGGTTTCCTACCAACAATTTATTTACATGAACTTTTTGTAGTCAAAAACATTCATAGTGGTAATTGCATTTACTGTTTGAATTGAAAAACGTGAAGAAATGAACAAATATGAGACAGAAAACTGGTTCAAGTACATGACAAATGCTTGCAAGAAAATTTAAAGAAATAAGGTAATTAAGGCTTTTACATTAGCATTAAAACAAAGATAAAACATATAAAAGGTAATATTTAAAGTGACTCTACTAAATATGTTCATTAAGTTGTAAACAATACCAGGTTAAGCTACTTTCTATCAGTCATATTTCTGTACAAAGTATCAGTTCTTATCACTTATGTAAACAAACAGTTGGTCAATTTATCATATTTCCCTTGTATTAACTTTGAATTTCCATTTTCTACAACTACCGCTAAGAGCAATACTGTTTTAATCAAGGATTATTTCAAGAACAGTTCTTGAACACTTATGGCATGAAGTGTTCAAGAACTGTTCTTGAGTCAGACAGATGTGTTGAAAGTATTGAACAGTAAATATACTATCTTTATAATGAATGCCTCATGATGCTTCAAAGTAGAATAGAATAATATTATGTTCATGTTCCCAGAGGTTTCAAATAGTGAAAATAGCTGAAGGATGATCAATTTGCCTGTCAACTTAGCTTAATAGTTCAGCTATTATTCATGAAACCTCATGTTAAACATACCCCACCCACTTACTAATTTGTTTACCTATATTTTAAGTTTGCACCACTATTCTTATGAGCAAGATATTAGTCACACAAGATACTTATACACTAAACATGCTAAACTATCCAACTTACCTGTTATTAGATTGCTTATTTAGATGAAAACAACCACTAAATGTTTCAAACATCTGAGCACATGTCATACTGGCAGCCATTTTGAAAATCTGTGATGTCATCAATAATTGTGCACATAATCATGTTCAGGAACAGTTCATGAACCATTTGGGTTCTAGAACCATAGTTCAAGAACAGGTGGTCTAGTTCAAGAGCATCTAAGATTCTAGAACCAAGGTTCAAGAACTGTCGGTCTAGTTCAAGAACTCACAATGTTCTGGAACTATGGTTCAAGAATGATGTTACTAGTTCAAGAACAGTTCTTAAAGTTCTTTGAAAGTTCTTGAATGTTCTAGAACTTATTCAGGGTTCTAGAACATTTTTCGCAGGGGCACCCTTGTCTGTTGTTGTTGTAATATGATTTGCCTATGTGATATATGTACCAGCTTTCTCACTGGTTTCTCACAATTACTTCAATATATTTAATATAATGGTTTCCAGATAATTTCATCAAATTGTTTTGACGTCATATTCCAATTATTTGTCAGACTAAATTTGTACACTTTAAGGTTACTTTTTACTTAAATGCCCCTTCCCTCGAAGTGTGTGAAAATATGCTTGACAGTGAGATCTAATCAGTACAATTACATAAGCGAAGTAAAACTGCAAAAGATAAATAAAATAAATAAATGAATAGGAATGATATTTTTTTTAGACGACAGTTATGTACTAGGGTATGCTTTGGGTCTTTAAAGGTCACTGAGGAGACGAAATTGGGAGTCACCCATGATACAACATCACTCACAAAATATCATAAACTTGTGGAACATAATATCAATGTGTTTGCAATTTGATACTGGTACTAAATTACCATGATGTAAACAAGACTCACTCATATAATCATCATAATGAGATATTAATTAAGTGGTTGTGGAAGATCTAAAGAGGAGGTTATATTATATTAGGATTTTTCAGCACTTCAACCAATATTTATAGGAAAGATATAGTTCTCAGAATATACTAGATAGGAAAGATTGGCCATCACAGACCCATTAGATACTTGTTAAGGAAAGTGTGAACATTTCACATGAACTACACATGCTTTATATAGGACAGAACAGTACATAAAGTGATAAGTTGTAATATGAATTGCTGGTAATGATGAGAGGTTTTTGTTTATACATGGAGATAATTGATTTCAGCAGGTGGTTGCTGGTATGATATACTGTATATACAATCATACTGACTTCTCATGTGTCTTACCTGTCCTGATATAGTACTGAACATTTGACCATGAGCTAATTATTGCATTGTAAGACTTAATTAATTGAGCTGGACAATTCTATATCATTTGTTGTTTGGTAACAGTTACAGTTAAAAGTCTGGTATGATAATTAGTTATCTCTGAAACTCTCCAATTATCTTGTTATCACTTCCTGTCTTAAATGAAGCACTGGCAATTTAAGGTTTGCACACGGAGGCCTTGAATAGTCCTTGAATTTGGATGTGCGAATTGTGTAAGAACCCTGACTTTTCTGAATTAATACTTGATTGTAACATGTGTCATGGAAGTGCCGATAGTTCCATACTGTGATAGGGGGCATTATAGTGACGATAGGATGGCACGGTGACACTGTCAGCTCAATGACTGAAACATATGATCAAAATTATAATAAGCAGCTAATAATGCTGAATCTGTATCTCTTTAAATTATGAAAATAAGTATGTTAAGTATTTAATATGAAAAGCCGAGCCTTATTATTTTTCATTACCTGTATACATGTTTGAGTGCGTCATATTATCTTGGTATATATTTTAATGAGGTATGTACTAACCACCTGTTTCATCAGTTAATGAGATACAAGACTTACATAATGTCTTACACTCTTGAACAGCAGTTTTTCATAAGTTTTCCTTCATAATTACACAATATTCACTTCATCATAAACATGTTTTTACAATGTTTATAAGACAAGATGAATTATTCAGGTGGGATGAACCAGGTACCAGGGATAAAATCTACATTTTTCATGCTATTTGCTGATGAGCCATGCTGATAAGTCTTCTGGCTGCCTGATTTTTTGGGCGAATTTTTTTAGTGAAATGAACACTGTGTTAGAACCGAACTAATCTTATGTCATGTGGCTTTTTCTCTTGTGTGTATATGATTGTATTTTTTCTGCTGTGTAAAAGTCAGTTGCTAAACAGTTTACAGTCATTCTGATGGAAGAAAATTTGTAGAATTTTTCAATTATGTTTAGTTGATGAATTGTGGTAGTCAGATGTGTGTTAACCTCATTGGAATTGTTTAGGAACTATTGAATGCAGTTTGAACATTTGCTGACTACATTTCATTGTAAGTACATGGATACATACCGTTTTGGATAAGTTTGATTTAACCTGAAGCATGTGTTTGTGGTGAAATGGACATTATGGATGCTTCCCCATACCCTAATTTTATACCTTGTGAGGGTAAGATCTTGTCTTGTAAAATGTGGAGTTACTTTAAGGGGTCGAGATTGGGTTCTGTTTCATTTGGTTTTATATTTGGTAGTTTTTCAGTCATTTGATGAAATTAACTCTGCAGCCAGTTTGTCTTAAACGCAACTACTGCAATCGCAATCACGGTTCCGTTTCCTACGCAAAGCGCTATGTAGCTCTTTCCACATGGGAGGTAATACATACATGTCTTCTTTATTTAATTGAGCAAGAGGTAACTAAATGAAGCCCCTTGATCGGATTGGTAGCACTTAATAAATAGGCAACCGTCACCAGTACTTGCATGCTCTTCAACCTACTGTTGCCCTGACTATCATACTTCCGGATATGTAGAAGGTTTGACAGCCAATACTTAATTGAACTGTGCCGTAATGCAAACCTATATCTGCCAGTTCCAGTCCAGCGTAAAATCTGTCCACTCAGCTGGATTATTTATTCGGAAAATATAAAAGTTTATATTGAAAAACCATGAGAGCATCTGATCGATCAAAACTGCATGCAGGCTATGCTGAAGTTTTATATAATTAATTATTTTGAACGTTGTCTTGACAATTTCTGGTTTATGCATACATTGCAGAATGATTGCAAAGACATTTTAATCTCAAATGCTTCCCAAAAAACGTTGCATTGAGTAAATACAGTTTGACATCTGGTTATTTCTTGTTACACATTTTGCATACAGATGTTTCTCATGGTGCCTTTCTGTATTTTCCCATCAGTAAAATAGTTGCAGCTGTAGCCGAAATTTTCTAGCTCATAATTTCTCCTTGTGTACAAAATGTCCGCTATGAATATTTAAGTGTACAACTGTTGTCGTACCAGTGTTGCATAGTCTAGCTTTACAGAACCTTAGTGCTGCTTCTTCCACCTCTTTAGAAACAACATATTATGGTCTTGGCTCATCATGTCAAAATTTTGCATTGCATGGGTTTTCAAAATAAGGAATTATTATTTTTTTACGGAGTGCTCCAGTATATGTGTTTTTTCGGATAAGCCTTGGTACTGACATGTCTATCTTCATAATGGACCCCCCCCCCAGGAAGGTCACACCTGAACTACTATCATTATTAAGACATTATGCAACCCCACCTGCAAACCAAACCACCTGTATCAGACTGACCTGTAACACCTTGCCCCTGACCCTAATTGGCACCATTTGTTCCCTTAATTAGCCCACCTTGACTCAGATGCTCTAATTCCTCATTAATTAGACAATTTACATATTGATTAAGATAATAAGTAATCTAATTACTGCATTCTTTTCTTGAGTCTATAGTACAGTCAGGTCAATCTGACCACTGGCTGACCATGAATGCTGTGCCAACTTTCTATATTCTATCTACAAAACACAGTAATTTGATTGGAATTTTTGGTTTCCTGGATTTTTTCATCACCTTGACTGGTTATAAGTGTTATATGTTTTTGTGGACTTTGATAATGACAGATTATATTTTTTCAGGTGAAATTTTCTTTTTATACCTTTGTTATCAGAGTGGTTTATGATGAGAAATGTATGAAGTTTAATGGGTTACCTGGATGGATGGAAAATTGTTATTATTTCAACCTATTTTATTTGGGTATTTCATCATAGCAGACATCATGGAAATGTAACCTGAGATTTTCGGTCTTGAAAGCTTTATTTTATGGCTCTCTATTTATAGGATTTTCTGTGATTATTTAAGAAATTATTGTAGGCAGTTTGAATGATTAAATAGATTATTGTTTATGTTTTAGTTTATTTTATGAGTTTTCATAAAGAATTGATTTATTGTTTCGTTCTGTAGACATTTGTATGGTTGAAAGTTTTCAGACGCTTGCCTGGATTTCAGGTTTTCCGGGATTTTGCTCTATTTTCTGTGTATATAAATGTATAAATGATTACATAGGAATCGTCATAGGTTTATGATTATGTTGTCACTAGGAATTATTCATTATTGTCTGTGGTGATGACAGTGATTAATTAGTTACATAATGTTTATATAGACCCTAGTGAAAAAGGTCTGTGGAATTCCACTGGGATTTCCAGTGGAATCTTCACCAGAATTCCACTGAAATTTCACCAGAAAAATCATGCGTAATTTTGTAACATTCCAGTGGAATTTCACTGGAATATGCTCACAAATCCAGTGGAATTTCACTGGATTTCTAAGCATATTCCAGTGAAATTCCACTGGATTTCTAAGCATATTCCACTGGAATATGTTTAGAAATCCAGTGGAATTCCACTGGATTTGTAAGCATATTCCAGTGAAATTCCACTGGAATGTTAAAAAATTACGCATGATTTTTCTGGTGAAATTTCATCGGAATTCCAGTGGAATCCCAATGATGTCCACCGTAATTTCATTGGAATTCCAATGAAATTCCATTGATATCCACTGGAATAAATCTGCTGTAAATTAAAGAATCTAAATTGTATTATATATGTAGTTATAGAGTTAGAGACACTTAAATTAATTCATTACCCACCACTTTTTTAGTTAGGATAATTACCGATTTCAATTTGACTGTATTTTAAAACGCGGGTTGTGAAAATTTTAAATTTATGCCTTGAAATATAGATCGACAACTGTTTTTACAGACAAAACTGATCACAATTAATATAGATCACACAAGCAGCTCAAGTAGATTTGATCAGTCTGGTGATTTAATTACAATCCGTGACTATCACTGATTTATACCCACCAATGCCCTTGTCACAGGTCAAGGATCGACACATTTGTCGTAGAAGAATTAAATGTCATATGCACACAAACTCTCTAATTAACTGATCATATTTCTCGTTTCATTTCATTCCCTTGAGAGATTTGGAAGAAGTTTGTGCCACAAGATTTTGTCTACAGATGAACAGACAGACAAGCAGATTCCAATAGATACCACCAAACCTTGTTGTGGGGGGAATAATTAACCGATCATTTGTTATGTATAGGTCTTGCAATAAATATAATAATTCACCACTTCGATCACTTTATTAAAACACCATGCTTCTCCACTTTATCATAAAACTATATACTGTAGCTAGTCCTGCAACTTGTCCAAAGAATATTTTCCGTTTCTAAAATTTCTTATTTTGTCATTAAGACAAACTACGATGTTATCCCAAGATTTGTGATCAGAGTCCGACTGGAACTTCTTGAAAACTTCGGCTGAAATATAACAAACAAAAGATGTGCTCATTAAAAATAAATGCCCCCCTGGAAGGCTTTGAAGTTGAATGTGAAGGTCACATGAAAATTGTTCAATGTAAAGGTCTTGCCCCAAGAGTTATTGTGTCCAAATATGAGAGAACGTAATAAAGAAGTCATTAGGAAAATTATTAATTTTATAAAGGGAGATAATTCAAAAACAATCAGAGCAGCAGATATTTAAGATTTGATCGGCTGACCTAGTTTTTGACCCCACGTGACCCATATATTCGACTGGACCTAGCTATCACTTTAACAAACATTCTGACCAAGTTTCATGCAGACTAAGCTTCAAATGTGAGTGTAAACAAGGATTTTCTAAGATTTGACAGTGTGACCCAGTTTTTGACCCCGCGTGACCCATATTCAAACTTGACCTACATTTCACTGAGACAAACGTTTTGACCAAGTTACATGAAGATAAAGCTTCAGATATGGCCTTTATAGTGTAAACAAGGATTTTTTAAGATTTGACCCCGTGACCTACTTTTGACCCCACATGACCCAATGGGCATATTCAAACTTGACCTAGATATCATTGAGATAAACATTCTGACTAAGCTTCATGACATCGAGTCTATAGAGTGTAAACATTTTACTAATTGTGGTGGTAAAGTTTTCAAATGGGCGTATAAAAATTGACTGCCAAAACCTCTACATTATTATTATATTCAAGAACACTAAAATTAAGTAATTTACCTTTCAGAGCTTCGCGTTTATTTGGACACATGGCTGCTTTATTGTGCTGCTTGTTCCCATAAATTGTAACATTTGGCACCTCACTCTTAGTTATGATGAGTTCCAGCAGTCCTAGTGCCAGTTTTTCTGCTGTCTTCGCAGTCTGCAGAATAGTTAGTTTTTTGTCTTTTCGGACCCTGACGTTGTACTTCGGCTCTCCAAGAAACACCCAATCTGAAATTAACAATTCATGAAGGAACTCTTTTTCAAAGGAACATTAAATCCTTAATATATGTGAAAGTGTAACAGAACAAGAGGGCCAAAACAGGCCTCGACACTAACTTTTTTCCTAACTGTCCCAAAGGACCACCAGCTTTCAGAATCTACTGGTCATCAAAATTTTCAAGTGGTCCGGCAGTTTTCACTGGTTAATTTACAACAAGAGGGCCAAATGGCCCTAAATCGCTCACCCGAGTCCATGACCTACAGGTGACCCAATAGTAACCTTAATTTTGACCCAGATTTCATGAAGACAATTATCCTGACCAAATTTCATTTAGATCATGCTGAAAATGTGGCCTCTAGTGTTTACAAGGTTTTCCTATGATTTAAACCTGTGACCTAGTTTTTGACCTGAAATGACCCAGTTTCGAACTTGACCCAGATTTCATCAAGACAATCATCATTCTGACCAAGATTTATTTAGATCAGGCTGAGAATGTGGCTTCTAGAGTGTTCACAAGGTTTTCATATGATTTGACCCCATGACCTAGTTTTTGACCCCAAATGACCCAGATTTCATCAAGGCAATCATTCTGACCAAGATTCATTTAGATCAGGCTGAAAATGTGGCCTCTAGTGTTCACAAGGTTTTCCTATGATTTTACTCCATGACCTAGTTTTTAACCCCAGATGACCCAGTTTCAAACTTGACCCAGATTATTTCATCAAGACAATCATTCTGACCATGTTTCATTTAGATCATGATCTGACCCCGTGATCTAGTTTTTGACCCCAGATGACCCAGTTTCGAACTTGACCCAGATTTTATCAAGGCAATCATTCTGACCAAGATTCATTCAGATCACCAACATTTGTCAGAGGGGGCATAACAAGAGTTGTCCGTAAGACAGCGTGCTCGACTTTCTCATGCTTGACACAGACTAAGTTTTAAGTCGAAAAAGGGGAATAACTCTTATTTAATGCTTGACATTGTCTGCTCATGTCAATAGATGTATGTCATCACATTCTACAAGTGTATTGAGTTTCAAGTTGAAAGCTTTGATAGTGTTTGAGAAAATTTAAGTGAAAAATTGGCCATTATTGCTATATACTAAGTCCAAACAAGGGCAGATAACTCTACAAATACAGGTCACAGGCTCACCAGCCATGCTGCTATGGAATGCCCTTGTGATAGTGAACAACTATTCTGAGTTTCAAGTGATTACCTTTGATAGTCTTAGAGAAAATGACTTGTACGAAAAACTTAACCAACGCACACGATCAAGTGACAACAATACCTCGACTTTTTTGGGAGCTAAAAATGTGACCTCTAGAGTGTAAACAATGATTTTCTAAGATTTGACCCTGTGACCTAGCTTTTGACCCCACGTGACCCATATTCAAACTTGACCTACTCAATGAGACCAAATTCTGACCAAGTTTCATGAAGATTGAGTCTAAAATGTGACCTCTAGAGTGTAAACAACTAATTGTGGACGGATAACGGACATTCATCGATCCTAATAGCTCACCTGAGCCGAATGGGCTAAGGTGAGCTAAAAAAGGTTCAACCAAATTAGTGCATGTACAAATATGCACAAATTAACTGGTTAATTTCTATTCTAACACAACCAATGAATAACCTACATACATGTAGAACAAGAGCTGTCCCCGGACAGCGTGCTTAACTATTTTCAGTGCTGGATAGTAAAACTTAAGCCCATGAGTTGAAAGCAGTTATTTAGTTATACAGAGCTGTCATGCTCTATGTACAAAAGGGGCACACACACACACACACACACACACACATATGATGTTGCATGCAGAACTTTAACCAAAATTTTCTAAGTACAAAAAGGGGCATAATTTGGTTAAAATCCAGGTCAGAGTTATGGGGCTTGGTCAGTGACCTAAAGTAATGACTCCGAATACCCTGTGTGTGAAGTTTCAATTGAATACCTTTAGTAGTTTCAGAGATCTGAACTTGCATGCAAAACTTTAACCAAATTTTTTTAAGTACAAATAGAGGCATAATTTGGTTAAAATCCAGGTCAGAGTTATGGGGCTTGGTCAGTGACCTTAGATATTAGGGGTGAAATGATTCATCGAAGTTCGATTCGATTCGATGTATTTGGCTCGATTCGATTTTCGATAGTCCGCCAAAATTTCGGTTCGATGCGGCAATGTATCGTCACCTCTCTTAGTGAATTTAAGTATAGTTTTGCGAAACATTTCAAAACCAAATCTTATTATTTCTTAAACTAGAAATGTGTCCATAGGACACAAATGCCCCCGCTGGAGCTAATGCTATATGAAAGAACAAGGTTTTCCTGTTATTTGACCTACTAGTTTCAGAACTTGACCTAAAATTCATGAAGGAAAACACATGTTGACATATTTTCATTATTAAAGATGAAATGAAAATTGTGGCCTGCCGAGTGCGAACAAGGTTTTTTCTAAGATTTGACATAGTGACCTAGTTTTGTAACCCAGTTGACCCTGTTTCAAACTTGACCTAGAATTCATAAAGACACACATGCTGATCGATTTTCATTAATATTGAATGAAAATTGTGGCCTGCAGAGCGCAAACAAGGTTATTTTACTTCCAAGATTTGACCTATTGACCCAGTTTCGAACTTGACCTAGAATTCATTAAGACACACATGCAGACCAATTTTCATTAAGATCAAATGAAAATTGTGGCCTACAGAGAGTGAACAAGGTTTTTTCATTCTTCGTGTATTGTGACGTTGCGTTACGGGACAGGTTGATTACTTAATGCCCTCCCAACATTTGTTGGCGGGGGCATAATAAACCTAAATTAGAATTGTCACGACTCGGGTAGTAATTGCCAAATGCAAAGTTTTAACCTAATTTGCACCCCTATTACTGTAGTGAATAACAATATAATTTATGCTTACTGTCCTCGACTACATCAGTGTCACTTGAATCTGCTGTGCTCACATCTAGTACAAATAAATGAAACAAGATGTACATGTATGTTCATAAGTTATAACTAGATTTTTTTTTAAAACAAAACATATACCGATCTCATCCCCCCCCCATCCAACTCCCTTTAACCTCTGGGGCGGGGTCAATTTTGACCAAGGGGTCAACTTGGTAGAAGTAAGAAGTCCATTAGGCAATGCTACAAACCAAATATCTAAGCTCTAGGTTTTTTGAGATTTTCCTTTCAGTAGCCATGGCAACCAGAGTTCTGCATGGTAGAGGCCCACCCAAGGAACATTCCTGCCAAGTTTAATCAAATTTGACATAGTTGTTGACATCATGCGATGACATAAGCTCACCTTGTTGCTATGTGACAGGTGAGCTACAATGTAAATTGGATTTCTAAGTCATGTAAAAAATAAATTTGAACACTAGATACAGCATTTACATTTGATGAAATGTTCCTCTGTTAAAACACCAATAACCAGTTTCACTATGCATTAATTCTCCGTTCAATGTCAAGATATTGTTTCACAATGAATTATTTCAATGCCACCCATTCTTGAAATATACCAGGTGACCATCCTTTGGACAAAACCTTTACTGCCAAAAATACCGTTAAAATAATCCAGTAACATTAACTAGAGCAATCACTGAATGTGATTCAAAAGCACTTTGTCACTGGATTATAAAGTAGCAGTTGTCTAAGTTATTGTCTTTCTTTGCCTAGTTATTGACCCCAGATGACCCAGTTTCAAACTTGACCCAGATTTTATCAAGATGATCATTCTAACCAAGTTTCATTTAGATCAGGCTGAAAATGTGGCCTCTATGAGTTGTCACAAGGTTTGTCTATGATTTGAGCCAGTGACCTAGTTTTTGACCCCAGATGAGCCAGTTTCGAACTTGACCTACATTTCATCAAAGCAAACATTCTGACCAATTTTTATGAAGATATAACAGAAAATGTGGCATACAGAGAGGTCACAAGGTTCTGACTCCAGACACAAATTGCTAACGGAC